>OX451741.1:602189266-602934294 GCA_948472305.1 Vicia faba | reverse complement strand
TAATCATCATCGATTAAAATAATAATAATGATGACTCTAAATTAGTCAACATATTGATGCTTTGCAAAATAAACTAGAACAAAATGAATTGTTGCTTAGAAGAACTCGGGGCATTATACCAAATTTTATACGTTAAAGAGAGAGAGATGAATTACGAGATGCATGCAATTCAAAAAATAGTAGTTCGTTTAAGTTGTTTTTTAAGATTAATTCAATTTTTCAGATTATTATCTTCTACATCAATTTTAATGGTTGTATATGTTTAGCGAGATGTAGAAAAAAAATAGGTAATCCATATATTTTATAATAAACTCATGTATACATACCACAATGGTTATCTTTTGTAACCGTGGTAAATTGTTAAATTCATTCTAAATAAGTTGTTGCTGCTAGGTTTCAAATCCATGACACGTACACACACACACACACACACACACACACACACACACACACACACACACACACACAGACACACACACACACACACACACACACACACACACACACACACACACACACACACACACACACACACACACACACAAACACACACACACACACACACACACACACACACACACACACACACACACACACACACACAAACACACACACACACACACACACACACACACACACACACACACACACACACACACACACACACACACACACACACACACACACACACACACACACACACACACACACACATATATATATATATATATATATATATATATATATATATATATATGACAATGATTGTTTAAGATAAATGTTGTGATAGGTAGGTAGCGTGCTACCTAGTTTATCACAACGACCACACACCCATAATGGAAAGCAGCATACATACAATGACATGTTACCTAACAACGGACGTAAAACCGTCAATATATGTATTTCACAACTGTTGTTATATGCGTTTTCCTTAGTAGTGTATTTGGAAATGTTCGTAAAAGTTTTTCTAAGGACACTAATAAAGTTGGCATGATTCAGGATCTCATAAATAATGTAGGTTATAGTGAATTACTTGGACACGAAGAAAAATAGCTCAACAAAACCTAGATAATACACTTCATAATATGTACAAATTCTAGAAGGACTGTTGGGTATATGATTTTATGATTGGCAACAATTATGGTAAAACATGTTTCATTTTGGAAAACATATATCACAGTCAAATGTTGGACAAGATGTTGTGACATATTGAACAACTGTTGTAATAGGTGCTACTCCTGACAGGTGCTGCTGCTTCTAAGTGTTAAGCAAGATGTTGTGATATCTTTACCAACTGATACAATAGGTTCTGCTGTTAGTTTCTTGACATGTTGATCAAGACACTACTGAAGACAGATGTACTGACATATGTCTTGACATGTTATACCAGAACTGGAGTACATTTCAGGTTTTTAAATCTTTGAAGATTTGATTTTAAAATATGAGATTCTGGATGATTTTAGATCTCATATGGTTGCAGCTAAGCAAGGATTTTATAGGAACATTGGATATTTGATTTTATTTGATTTCATAAAAATGATCTTTGAGACTTTTTAGGAAAATTTGAACATCTGTTCCTATTTTTATGGAGAAGATTTTGCAGATGATTTACAACTGGAAGATTGGATTTGTATGAAGAAGTCCAAGCCCATACTGCAAAAGTATCTATATAAGTACTCACTAAACCTAATGCAATTTGGGCTTTCACAATTAAAAAAAGGGAAGTTTAGAGTATTAGGTTTGAGAGTCGTATCATTGTGTTTTTTTGTGTGTCACCCATGTATCTTTTTATACATTGAGGTATACTGATTGTTCATTGTTACTTGCGCATCACTCATGAGATTTTAAGAAAAGAGTTGATTGTGTGTCAAGTTTGTTCTTAGTTAAAAGCTTTTAAGCAAAACTAAGTATTGTAATTGAAAGTGTGTTCTTCTATTTTTGGTATTTGTCACTGAGGTGACTGTGGAAAGTGAGAGGGGGATCTCATATCTGGAAGGTTTCTAGGTAGAAGTTGTACAAGGTAGTGATTAAGTGATAAGTTGTAAACTAGGGTTATTTATCTTTGAACTAATACTATCATAGTGAATTTCCTTCCTGACTTGGTTGCCCCCATAGTAGGTGAATTGCACATAACTGGGTTAGAAATTGATTGTCTCTTTTACCTTCTGCAATTTACTTGTGCATAATTGTTGTTTTGGTAAAAGTGTTTTTTGCCAGCAGATGATGTCATAAAATTTGTCTTGACATTGTGTTTTTCTGTTGGGACATCAGTCTTGACATCTATTTTTATAGTACTATAATTTTAATTGGTTTCAAAGCAGGCACCCTGTTTTGTTTTTGGGTGAGCTCCAGGGAGAATAATTTCTGGTACTGTGAATAAGGAAGGAGGATATAACAATATACCACCTCTGTTATATGGTGAAAATTATGACTCTTGGAAGGTCAGAATGGTAGCCTTTTTAAAATCCATGGATAACAAATCTTGGAAGGCTGTGTTGAAAGGATGGAATCATCATGTCGTGAAGGACAAAGATGAGAATGAGTCCTTGAAGCCAGAAGAAGATTGGTCTAAGGAGAAAGATGAATTAGCTCTTGGAAATTCCAAAGCCTTGAATTCCCAATTCAACAGAGTGGACAAGAATGTTTTCAGGTTAATAAATTCTTGTACTATAGCTAAAGATGCTTTGGAAATCCTCAAGACAACTCACAAAGGTACATCTAAAGTGAATATGTTCAGACTTCAACTTCTCACAACCAGATTTGAGAACCTAAAGATGAATGATGATAAAAGGATTCAAGAATTTAACATGAAAGTTCTTGAAATATCAAATGCATCTAGTGCCTTGGGAGAGAAGATGTCAGAAGAAAAACTTGTTAGAAATATTCCTAGGTCTCTACCTAAGAGATTTTACATGAAGGCAATAACCATTGAAGAAGCTCATAACATCAGGAACATGAGGATTGATGAACTTGTTGGTTCACTTCAAACTTTTGAATTGGATATTAGTGACAAATCTGATAAAAAGAACAAAAACATAGATTTTGTATCCAATTCTGAAGATAAAAAGAGTCAGTTAGATTTGGAGACTGAGGAAGGGTTGTTAAAAACCATAGTATTACTTAGAAAGAAATTCAATAGACTTATAAAAATAATGGACAAAAGAGGAAGACCAAATGTAAGGAATATCTCATCCTACTTCAGTAGTGATGGTGATTTTCAGAAAATACTAGAACTCAGGGGAAGCCCAATCAAAGAAAATGGATTCAGTATTTTGAGTGTGAAGGATTTGGTCACATTAGGCCAGAATGTGCAACTTATCTCAAGAAACAGAAAAGTGGACTTTCTGCATCTTGGTATGATGATGATGAGTTAGAAGATGATCCTAACTCAGTGACTGTCATGATTGTGACTACTCTTGCTAGAAGATGGGTAGATGAAGTTGAATCTCGTGATGAAAATTTCCTCTATGAAGATCTGTATGTGTCCTATAAGGATACTTGTGACAGGTGTGAAGAAAGTCTCAAGATAGATGAAGATCAGAGAAAGATCATAGCTGGATTGAAGAATAAGAAGAAGGAACTTCTATGTATTGTCTCTCATCTATAATGTGAGGTAACTCTCTTAAATTCCAAGCTTAATAACATGATAGTTTCCTTGAGAAGGATGCAAAATGGAGCTAATATGGTGAAAGAGGTTGGAGATACAAAAGTTTATTATCAATATGATAATAAATAAAGAAGAGTGTTTGTAGAGAAGTATTTTTCTCCAGAAAGGAATAAAATGATAAACATGTCCAACCACATGTTACAACATTCTGGTAGACATGATGTAACTTTATCTAAATCTTAGTCATCAACTTGAAGATGTCATTAATATGGCGAGTATGGTCATATGAAGCCTTTTTTGTTATAAATTGTATGGAGATCAAAAGTCTTCAAATCACTCTAAGGCCAATCAAGTGAGCAAAAAAAGAAGTGTTAAGGATAGGGATGTTAACCTTATAGCTCATACTTCCTTGATATATTCAACTAGAGAAGACTGGTACTTTGAAAGTGGAAGCTCTAGACATATGACAACGGTTCAAAAGTTCTTAGTGGATATTAGGTCTCAGCCCACAGGTGCTGTCAGATTTGGTGATGGATTCAAAGGTGAGATTAAAAGAGTTGGAAAATTGGTGTGTGTGGTTCTCCTATTTTAGAATATGATCTTCTTGTGAAAGTACTAATTTTTAATCTTATCAACATTAGTCAGTTGTGTGATCAAGGGTATTAGTCAATTTCTCAAAGTTAGGATGTTTAGTCAAATATGATAAAAATGTTGTTCTGATGAAGGGTACAAGGTCTAAAGATAACTGTTATCTGTGGGAACCTTAAATAAATGCTTACTCTTCCACATGTTTAATAACTAAGGTGAATGAAGTGAAGCTATGGCACCAAAAGCTTGGACACATTCATCTCAAACGAACGAAATCATATATGAAAGAGATGTTAAAGAAATTCCAGAACTCAATTTTGAGGAAAGGAAAGTTTGTGATGAGTGTGAAATTAGGAAGCAAAGCAAGATGTCATACCCAATGTTACAACATCATACTACTTCCAAAGTGCTGGAACTTTTTCACATGGATTTAATGGGACCAATGCATGTAGAAAGCTTGGGTGGAAAGAGGTATGTTTATATGGTTATAAATGTTTTTTTAGGATACACATGGATGAGCTTTATTGGAGAAAAATAAGACATTTTTGAGGTCTTTAAAGATCCGTGTCAAAAGATTCAAGAGGAGCATAATAGTGTGATTGTCAAGATTTGAAGTGAACATCACAAGGAGCTTGAGAATGTGAAATTCTCTAAATTTCGTGCTTATGAAAATACTAGTCATGAATTTTCTTTCTCCATCACTTCTCAGCAAGATGGAATTGTTGAGCAGAAGACTAGAGCTATACAAGAATCAGCTAGAGTCATGCTTCATGCTAAGAAATTACCGTTGGAGTTTTAGGCTGAAGCTATGAATATTGCTGCTCTTTGTTGATTGGATATGTAATAAACTCCTAATATTCTTTATCTATTATGGAATTATCTGGATCTATGTTAACTGGAAATGGTTTTTCTGCCTAGCAACCATTCCCATTTGTGAGTTTTATGAATGAGTTTTGTTTGTTTCCATCCGTGTTTATGCTTGTATTCATTGTGTGCTTCTAATTTTCATTGTACATTTAGTTTATTTTTGTCAATTTTTGGATAAAAAGTGGGAGTAAAGTGTTAGCGTGTTTTTGTTTATCCTAGTGTCGTGTCACATGTCTTGAGATGTTGACTAACATTGTGATATGACTGTACTACTGCTAAGGGAAGAGTAGTCTATTGTGTTTTCTTGTTGTATGCAACTATTTAGGGGGAGCATGATAGTCTATTATGCTTGTTGGTGCTTCTGATTCTGCTGCTACTAGTGATGGTGGTATATGTGCATGATGTCTTACCAGATGTTCTGACATATTGCCTGAAGTATTTTGTGGAAAACTATATGAAACAATTGTTTTCTATTTGTGAGGCTTATTTTTCTTCTACTACACGTGTCTATGATGTGAGAACATGGATAGTTCATACTAGTTTGGTAATTTGGATTTTCTAGTGATTTGGATTTTCCCTTGAGGGGGAGTATTAATTATGTGTGATAGAGGGAGTAATGGACCTGTTTGGAATTGCTGAGAACTGTGCTTAGCTAGCCCTTGTGCTGTGTTGGAGTTATTGAACTTTGCATATAAATAATGATGAGTTATTTGGCTGTGTTGATGTGATGTCAAACCACATGTCTTGACGTATAATCTTTGAAGATCTCTGGAGTTTGAAGGAGTTGTAATCTTTGATGATCTGTAGCTACATGTTATCTCTTACATATTTCAGTTTGCAATTTGTACAAAGTTTACATATTTTTCATGTAGCTTGTGTTTTATGTTTATGGTTTTATTCCTCTCTCCAGTTTGATTGTACTAAGCTTATTTTAGCCAAAATTTTCCAAAGAGGGAGATTGTTAGGTCTGTGGTTTTATGATTGGTAACAATTTTAGTAAAACATGTTTCTTTTGGAAAAACATGTATCACATCCAGATGTTGGACAAGATGTTGTGACATCTTGGCAACTATTATAACACGTGTTATTATTGACAAGTGTTTCTGCTTCCAAGTGTTGAGCAAGATGTTGTGATATCTTTGCCAACTGATACAATAGGTTCTTATGTTAATTTCTTGACATGTTGATCAAGACACTACTGAAGACAGATGTCCTGACAGATGTCTTAACATGTTATAACAGAACTGGAGTACAATTTAGGTTTTTAAATCTTTGAAGATTTGATTTTAAAATATGTGATTTTGGATGATTTAGTTCTCATATGGTCGCATCTAAGCAAGGATTTTTTAAGAACATTGCAGATTTGATTTGATTTCATAAAATGGATCTTTGAGTTTTTAAAGGAAAATTTGAAGATTTGTTCCTATTTTTGTGGAGAAGAATTTGAAGATGATTTACAACTGGAAGATTGGATTTGTGTGAAGAAGTCAAAGCCCATACTATAAAAGTCTCTATATAAGGACTCACTAAACCTAATGCAATTTGTCCTTTCACAATTAAAAAATGGAAGTTTAGAGTCTTAGGTTTGAGAGTCGTATTATTGTGTTTTTTTTTGTGTGTCACCCATGTATCTTTTGATATATTGAGGTAGACTGATTGTTCATTTTTACTTGCCCATCACTCATGAGATTTTAAGAAAATAGTTGATTGTGTTTCAAGTTTGTTCTTAGTTAAAAGCTTTTAAGCAAAACTAAGTATTGTAATTGAAAGTGTGTTCTTCTGTTTTTGGTTTGAGGTGACTGTGGGAAGTGAGAGAGGGATCTCATATCTAGAAGGTTTCTAGGTTGAAGTTGCAGAAGGTAGTGATTAGGTGATAAGTTGTAAACTAGGGTTGTGTAGCTTTGAACTAATACTATCATAGTGAATTTCCTTCCTTGCTTGGTTGCCTCCATAGTAGGTGAGTTCCATCAAGTCGGGTTAACAATTGATTGTCTCTTTTACCTTCTACAATTTACTTCTGTATAATTGTTGTTTTGGTAAATGTTTTTTTTCCAGCTGATGATGTCATAACATTTGTCTTAATATTGTATTTTGCTGTTGGAACATCAATCTTGATATCTATATTTATAGTGCCAGAATTTCAAAGATAAAATGATAAATAACTAGTTTAAAGATGTTGATAGAAATACTATATTTTTTCACACAACTCTAAGACGAGACATGTTAAAAACAATATTACTAGATTGAAATATGGGAATTGTTATTTGGAAGAGACTTCAAAAATTTAAAACATATGGTTAATTACAATAATGATTTCTTTAACACTGGAAATAAATGCACTTAAATAGATATAAGGAAAATGTTCATTCCTCATTTAATTAATCAAGCACATAATGATTTCCTAACTACTATACCTCAACAAGATGTAATCAAAGCTACAATTTTTAACATGGATGTCAATTCTATACAATGACCAGATGGTTTTGGTGGATACTTTTTCCAAACATTATGACCTATAGTGAGTACATATGTGATCATCTTAATAATTCAATTTTTTACTCATAGTTGGATATCTTCTATTCTTAACTCAATCAATGTCACCTTAATTCCTAAGTTTTATGAAACATATACTATTGAAAGCTTTAAACATATATTATTAGATAATTTCGAGTTTAAGATTATCACCAAGATCATAGTAAATAGATGTGATAGCATGGCTCTCAAGGTTATATCCCAACATAAGAGAAGGTTTATTAGAGGCATGAAAATATATATATATATATATATATATATATATATATATATATATATATATATATATATATATATATATATATATATATATATATATATATATATATATATATATATATATATATATATATATATATATATATATATATATATATATATATATATATATATATATATATATATATATATATAAATGTGTGTGTGGAAATTATCTTATTAGACAAGAAAGCCTTTGGAGAAAGCATGACAATGAAAAAAGACATCAAAACTTATTTGATATTTTAGAGTGAGGTTTCCTGCTTATAGTTCTTAATAATTTAGGTTTTAATCACAAGTTATGTATTTGGATTTCAATAATTATCCAATTAACCTAATTATATAAGCTACTCAATGGGAAGGCATATGGATTTTCAATTATTCGATAGAGGTTATACAAGGATGTTCCTTTTCTCTTTTACTTTCTGCATTGTTAAAGAGGCTTTAAGTAAGAAAATCTTCTATCTAGTGGAGAAAAGGAAAAATTTATGTATAAATCATAGAAGAAATATAATTCCAATTTATACTTTTTTTATTGATGATTTAATGATATTTTCTAAATTTATAAAGATAAATGCATCTATTAGTTATCGTATGCTTTAAGAATATGCCCAAAACTCAGGTAAAAACACTAGTCTAACCAAATATAAGATTTTTAGGGGAGCCATATCTAGAAATAGGCTAAGACAAGTAGTTGAAACTCTTGGATTCATCATTGGTCAAGCCAACTTTGATGACCTCAGTGTACCAACTTTCAAGGATAAATTAAGATCTCATAATTTTCAAATAGTTGCTTATAGAGTCATAGATAAATTATTAAATTATTTTTCTCAGGGGATATATGTTGGACCAGATGTCTGGGATAACTTGTCCAACTTGTTAAACCAGATTTTACAAAGTATGAAAATAACAATAATTCAAGGTAAAATCAATAAATAACATAAGTGAATTAGTTACCCGTTTCAGTGCAAACCACACCTACATCTGGGGGCATCTACACAAGAAAGGAAATTCACTCTTTTATAGAACTACTACAAAGTGTCTTAGATGAACAAGCCTCTTGTTCAATATCCCACTTCTTAATTGTACCCTAGTGTCTTTCTATCTAAGACTCCCCTTAAATATGAGAACCTGCTCTCACTTTCTCTCAATCACTAATCCCAAGTGATAAACTTCAATAAACAACATAGATAATATGGAATTGCAACTCAACAAACAAACCAACTACTATGCCTTATGATATGAATGAAGCAATAACATAGTATACAAGAACAAATACAAAATACTAAAATAAACCCTGTCACAAGGAATCTTAAATCCTAGCGTACACCTTCAAACATGAGATGAGAGTCTCCTTAAATAGAAATGAAATTATGGGCTTTTCCTCCTTTAGATATTTGATTTGATTTCGTCAAGAATTATAATAGATATAGTTGTATTTGATTTGCTCCATGAAAGTTTCCAATAAAAGATATGATTTGTTATTAATTCAAATTAAAATTTAAATCTCCATTTAAATTGATTTGACCTTCAAACATCTGTCAAACAACTCATACAAATATTGCTAAACAATCTGCAACAAATTTTATGGAAATAATCTAAAAATAATACAGAAAATACCTACAACATTGACATGCTAACAAGGGTCATATAATGCACGCATATTGGGATATATATTCCCACGCGTGTCCTTCTTCACAAAACAACTTGAGCAAACCATGTTATTTTGTATAATGCAGTCAATCTAAAAGCAACAATAATCTCCCCCATTGGCAACTTTTGGAAAAACAACATTCTTCAAAAATATCCAAGATGTGCAACATAAGTTAAGCAATAAGAAAACCACACATAAGCACAAATAGAAAAGAACAACAAAAGAAGAAATTAGAGAGTAGAAGAGTAACAACAACACAAATCAGTAGCAGAGTCAGAAGTCTAATGTTTTCTACACATAATCAAAGCTCCATAACAGACAGTCATTCCATCACTAAGCCAGTCATGCATGAACACACAATTAGTAGTTAAGTCAGAATCATCAAATACAACTAACTCAAATAGATCAACCTACAAAGTTCATGGCCAGATGCCATGCCACCAGATGCTTTAGCATGCATGCACATATACAAAACCATAACAATTGGTACTAAACACATAAGTTAGTACCATTCACACAAGAATCAACAACAAATATCAACACTACACCATACAATCAGTAGATTCAGTAGTCAGTAGTTAGAACACACTACCCTACACACCATTAATTTCCCCCTTTTCCATAATTTTGCAAAGGTATGTCCTAGAAAAATCATCCAGTCAACACATATGTCTTTATGTTAGCACACACATACAATAAATCAGGAGTAGAGAAACATCAACAATCATGAGAACATATGTTAGACATAATGTCAGAATAATGTAGAATAATTGTTAATGCTACAAAATCCTTACAACATCATCAATCCTAGATATATGCCCATATGCAAGGGCGGAAAAGGATAATTTAATAAAAACACTTGGAGAAAGTTATAGCTAGCCAACACCCAACCATATCAGACACCACAATATCCTACCAGATGTTTGGCACATCCTGATTAACTTAATATTCAAAAGTGACATCCTCCTCTTCACTTCTAGATTCCTCCTCTTCATTTCCATATTCCTCTTTTTCACTATCATCTTCTTCTTCTTCTTTTCTTTCTTTCTTATTGGTCATCAGATTAATCGATTCGTCCACATGTTTCTTCCTGATGGTGCTTGCAGTTATTGTTTTTTAAAAAGTCTTGGATATTTCCACCAGTTCATGTAACACATCCTTGTTAGTGTCTTTGAAGACCGAAGAAGAATTTCCATCTAGATCTTGTCCTTGGTTTCTTGGCACCAAAATGTACGGGACATGCGTTCGAATAAACAACCTGTAGTCAAAAGTCAGTGGCTATGTCTTCTTGTTCTTCATTTCTTCAGCATGCACAATATTGAGATGTTGGTTCAAGATTATCCTAGTGATTAAACAAGGAAAAGCTATTGGAAGCTTTACAGCATATGAGTAAACATGTCTCATGGTCTGGTTAAACACATATTCTCCAAAGTTCAATTTATAGTTGGTTCCAATTTGAAAGACCATCTTGGCCAAGACATAGGTGATTTCTGAACTATGATTAGTAGGAACCTAATTAGTTGCACCTATCTTGTCCGGTAAGGCATACTTCACATTCAGACTACCTGAAGAGATTAATCCTTTGTTAGGCCATTATTTGACACTCCTTGTAGTTATTATTCTAGCTATTTTGTCCGTTGATAGCACCTCCTCTTCTTCTGCCCAAGAGTTCATTTATTATCTCAGGATCTAACTTCACACAACAACCCCTTGCATACACCTTCGTTAATTCTTTGCTACCTATAATATTTTATTCATTGGACAAGTTAACAATGAACTCCATGACTAATTTTTCATTACAAGGTCCAATGTCTGAAACAATTTTCATTAATTCAACATACTTATGTATATCCATGATTTCATGACACTCAAAAGTATATTTTCTTAGATCCCTTTCATGGGAAACTCTTCTTTGGACCATAAACTTCTAGTTATGCATACTACCTTCTGAGTGAAATGACACATTGTCACAGGGTGAAGCAGGAATATTTGCTGGAACTCTTTTTCCTCCAATCTTTCTCCTGGAAGAGGGAACAATATCTAGGACATCTACTTTAACAATAGTCTCTGATTCACTTGATGACAAATGTTTTGTCTTGAGAAAGTTTCTCTTAATATCCTTTTCTTATACTTTCTTATTCTTTTTCACTGGACTTGTCCTATGAGTTTTTTACTTCACATTCTTCATAAAATACCTTGGAGTATTAATTTTATGCTCTTTAGCTTTATCAATTATAGACCTAGCTAAGCTTTTCAGAACAGTCAGATCTAGTTCTTGATCAACCTTCTCTTTAATAATATTTTTCATGATGTTGGCAATGGGAATGTCATCATCCTCATTGTATTCTTCATTCCTTTTACCATGAGTTTCAGCCTCTTCATTTTGAGGATTCTCATTTTTCAAATATTCAAAAGAGTCATTACTTTCATCTAATATCTCATTCACATAAGGATTAAAAATAGGAATATTCACAGTTGGCTCATTAGGGGGTTCAACCTATGGTTCACCAGATGTTAGAACAAATGCTTCGGCATTTGGTTCAACGTGTGAATCAACATGTGATTCAACATATGGTTCCACATGTGGTTCCTTAGCAATGGTATCAGCATGAGCAATGTTTTTTGTAACACTCTTCTAAACCCCAAGGAAATATTCACAATTAAATTGATAAATAGATCAGAGTAATACACCAAAAAGAGTGTCACATCTTTATACAAACAATCATATAATAAATCAAGACATACTGCTATGTAACACGAGTTTTCAAAATCAGTTATGTCAAATACTTCATGGGCATCAACCATGGCTTTTCGATTAACTCGCAACATAAATTCATAATTCAAACGACTTTATTTAAAATACTTCGAAACATCTTCATCAAATAAAACAACTCAAATATCGCAAGGGTAGTTCAAATCTCAAAAGAAACAAGATGACATAGTCATTTCATAAACAAATGATCACATCCCCGATGTTACATATCAGAGAAAGACCTTATCAAATCTATGGAAATAAACAAAGCACTTCGACGACTAATCTCTAAGCTCTGACGGACTATTCCTGATCGCCTACGTGTTACCCACGTGTAGGCAACATTTAAACAGAAAGGGTGAGTAAATCAAACTCATTATAAAATACATAAGGAGTAAATATAGTAGTTATAACACAACCTCAAAGAAACACCACATGTTATACTCACGCCTTCGCAACACCATAATGATCATCGGATACATAGTGTTCTCATCAATTAGAAATTATCACAAAATACACATTCATAAGATATCATTCAATCCAATCATCATGCAATGCCATATATAATGCAATGCAACTTCATTAGAATCATGCATGTTTTATCAAAACTTCACTGATGACACCGTCATTGTTTCCTCCAAAGATCCCCACCAATAGGATCGATTCCTGCTTGAAACCGTAGCACATCACAATTTGCTCTCAATCCACACTATGGAATTGAGGCTATTACTAGACTATTCGTCCTACAGAATCCACTGGAACAATATTCTGCAACCATCATTGAGATATGCCCTATCATATGGTATAAATGCATGATGTGAAACATCTCAATAACAACATGACCATGACTAGTCAAAATGCATAATCATTTATTCATTTACCATAACATCAATATATACATATATTATATACATGGTATCATCATAAAAATCACCATATCATCAAAACCACCACATAACATCATCAAAGTATCAACAATTCATTATATACGCATACATCATATCAAAACAACCATGAAATCATTCTATTCATCAAAGCCTAGGTACTAGACAAACACGTCTTATGACTCTTTTTATTCCACCAAGGTATAGATCATCGCGTCATATTTCTAACACTTCAAATGATGCATCAATCGGAGTCCTGAAACTCAAGTTATGACACTTTTTTAAAATGCTACTGTTGTCTATCGCAAGATGCCCTCCCGACGACGTGGAAGCGACAACACAACTTTCCATTTTTGGTCTCCATCGTCTGACGCTACATCCTGCTCGCCTGACGCTGCATTCCTCGCCTCAAAGTTGCTTGGCGACACTCCAGCGAGGGATTATCCCCCATACAAAATCCAGGGGCTCTGTTTTTAACCCCTTCCCATCGCCTCCTTCTCGCCTGGCGCTGCTGGAGCGAAGCTTCATCGCCCGACGCCCATATTCACCGCCCAACGCTGCAGCGTGGACATGGTTTTCCTATTGTGATTTGCGCACTGCGCCAATGCCAATTTCCTATGATTCCTTCACATGATAGGTCTCAATTCACCATAACTACTCATAGTTTCATTATGTAACAACAACATATCATATCATACACTTCACACATCAATTCATTACATACCAACATCTCAATTTTATCAATTTACCGTCAAAGCATCATGATAGACTCATTAACAAATCCCAAACACCAACCTACAATTATCTAAACCTTAGTTCTATTATAATAACAACGATAAACACCCCTTACCTTATAATCACTTAGAAATTGATCCTTGTTCTTGGCATTCTACCAAAAATCCCTTTTTTCTCTCTGAGACCTAACTTTTCCAAGTGTTCTTCTCTTTTTCTATGATCGTATAGAATAAGACTCTTTCCCCTTATTCCTTGTTTAACCTTTGGACCCTTAATATGGTCTTCCACCTTTTCCCTCACTTAACCTATCACAATTGACTATTTTCCCTTTTCATCTCTAATACCAATATTTACTCTATTTTACTAATTAAAATAATTTCTAACTAATTATTCTAATTATCTCAATATTATTTAAAATACTCAATATCTCTTAATTCCTACCACTCCACCATACACCATACAAAACATCATATAAAGCATCATGATCATGAACACATCATATAAACATCACAAAAAATCATCATAATTAAATTAAATAATTAAATAAATAATCTAATTATTTTGGGGTGTTATATTTTTCCTAGTGTAATTAGAAACAACTACCTCATTAACATACATACTTTCAGAAATATTATGAAAGGTACAAATGGTTTATTTCTAGAAGTACTAACCTTTTTAGCATATTTATTCTTCATAGTAGTAGTGTTGTTTGTTCTTCTTGATGAAATATGAACGAAAACAATTATACTTAGAGGTTTTGGGTTTAAAAACATGATAGGTTCATCATCATTTTTGCTAGATTCATAAACCATAGTTTCCTTTGATGTTTCTTTCTCCCCCATTTTAACCCCTTACATCTTAACCCTATATGCGTTAGTGATAGGCTTTGGTTCAATATGTTTAACATCTGTGGGTTTTTGGATCATTTTGAAACTGGTTTGAAAGAGACGCAGATGAAAAATTATCCTAGTATGATATATATATATATATATATATATATATATATATATATATATATATATATATATATATATATATATATATATATATATATATATATAGTGAGATAGAGAGAGAGATACCAATAACTCTCCAGACATGTGGAAATGGAGTAGTTTTGAAAATGCACTAAAATAAGAATAATGTGCCTTATTTCTTGTGTAGCAATGATAGCAGGAGAGAGAAAATTTCCTTTTTCACACCTTCTTTGCTTTCACTTTTCATTCATGAAAAAAACAATAGTGCTCTTTAGCCTTTCAAATTCAACTTTATTTGAGTACTTACTATGACAAAGAAACATATTGCCTTCAATTTTAACTTGATTCCCATGATATTAACTGAACTCTCCACCTAGACTTTTCTCAATTTTAGACTGCATATGTTGGACACAGTGTTCCACTATCTTGTCTGACATTTTACCAATCCAATAGTCAAAACCAAGTTTTCCTATATCACTTATTACATATAGTTTTATTTCTTCAACCCATGCCTTTCATTTGTGTAGTTTCCACGAGGTTAATTGGAAGTATCTTCAGACTTTTAGGGAGGGTAGAATGCTGAAGCATCTTGTGGAACATCTTTCCTATTTGGAACACTTTACATATTTTAATAGCTTCTTCATATATGATCTCCTCCATGCTCTTAACCTTTGATAAGGACCGAGATATCCACATATAATAGTTGTCTTTGGATCTTGAACTCTTCATTAGCCCATTTGATCTTTGCTAGAGACAATACATTATGACTTGTAATAGCTAAAATACAGACCTTGATCACATAGTTGACTTATGTTGATCAAGTTAGTAGTTAATCCTTCTACCAAAAACACATTATCATAACAAGGAAGACATGGATAGACCACTTTATCCGTTCCCTTGATTTTTCTTCTTGCTCCATCACCAAAGGTGACATAGCTATTAGAGTATGGCTTTACCACTATTAAAGTACCAGTCTTTTCTTGAGTAAACTCTAAGAGATGTATGAGCTAAGAGACAAGTGATATTTTCCTTGGGTTTCCACACTTTCTTTGCTTGATTTTTCTTCCCTTTCTTTCTGTTAAGCCTTGGTTGACTATGAGATTAAGGATAATCATAAAATTTATAACAAAAAGGTCTAATGTGACCATATATACCACAATGGTGACACCTATAAGATGAGTTCTTGTATCCTTTGTCATGAGGGAATACATGTTGAGCAGGATGCTGGGACACGTGGTCCTTCATTAGGAACATAATTTTCTTCTTAGCAGAGACAAACTTCATAGTGGAAACTTTGACCTTTTTTTCATGGAATTGTAGTCAAACCCTACAATATTCATATTCCATGTGACAACATTCACCATATTTGAGTCATTGTTCATCGTACTTTTAGACTTTGTCAAATTATCATGTTTGGAATTCAACAAGGCTACTTCCTATTTCAACCCAACAATGGTTGAAAGCAGTTTATCTTTTTCTTGAAGAAGAGTACTTATGGTATTCTTCTATTTTTATCTAGTCAAGCAAGCTTCCTTTCATTGCTGTGCAAGAGTCTAAATTTAGCAGTTAACTCTTTTTCACCCATGTCTTCATTACTAGTCTCTTTCAGACTCATACTTCCTAGTGAAACCCATTACTTTGTTAGTTGTTTATTCTTCACTCTCATCATCAGATTCAGACCAAGTGATTTATGATCCCTCTTTTGTTTCTTTATAAAACTAGGACATTCAACTTTAATGTGACCAAAACTTTCACAAAAATAACTTGAACAAACCATGTTATTTTGCATAATGTAGTCAATCTAAAAGAAACAACAAATTAGCAACATGGAAAAGGAATATAGTATCTATGATGGGAAGAGTTATACTAGTAAGGTTTATGATATATGGAATTCTTTTATATAGTCTCAAAATTTATGAATGACTTGTCTCCCTCATCAATATGATACATTCTTGCACAAGGAGTTTTGTGTGGTTAGGAAGCATTGGTGATAGGAAATTGATAACTGTCAAATGGAACATTGTTTATTCTCCTATATCAGCAGATGGTTTAGGCCTCAGAGACATTAGACTCATTAACAAAGTTAGATGTCTACATATTTGTTGGAAGTAGATCACCTTAACAAATCAATGAGAAAATAATATGCAAAATATATACTTTAAGAAAAATAAGCCAATTAATCATTTCATATCATCCTTATTATGTCATGAAATAAAGCACAATATAAGATTTATTGAGGACCATACCATATGGTAGATTAATAATGGTAGAGATAACAACTTATGGTATGATAAATGGTTGGAATACAAGATGCAAGACCTACATGTGGTGCTTCTTGCAACTCTCCAGTACCTACAAACTTCTTTTATTGGCACACTTGAACACAATAATAAATAGAACATTCCTAGTAGTTTTGAATAATTTTCTTCTCATATCACAAACCATATTCTCTCTCTAATTTTTCATTTTCACTTTCTCTCACTATTTCTTATAGCCAAATGCTTTTGTGAGGAAAGATCTCTTGTGAGTGAGGTGTTCATGTAATTCTGGTTTGGTAGCATTGTATAACTTCTCCAAGAATGGTGTTTATACATCTTGGATGAACACAATCCATTTAGGGATAAAAAAATGTGTTTAGAAGATAAACTCATTAAAAGCTTTGATTGGGGGATTATGTGATCAATTCCTATGTTTATTTAGGTTGAAGATCGTTAACATTGATGAACTTTACTTAAGGTTCTTAGTAAGCCGTGTTTATTTGAAGGTTAAAAATTATCAATATTGGTGAACTTACCATTAGGTTCATGGTTATCCTATTTAAAACCATAGGTTAGAAGATCATCCTGTTAAAATCTCAAGAGGTTATTGGTTATCCTGTTAAACCAAATTATTTTATGGAGAGAAGACTAACCTCTTCAATCTATAGTTGGAAATGAAGCTTGGCCACTTCAGTTTTAACAGTTTCAATTGAGAAGACGCAAACGATCATATATCCCGTCTTGTAATATTTTTGTTGTAGAACAACCAACATTTCCTTGTATAAGGGGGTTCATGAGCTTTACCTACTAAAAAGTCTCAAGTATATAATGAAAACTCTCAAGATTAGTTCTTGGGGAGAAGAGTAGGTCGCTTTTTATTATGACCGAACCTCTATAACTCTCGATGTTTTTCTTTTTCCCTTAACTCTTTTATTTTCCGCACTTTATTTTGATCTATAGATTTATATTCAGCTGCTAAGTCTTGAAAAAAACTTTTAAAAATCTGATAGATCTTAGGAAAAGTTTTTAAAACCATGTTTTTTCTAAACCACACAAGTCACCCCCTCTTGTGAGTGAAATCTCAAGTCCAACCAAACTAACATGGGCCACACTCCTACTCTAATTCCCCTCATCTTCCAACCAAATATGGCTACCAACACCACAACCTATAACACAAACACCATCAGCGAAGGTTTTGTTGGTGGAGCTAACTCTAGATCTTCCCAGAGTAAATACCTAAGGCACATGTTTACGACAAATGTAATATGCCATAGCTTCCCCATAAGTTCTCAAGGGAAAAAGGGGTTAATATCATCTTCTCTGAGGAGGACACCCTCAGTCTTAACCCTCACGATGATAATCATCTGGTCATCATTGTTCAATATGGAAATCGAGACAACTGATGCATTCTGATAGACCATAGTAGCTCTATTGACATCCTATTTTGGGATGTCTTTCAGAGACTACAACTTAACCCGAGTGACATAAAATTTTTTAGTAGTTTTTGACGAGGTTATCAGGTGAGCAGGTACAAATAATGGGCCACATAACCCTTGAAACCACATGTGGAGAGGGATCAATCTCCAAGGAAATTAACATCATCTACCTCATTGTAGATGCCCTATCACCTTACAACATCATTCTGGGGCAATCGACTATTAACGCTCTAGAAGTAGTCGTGTCCACATTGTACTTGACCTTGAAATATACGCTTACTGATGTACGATTCAGTTTGATTCAAGGGACCAACAAGAAACTCTAGACTGTTTCAAAGTATCATGGAGATAGACACATAAGAGCTCGCCCTTATTGATGTCCCCCTTCCGAATTTCTAAATAATGAATTCTAATGTTGGGACCCCAAATTGGGGCGAAATTGAAAAAGGCTCAGGCCCACAGAAGATCTGAAAGGGGTCTAGATAGGTGCTCACGCTTATCAGGAGATGAAGATAAGTACTTAATTATCCACATAAGAGGTCGAGAAATAGTTGACTAATTCATTAAGAATGATGACCTATTTTTCTAGGATCCCTTCGACATGCCAGAAATAGACTCCAAAGTGGTGAGTCATCTCCTCGCCATCCATCCTTCTGCCAAACCAATGGCACAAAGGATGCGAAACGTTTGCAAGGAAAAAAGAGTTGCCATTGTTGAAGAAATAAAATATCATAGAAACAAAACATTCCACCTGAATAGTTAATGTGGTTCTAGTATAGAAGGCTTACAACATTTAGTGCATGTGTGTAGAATTCACCGATTTAAATTCCATCTACCCTAAAGATCCATACCCACTTCCAGGCATAGATCATCTCATTGAAGGTTCATTAGGCTAGCAAACATTGAGCTCCATGGATGCGTATTCGAGGTACAACCAGATCCAGATGGATCCCTTGGACGTGTCGAACATAACCTTTATGTCGAATCATGGAAACTACTACTATAATATCACACTGTTGTACCCCAAAATTTGTCCTCCCATTTTCCACTCAAGATTCTATCCCATGTTTTTTCAAACACTCAATTTGGCTCAAAAGTTGATCAAACAAATTCTCTTCCTAGGCAACCAGTCAACAATTAGGGTTTTGCACTTCTCAAAGGTTTTCCCAATCCATGGCCCAGATAACTGCAAAGTCAAATTTTGTTTAGAAGGTCTTGAAATTTAGTGAAATGTTATATGTCATTTTTCTTGACTTAAAGGTTTCTTGACTTCTAATAAAATTCATAGTGCCAATTTCTCAAAGAGATAACCTATAGCCTTGAATCCCCTTTCTAGTGATCATTCAAAACCTTTTCGGTTTGGTTCGATTTCTTGTATTTACATGATGCGAGGTGAATTATGTTTGAGTGACGTGATTGAATTCAAGATTGTTTTGGAAGAAGGATTCATTTAGAATACTTGGAGTTTTCATCATGTGAATTCAAGTTCTAACTAGATGAAAGTTACCAAAAAAGGATCGTTCAAGATTTAAATCATTCAAGATCATGCAAAGCATGAGATTAATTTCAAATTCAAGTGGAAAGTTTCAACTAGTTCATTCAGGAACTCCAAAAAGAAATCAGGAATTCAAGTAGTGATTTGGAAAGTGTTTTTCAATAATTCCAATCCAATTTCATTTTCATGGCACAAGGTATTGTGAAACTCATTCATGGGATGTTGGAGAATTCAAATTTGAATTTCAATTAAAAGAGACTTTGCATACTTTTGGTATCATTAGGGATTGTTTGTTGAAAGTACAAATTGGAAAAATTACAATATAACAAAATTTCTTAATGGATACAAGTTTGTTCTATAAAGTAAACTACAAAGAAATTTTCTTCAAGTCTTCATCAAACAATTCAAGTTGCTCCTCATCAATTTTCCCTATTGCCCATCGATTTTCTCATCACATGAAACAAAAGGAAAAAGACTTTGTTAGCAACATAAACATGAGCATAAAATTTACAAAAAAAAGTATTGTAAGTTCATCATTAGGGTTTGTCTTATGGAATCAGAATTTTTGGTCTTAGCTTTTCCTATTGCAAATTAAGAAATTTGTTCACAATAAATAAGGACTAAGAGGTTCAAAACACGATTTCATCACAAAACAACCCAATATTTGTCCAAACTTTGCTGCCAAGAAAAAACAGCCATGTTTCTGTCCATATCCAAACCTGCAAACTGCCCAAAGTTGCAAATAGAAGACAGCAGTGCAAAGCAACAAAATAGGCAAGCCAACAAATGACAACAACAAAAGCAAAGACAACAGGCAGTCTAAATAAAACAACAAAGCTGCAAGACAAAGCAGCCAAACCCAAATGCTGTCAAATATAGCAGCCCAAACAAAAGCCACAACAGAACAAACATCGCAAAGGCAAAGTCAAACTGCAATAAACAAAAACTGTAAACGGCAGGCAGCAACAAGTAAAATAATGCAAGTTAACCATCAAAAGGCTAAAACCCAAGACATCATCATTTTCCTTAAAACCATACAAACCCTTCAGAATGTTAAAATAAGCAAAGACTGCTTTTGTTTCATATAAAGAGGAAAGAGAAAAGATGAAAGACATATCACCACAAACCAATGCAGTCCAAAATCCTGCTATGTGCCAAAAGCTATGTCCAAATAACCTGCATCAAAACCTGTAGCCCAACATTTGCACACAAATAGAAAGATGGAAACTACACTCAAAGTGTTAAAGGTCAGCATACCATAATGGTTCAAAATCCTCAAAACTTTCCCTCCAATTCTTACTTCCCAGCTATTATATTACAAAGAACAAGCAGCATATCAAAGGAGGAGACCCATCAGATATAAAAAAAAAAAGAGAGAGCCAACAGATTTACAAAATCATCAAAAAACATAACAGAGCCATCACTGTAAAACCATTGAAGCCAGAAACCATCAAGCCATCATTGTAAAACCAAAAGCCATAGGTTTATCATAAAACATCACAAAAAAACTAGAACTAGAAAATACCAGATATCACAATAAAAAACAGAATCATTAAACATCAAAGGGCCAGAAACCAAAAGCCACAGATATCAAAGCCACAAAACTAGAACCAACAAGTCAGTCAACAAATTTACAGCATCAAAAGATATTGTCATCAAACACCATCATCAAAAACCTATAACAACCCAATAACTCAGAAAAAGCCAAACCCTAATCCTCATTGTTATCCAACCCATTAATCATTCCAGTATATTCAGAAGAAGAGAAAGAGACTCAAAAGGTACCGAAAGCACAGATTTCAAAAGGAAAAGGTTCGAAGCTTACAGTTTTAGAGAACGCGGCCTCCATTCTCTCTCTTTCTTTGCTTTCTGTTTTTTCCATTTTTGCATGTTTCATCATAAATCATCATCGTACGCCACATCTTTGACCTAGGGTTTTCGTCCACCCCTCTTTAGATCTAGGGCGTTAGAGTAAAAATCTGCAAAAATTAACCATATATTAGTAACTAGGGAGAGGAGAGGATCAAATTGATATAAAAAAATGGTGTTTGGAGTCACGCCGCCGACGTCACCTCCATAAGGCGATTTCCGACACGGCCAGTTGGTCTTCTCCAGTGAAGACTCGGAACAAGAGAGAGAGAGCGCATTAAGAGAGAGAAAAGAATATGAATTATGAGTTCTGTGGCCCAGCTTAGTTAGTTTCATTTTAGTTGATAATAACGCCTTGGCCCAATCCAGTGGTGACACTTGTCACCACCTCTGTAATCACCCTCTTTAATCACCCCCATGCACTCCCATGCTAATCTGGTGCACCCTCATCATCCCTCCGTTTGTTTTTTTATCATAACCCTTTCAGCACACCTTAGATGCACGCCCATGGTGCACCTCCAGGGGGCTGTTGCACTTGATCAGCCAGAGGCATTTGGGCCTTTTAATTTCTGCACCCCTAGATTTGCTCTATTTGCAGGCCCATTTCTAGCTTTGCCTTCCTGCTTTTTTGGTTTTGTTGTTAATATTTTCTTCATTATTTGATTCTTATTTTATTTTTCAGCATACATTTAAAAATTACATATAGGTAGATATTTTTTTTTATAATAATTATCAACTTTAAAATAATTTTTATTTGACATGATTAATTAAGTCCTTAATTAATTTTATCTAATGAAAAGAGTTTTAACTTAAATAATTATTTAACGGTTTGGATTTGTATTGTGTGATTTAAATATTTATTTCTTACTGTCACCCCCTTTCATTAATTTGTACCCCCATTCCCAAAGCTCTGTAATAGCGTAGAATTTCAATTTCCGCATTTTTATTGTTTACTTATTACTGTATAGTAATTAGGTGTGTATGGCAAGATAAAAAAATAATCGCTAGATAACCTAATTTCAACAAAATTAACTTGAAACGAACACACTTTTTCACACGCGTACCTCTAGGGTAACCTCACTCGTTGCCTCGGAAATACAGTCATGTCCCTCGAATATGGGACGCTTTAGCAATGAACCTTCGATAGAAAAGATCGTAATCCCTCTATGACCCTCGACATTGCTTTCGATAAAACGATCTAGTCCCTTATGAAAAATTGCTAAAGTGTCTCATAAGTTGCTTTCGATGACTGTAAAATTGACCCGCGCCTGTCCCTTCACATCCTACAATGAGGCTTCTTACCAAATCAATGGTAAGATAGAAACATCTAAAGGTGAAAGAAAAGAACATTTAAGACCTTTCGAGTAGGTAGATTTGCTCCTAGTTACTCGCTTGCTCATGACAAAAAAACCTTTTTTTACACCGACACTGTCATGTCAAAATTTTTTCAAAAAAGATAAAACATTTTGTATACGTTCTTATAGAGACGAGAACCATTGCAAAACATCTTTTCAAAACCACTTTCAAAAAACACATTCCACAAACACATCTTTGAACCTTTTTTTCGAAACAAAACTTTGTACGCGTTCTTATAGAAACGAGAACCACTACAAAGAAATTTTTCAAAACACTTTCAAAGCCCACACCACAAGCATACTGTCAAACAAAAGCAAGTGATATAAATGAGTAACTAAGAGCCCATGGAAAACCATGGATGAAAAGGGTGCTAATACCTTCCCTTTTCATAATCTACCCCCCGATCCCGAGAAATAATCTCGAAAGGTCTTTCCTGTGCTTTTTTACCTTTCCTGTTGGATAAAAGAAAAGTCGGTGGAGACTCTTGCTATCCGCACAAATGCGATCGAAACGCATAACCTCAAGTCAGTTCTCCCACAGTATCACAGAACTGGCGACTTTGCTGGGGAATAAATATAAAAGTGGGGTTACCTTAGGGTTATACCACCTTTACTCGCTTTCATTATTTGACTTGTGTGCTTTATATTCAGTTCTTTGTATTGGGTTTGCTTTGATCCTCCACCCAGATCTGGGACACCTTTTTAGGTAAATAGCAATAGATTGTGGAACTGTACGACATAGACGGATATGGTTGAAACAATGGCTATGTTAGTGCGACACATTTGTGGGTACCGGTATCCCTCGTGGTGAATCGAGGAGAATACGGGGCCGCTAAGTGGCGTCATGAAGCACTAATTAACTTTAGAACCCTAATTAAATAAACTTGGCCATTAGGACATAGTGAGATAGCCGGTTTCGGTGTAGAGCTAAAAATTGGTTGATACTCGATACTATACTCATTGAGGCTAGAATTTTGGGATATCTCAGCCGCAAGAAAAGATTGTTGTGCTAAGACAATGCCTAAGAGAAAGGTCGGTGATATTGAGATCCTTTAGAACCCGATCACTATTTCTAGGATAGGTTGAGCCAACTAGACTTCAAGAGGGTACTTACCTACAAAACTCATGCAAGCCTAAAACATAGGGACTTTTTTGTTGTGTGTGTATATATTTACTTGTACATAAACATCATAAACATCATGAACTTCATATGTATGCTCACTAACCATTTGAAGGATTTAGAAATTTATCTTTGTTTTTGTTTTGTAGGACATGAATTCTCTCCGAAGAAACACCATCTGAATCAGCTTTGTAAAAGCACATCCTCAACTTCAAGAGCTAGCCTCAAGAGTGCCCGGGGATTCTCCTTTTACCAAGAAATATGGTCGACTCCCCAGTTTGGCTATATCCAACTTCCAAGAAGAGATGATGTATGTACTATTCCAATTCTTTGATCCCATACATCGTTGTTTCACTTTCCCGGACTATCAGTTGGTACCTACACTGGAAGAGTTCTCTCTATTCTTAGGGGTGCCCGTGCTTGATTAGATACCGTTCACCGGTCTAGAAGGGATTCCAAAACCTGAAGTCATCGCCGAAGCTTTACATGTGAAGAGGGCCGACATCATAGCCAATTGGGAGACAAGAAGCGGGGTTAAAGGTTTTCTAGCTAAGTTTTTATTGGAAAAGGCTCGTTCATTCTGGGATGACATGGATTTCCAAGCTTTCGAAGATGTCCTGGCTCTTCTCATTTATGGTTTGGTTCTGTTTTCCAATTCAGACCAATTCATAGACGTTAACGCCATCAAAGTCTTTCTCTCTCGCAATCTTATACCTACCTTACTAGGAGATATCTTGCATTGCCTTCATACCTGCACCATGAAGAAAAGAGGTACTCTTTTGTGTTGTATCCCCCTACTCGCTAAGTGGTTCACTTCACACCTACCTCAGTCAGTATTGAAGAACGAGCAAAGACTGACTTAGTCTCAAAGATGATGTCTCTCACCCACTCTGATATCCGTTGGTGTTCGAGATCCTTGGAAGATGTCTCTATCATTGAACGCTATGGGGAGTTCCCTAACATACCTCTGCTTGGTATTAGGGGAGGTATCACCTATAACCCATGCTTAGCTCTTCGGCAGTTTGGGTATTCCAGAAGAGACGACCCTCATGAGATGCTCATCCAAGGTCTGGTGTTCGACTACGACAAAGAAGACCAAGGTTACCGCCAGAGGTTTACACGTGCTTGGGGAATGGTGAACAAGGTGGACAGTAGGACTTTGGGACATAAAAACTTTATCCCTCTCGAGCCTTACCTTAGGTGGGTACGGGCTCGTGCCCAGAGTCTCTTGATGCTTTATCCTTCCATCCTTCCTGTCATCATTGAGCCTATTATTGAAGGAGACGTCTCATACACCGTTCTTCATCCCGACATGCCTACCTCTCTCGAAGACCTACAGAAAGCTTGGGTTCAGTTAAAGGAAGAGCGAGACACCTTTGAAGCCCAGTATTATGCCAGTGAGAAGAAGGTTCTGGAGCTCACCAAACTGCTTCATGAAGAGAAAAACCTGAATTCCTACATTGCTCCAAAGAGGATGCGTTCGGTCTTTTTGTCTTAGGAGCTTTGCTGTATTTAGTTTCTTTCATTGTAATCCCAAGGAGGCGTGATGTATTCAAACTTGGTTTTATTAATATAACGTGTGTTCTTTTTTTGGTTTGAACAAATTTAAGTCTCTAATTTTCCTTGAAATCATTGCATCTTCATTCATCATAACATCATACAGGTTTCTCATATCAGGTCACCTTATCCTTCTACTATTTATTTCAGTGAGATGGATGTTGAATAGACTGTGAAAGATCTTCAGGCGCAAAACGCCCAATTTCAACAAATGCTCTTGGCTCTGACAAAAGGACAAGAGGAGTTAAAGACTCTGCTGGCCAAAGAGAAGAAGAAGAAAACGAAGAAATCAACTGGTGTTGTGATCATGGGAAGAAGGTTTAAAGGATAAGCCAGACGGACTTTGGACTTTGCGACATCATCGGGTGAAGGAGATAATCAAGGAGATAGAACCCAGGAAGTGAACAACGACCCAGCATCCGAGGAAGAGGAAGAGCCTGATTACTCTGAGGAACAATAACCTCCTGCTGATGATAAATATAAACAGCTAGAGGATCATTTGAATGCTATGGAGATTCAGAGGGTACCCGGTTTGGATTTTGAAGAATTAGGACTCATTTCAGGGGTTGTCATCCCACAAAAATTCAAGGTCCCCACTTTCGCCAAATACGACGATGTCTCCTTCCCGAAACTATATCTAAGGTTATACGTCAGAAAGATTCAACCCCACACGGCTGACAAGAATATGTGGGTGCATTTCTTCCAAGAGAGCTTATCTGGGACGCAGTTGGATTAGTTCTATCAATTGGAAGGGACCAATGTTCGCAATTGGGAAGAGTTGGCCGCTGCTTTCTTCAAACAATATCAGTACAATGCTGATTTGGCTCCGACTAGGACAGAGTTACAAAGCATGTCTATGGGAATAGGTGAAGGTTTCAAAACCTATGCTCAAAAATGGAGGGATCTCGCGGGCAGGGTCCAACCCACTCTATCCGACAGAGAATTAGTGGATATGTTTTTAGGCACCTTGTCAGGACCATTTTTCAACCACCTAATTGGAAGTTCCTCAGCTGGGTTTACTAATTTAATCATGACTGGTGAGCGGGTTGAGGCCGATATAAAAAGTGGAAAAATTCAAAGATATGCATCATCGAGCGTGATGAAGAAGCCTTTTGTTGGAAAGAAAGAGGTCAATGTTGCATATGACTATAGAAATCAAAACAAAACTGACTGTTGCCCAACAGTAGGGGCTGTCATGATTTCTAACCCTGCGCTAAATCAGTAGCGAAATTATCAGCGCAAACCAGAAGCACCCATGAGACGGTTTACCAGATTAACATAACCATGTCTCAAGTTTTTCCACACCTTCTAAAGACCAATCTGGAAACTTTAAAGGAAGCTCCCAAGAACCCCAATACTGCTTCTCCTTGCTACAACCCGAACGCCCGATGTCCCTATCATTCTGAAAGCCCAGGGCACGATACAAATGACTGTCGGGCCTTAAAGAATAAGGTGTAAGACCTTATCGATGTGAAAGAGATTGAATTTGATTCCCTGGAAATGCCTAATGTAATAACGGCGCCAATGCCCAGACATGACCAAGGTATCAACGCCATTGATGATGATCATTTTGTCTCCTCAGTGAATAACTTAGTTATTCCTCTGTTAACCATTAAACAGAATCTACTGTAAGCCGACCTGTTCCCAGGCTTCGATGAAGATTGTCACTTATGCAAGTCACTACCGAACGACTGTTTGTCACTAAAGATAGGCGTCCAGTGCCTGATGACTAGCCAAGAAATTCTATTTGAAAAGCTACCCCTTATCAAGATTTCTTATCAAGATGTTTCGATAATCACCATTTCCGACAATCCTCCCAGGGTCTCCACCAAAAGACCCGTCAGGATTACATCTGTCCCAAGATCCGCACCTTTAATCATCACTATGCCAAGACCAATATCATACTTGTCGGATAAACCTATTCCCTGGAGTTATGAGGCTGACGTTTATTGCTATGGCGTCAAGCAAGATCAATTGGCTGTCAAAGACGAAGTTGCGAGAGATATTAATCCCGATATCGGTAACATCACTGGGACAAGCAAAATAACAAGAAGTGGAAGAGTCTTCTCACCCAAGATTTCTCCAAAGACTGTTGCTACTCCTGTAATCATTCCTACTGCCACTCCTACCGACACTCCTAGTGATACTTCTACTGTTATCCCTGCTACTGATACAAGGGGCAAAGAGGCTTTGATTGAGCCTGCCCAAGCAAGAGAACATCCCGAGGCCATCCTTGAAGCTTCTAGAAAAGAAATAGAAGAAATACTGAAGATAATCAAGAAAAGTGACTACAACATTATCGAACAGTTGGGGCAGACCCCCTCGAAGATATCATTGTTGTCTTTACATTTGTGTTCTGAGACCCATGCTAAAGCCTTGATAAAGTTTCTTAAGACCGCCCACGTGCCCCAAGAGACCTCCATCGACCAATTTGAAAACTGTGTGGCCAGTCTAACTGCTGATAACAGATTGGGATTTTCCAATGCTGATTTAACCTCTAAGGGAAGGAAGCACAATGATGCCTTGCATATTTCCATTGAATGCAGGGGCACCACACTTGCCCATGTTCTTGTGGATACTGGCTCATCATTGAATGTCTTGCCCAAAAATGCCCTCGACTGACTGGATTGCAAGGGGCTTATCTTGAAACCAAACAACATCATAGTAAGGGCCTTTGATGGCTCCAAGAGGATAATGCATGAAGAAGTTAGTATCCCCATAAAAATTGGGACTCAGACTTTTGACTCAATTTTCTATGTGATGGACATCCTCCCTTCATACTCTTGTCTGTTGGGTCGACCCTGGATCCATGGTGCTGGTGCCATCACTTTTACCCTACACCAAATGCTAAAATACCCGATTAAAGGAAAGATTGTCACAATTCACGGAGAGGAGGAGTACATGGTTAGCCATTTGAACTCTTTCAGGTATGTTGAAATGGATGGTGAATTCATTGAGACTCTCTGTCAGAACTTTGAGGAGGTTCCAGCAACGGTCGCGGCAACCAAGTCTACTCCAAAGGTCCCAAAGATTACCAGACCTCCACTGAAGATGGCCTCTTTGAAAGATGCTCGAGCAGTAGTTGAAGAAGGAGGGTGTACCATCTGGGGTCAGCTTTCGGATATTCCCTACAAGTCTGACAAATTTGGGTTGGAGTTCACTTCAGAGGCCCAAAGAGCTGTACGACATTCTCGCGCTAGGGGGCCACCTCTGCGTATCAGCAATCAAGGAGTCAATGCAATAGAAGACAGTGATGGCAGCTGTGACATAGACGAATGGATTTTCCCAACCACCGGCGGAGGGCTCAACAATTGGGAGGCCAAAGATTTCATTCCTATTACTTTTATTCAAGAGTAATTGTCTTTTAATATTTTCAGGCTTGTAATACTTAAACAATTCATACTTTTAAAACCTTGTGTCTTACCCGAGGAACAACGGTCCATTTGTAAGGGTTGTCACTTCATTCTCATATGTCATTAATGAATCATGGACGTTTTTGCATCAAATTTTATGTTCTTTGTATTTCTTTCTTACATTTTATTTTCTTTCGAAAGTAGCTATGCTCTTACACACACTCACATATTAAAATGCAGATCTACATCCACTCAGGATCCCATGGGTAACAGTTTTTCTATGGCCAATTGTGACTTTGAAAATCCGATATACCAAGACGACGATGAAAGTGAGGAAGATTGTGAGGTGCCAGGGGAGTTGGCCAGGTTGTTGCAACAGGAAGAAAGGATCATTCAGCCGCATGAAGAGCCAGTCGAAACAATTAACTTGGGAACTGAGGGAGACAAGAAGGAGGTCAAGGTGGGTGCCAATTTGGATCCCAGTGTCAAGGAGCGCCTGATTCAGTTATTACACGACTATGTTGAAGTTTTTGCCTGGTCGTATGAAGACATGCCGAGACTTGATACAGACATTGTGGTACATCGTCTGCCTACAAGAGAAGATTGTTCCCCAGTAAAGCAAAAGGTTTGTCGCATGAGGCCTGATATGTCAGAAAAGATCAAGGCAGAAGTCATGAAGCAATTCAATGCTAGATTTTTGGCTGTCACCTCTTATCCCCAATGGGTGGCCAATGTTGTTCTTGTGCCCAAGAAAGATGTTAAAGTGAGAATGTGTGTGGACTACATAGATTTGAATAGGGCAAGCCCCAAAGATGATTTCCCACTCCCCCATATCGACATTCTGGTTGACAATACGGCACAACACAAAGTGTTTCCCTTCATAGATGGTTTCTCAGGCTACAATCAAATTAAAATGGCGCCTGAGGATATGGATAAAACAACCTTTGTTACACAGTGGGGCACATTCTGCTATAAGGTCATGCCATTCGGACTAAAGAATGCTAGGGAAACCTATCAACGCACCATGGTAGTTTTATTTCATGACATGATACATCATGAGATAGAGGTCTACGTAGACGATATGATAGCCAGATCGCAAACGGAAGAAGAGCATCTTGACCACTTACAAAAGCTGTTTGAGAGGATAAAGAAGTACAAATTGAGATTGAATCCAAACAAGTGCACGTTGGGAGTCCGGTCTGGTAAGCTCCTAGGCTTTATTGTCAGCAACAAAGGTATCGAGGTTGATTCTGCCAAGGTTAAAGCGATACAAGAGACGCCTTCTCCTCGTACTGAGAAGGAAGTCAGAGGATTCTTGGGACGTTTGAATTACATCGCCAGGTTCATTTCTCACCTGACAGCTACTTGTTAGCCAATCTTTAAACTCTTGAAGAAAGATCAAGTAGTAAAATGGAATGACGAATGCCAACGTGCTTTTGACAAATCAAGGAATATTTACAAGAGCCTTCTGTGTTGTTACCACCCATCAAGGGAAGACCTTTAATCCTGTATTTGACAGTTTTAGAAAACTCAATGGGGTGTGTGTTGGGGCAGCATGGCGAGTCTGGCCGAAAAGAGCATGCTATTTATTACCTGAGCAAAAAGTTTACCGACTGTGAAACAAGATATTCACTGCTCGAGAAAACTGGCTGCGCTCTGGCATGGGCTGCTCGCTGGCTGAGACAGTATATGCTAACCCATACTACTCTGTTGATATCTAAAATGGATCCGATAAAATACATCTTTGAGAAACCCGCTCTTTCCGGGAGAATAACGAGATGGAAAATGATCCTGACAGAATATGACATACAGTATACTACCCAGAAAGCTATAAAGGGTAATGTATTAGCCGATCACCTTGCTAACCAAGCTGTGGAAGACTATCAGTCCATGAAGTTTGAATTCCCAGATGAAGACATCATGACATTAGACAACTGTGAAGAAATTAGGCCATATGACGGACCTGAACAAGGATCCCAATGGACCCTTTTCTTTGATGGAGCATCCAATGCACTTGGCAATGGTATCGGTGCCGTACTCATATCTCCGGAGGGATGTCATACTCCCTTTACTGCCAGACTTTTCTTCAACTGTACAAACAATATGGCAGAATACGAAGCATGCATCTTAGGTCTCAAAGCTGCTATAGACTTAGGGATCAAATCCTTGGATGTATTTGGAGATTCAACCTTGGTCATCAATCAGATCAAAGGGGAATGGGACACCAAACACCCCAACCTTATCACTTACAAAGAACATGTGTTGACATTGTTGCCGCATTTTGAGAAGATTACCTTCGAGCATTTCCCGCGAGAAGAAAATCAGCTAGCAGACGCACTAGCTACAATGTCATCTATGTTTAAACTTAATTGGGATAACGAGGCTCCTCAAATCACCATTAAGCGGATGGATGAACCAGCCTACTGTCACGAGATCAATACTAAAAAAGTAATGGATCGACCTTGTTTCCATGAAGTTAAAAGGTATCTCGAGTCTCAGGAATATCCAGAAGGAGCTTCAGTGAATGACAAGAAGTTCCTAAGAAGATTCTCGGCTAAATTCTTCCTTAGTAACAACATTTTGTACAAACGCAGTCATGAATTTGTATTACTTCGGTGCATAGACAAGGTTGAAGCTGAAAGGATCATGGTCGAATTACACGAAGGCACTTTCGGTACCCATTCCAGTGGGCATACAATGGCAAAGAAAATCCTACAGACAGACTATTATTGGTCTACCATGGAGGAAGACTGCTATCAACACTCTCGGACTTGCCATAAGTGTCAGATTTATGCTGATAAAGTGCACGTACCTCCGGTTCCTCTGAACGTCTTGACGACTCCTTGGCCCTTTGCTATGTGGGGAATCGATATGATTGGGGAAATCAAGCCAACAGCCTCCAATGGACACCGCTTCATCTTAGTGGCCATCGACTATTTTACAAAGTGGGTTGAGGAAGCTTCCTTCGCTTCCGTTACTAAGAATGTGGTCGCCCGGTTCATCAAACAGAATCTCATCTGTCGGTATGGTATCCTAGAGAGAATCCTCACTGATAATGGTACGAATCTAAACAACACTATGATCACCGCCTTGTGCGAGCAATTCAAGATTCAGCATCACAATTCTCCCCCTTACCAGCCAAAGATGAATGGTGCTGTAGAAGCTACTAACAAAAACATTAAGAAGATCGTAAAGAAAATGACAGTCACATACAAAGACTAGCATGAGATGCTACTGTTCGCTCTCCACGTGTATCGTACCACAACTTGCACATCAACTGGGGAAACACCCTATTCTCTAGTATACGGCATGGAGGCTGTCTTGCCTATTGAGGTCCAGATCCACTCTCTGAGGATCATGAAGGATGCTGGTTTGAATGAAGAAGATTGGATCCAGGCTCGGTTTGACCAACTAAACTTGATTGATGAGAAGAGGATTACAGCTATCTGTCATGGTCAGATGTACCAAAAACGCATGATCAAAGCTTTTAATAAAAAGGTCAAACGTCAGGTATATCGGGTCGGTGACTTGGTAATCAAGCATATCATTTTGCCACAAGGTGATCCCAGGGGCAAATGGACTCCTACATATGAAGGGTTGTTTGTAATCAAAAGCATATTCTCTGGTGGAGCAATAATCTTGACCACTATGGATGGCGACGACCTCCCGCACCCTGTAAATACGGACATAGTTAAAAGATACTACACATGATCAAAGACCCGCTAGGTTGATTGGCCTACGCAAAAATAAGGGCTTCTCGGTGAACCAAAAGGGTTCGGGCAAAAATAAGGGATGAAAATTAAAAAAAATCTATACACCCGGCAAGTCGAAAACCCGAAAGGGTGGCTTGGGCAAAAAAGGGTATCCCGGTGGACTGAAAACCCGAGAGGGCGGTCCAGGAAAAAGTTAGGGATTAAAGCGTATGACTATGTCCCGTTGGATCATCTTGCAGACAATCTTCAACATCGACCAATCAACTCAAACGACTCTAAATCAATCCAATCGACTTCGTCGAGGCAACAAGTGGACAAGACATTCAGAGACATGAAGACTATAGCAGAATGGGAACCCCATGGGATTATTTCGCATAGCTATCTTTTCTTTGTATCAATTTTCATTTTTAATGACGACATTCTCTCGCTAGAATGCTCGTCTCATTGTACAAAAAATACTTATTCAACTTAATACAAAGATATCCCCTTTGGAAGTGCAAAACCATATGTTTTTCTTTATTTGTGTTTTGTTTACAAAAATATCCAATGATTTATTTTTGAACATATGCATTTGAATGTGGTTACTGTCACAAATAAACAGAAAACGGAAAGACAACTACTAATGACTTTAAGAAATAGGATAATATCTATAGGCCATTCCATAAAATCCCCGCAGGTACCTTCTCCAAAAAGAGCGGAAATAAGGACATCCTACTACAAGATCGTTAACGTATCCCCAATATGCAGCCTAGTGGTATCAAGCGCTCTCATATCCCTGACAGAGCAAAACTTCCAACCACCGCTCCAGAGTGTCCCCAGTAAGTTGCCCAACTTCTCAGATTTCCCCAGCAGGATTTCACGAAGTCTACAAGCAATGTCCGACTTTTCCCTTCTACAAAAGATTTTATATTTGGAAATTCACCCATCAGTGCTTTAAAAGGGATTTATTTTCCTGGCTTCCAGCAACACTGCGGCACAAACAATCTTTAATTCCATACATTTGCATCCATACGTTATAGCATTAACAACACAAGCACATACAGTGCAATCTCATTTATTTTAAGAGACAAACATCACACCATGCATCGCATACATGATAGCATTGCATACAATTAACTCTTCACCTTTTACAGGAAAGAGTCATTCGACAGGAAATTATCATCAACAAATTTCCAATAGACAAAGATTTTCAACAAGAATAGGATGGTCGACCATCTACATAACAAAATATTTCTTCCAAATTTTTACCGGTTCAGATAAATCTCTCAACGGTTTATGCTGATTCATTTCCAGATTTTTACTGGTTCAAATAAATCTCTCAACGATTTATTCTTATTCATTTCCAGATTTTCAATGGTTCAGATAAACCTCTCAATGGTTTATTCTGATTCGTTTCCAGATTTTTACTGGTTCAGATAAATCTCTCAACGGTTTATTCTGATTCGTTTCCATATTTTTGCTGGTTCAGATAAATCTCTCAACGATTTATTCTGATTCTTATCCAGATTTTTACTTGTTCAGATAAATCTTTCAACGATTTGTTCTGATTTCTTCTCTGAATTTCTGCTGTTCTAGTTTAAACCTCTCAACGGTTTATTCTGATTCTTCCCCACCGATAATTTTCTCTGGTTCAGATAAATTGCACCAAGATTTATTCTTATGCTTTCCAGTCAATATTAATCCAAGATATCTTTTGGTTCAATTTAGATTGCTCCAAGAGATATTCTGATTCTTTCCAACAAACATTCAAGACTTCTGCTAGCTCCTGTTTAAATCGACCAAAGGTTTATTCTGATTCCTTTTCTGTTAAAAGCCAAGTTCAGACTTCGTCCATTTCTGTCAACAATCACCTTTGGATGGCATCTATAAGCCCATCTCCGACAACTCTCTATCGCTTCTGCAAATGGCATCTTTAAGCCCATTTCCTTACGTAATCGACCAGCGCATCATCAAGTGAAAATTTCTGGCCACTCTAGTGTTCAATCATCTTCTACTTTCAAGCCACAAATGACAAACACGCCAACCTCGCTTCTCAAGTTTAAGAAGATTGAACATGGGCAGCTGTTGTACCCCAAAATTAACCCTCCCATTTTACACTCAAGATGCTATCCCAGGTTTTTTCAAACACTCAATTTGGATAAAAAGTTGATCAAACAGATTCTCTTCCTAGGCAACCAGTCAACAATTAGGGTTTTGCACTTCTCAAAGGTTTGCCCAATCCATGGCCCAGATAACTGCAAAGTCAAAGTGTGTTTAGAAGGTCTTGAAATTTAGTGAAACGTTATATGTCATTTTTCTTGACTTAAAGGTTTCTTGACTTCTAATAAAATTCATGGTGCCAATTTCTCAAAGAGATAACCTATAGCCTCGAATCTCCTTTCTAGTGATCATTCAAAACCTTTTCGGTTTGGTTTGATTTCTTGTATTTACATGATTCGAGGTGAATTATGTTTGAGTGACGTGATTGAATTCAAGATTGTTTTGGAAGAAGGATTCATTTAGAATACTTGGAGTTTTCATCATGTGAATTCAAGTTCCAACTAGATGAAAGTTACCAAAAAAGGCTCGTTCAAGATTTAAATCATTCAAGATCATGCAAAGCATGAGATTAATTTCAAATTCAAGTGGAAAGTTTCAACTAGTTCACTCAGGAACTCCAAAAAGAAATCAGGAATTCAAGTAGTGATTTGGAAAGTGTTTTTCAATAATTCCAATCCAATTTCATTTTCATGGTACAAGGTATTGTGGAACTCATTCATGGGATGTTGGAGAATTCAAATTTGAATTTAAATTAAAAGAGACTTTGCATACTTTTGGTATCATTAGGGATTGTTTGTTGAAAGTACAAATTGGAAAAATTACAATATAACAAAATTTCTTAATGGATACAAGTTTGTTCTAAAAAGTAAACTACAAAGAAATTTTCTTCAAGTCTTCATCAAACACTTCAATTTGCTCCTCATCAATTTTCCCTATTGCCCATCGATTTTCTCATCACATGAAACAAAAGGAAAAAGACTTTGTTAGCAACATAAACATGAGCATAAAATTTACAAAAAAAGTATTGTAAGTTCATCATTAGGGTTTGTCTTATGGAATCAGAATTTTTGGTCTTAGCTTTACCTGCTGCAAATCACAAAGAAATTTGGTTCACAATAAACAAGGACAAAGAGGTTCAAAACACGATTTCATCACAAAACATCCCAATATTTGTGCAAATTTTGCTGCCATGAAAAAACAACCATGTTTCTGTCCATATCCAAACCTGCAAACTGCCCAAAGCTGCAAACAGAAGACAACAGTGCAAAGCAACAAAATAGGCAAGCCAACAAATGACAACAGCAAAAGCAAAAACAGCAGACAATCTAAATAAAATAACCAAGCTGCAAGACAAAGCAGCCAAACCCAAATGCTGTCAAATACAGCAGCCCAAAAAAAAGCCACAGCAGAACAAACATTGCAAAGGCAAAGTCAAACTGCAATAAACAAAAACTGTAAACGGCAGGCAGCAACAAGTAAAATAATGCAAGTTAACCATCAAAAGGCTAAAACCCAAGACATCATCATTTTCCTTAAAACTATACAAACCCTTTAGAATATTAAAATAAGCAAAGACTGCTTTTGTTTCATAGAAAGAGGAAAGAGAAAAGATGAAAGAGATATCACCACAAACCAATGCAGTCCAAAATCCTGCTATGTGCCAAAAGCTCTGTCCAAATAACCTGCATCAAAACCTGTAGCCCAACATTTTCACACAAATAGAAAGATGGAAACTACACTCAAAGTGTTCAAGGTCAGCATACGATAATGGTTCAAAATCCTCAAAACTTTCCCTCCAATTCTTACTTCCCAGCTATTATATTACAAAGAACAAGCAGCATATCAATGGAGGAGACCCATCAGATATAAAAAAAGAGAGAGCCAACAGATTTACAAAATCATCAAAAAACATAACAAAGCCATCATTGTAAAACCATTGAAGCCAGAAACCATCAAGCCATCACTGTAAAACCAAAAGCCAGAAATCATAGAGCCATCACTGTAAAACCATTGAAGCCAGAAACCATCAAGCCATCATTGTAAAACCAAAAGCCATAGGTTTATCATAAAACATAAAAAAAAAACCAGAACTAGAAAATACCAGATACCACAAAAAAATCATTAAACATCAAAGGGCCAGAAACCAAAAGCCATAGATATCAAAGCCATAAAACTAGAACCAACAAGTCAGTCAACAAATTTACAGCACCAAAAGATATTGTCATCAAACACCATCATCAAAAACCTATAGCAACCCAATAACTCAGAAAAAGCCAAACCCTAATCCTCATTGTTATCCAACCTAATAATCATTCCAGTATATTCAGAAGAAGAGAAAGAGACTCAAAAGGTACCGAAAGCACAAATTTCAGAAGGAAAAGGTTCGAAGCTTATAGATTTAGAGAACACGACCTCCGCTCTCTCTCTTTCTTTGCTTTCTGTTTTTTCCATTTTTGCATGTTTCATCATAAATCATCATCGTTCGCCACATCTTTGACCTAGGGTTTTCGTCCACCCCTCTTTAGATCTAGGGCGTTAGAGTAAAAATCTGCAAAAATTAACCATAGATTAGTAACTAGGGAGAGGAGAGGATCAGATTGATATAAAAAAATGGTGTTTGGAGTCACGCCGCCGCTGTCACCGCTGTAAGGCAATTTCCGGCGCGGCCAGTTGGACTTCTCCGGTGAAGACTCCGAACAAGGGAGAGAGAGAGCACATTAAGAGAGAGAAAATAATATGAATTATGAGTTCTGTGGCCCAACTTAGTTAGTTTTGTTTTAGTTGATAATAACTCCTTGGCCCAATCTGGTGGTGACACTTGTCACCACCTCTTTAATCACCCCCATGCTAATCTGGTGCACCCTCATCATCCCTCCGTTTGTTTATTTATCATAACCCTTTCAACACACCTTAGATGCACGCCCATGGTGCACCTCCAGGGGGCTGTTGCACCTGATCAGCCAGAGGCATTTGGGCCTTTTAATTTCTGCACACCTAGATTTGCTCTATTTGTAGGCCCATTTCTAGCTTTGCCTTCCTATTTTTTTGGTTTTGTTGTTAATATTTTCTTCATTATTTGATTCTTATTTTATTTTTCAGCATACATTTAAAAATTGCAAATAGGTAGATATATTTTTTATAATAATTATCAACTTTAAAATAATTTTTATTTGACATTATTAATTAAGTCCTTAATTAATTTTATCAAATGAAAAGAGTTTTAACTTAAATAATTATTTAACGGTTTGGATTTGTATTGTGTGATTTAAATATTTATTTCTTACTGTCACCCCCATTCATTAATTTGTACCCCCCATTCCAGAAGTTCTATAATAGCGTAGAATTTCAATTTCCGTATTTTTATTGTTTACTTATTACTGTATAGTAATTAGGCGTGTATGACAAGATAAAAAAATAATCGCTAGATAACCTAATTTCAACAAAATTAACTTGAAACGAACACACTTTTTCACACGCGCACCTCTAGGGTAACCTCGCTCGTTGCCTCGGAAATACAATCATGTCCCTCGAATATGGGACGCTTTAGCAATGACCCTTCGATAGAAAAGATCATAGTCCCTCGACGTTGCCTTCGATAAAACGATCTAGTCCCTTACAAAAAATTGCTAAAGCGTCTCATAAGTTGCTTTCGATGACTGTAAAATTGACCCGCGTCTGTCCCTTCACATCCAACAATGGGGCTTCTTACCAAATCAATGGTAAGATAGCAACATCTAAAGGTGAAAGAAAAGAACATTTAAGACCTTTCAAGTAGGTAGATTCGCTCCTAGTTACTCGCTTGCTCACGACAAAAAAACCTTTTTTTACACCGACACTTTCATCTCAAAACATTTTCAAAAAAGATAAAATATTTTGTATACGTTCTTATAGAGACGAGAACCATTGCAAAACATCTTTTCAAAACCACTTTCAAAAAACACATTCCACAAACACATCTTTGAACCTTTTTTTCGAAACAAAACTTTGTACGCGTTCTTATAGAAACGAGAACCACTACAAAGAAAATTTTCAAAACACTTTCAAAGCCCACACCACAAGCATTTTGTCAAACAAAAGCAAGTGATCTAAATGAGTAACTAAGAGCTCATGGAAAACCATGGATGAAAATGGTGCTAATACCTTCCCTTTTCATAATCTACCCCCCGAACCCGAGAAATAATCTCGAAAGGTCTTTCCTGTGCTTTCTTACCTTTCCTGTTGGATAAAAGAAAAGTCGGTGGCGACTCTTGCTATCCGCACAAATGCGATCGAAATGAAAAACCTCACGAACATGTTTGAACCTAAAAAATTAGGCCCATTAGCCCAAAAGTTCAACTTTTCTCAAAGTGGACTTCATGCATTTTCTCAAAATTGCTCAACTTGCACCAATCAGAACTCTCTCAATTTTTGTCAAATGAAGATGATCTTGAACTTTTTGGAAACCTCAAGATTTCTCTTACAAATTTAAGGTTGGACATTTTTTCATTTGAAGTATTTATCTTTTTGTAAATTGCTTTGACAAAAGATGTGTTTTTATTGACTTTTAAAATGACCTGTAATGTTTTGGCTCATATCTCTCAAATGAAGCATTTTTGGCCTTGAGCTTAGAGAGACAGAGTTATAGAGAATTGAATTTTCTTTGAAATGGGATTTGGTTGAGGAATTTATGATGAAGTTTGTGAAAGTTGTTCTTTGTCAAAGTTCATTTGACTTCTCCTAAATAAAACCCTAATTTAGTAACTTTTGACTTTTGATGAATCTTTCATTTTCTTGATGAATCATGATCAACCCTTGATCAAATGATGAATGTGACTTCAAAATCTTGATGTTGACAAAATTCTTGAATTTTGACCGTCAATTGGTCAAAGTTGACTTTTTGTCTAATACAATTGATTTTTAATCACCTGACTAATTGACTGAGAAAACTTGTACTGCAAGGCTTGAAATTTGGCATGAGAATACTTTGAAGCATATGAGAAACCATGAAGTCCATTTGAGGCATTAGAAACATATTTTCCTTTGAGAGAAGCAAAAACCTAGTTGTAGGTCAATTGCTTAGGAGGATAATCCATCTGATCCATCTTTGATAAGAAGTCTTGAGCAATTGAGACCTTCTTGAGCATGAGGAGGTATCTTGAACCATTTTGTCTTAAGAATGGGAGGGAAAATTTTGGGGTACAACAACTGCCCCTTTTCAATCTTCTTAAACCTAAAGAGTTAGATTGGCATGTCTGCCTTTCGTGATATGAAGGTAGAAGAGGATTGAATACTTATAGGTTCCTAAAAATGCTGCAGGTTGATTGTATCGGGAATGGGCTTAAATTTTCCATTTGGAAAAGGTGACGTGATGCTGTTTATAGATGCCATCCAAAGTAACCGTGTTCTTGGATAACTGTTGACAGGAGTATCAGAATTAGTCTATGTCCGACTGTAATGAAAAGTATTAGAATGAGTCTACGCCCGACTGTTTCTAAAGGTGGATCAGAATGAGTCCTCGCCCGAATGTATCTAGCAGACATGTTAGGGGAGTGTCAGAATGAATCTTATGTCTCGATTGTATCTGAATGATGTTCTAGAATGAGTTTATGTCTTGACTGTATCTATAAAAGGATCATAATGAGTCTTTTCCTGAATGTATCTGAACAAAGTATTGGAATAAGTCTACGTCTGACTGTATCTAGAAGTGGATCAAAAATAAGTCTTTGACCGACTGTATCTGAAAAATATATTAGAATGAGTCTACACCTAACTGTATCTAGAAATGGATCAGAATGAGTCTTCGCCTGACTGTATTTGAATAAGGTATTTGAATGAGTATCAAAATGAATCTATATCTCGATCGTATCTGAACTGTATCTAGAAGATATACTGGAATGAGTATTAGAATGAATCTATATCTCGATCGTATCTGAATTGTATCTAGAAGAGAATATAGAATGAATCTTCGACTGATTGTATTTGAAAGATGTGTTTATCAGAATGAATCACTGTCTGATTGTATCTTAAAGGTGATAAACTGTTGACAATATCTATATGTTCTGGAACTAACCTGAAAAGACAAAGTTAGTTTTATGCAATGTCATGACATATGTAATGCATTACATAATGATGCTCTCAAAATAAATGAAAATATTATATGCGTTTCATATGCATATTTTATGATATTTTGTAAATGATGTATGGATGCAATATGTCCTTGGAGCGTATCGGTAGCTTCTTGTAACAACATTTAGCTGGGAAAATAAATCCCTGACTGTTGCTGAGGATGAAGAAAGTAATTCTTCAATTTTTGTTTAGAATGACTTTACTGGAGATTCCCGCTTTCTGTTTGAGGACACTCCGCTGGGGATCTACGACTTTTGCTTGGGGATAGAAGAATTCCAGGAAAGTCGATCATTCTTCATTCCTTTTTTATTGAAGGATTTGATTCTTATGTACCCTGACTGGGGATAAAAGAGATGGATATTCCTCTGATGTGCTATCTGACCAGATTTCAGATATGGGTATCAGCTCTTCTAGGGAGCACAACGTTGAATGTCAATTGGCTAGAGAAGAGAATTTTGTCGGGGAATTTGCGGTATTGGAGAAATAAACTCTGTTAGGGAATTAAATCTTGTAGGCTGCATTGAGGAAATAATCTCTGATGGGGATTGGAAATTCATAGGCTACACTGAGGAAGTTTCCACCGTATGTTGGGGAAATGATCAAACTTCCTTATCTGCTAGGGGACCTATTGGGGAAGATGATCATGTCAATTTATCCATCAGGGATATGGAGGTAAACTGCTGGAAGATGGCCCAATTTCTGTCTGAGGGAATATTAAACTTGTTGGGGAATATATCTCTGTTGGGGATGAGCTTGTGAAGATAGCTCTGTAGATATAGTCCCATGGAGATTACTCTGGAAATTTATGGATAACTTTTGAACATTACCCCAACTCCTAGGGTTTTTATTAAATGCTAATCCTGTTTTCATGCATATATTTTGTAAATAGTAATCATATTCAAATTCATATGTTCATTCAACGTAATCATTTGACGTTTATGCAAACAAAGTAGAGAAAGTAAAAACAATTTTGAATTTTGAAATATATTTAATTGCATTGATTCTGAAAGTTTGCCTATAAGCAGGCAGTTTTATACCAAAAGACAAAAATCCTAATAAAAGGAAATCGTCGTAAAAATTGAATAGGGGTACAAAGTGATAAAGAAAGAAAAATAGCTATGTGGAAACAATCCCATCGAATTTCAACTATGCTATTGCCCATATGTCTTCAGGCATCTCATCACTTGCTATTGGAAGAAGATGATTGAATTGATCTGTACCGTTTAAACTTGACGCTAGTAATAAAACTGACTATAAGAAGATGGGTGATCCAATAGGGCATAGTCATATGCTTTAATCCCTAACTTTTGCCTGGACCTCCATTTCGGGTTTTCAGTGCATCGGGATATTATTTTTTGCCCAAGCCGCCTTTTCAGGTTTTCAACTTGCCGGATGTACAATTTTATATATATATATATATATATATATATATATATATATATATATATATATATATATATATATATATATATATATATATATATATATATATATATATATATATATATCCTAATTTTTGTCTGAACCCTTTTAGTTCACCATAATGCCCTTATTTTTTCCTAGGCCTGTCAACCTAGCGGGTCTCTTTTATGCGTAGTATGTTTTGACTATGTTCGCATTCACGAGGTGCGGAAAATCTTTACCGTCTATAGTGGTAAGAATTATAGCACTGCCAGAAAATATATTTTTGATCACAAATGGCCCTTCGTATGTGGGAGTCCATTTGCCTCTGCGATCACCTTGTGGTAGGATGATGTGCTTTATTACCAAATTACCAGCCCGGTACACCTGATGTTTAACTTTCTTATTAAAGGACTTGATCATGCGTTTCTGATATATCTGACCTTGACAAACAACCATAAGCCTTTTTTCATCAATCAAATTTATTTGGTCAAGTCGAGTCTGAATCCATTCGTCTTCATCTAAATCTGTCTTTCATAATCCTTAGGGAAGGAATCTGGTTTTCAACAGGTAAGACAACCTCCATACCGTAGACTAGAGAGAACGGGGTTTCTCTAGTTGATGTACATACTGAAGTGCGTTAACCATGAAGAGAAAATGGTAGCATCTCATGCCAATCTTTGTATGTCATCGCCATCTTCTACAAGATCTTCTTGATATTCTTGTTGGCGGCTTCCACTATGCCATTTATCTTTGGTCGGTATGGAGAAGAATTGTGATGCTTAATCTTGCACTGCATGCAGAGTTCCGTGATCATAGTATTGTTAAGATTGGTACCATTGTCCGCGATGATCCTTTCATGGATGCCATACCAACAAATAATGTTATACTTAATGAACCAGACATAACATTTTTGGTAACAGAAGCGAACGAGGCTGCCTCTACCCACTTCATGAAGTAATCAATAGCGCCAAGGATGAAACGATGCCCATTGGAAGAAGTAGGATTAATCTCTCGAATCATATCAATGCCACACATTGAAATCGGCCAAGGAGCAGTCAAGATATTTAAAGGAACCAGAGACATATGTGCTTTATCAACATAAATCTGGCATTTGTGGCAAGTTCTGGAATGATGATGGCAATCGGTTTCCAGGGTATACCAATAATAACATGCTCTCAGAATCTTCTTAGCCATTGTATGTCCACTGGAGTTCGTACCAAAGTCACCTTCGTGAATATCTTCCATAATATCTCAGCTTCCTTTTTATCTACACACTGAAGCAAAGTCGAATCATGGTTGCGCTTGTACAAGATTTCTTTACTCAAAAAGAACTTGGCTGAGAACCTCCTTAGAAATTTCTTATCATTGATAGATGTCCCTTCAGGATATTCTTGAGTTTCAAGGTATCTTTTTACTTTGTAGTACCAAGGCTTTTCCTTTACTCCATCAATATCAACTTCGTCGCAATGCACCGGTTCATGTAGTCTCTCAATAGTAATTTGAGGAGCTTCATTATCCCATCCGACTTTGAACATAAATGTCATGGTAGATAGTGCGTCTGCCTATTGATTCTCTTCTTGTGGAATATGTTCAAAAGTGATTTCTTCGAAGTACGAAATTAATGTCAACACATGCTCTCGATAAGGAATGGGATTTAGATGCTTCATGTCCCATTCTCCCATAATCTGACCGATCACTAGAGCTGAGTCCCTATATACATTCAAGAATTTAATTCTCATATTGATGGCAGCTTTGACACCCATGATGCATGCTTCGTATTCGACCATATTATTGGTACAATCAAAACATAATCTGGCGGTGAAAGGCGTATGGAAACCCTTGGGAGAGACAATCACAACACCAATTCCATTACCAAGCGCGTCGGAAGCTCCATAAAAATCATAGTCCATTGGGATCCCGGTTCAGGTCCTTCATATGGTCCAAGTTCTTCATAATCAGTAACTAACATGATATTCTCATTCGGGACCTAAAAATTCATAGACTGATAGTCATCTACAAATTGATGAGCCAAATGATCTACCAGTACACTTCCTTTGATTGCCTTATGAGTAGTGTACATAATGTAATATTCTATCAAGACCATTTTCCATCTTTCTATTCTTCCGGAGAGAGCGGGTTTCTTGAATATATATTTTATTGGATCCATCTTAGAGATCAACAAAGTAGTATGTGCCAACATATATTGTCTTAGTCGACGAGCAGCCCATGTCAAAGCACAACAAGTTTTCTCGAGCAGTGAGTATTTTGTTTCACAGTCGATAAACTTTTTGCTAAGGTAGTATATTGCATTCTCTTTTCGACCAGACTCGTCATGTTTCCCCAATACGCAACCCATTGAGTTCTCTAATACTGTCAAGTACATGATCACAGGTCTTCCTGATGGCATCAGAATTGGAGGTTCCTGGAGGTACTCCTAGATTTTTTCGAAGGCTATCTGACAACCATCATTCCACTTTACTACTTGATCTTTCTTCAGTAACTTGAAGATTGGATCACAAGTAGTGGTTAAATGGGAAATAAATCTGGCAATGTAGTTCAATCGTCCCAAGAAACCTCTGTCTTCCTTCTCAGTATGAGGAGCTAAAATTTCTTGAATGGCTTTAACCTTGGCAGGATCAACTTCAATACTGTTACCACTGACTACGAAACATAGAAGTTTACCGGATCTTACCCCAAAGATGCACCTGTTTGGATTCAATCTCAACTTGTACTTCTTCAATCTCTCAACAGCTTGTGCAGGTGGTCGAGATGCTCTTCTTCAGTCTGAGACCTGGCTATCATGTCATCAACATAAACCTATATCTCATTATGGATTATATCATGGAACAAAGCTACCATAACACGTTGATATGTTGCACAACATTCTTCAAACCAAAAGGCATAAATTTGTAACAGAAAGTTCCCCATTGTGTGACAAAAGTACTCTTCTCCATGTCTTCTGGTTCCATCTTGATTTGATTACAACCAGAGAAACCATCCATGAAGGAAAATACTTTGTACTGAGCGGTGTTGTCAACTAGAACATCAATATGCGGATGCGGAAAGTTATCTTTGGGGCTTGCCCTATTCAAATCTCTGTAGTCTATACAAATACGCACCTTACCATCCTTCTTAGGTACCGGTAACACATTTTCAACCCATTGAGGATAGGATGTAAGAACTAAGAAACCCGCATTGAACTGCTTCATGATCGCAGCTTTGATCGTTTCAGACATCTCGGGTTGCATACGACAAACCTTCTGATTTATAGGAGGACAACCTTCCTTCATAGGTAGACGGTGAACCACATTGGCACCTATCTTGATTTCTTTCTTGTCCTCTTTAGTACCCAAGTTCGCAACCTCGACTGGCTCTTCATGCGGTTGTATGGCTCTTTCTTCCTGCTATAACAGTCTAGCAAGCTCTCCAGGCACTTCACAATCTTCCTCACCTTCATCCTCATCTTGGTATATCTGATTTTCAAAGTCATAATCGACAATAGCAGAATTTTTATCAATGGGACCCAGGGTGGATGTGGATATGCAATTTTTTATGTGGGTGTGTGTAAGTTCACATAACTATTTTGAAAGCAATAAAGTAAAAGAAAGACAAAGAGCACAAAATTTAAATTCAAACGTCCAATGATTTATTAAATGAAAATATGTGGATGAAAAATGACAACCCTAACAAATGGGCCTGTGTGCCCCGGGTAAGGCACAAGGCCTAAAGTTATTGTTCAAATTACATAACCAAAAACTTGAAAGCAAGAAAATAGAGAATAACATTTACTCCTCACTAAAGGAGATTGGTATAAAGTCTTCAGCCTTCCAATTGTTGATCCCACCTCCGGTAGTAGGGAAAATCCAACTGTCAATGTCACAGTCGCTATCAACGTCTTCAACTGTGTTGACTTGATTTTTGTGAACTCAATTGTTGTTGATGCAGAATGGCGGTCTCCCAGAATTAGCACGAGAATGAAGGACAAACCTCTGCGCCTCTGAGGTGAAACTCAAACCAAATTTTCCGGACTTGTAAGGAATACCGGGAAGTTGACCCCAAATAGTGCCACCACCTTCTTCTACCACAACCTTAGCGTTGTTCAGAGAAGCCATTCTTGGTGGAATCCTGGTAACCTTAGGAATAGTAGGAGAAACTTTAACAACAAGGGTTGTATGAGGAATAACTTCAAAGGTCTGGCAAGGAGTCTCGAGGAATTCACCATCCATCTCAACATACTTGAAGAAGTTCAAATGGCTCACCATGTACTCTTCTTTTCCACAAACTGTAATGATTTTTACTTTCACTGGATACTTCACCTTTTGGTGTAAAGTAGAAGTAACAAAGTCGGCCCCATGAATCCAAGGGAGTCCAAGTAAACAGGAATAGGTTGGACGAATGTACATCACATAGAAAGTAGAGTCGAAGACCTGGGAACCAACTTTGATTGGAAGATCAACCTCTCCATGAACTATTCTCTTTGAACCATCAAAAGCTCTCACCACAACGTCACCAGGTTTTAGCATAACCCCTTCATAGTCAAGTTTTTCAAAAACAGCTTTTAGCAATACATTCAATGAGGAACCTGTGTCCACTAACACATGAGATAAGGTAGTGCCCATACACTCAATAGAGACTTGCAGGGCCTTATTAGGGTTCCTTCATGTAGGAGTTAAATCAGCGTCAGAAAAGCCTAGCCCATTATAAGTTGTCAGGCTAGCAACACAATCTTTGAACTGATCAACAGAGATTTCCTGCGGTACATGAGCAAATTTCAAAAACTTTACCAAATCCCGAGCATGGGCTTCAGAGCACAATATCAGAGATAACATAGATATTTTAGAGGGGGTCTGCCCCAACTGTTAAACAATCTTATAATCATTCTTTCGAATAATTTTCAGTACCTCCTCCATATCTTTCTTAAAGGTATCTTCAATAGTAACCTCTTTCGGTGCCTCATTCTGGGAAGGCTCAATCATCTATTCTTTTCCTCGAGTCTCATTAGTTGATTCAATAGTAGTGATATGAACTGGTGTAGTAAAAGCATCTGGAGAGATCTCTGAAGAGAAAACTCTTCCACTTCTGGTAACCTTATTAGTCCCAACAATATTGCCAACATTGGGATCAATAACTTCAGTATTTTCATTTTCGACAACCAATGGTTCTTGCTTGACACCATGGTAGTAGACATCAACTCCGTAATTCCAAGGGATAACCCTATCAGAGGAATATGGAATTGTCTCAGGTGTGGTAATGATCATAGGAGAAATTTTAAGCTCGACAGTAATCTTCACATGACCCTTATAAGTGATCCTTACAGGAGTACCTGAAATTGTAAACACAGACACGTCTTGAGGCTTCAGGCCTTGAGACAAACTTTTACATAAGCTCTCCTCAGAAGAAGTATTCTCAAATAGAATTACATGATCATCCATCAAACAATGAATACCCTCTTTCAGTAGTATACAACCATTGGGTTGGGATGCACAGTAGTAGCAGTTTTTAAAGCAAACCAGAAATAAACCGACTTGCAACAACTTCTTCTTAACAATCATCAAAGGAGTAGTCAAGTGACTCACAGCAGAAACATAAGAAACATCATCAATATCATTAACGCCTTTGTCATGATTAGGCATAGGTGAAATGATCACATTAGGAGTCTCAAGAGGATCAAATTCAATCTCCTTAGAGTCAATCATATCTTGGATCTTATTTTTAAGAGCCTAATAACTATTAGTGTCATGTCCAGGGCTATTGGAGTGATATGAACACCTTACATTAGGATTGTAACTGGGATAAGAATATTAGGATTTTGAGGAGGATCCTTCAATGTAATTAGACCTGCCTTCAACATGTGTTGCAATGCTTGATACAACGACATGTTGATTTCTGTGAACTGTCTCCTGGGTGCGACTTGCCTACGCTGATTATTCTGTTGTTGTTGTTGTTGTTGCACTAGCGCAGGATTAGAAATCAGAACTTCCCCCATAGATTGGTTGCAATCACTCTTATTAAGACCCTTTTGGTTGTACACAACATTTGATTCTTTCTTACCATTATATGACTTCTTCGTAGTATTCGAAGATGTAGCCACCTGAACTTTACCACTTCTGATTCCATTCTCAACATGTTCCCCTGTCAATATCAGTTCAGTGAAACCGACTGAATAACTTTTAAGTAGGTGATTATAGAAAGGACATGTTAGCGTACTCATGGACATGTCAACCAATTACCTATCAGCCAAAGGAGGTTGAACTCTTCCTGCAAGATCTATGCATTTCTATTCGTACTCTTTAAAGCCTTCCTCAGAACCCATGGACATACTCTGTAGTTGCATGCGGGTTGGTGCCAAATCAGAATTATACTGATACCGTCTATAGAAACCTGCAACCAAATCTTCCCAGGTATGGATATTGGTACCTTCAAGTTGATAATACCATTCCAATTATATTCCAGATAGACTTTCTTGAAAGAAATGCAACCATAATTTCTTGTCAGCAATGTGTTGTTGAATTTTCCAAACATATGATCTCAAATGCATCTTCGGGAAAGAAACGCCATCATACTTAGAAAAGGTAGGAGTTTTGAACTTAGGAGGAATGACGACTCCTGGGACTAAACTTAATTCTTCAAAGTTCAAGCCAAGCACCTTCTGGATCTCCATAGCTTTTAGAAACCCTTCTAACATCTTATACTTCTCCCCAGTAAGGGGATACTTTTCATCCAAATAATCCTCTTCCTCTTCATCAGAAAATTTGTCAGAACCATGATTGCTTTTTTAAGTTTTAACACTCTTACCATCTTCATCCCGTTCGCCATCTTCGTCTGATGGGATATCAAGATCTTGATCTCACTTGACTGGACCTCTGAACTTTATCCCCATGTTAAGGATGCCGATTGGTTTATTTGTCTTCTTCTTCTTCTCGTTTGCAATGAGTGCCTTCAATTCTTCTTGCCCCTTGGCTAACCTTAAGAACTTCTCTTAGAACTGAGCATTCTGAGCCTGGAGATCTTTGACTGTCTGTTCGAGAGCCATTTTTGCTGAAATAAACAGTAAAAAGATGAGAAACTTGTCTTGGAAACCTGTTATGCAATGTTATGTATGGAATGTAGATGCATATGCAATATTTTCAAGGACCTCGTGGGATTTAAATATGTTAATCAAAAGGGAACATAAACAAAGACTCTTATTAGTAAGTTCAAATTATAAGTGCCTCTTAGGATTACAATGAAAACAAAAAGGATTACAAGGAAACAAATTATGAACTCCTAAGACCCAAGACTCAAGTCTCCCATGGACACTTCCTCTTTGTGTTGACATATGCATTAAGGCTCTGCTCTTTGTGAAGTCATTTTGTCAGCTCCACCACTTTCTTCTCACTATCATAGAATTGAGTCTCAAAGGTGTCCCTTTCTTCTTTCAATTGAACCCAAGACTTTTGTAGCTCTTCAAGGTCAGTAGGCATATCTGGATAAAACATGGTATGAGGAATATCTCTTTCAACAACAGGCTCCACAATTACTGGTAGGACACCAGGATATGGCATTATAAGATTTTTAGCACGAGATCACACTCAACTGAGGTAGGGCTCCAAAGTGATGGAGTTTTTCGGTCCGAAAGTCTTACTATCAATCTTATTAACCACGCCCCAAGCATGTATAAACTTTTGACGGTAACCTTGAGGATCATTCTCGTAATCGAATACAATACCATGGATAATCATATCATGAGGACCTCTTCTTCGAGCATAACCAAATTGACATAGAGCTAGAGAAGGGTTGTAAGTAATACCTCCGCTTATGCCAAGGAGTGGCACATTAGGAAATTCTCTATAGCGGTCAATAATAGTGATATCCTCCCGAGATCGAGAACACCAATAAATATATGAATAAGAGAGTGACATCACCATTCAAGACCACTTCAAACCTTGTTCATTCTTCATCACTGATCGGGGAAGGTGCGAAACAAACCACCAAGATAGTAAAGGTATGCAACACACGAGAGTACCCCGCTCTCTCATAGTACGAGTTTGAAGAGAGTGCAAAATATCTCCAAGCAAAGAAGGCACAAGATTATGAGTAAGAAATATTTTGATGGCGTTCACATCTATGATTTGGTCTGGATTAGGGAATAGTACCAAACCATAGATCAACAAAGCAAAGATCTCCTCAAAAGTATGAGAACTCATAGCATCTAGAAACAACTGAGCCTTCTCTATCATAAATATAGCAAGAAGACCTTTAACTCCACTTCTTGTTTTCCAATTAGACACAATGTCTGACAACTTCAGATGTAAAGCTGCTGCAATAACTTCAGGTTTTGGAACTTTCTCTAAACCGGTGAAGGGTGCCTGATGAAGAATAGGTACTCCAAGTAGCTTAGAAAACTCTTCCATTGTGGGTACCAACTTATAATCTGGGAAGATAAAATAGTGACGCTTAGGATCAAAGAACTAGAACAGAACACTCATCATGCCTTCTTCAAAACCTGAGGTAACCAAACTGAGTAGATAACCATGCCTCTTGGTATATTGAGAGTTTTCTGGAACCTTTGAGACGAACTCCTTAAGCTTGGAAGGTACCCTTATAAAGTTGATTCAGATAGTATTTCTACGAGCGGAGGCTATAACCTGCAACAAGGAACAAAGATAAATCCCTAGGTCCTTGAAATGGTTAGTGAAAATGTTATGTTATGATGTTATGTTCATGTTAAATAAGTAGAAAACATAAACAAGTAACACAAGAGCCTTAGGTTTAAAGGCTTGCATGAAGTCCATAGGTAAGTACCCTTCCCCACTGAAGTTAAGTTGGCTCAAACAGTACTAAAATAGTAATCGGGTTATAATAATCTCATATCATATATCTTTCTTGCAGGCTTTATTTTAGAACGGCAACCGACTTTCCACTAAAACATCCCAAAAGTCGAATCTCAATGAGCGTAGCCTCGAATATCAACCAACTTCGGACTGCACCGAAGTCGACTATCTCACTACTTTCTAATGGCCAAGATGGGTCAACTAAGGTTCTAAAAGTAAGTTAGTGTTAACGATACCACGTGGAAGCCTAATGTTATCCTCGATTGACTCAAGTAACATCAGTACAAACCAAAGTTTCATACTAAATGTAGCTATCATGTTAACCATATCAGTATATACCGTAAAGTCTTTATGATCTATTGCTACTTACTTAAGGAATCACTAGATCTGGGTGTATGATCTTTCACATAAGTAATCCCCAAACAAGCCCTTCAATTCGAAGCAAACAATTCAAAAAGTGATCTAAACTCTAAGGTAACCCCTCTTTTTTTTATGTAGATCCCCAGTAGAGTTCTCAATTCTGTAATGCGGTGGGAGAACTGACTTTTTTGGTTTTATTGTAAATGTTTTTGTTAGTAAGAGTCACCACCGACTTTTCTTTTATCCAATATTTAGGAAAGGTGAAAAGAACAGGAAAGACCTTTGATAGATTTTGAGTTTGGGAGGTAAGTTATGAAAAGGGAAGGTGTTAGCACCCTTTTCATCCGTAGTTATCTATGGGCTCTTGATTGTTTAGCTCACTTTTAAAACTTGCTTTGTGTGTGTGTGATTTATTTGAAAATATTTTGAAATGCCAATGTAAGGCTAACTTTGTAATAATCCTTGTGTCGGTCCTCAAGAATGTATACAAAGTATTTTTGAAAGTATTTGTTTTAAAAGTGATGTGTAAAAAAGTTTTGAGTTGTGAAAAAGGTTGTCCGCAAGTATTCAAGAGTTATTACCCACTAATAAGTCTTGTTATTTTCCTTCTCCTTTGGATATAGTATTATCCATACCATTAGTTGGTAGGTAATCCTATCTATTGGATGTGAAGGGACAAGCGTAGGGTCATCGTATGGTCATAGAAAGCAATATGTAAGGATACTTTAGCAATTATATCGAAGGGACTATCATCATTTTGCTCGTAGGGTCATCAAAGGGAATAGATCATTTTGTAGGAAACTCGAAGGGTCATCAAGGGATTATGATCTTTATTCAAAATGGACCATGGTGGTATTGTTAAGTCGAGGGTCTTTTGCTTTTAGTCTCGCCATACAAACCCTATTTTACTAGTAGTTAAATATGTACAGAAATTAAAGTGCGGAATGTAAAATGCTACGCTATTACATGGCTTTGGGAGAGATACATAAGTATAGAAATTTGCGGGAAAGTAAATCTACGCTATTTCATCCTAGGAGCAGATAGATAATAGGAAAAAGAAATCAAAACAGTAAGAAATAAGAAAAGATGTTAGAAACAATGTTTTAATGTTTTTGTGTTTTTAGAAAATGATTTAGGGTTAGGGATGATATTTAGAACCTAATAACTAATTAATTAAGTTAATTAAAAAACCTAAAATCCTAATTAGAAACCCTAACGTCTAATTAATTAAGAAGAATTATTTGACTAAAACTCTAAAACTAATTAATTTTAATTAAAACCAAAGGTCTAATTAATTAACTAACTAATTAAAAGCCAAACCCTAGTTCTAGTTAATTAAAAAAAACCTAAGCTTAATTTGTTATGGTTTTGAAAAAAGGTTTAAGGTTTGTTAATGGTTAATTAGAAAATAGATTAATTAAGAAAATGGAATAAAAACTAGGGTTAGAAAAATAGGAAAAAAACAAATACATGGGGTGAGACTTGAACCCACGCCCTCAGCCTCAAAGGTATGCTCTTCTATCCACTGCGCCATGGTGTTGCTTGTGTTTAAGAATGAGAAGTAATCACCATATGATGAACCTGCTTTGAAATCCTGAAAAAGAAACAAAATAATTTTGACAAAAGGCTGGCTCAAACCCACGCCCTTTACTATGCCACACGTATCACTTACCACCAGGCCAATTGTTGTTACGTGTTCATATTACTACCATCAATAAACAAATAATGAAATTAAATCATAAACTAAATAAAACAAACACGCGCGCTCGGTGTGGTGGCCGGATAATTTAAATCAACTAATTAATGAAGAGGGATTGGCCATGCAGCTTCTGACCACCTACTGGAGAAGTCAAACCAACCTGGACAGTGGCTGCAACCATCTTCTCCGGCCACTCAAAATTGCTAACCTGCGAAATAAGCAAAATTGGAACCCAAGATTAAGGCTACCCCCCCTAAATCGACCCCTCCAAATTGATTGGTGGCGTTAGTTTTGCCTGAAACAGTGTGGAAATACTGATACAAATGGTACATGAGATTTTTTCCCTAGCCATGGTAAAACACGATTCTCATGTTAGAGATTCAATTTTATTATTCAAACTTGTTCTAAATAACAGCAGAAACCCATTTGGGTAGTTAACAATCATTAGTAATGAATGAAATTAATTATATGAATATTTGAAAAAAAGTAAACCAGAGAAGATGAGTATGCTCATTTCAAGCATCAATGGCCATGACTTTCTACTTGTTATTACCCTTAGATGCTTCAAGAACGATTTTTAATGGATGGCTCCGACTAAAAGTGGCTGGATCTTTGGTTTTGACTTTGCCCTAGTTTTGAGAATTTTGAGATTTTAAGGTTGCTTCTTGGAGGCAGCATGCATGTCCTGCTTGGTCTGAATATGTTATGTATTTATAAGAGACCAAATTAGGTCAAGAGATATGAAAGAAATCATATGGAATTAAGTGTGAATCAAACATGATAAAACATGTTTTCGAGTTTCCATATTTGAAGATTCTTCCCTAGTAGACCTCACACGGTTTTGGCAAGTTGTCATGAGCTTTTTGGACCTCTAATCTGACCAAAACAAAAGCCATGCGCCTAAATCCATTTATCTCATATTTTATTTAATTTATTTTAAATTTATTTGAATAAAAATAAAAATAAATAAAAATAAATAATTATGATAATGTATGAGTGGACTTAGAGGTCTAATAGGAGGTCATGAGCACGTTTGAACCTAAAAACTTAGGCCCATTATCCTAAAAATTCAACTTTTCTCAAAGTGGACTTCAGGCATTTTCTCAAAATTGCTCAACTTACACCAATCATAACTCTATCAATTTTTGTCATATGAAGATGATCTTGAACTTTTTTGAAACATCAAGATGTCTCCTACAATTTTCATGTTGGTAATTTTTTCATTTGGAGTCTTTATCTTTTTGTAAATTTCTTTGACAAAACATGTGTTTTTGTTGACTTTTAAAATGATCTGCAATGTTTTGGCTCATATATCTCAAATGAAGAATTTTTGGCCTTGAGTTTAGAGAGAAAAAGTTGTAGAGAATTGAATTTCCTTCAAAATACGCTCTGGTTGAAGAATTTTTGATGAAGTATGTGAAAGTTGTGCTTGGTAAAAGTTCAATTGACTTCTCCTTATGAAAACCCTAATTTAGTAACTTTTGACTTTTGATGAATCTTGAGTTTTCTTGATGAATCATGATTAACCCTTTATCAAATGATGAATGTGACTTCAAAATCTTGATGTGGACAAAAATCTTGATTTTTGACTGTCAATTGGTCAAAGTTGACTTTTCATCCAATACAACTGATTTTCAATCACTTGACTAATTGACTGAGCAAAATTGTACTGCAAGGCTTGAAATTTGGCATGAGGAACTTTGAAGCATATGAGAAACCATGAAGTCCATTTGAGGCATTAGAAACTCAATTTCCTTTGAGAAAAGCAAAACCCTAGTTGTAGGTTAATTGCTTAGGAGGAGAGTCCAACTGATCAATCTTTGATAAGTCTTGAGCAATTGAGACCTTCATGAGCATGAGGAGGTATCTTGAACCATTTTGTATTAAGAATGGGAGGGAAAATTCTGGGGTACAACACCTCAGATACAAAGTCCATCAGGATGAACGTGTCCGATCATGTATTACCGGGCATTATCTTTATAAGTATTTTTAGTCACTACTATGTCATTTAATGGATACCATTTAAAATATGGTCATACCCGATTTGAAATTTTTAACGTTTTTATGAACTCGACCCTGGTTAGGGGAGTTGGTTATAGAAATATACCTAGAGAAGGGGAGTAAATTATAGAACTCGACCCAGATGAGGGGAGTAAGTTTATAGAACTCGACCCTGATGAGGGGAGTAAGTTATAGAACTCGGCCCAGATGAGGTGAGTAAGTTTATCGAACTCAACCCGGATGAGGAGAGTAAGTTGTAGAACTCGATCCAGATAAAGGGAGCAAGTTTATAGAACTCGACCCTGATGAGGGGAGTAAGTTTGTGAAGTTTAGGTCACAATCCTATTATAAGGTTGGCCGAGTAGGCGTAGAGCCTTAGCGAGGGTGACTAAGTCGAGAGGCATGAAATAGCTTCGACTTTTGTTGGGTCTGAGCCCCATTGTTAGGTTGGTTGAGTAGGCGCAGAGCCTTAACAAGGGTGACCGAGTCGAGAGGCATGAAATGGCTTCGACTTTTGTTGGGTCAGAGCCCCATTATAAGGTTGGCCAAGTAGGCACAGAGCCTTAGCGAGGGTGATCGAGTCGAGAGGCATGAAGTGGCTTCGAATTTTGTTGGGTCAGATCCCTATTTTAAGGTTAGCCAAGTAGGCACAGAGCCTTAGCGAGGGTGACTGAATCGAGAGGCATGAAGTGGCTTTGACTTTTTTTGGGTCAGATCCCCATTGTAAGGTTGGCTGAGTAGGCGCAGAGCATTATCGAGGGTGACCGAGTTAAGAAACATGAAGTGGCTTCGACTTTTGTTGGGTTAAAGCCCTATTGTAAGGTTGGCCGAGTAGGCGCATAGCCTTAGAGAGGGTGACCGAGTCGAGATACATGAAATGGATTCGACTTTTATTAGGTCAGAGCCCCATTGTAAGGTTGGTCGAGTAGGCGCAGAGCTGTAGCGAGGTTGATCGAGTTTGTGAGAGAGGTATATAGACATTTGTTTTCATTTTGGGCACCTCATTAAAAACCCGCGCCATTGCAAGGGAAAAGAGTTCATCTCGTACATTTATTTAGCAGTCTCATTACATAGTTTTTAACTGAAATAAAGTTTGAAATTTGATACATTATAATTCCTAGGGATCTCTAACCTATCCAGGGTTTCTAATTTGTAAGCCCCAATGTTCAGTTTATGAAGTACCCGGTAGGGGCCTTCCCAGTTCAGAGACAACTTTCCTTTATTCTTCGGATTAATGACCTTTTTGAGGACTAGATCTCCAGGTTGAAAACCTCTCTGTCTGACTTTCAAGTTGAGTTTCTTAGCTAATCTGCTCTTGACCAAAAACTCTCTAACCCATGTGTGGTACAGTGGCAGAACCGGACTGTTTTGGAAAATATTGGTTTGCGTTTTGCGTTTGTGTTTGCAAAATGTCGCGGTAAGAAAGAGTCGCCACCGACTTTTATTTTATCCAACTGGAAAGGAAAAAAGCACAGAAAATTCCTTTTTCGAGATATTCTGAGTACGGGGTGTAGATTATAGAAAGGGAAGGTATTAGCACCCTTTCTATCCGTGGTTTTCCACGGGCTCTTAGGTACTTGCTCATCATTTTAAAAATTGCTTCCGTGTTTGTGTGATTTGAAAAGTTTTTGTTTTATTTCGTTTTAACCCTTGCTTTTGTCTTCAAGAGTGTTACGAAGCGTTTTTGAAAACTTTGTTTGAAAAGTGTATGGTGTGAAAAGTTTGTTATGAGAAAGTACCTACTAGCATCTACCTACTCGAAAAAAGAATGTTTCTGTCCTAATTTACTTTAGACAATGCTATCCCACTATTAGTGAGTGGGTAGCACCGTCGTTGGAGTTGTAAGGGTCAATTCGAAAGGGACGTACGATCACTAAAGAAATGTTAGGACGTCTTAGTAATAACCCTAATGTCTTAAGATCATATTCGAGGCAACAATTCCAAGGAAACCTTTTCGAGCGGGACATTTGATCTTTGTTTAGACAAAAGAGCGACCACTAAAATATCCTATACTTAAATATCGTTTACCGAAGGCAACCAAAGTGGGGGTATATCCTAGGAGTGCGCATGTGCGAGTGATTCAATTTCAAGTTATTATCTTTGCACATTTAGGGTTTGCTAACTGTTTTAATTTTGACATACATTCTTGTCATGCAACCCTATTATCATACATCTAACAGTTAATATTTGCGAAAAATTAAAATGCGAGAAATAAAGCTACGCTATTACAAGGCTTCAGGTGAGATTAATTACATAGCCAAAAAACCCGTCAAAACGATAAATGAAAGGAAAAAGGTCATAATTAATCTATTACATCTTGTGAGTAATTACATAAATATGGTAAAAATAAATAAGCGCGCGCGATGAATTAAGAACGAGCAAAAATTTGGGTTTTGACCCTGTCTAACCTAATTGAAAGAAAAATTATTTTTTGGTTGTTTTTTTTATTATTTTAAGAAAAAGAATAAAGTTTTAAATTAAATACAAACCTAATTAAATTAAATTAAATTAAGAAAATTAATTACATTTGACCTATTTTTGTGTTTTGGTTATTTTTAAGAAAAGAAAAATAAAAATAAAATTAAACAAAACCCTAATTTTTCTAATCGATTTTAATGTATTTACAAAGAATTAAAGTTATCTAATAAACTAATTTAACTAACTAAATTATTTTTTTATTATAAAACCTAAATCTAATTTGATGAAAATTGATTTTAAGATTTTGTATAAAAAAAAGAATTAATTTTTGTCAGTAAAAATAATTAAATAAATCAAATAAAGAAAATATAAAAGAAAAGAAAAAGAGAATGGGCCTGTTTATTAGCAATTTGGAGGGGTGTTAATAGCAAGCTTTTGGGCCCAAAAATCTGACCCACGTTGACTTCCAAGATTCCATGTTGTGCATTGACTAGGGTGCATCATGGTCCTTCATGCAATGGCCTTCAGATCTGGCCTCCTGGAGATCTTAATGGTTAAGCCTTGAGGGCATATGGTGGACCTCACGCCTGTGTGCATGCCCGATCATTCAAATAAAAATAATATGAAGTACATGGGGGACTTGGGATTCGAACCCAGGTCCTATGGCTTTTTCCACCAGCCTCACACCAACTGAGCTGGGCGTGTTTATTGTCTATGGAATAATAATAATTGATAATATGTAATAATGTGAGTTAGTGGGGGACAAACAAAAACATGCGTTCCAGAATTCAAATGGTCAAATGGGAGGGCGCCATGCAGGTCGTCTTCCTCCTCTCTCTGTTGGTAAAAGTCATAGACTTTTACCTACGGACACAAGCCCGTCATCAGAACCCCTGCACGTTTCAAAATCACATATAGGCACAATAAATGAAATCTAAGGTTGTGGACCAATTCGTCTTGGCCTGCTGAGCATCATGATGACCTTCTTGTGGACCAATTTTTCCTGCATAAAAAGATCCTAAAACGAGACACAAAACCCTAACAATGGAAAATCTCTATAGGGTTAGAAAAAATGCAATTAATTGTTATGAATAGCTTGCAAATGTTTAAAGGGACAAGAATATGTAAGTAATTCATGCTACAAGTGCCAAAATAACGTGATTCGATTTCAATAAAAAGTCAAGGTCGTGAATCACTTACAGTGAGTTTTAGCGCAAGAAAATGCTTGCTTTTGATTGCTATGGCTTCCTTGAGTGCCCAAGAAACGAAAGAGATGGCTTAGGAGTATTGAAAATGCTTGGAAGTATGAAATCAAGTCACCATTTTTCTTGAGTTTTTTCAAGTTTTGTTCTTCTTCTCCATGCCTCCAAACCTTTTCCTTTTGATCTGTATTCGTCCACTATATACCACTGATTGAATTAGGGTTGTAAATGAGTTCTCAATCTTTGGCAATTATGGTCTTTGATCATGATTTGATCTTCATGAAAATCTTTCCAAAAATAGGCCAAAATCAATCTTTTTATGCACCCCTATGCCTTGCACGATTTGATTTTGTTGCTAGCTGTATAAGTGACCTGAAATGTGCACAAAATCTTGAGGTTTAAATGATTTGGATATTTTCATGATTTATTTTGATTTAATTTGATTTAATTGAAATAAAAAATCAAAATAAATAGAAAAAATAAGATAAATACAAGTGGAAAGATCTAGGGCTCGTGGACCATGCTACCAACTAAAAACAAGTGCAAAAAGTTAGGCCCATTTGACAAAAATTGCAATTTGAGGCACTTTTGACTTTTGGCATTTTTGCAAAAAAGGTCAACTTCACCAATGCATAACTTCTTCAATTTTGACTCTTTGAAGGTGTTCTTGGACTTTTTAGAAAGATTGAGATGTCGTCTAAGCAACAATTTTGGTCCCATCTAAATTGAGTCTTCCATGTTCATGTATAAAGCTTTGACAAAAAGGGTGTTTTTGTTGACTTTTCAAAGTGACCTATAATGTCCAAATTCATAACTTCTTCTGAGTGCATATTTTTAACTTGGGAGATGAAGATTAATTGTATGTAATTGCATCCTCTTAAAAATGAGCTTTGGATGGGTCATTTCTCATAAAGTATGAGAAAGTTATGCTTGGTCAAAGTTTAGTTGACTTTTCCTACAAAACCCTAATTTAACAACTTTTGTGTTTTGATGAATTGTGAGCAATATTTGATGAATAATGATAAAACCTTGATCAAATGATGAATAATACTTCAAAATGAGAATGTTGACCAAAACCTTGAAGTTTGACTACATGTGGGACACAATTGACTTTTGCCCTAGCACAGTCGATTTTCAGGCCTTTGAGCAATTGACTAAGCAAACTTCCTCTGCAAGGCTTAAAACTTGACATGGATGGTCTTGAGAACATATTAGGACAATGGTGAGCATTTGGGATCCCTTGGACTCAAGTATCTTGATGCAACATGAAACCCTAATTTGAGGTAGACTGCCTTGGGAGAGAGCTTGTCTAGTCAACCCTTGGACTTCCTTGAGCAATTTGAAGACCTCACTTGAAATGTATTGAGAAATATGGTAGGGAAAATTTTGGGGTACAACACCATGCCATTTATCGGATTACCTCTACCATATCGACCGAACTGTTCAAGTTTTCCTTGTTGGTTTCTTCGTCAAAGGGCTCCCTCATCCAAGTAAGTGTATTGATCTCGACCAGTATCATGGCGTCTGCTCCATACACCATTCAGAAAGGTGCTTCTTGAGTAGTGGAATAGGGGGTTGTATGGTATGACTAAAGGATCTCTGAGAAGTATTCGGCCCATAGTCCCTTTGCATCGTCCAACTTCTTTTTCATCGCTGTAAAGATGATCTTGTTGGTTGCTTCAGCTTGACCATTGGCTTGAGGATGTTCCACTGATGTGAACTTGTTCTGGATACCCAAATCATTGTAGAATTCTACCACGACCGAGCTTGCAAATGGTGTTCCGTTGTTGGACACTATGATTTTGAGTAGCCCGAATCTGCAAATAATGTTTTTCTAATAGAAGTGACGTACCCTTTCGGCTGTAATATGTTCCACAACCTGGAATTCCACCCATTTTATAAAGTAGTCGACAGCCACAATGAAAAATATTAATTGTCCTGGCGCTGTGGGGAATGGTCCCAGTATGTCTTTTCCCCATTGGTTGAATGGCCATGGGAAAAATATGGAGTGCAGAAACTTGGTCGGGGAGTGTATGAGGGGTGAGTATACCTGGAATTTGTTACATTTACTTACGAATTCGACACAATCTTGTAACATTCGAGGCTAATAATACAAGGCTTGGGGTATCTTCTCGGATAGGGCTCTTCTTCTGATGTGACTTCCACACGCCCCTTCATGGACTTCCTTCATTACTAAGGTAACCTCTGCTTCTGTCACACATCTCAACATGGGTGTGGATCTTCCCATTTTGTACAGTTTGTCAAACAATATCAAATAGCAAGTGGGTACATTCTTTATGCGCTGAGTTACATTGGTGTCTTCAGATAGGATTCTCTGTGTTAGGTACTGGATTATAGGGGCCATCTAGCCGGTGATGTGCTCGATTGACATGGACTCTTCCTGATCGATTCTTGGCCTTTCTAAGATTCCCTATATTACAGTCTTACTTAACCCTGGTCCCTTGGTACTGGTGATTTGGGCATGTGATTACATATGTTCTCTTCTCTAAGGATGTGATTAACCTCAAATTCTATGAAGGTTCTCGATAGCCCCTGTGCCATAGGGATATATCTCAGTAGCACCGAGTCCCTTGTTTGATACTCTCCCTTCATCTGCCCTATAATCAATTAAGAATCAGTGTTAGCGGTTAGGTGGGTAACACCCACCTCCTTAGCCAATTTCATCCCTGCTATGATGGCCTCGTATTCTTCTGGTTATTGCTAGCCTGAAAGTTGAAGCTCAAGGAGTATTTTAATACAAAGTTGTCGGGTCCTTCTAGAATGACCCCGACCCCACTTCCTTTGAGGTTGGATGAATCATAAATGTGAAGAGTTCATTTGCTCGTGTCTTCTTCGGGAAGTGGGTCACTTAGTTCTAATACAAAGTCGGCCAGTGTCTGTGATTTGATGGCGGTTCTCGAGGTGAACTCAATGTCATATTCTGACAACTCTATAGCCCACGTGACCATCATTCTAGCTAGATCCGGTTTCTTCAATATCTTCTTGATAGGGTAATTAGTCCTCACAGTTATTGGATGACCATGGAAGTAATGTCTTAATTTTCAGGCCATCATAATCAACTAGTGCTAGTTTCTCAATCTTTTGGTATCGCAGCTCGACTTATTTTAGAACCTTGTTAACGAAGTACACTGGTCTTTCCCCCTCTTCCCCTTCCTGGATGATTATTGAGCTCATAGCTTTCACAGAAACCTCCAGGTAAACTATCAAGGGTTCTTTCGCTTTCGGCCTCGTCAGGATGTAGAGAGGACAAGAAGCATTTTACTATTTGAAAGGCTTCTCCACATGTTACTGACTAATTAAATTCCTCCGACTTCTAGAGGGCTGCAAAGAAGTGGATCACCCTGTCCCCATAGCACAATAAGAATCGGGACAAAGCGGCTAATCTTCCCTTTAGTTGTTGTACCTCCTTTTTTGAAGATGGGCTGCGCATGTCAATGATATCCTGACACTTGTTCGGGTTGACTTCCATCCCATGATTAGTGAGCATGAACCCCAAGAACTTGTCGGCTTGAACCCCAAAGATACATTTGTCCAATTTGAGTCTCATGTCGTACTGTCTTATGGATGCAAAAGTTTCTTTTAGGTCTGTTACATGTTGTTTTCCAACATTGTTTTTGACGAAGATGTCGTCTACATACACCTCTAGGTTCCTACCGATTTGAGTGACAAATACCTATCCATTAATCGTTGGTAGGTGGCTCCTACATTATTGAGACTGAACTATATCACTTCATAATAGTAGTTTCTCTTGTCTGTCATAAAGGTGGTCTTTGGTTCATCTTTCTGGCTCTTACGGATTTGATTGTAACCTGAGTAGGCATCCATGAAGCTGAGGAGCCTATACCTTGAGGTTTTATCAATGAGTCGATCTATTTGCAGCAACGGGTATGGATCCTTGGGACACACTTTATTGAGATCCATGAAGTCAATGCACATGAACCACTTGCCTATTTTCTTTTTGACCATTACCATGTTGGCCAGCCAGGTAGGATATTTGACCTCTTTGATGAAGCCGGCGTCGAGCTATTTCTCGATCTCTTCTTTTCTTATCTACCTTTCCTCTTCTTCCAAGATACCGGTTTGGTATCCGTATTCAAGGCTAGGTGGTGGAATATGAAGTTAGGGTCTATCCCGGGCATGTCTGAAGGTTTCCAAGCAAATAATTCTATGTTTTCTTTCATCAGCTCCACGATCTCTGTTTATACTTCTCGGGAGAGATTACTCCTATGTAAGTTACCTTGGAGGATGTGGTACCTATTTGGACCCTCTTTCTTTCATCCTGGGGGGAAAGGCTTTCTTCTCGTGTATCATCCTGAGGGTCTATGTCAATCATGTTGATTTTTAGCTCATTGGATCGTTCGGGCAACTCAGATTGTATTTTCTATAACTTCAGGCTATCCTTGTAGCATTTCCTGGACAATCCTTGGTCGCATTTGACCACCCCTACCCGATCATCCCCCAGAGGGTATTTCATAGTGAGGTACAATATGGATATAGAGGCTTCTAAGGCATTGAAGGAAGGTCTTCATATGATGTTGTTGTAGGGTGAGGTAACATCGATGATCAAGTATCTCACTCTGACAGTTTTGGCATTTGCACCGCTTCCAAAGGTAGTGAGCACCTGGAGGTGTCCCAATACTTGTACTTGTTCTCTGAAGAACCTGACCAGGGTGCCGTTGAAAGGTAACTACTCTGACGTATCGAACTCCATTCCTTTCAAGGATCCCCAGTAGAGTACATCGATTGAGCTACCAGGGTCCCCCAGTACCCTTTTCCCACTCCAGTCCCAGATTTGTACCTTAATGACCATGGGGTTGTTTTTGTGGTCTACAATCTCGATCACATCCCTCTTGGAGAAACTAACTGGGTTGAGGTCTTGGACTCAGACTTTCGATATGTCCTTGGATATGTGCATCACAGTGCATGCATACTTCTTTCTGGATGAGTTGGTTTCGCCACCCAGCCAATCCGCTGATGATGGTGTTGAGCATGTGGAGAGCTGTCTTTATCTCGTGCACTTCTTCAATACCTTTCCCCTTATTTTAGGAAAGTTCCTCTGAGTCTGCATCTTTTTATTGAGTATCTCTTTTACAAGCTGGGGTTTTTTCTATATTTGACATAAGTCAGCAAGTGCCCCCTCTGTATCAATTTCTCGATCTCTTTCTTTAGCTGGAGGCAATCATCAGTGTGATGCCCCCGGAGCCAGTGATATTTACACCAAGCCCCATTTTCATAACTTAGCACGACAATGACTTTCCATCTACGGGATGTGTGATACGGTGGCAAACCGACTGTTATACTGGTTTTGCGTTTGTATTCATAAATGTTGCGGTAAGCAAGAGTTTCCACCGACTTTTCTTTTATCCAATAAAGGAAAGGGTGAAAAGAACAAAAAAAGACCTTTCGAGAATTTTCTGAGTAAGGGGGTAGATTATGAAAAGGGAACGTGTTAGCACCCTTTCCATCCGTAGTTTTCTATGGGCTCTTAGGTGCTTAGATCATTTTTTAATTACCTTATGCTTTGTGTTTTTGAAAAGTATTTGAAAATGCCTTAGTACGGAGATTCGCTTTATGATAACTCTTGTATCAGTCCTCAAGAGTGTTGATAAAGCATTTTTAAAATGTTTTTAAAAGTGTTTTGTGTATGTGAAAAAATTTGTTTGAGCATAGCATATCGGAATTATCTACTTATACTCGAAAGGTTTGTTCTTTTCCTCCTATCCTTTAGACAGTTCTATCCTACTATTAGTTAGTAGGTAGCCCTAGTCGTTGGATGTATGAGGGACATTCGAAGGGACGTACAGTCATAAAGGCAACATATGGAGACGCTTTAGCAATTTTGTTCAAGGGACGAGATCATTTACCGAAAGGCAATACTGTAGGAACATCGAGGGACTATGATCTTTTGGTTTACGGGTCTTTGGTAAAGCGTCCCCGTTTCGAGGGACATGACTGTTTTTTCCGAAGGCAACCTAAGTGGGGTACCCTAGAGGTGTATATTTGAAAATGTGTTATATTAAGTTATTTTTGTCTTTTTTGTTAGGTTTGCTAGCATTTTTATTTTAGTCTTTACCATACAATCCTATTAGGAATACATCTAACAGTTCAATATCAGTGCGGGAAATTAACGTGCGGAAATTAAAACCTAACTATTACATGGCTTCGGGGAGGGGGAATTTACAAGTCTAAAAGTTGGGGAAAAACAGTAAATGTCCGATTTATTCTATTACAAACCATAAGCAGGTACATTAATGATAAAAAGTAACAAATGTTAAAATAATAAACGCGCGCGAATTGAAAAAAACGTCTAAAAATTTAGGGAAAGGAAATCTTTTGTTTGTTTTTATTTATTTTAAGAAAAATAAAAGTCTAAGTCTATTTAATTTTAATTTTAAGAAAGATGTTAAAGTAATTAAATTAATTAGTTAACAAAAATGATTTTAATTGAAAAAAGACTAGATCTAATTTTTGTGATTTTTGTTTATTGTTAATAAAAAACAGAAATTTAAGAAAGGAGTAAGTAACACAAAAATTAGAAATGCAAGAGAACAGGTCTTTCGATCCAGAGGGAAAGGTAGCTTTCGATCCAATGAAGAGGCATCTTTCGATCCAATGAATGGTGATTGTCTTTCGATCCCGTGAAGAGGCAGTTTTCGATCAAATGAATGGTGATTGTCTTTCGATCCCAGGGGTAAACTGCTTTTCGATCCATATCTGCAAGACATGCATTAGAAAAATAAAGACGCATGACTTGGGTGTCGAACCTTGGCCCCTTTCGATTGCGCATATTCTCCTTCACCATCTGAGTTGCTTGTTCATTCGTTGATCCAAACATAAAACAATGATTATATAATAAACTGCAATAAAACATTGGATGCAAATTCACCACCTTCAGTCAAGCATAAATATGCATGAGCATGGTGATTCATGGTTCAGGAAGTATGAGGGTTCATTTAATGGCTCGAACCTGCATATTTGGATCTCAGCAGCACAATAATATATACGATATGTACTGAAACGCATAAAAAATGCAAATATGAATTCACATGATTATTGGAACTGTCGATGCATATGCGTGCGTTTTTGACAACTTTTGCTGTCAATAACAACCCATTTATACCCTATGAACCTTACAGAGATGGTTGTAACGCTTGGGTTTGGATGGAGATGGCTCGAACCAGACTGGAGGTGCCTGCAAAGGGTGTTTCGAACCTTGACCACTTATGAGATATTTGAGAATTTTGGTGTGGCTTATGAGGCAGTGTGTTTTTAGGCTTTTTCTCTTTTTTTTCCATCCCTTTGCATCTGAGATTGTTAGGTTTATATAGGAAAATATTTAGGTCAACATTTGTGTACCAAATATTTTTTTATCATGAGGGAGAGATTTGATTTGGTTTTTGCATGAAAACTTGCCATATTTGATCCAATCATGCGTTTCTGCCAGCTTGCCATGAGTTGTTTTGGGCCTCCAACTTGATGGGAATCGAAACCTTGGGATGCCTTTGCTCTTTTAGGTGGCCATTTGAAGTGACTTTGGGGATGGTCGAACCTTCATTCTTCCTTCTTCGATTTCCCTCAATTTGGGCCAATCGAAATGTCAACTTATTGATATGCTTATCAAGAGACATCTTGTTCTGATATTCCAATCGAAGGACACCTTGTTCACATGCCTTCAAAGTACACCTTATCTTTTCTCTTCGATTGGCTATGCCTTGCTCCTCATGGTTCCTTCTTCTGGACCCATCTATTTTCCTTAGCTGCTTTATTATGGAAAACTCAAATAGCCCAAACGAGAACTTCATTCTAGCCAGTCGAAACCTCTTTTGTCACTTTCTTCGAATGCCATTGCACATGAGGCTTGGGCCTGGAAACATGTAGGACCAAGACTCATCATAAGACAAAATTGCTTTCAATAATTATGTGTCTCCTTCGAATGGACCATCTATATATTCTTCGAATGGACTTTTTGTGTGTCTTTCAAATAGTCCACATGTATGCCTTGTGCCTTCTTCGAATGGGCCACCAATGTGTGTCCTTATAATGGACCTTTGGAGTGCTCTTTAGAAGGGGTCATATTGTGTGTCATAGTGCAGAAACTGTGTTGAGGAGTATTGGCCTTGTGCATTGAAATCAAGCACATAGGAAGTCTTTTCCCTTATGAATTCAAGAAAAGTCTGAGGAAGCCTCTGCCTTGTAGATCGAAGGCTAGTTGAAAGAAATATTTGACTTAGTGAATCCAAGGCAAGCATGAAGAGCCCTTTTCCTTAGTGAGTCGAAGGTTTACTGTAGAGGCCTTTTACCTTGTGAATCGAAGGTTACATGTGGAGGCCTTTTGCCTTGTGAGTTGAAGGGAACTTGTAGAGGGTTCTTGCCTAAATGAAACTTAGACCGAGGCTTGCTCGAAGGGGAACCAACGCGCAATCGAAGCTAATGGGCTAATGTTTGGTTGAAGGGTTTTAGATGCCCAATTGAAGCTTGTGAGACAAATATTGCTCGAAGGGTTTTAAAAGCCCAATCGAAGCTCCTTGTCAAGATGCCAATCAAAGACCCTTTTGTTCACCTGCCAATCGAAGGACATTGTTGACATGCCAATCGGAGGACACAATTCAGATGCCAATTAAAGGACACTGTTGACATGCCAATCGAAAGACACTTGACCATCATTCAAAAAATTTCATTTTCTTTAGGCAAGTGTTTCTAACCACCCATGTAAGATAAAACTTTGGGGAACATGAGAGGGAAAATTTTAGGGTACAACAGCTTCCCCTGTTCAATCTTCTTAAACCTGAGGATTTAGATTGGCTTGTCTGCCTTTCATGATTCGAAGGTGGAAAAGGATTGAACACGAGAGTGCCCTGAAATTTGCACTCGTAGGAAGTAATACTGATGGTTAATAATGGCGGGAATGGGCTTACAGATGCCATTTGGAGAAGATGATTGAGATTCGTCGGAGATGGGCTTAAAGATGCCATCCAAAGTAGATGCTGATTTCCTAAGAGGTCTCTTTGTGAGGGTTCCTGTTCTTGCTATCTGAGGAGGACTTCGCTGGGGAATGTGGGTTTCTGTTGTTCTCCTTCTTAAGGAAAACTCTGTGGGGAATAGAGTCTAGGAGCTTCAGTTGTCTAAGACTCCATTGAGAAGTTATCTTTGTACTAGAGAGGTGGGAGTTTGATGCTTTCTGGTTGAAATCCAGGTTTCACAGTAACTTGCTGGGGATAATGGAATTAATCTTTACCTGAAAATGTATTAGAAAGAGCCTGTGTAGGGCTGTTTCTGGATGAGTCTGTGTTAGTCTGCATCCGGAGATATATGAGAAGGAGCCTGTGTGGGGCTGCTTCAGAATGAGGCTGTGTTAGACTGCATTTGGAAAATTGAGAAGGAACCCATGTAAGATTGCTTCATCTGGTCGTGTAGATAGTTTTCCTGTCTGGTTTCAGGTGTTAATCTATAAATCCGCTATTCACAGATTGTTGTCCTGTTTGGTTTCAGGTATTAATCTGGAACTTGAAAATTGTCAGTCGTTGAGATAGTTTGTCCTGTCTAGTTTTAGGTATTAATCTCTGACCTGAGAAAGAAAGACAGTTTTCCTGGCTTTTTATAGGTATTAATCTTAAATCTCCTCATGTAGATAGTTATCCTGGCTTGTTACAGGTATTAACCTACAGTCGATCGTCTAGAGATAGTTGTCTTGGCTTGTTACATCTATTAATCTGGAACTTGTTTTTGTCGGTTATTAAGATAGTTGTCCTGGCTTGTTACAGGTATTTATCTCTGAACTGAGAAAGAAAGATAGTTTTCCTAGCTTGTTATAGTTATTAATCTTCAATCTCCTCATGTAGATAGTTTTTCTGGCTTGTTACAGGTATTAACCTATAGTCGGTCGTCCGCAGATAGTTTTTTTGGCTAGTTTCAGGTATTAATCTGGAACTTGTTTTTTTTCGGTTGTAGAGATAGTTGTCCTGACTTGTTACAGGTATTAATCTCTGAACTGAGAAAGAAAGATAGTTTTCCTGGGTTGTTACATGTATTAATATTCAATCTCCTTGTGTAGATAGTTTTCCTGGATTGTTACAGGTATTAACCTACAGTTGGTCGTCCGCAGATAGTTTTCCTGGCTTGTTACAGGTATTAATCTGGGACTTGTTTTTTTCCGGTCGTTAAGATAGATGTCCTGGCTTGTTACAAGTATTAATCTCTGATCTGAGAAAGAAAGATAGTTTTCCTGGCTTATTACAGGTATTAATCGTCAATCTCCTCATGTAGATAGTTTTGCTGGCTTGTTACAGGTATTAACCTAAAGTCGATCATCCGCAAATAGTTTTCCTGGCTTGTTACAGGTATTAATCTGGAACTTGAAAACATTTGGTCACATAGATAGTTCCCTCGTCTGGTTTCGGGAATTAATCCATGGCCTACTGTATTTGTTGGTAAACCTGTCTTGCTTCGGGAGTTCATACCACTTGGTCGTGTAGATAGTTTCCTCGTCTGGTTTCAGGCATTATTTCTTGACCTGCTGTATAAGTTGATAGTGTTTGTTTGTCTGCCAATTTAACCTGAAAAGGTAAAACCGATTTCATGTGATGTCATGATGTATGAATTTCATGATTCTCTCAAAATAAATGAGATTGTGATATATGCATTTGTGCTGCATATGCTTTGATGTTTGTAAAATGATGCATAGGTGCAATGTATGAACGTGTCAGTTGTTTTATTGCAGTATTGTTGAACTAGGGAAAATGAATCCCTGATTGTTGTTAGCGATGAAGAATGTATGTCTTCTGATTTTGTTTGAAGTTGACTACCGGGAGATGAACTTCCGTTGTTAGAGAAATAAAACTCTGTTGGGGAAGGGAAACTCCAGGCACTATTTGGGGATTTTGTTGGAATACTGCTGAGGAATCCTGAGAAGCTTGGCGACTTCACTGGGGAATCTTTTGATGTATGAATGGTAGTTGGAGATTCTTGCTCCGCCGGGGGTATGAGGATTCCTGACACCATTAGGAGGTATGTTGACAATATGACAATGATCTTATAGTAGGATGTCCCTGCCTCTATACATGTTGGAGAAGGTATCTGCGGGAGAAGGTATCTGTTGGGGTTTTGTGGATGCCCTTAGATATTGTCCCATTTCTTAAAGCCATTAGCAACCGTCTTTCTGTTTTTTATGCGCATATTTGTAAGCAGTAATCACATTCAAATGCATATGTTCAAAAATAATCACTGGACATTTTACAAACAAAACAGAAAAATAAAAACAGAGTTTTGCACTTTCGAAGAGATAGCATTGTATTAATTTGAATAAGCGTTTTTGTACAAAGAAACAGATATCCTAGTAAGAGAATGCCGTCGTAAAAACTGAAAACTATACAAAGAAAAACAGCTATGTGAAATAATCCGATTGGGTTCCCATTATGCTATTGTCTTTATATCTTTGAGTGTCTTATCTCATTCGCTGTTTGTCCGAAGCTGATTGGATTGATTAGTACCGCTTTAGCTTGATAGTTGATACTGAAGATTGGCTGTAAGGTGATCCAATGGGACATAGTTATACGCTTTGAATCCCTAACTTTTTCCTGGACCACCCTTTATGGTTTTCAGTCCACCGGGATACTCTTTTTTGTCCATGCCGCCTTTTCAGGTTTTCGACTTTCCGGGTGTACAAATTTTTTATGTATATCCCTAATATTTACCCGAACCCTTTTGGTTCGCTGGGATACCCTTATTTTTTCCTAGGCCAGTTAACCTAGCAGGTCTTTGTTCATACATAGTATTTTCTGACTATGTCCATGTTCACCAGGTACAGAGAATTGTCACTGTCCATAGTAGTAAGTGTCGCCACACTTCCAGAAGATGTTTGTTTGATCGTACATGATTCGTTGCTGGAATTCATGTCCAATTCCCCGAGTGATTCAGATGGAGATCTGCCCCTGGCTATTTTGCAGTTTTGAGAGATTCCTTGAACCTTGACTTGACTGCCCCAGATCAGCTGGACATCCATGCTATGCCCCTTGATTATGAAAGGCATATCACTGGAATGTCTTTCCATCTGAGGTGATTCTGTCCACTGAGAGGATTTCTGTTCATCGAATATCCGTCGTGCAAATTTCTCTGTTGTTGAACAAATAGTCATATGCAAAGAATGGTATTTTAAGAATGCAAAGCTTATGTCTGTTTTGAAGTTTGAAAATTCATTTTTTAGTAAAACAAACAAATTTTGTAAGAGTGCGGTATCAGCTTAGGATTTATAGCGAACCCTACAGGAGTCAGGATACCTTTTGTAACCGTATGCTTTCGAACTAACCCATGCTTCAGCTAGGACTTTTAAGGGTTATAACGTGTCCTGATTCACAGTTCAAGAAACAAAGGACAAAGGCTCAAATCTTATTTTGTACCCAACCCGTTCTTCGTGATGTTCTTCAATCCTATGCTCAGCTAATTGTGCATTTAGATCCTAATTGAGTCTGGGATCTTTGCTTTGATACTTGGTGATGGTTCAGCAATAGAACGGTCATTCGAGAAGGCAGTCATTTTGGTAACCTTTTCTTTTTTGTTGAGGATTTGTAGGACCTCTTTTTTTATTTAGTTATCCCTATCTTTTGCCTGAACAATTTCCTTTGCGATTACAGTCAGTGGGATGCCCCAATTTTTCTTAAGTCTCCTTCATATTTTTTTGACTTAACAGGCTTTTATTTTGAGAGATAATGACTTCCTGCCTTGACGATTATATGGAACCATCATCATAATTTAGAGGGCATCTTCTACACTATTTGTCGTGTATGAAGGTAGAGCTTGCGACTGAATGCATATCTAAATTAATTGAGAAAACTACCCTGCCCCAAGTTATGATTAAGGGTTTTAATTTGTGTGAAAAGAAAAACTCCCACTTCTTAGGCTTAAAGGGGTTTACTAGGGATTATCTTCCTTATAACTCCACTATTTAGGATTTGAAACAACGCCCGTACATCGTCAGCAGGGTCTGTTCAAAAGCATACTGTAGAGATTGTGGTATCGTTTTTGTCATCCTACCTCTAAAGGATTAGAGCTTTTAATCTATATTTGAATATCACCAAAAGGAAGTAAAAATATAGTTTGAATATAGTGAATACGAATGAATTGATTCAAGACAAACATATGCAATGCATTGATAAAATAACAAAGCTTGACATGAAACAAATGTTCGAACAATCAAAAGAAATTACAAATTGAAAATTCTAGATAAACAAAAAGCCTTTTTTTCTTAGCTTGTCACTTCAGATGGTGTGCCTTTGAGGGATGGAAAAAGAATTCATTCTGGCCATCTAGTGTGAACTCGAACACTCCTTCGTTGATCAAGTCCTGAATCTTATTTTTTAATGCCCAACAGTCATTAGTATCATGTCCAAGACTGTTGGAATGGTATGCGCACATTGCATCAGGATGATAGCTAGGAGCGGAGACATTAGGATTTCGAGGAGGATCCCTTAACGTAATCAACTCCATCTTCAACATGTGTTGCAATACCTGAGCCAAGGACATGTTGATTTTGGTGAATTTCCTTTTGGGTGTATCCTGCTTATGCTGATTGCCTTGTCGTTGTTTCTGCATCAATGCTGGAATAGAAGTCCACATTACCCCCCCAGATTGGTTGAGATTACTCTTATTGCGGCCCTTCTGGTCGTACACGGCTTTGGACTCTTTATTTCCATGGTATGGTCTCTTTTGAGTACTTGAAGATGCAGTCCCTTGAATGTCACTGCTCCTAAGTTTATTTTCAAAATGCCCCCGTATGAACATGTCACCCAATTCCCTATCTGCCAAGAGAGATTGATCATTGATTAGGCCCTAAGCTCTAGCAGTTTGCCTCAGACTGTCATATCTGTCCTGAAGAAGCTTGCTGATGAGAATCCTCAATTATTCTTGTTCCCGAGCTAAACTTTGGATAAGGTCTATCTGACTACTCATCCGGACTCTCATCCTTTCCATTTCAGCTTGTAGTTGTTCTAACTGGTCATCCTTATTGTTGTTAGGATGTTTCTTGGTCAAGTTCCCGTTGAGGAGTGTTTTCAATTCTTCCAGGCCCTTGGATAAGTTGAGGAACATTTCCATGAACCGAGCCTCTTGAATTTGGAGATCTCTGTTGTTCTATTTGAAAGCCATTTTCTTTGCTGAAATAAACATCGAGAACATGAGATACCTGTACTGGAAGATCTGTTATGTAATGACATGCATGATGTGTATATGTTTTCAAGGATCTCGCAGGGTAAACATAAGAATATGTTAGGAGTTGACTGCAACTTTGATTGAATAACTTCATATTGTTGAATGTCCTTCTACGAGAATCAAACTCACCATATCGAGTGAGTCATAGCCTCTGACTCAAGTTATCGTGTTTTGATCTTTTGAAGGCATTGGCTGGAGGAAAATAAACCCCCTTTCCCCTTGCTAGACGTCTGGTTCATCATAACCTGCATCACATGCCCTTGAGATCCTTGAAATGGTTAAGGAAATGCTATGGTATGGTGATATGATGTGTATGCTATGCATCAAGCAAATGTAGGGTGATGAAGACAAGTATGTCTTGCAGGAAATCCGAGTTATTAGACAATGTATACAAATAAAGTGCTGCAAGGAATCCAAACAAAAGCCCTGCAATGAGTTCAAATTAATAGATAATGAAGGAAAACAAGTCACACAAGCAGCCTTAGGTTCAGGCTTGCATGGGGTTTGTAGGTAAGTACCCTCTTGAAGTTTAGTTGGCTTAACCCGTCCTAGTAATAGTAATCGGGTTCTAGGGAATCTCAATACCACTGATCTTTCTTCACCGAGCATTGTTTCAGCGCAAGCCTCTTTATTGGCGACCAAAATATCCTGGAAGTAAGATCTCAATGAATGTAGTATTGAGTATCAACCAACTTCGGACTGCACCAAAGCCGTCTATCTCACTACTTTCTAATGGCCAAGTTGTTCAATTAAAGGTTCTAAGGTCAGTTGGTGCTTCGTGACACCACATAGCAGCCCCTATTCTCCTTGACTACTCAAGGGCTACCAGTACCAACTAATGTGTCACACTAACGTAGCTATCGTTTCAACCGTGTCGGTATACCCCGCATAGTCCCCACGATCTATTGCTACTTACCTAAAAGGTTCCCTAGATCCAGGTGTAGGATCTTTATAAGTAAACCCAAAAATAAATCGTTATAGTAAAACAAACAAGCATACAAGGAAAGCAAGTTACATATGACCTAAGCTCTAAGGTAACCCCACTTTTATAATTCCCCAGCAGAGTCGCCAGTTCTGTGATACGGTGGCAGAACTGACTGTTATACTGGTTTTGCGTTTGTATTCTCAAATGTTGCCGCAAGCAAGAGTCTCCACCGAATTTTCTTTTATCCAACAAAGGAAAGGGTGAAAAGAACAGAAAAAGACCTTTCTAGAATTTTCTGAGTAAGGGGGTAGATTATAGAAAGGGAAGGTGTTAGCGCCCTTTCCATCCATAGTTTTCTATAGGCTCTTAAATGATTAGCTCATTTTTTAAATACCTTGTGCTTTGTGTTTTTGAAAAGTATTTGAAAATGCCTTAGTGCGGCGATTCGCTTTGTGATAACTCTTGTATCAGTCCTCAAGAGTGTTGATAAAGAATTTTTGAAAATGTTTTTTAAGTGTTTTGTGTATGTGAAAAAATTTGTTTTGAGCATAGCATCTAGGAACTATATACTTATACTCGAAAGGTTTTTTCTTTTCCTCCTATTCTTTAGACAATTCTATCCTACTATTAGTGAGTAGGTAACCCTAGTCGTTGGATGTTTTAGGGACATTCGAAGGGACGTACAATCATAAAGGAAACATATGGAGACACTTTAGCAATTTTGTTCAAGGGACGAGATCATTTACAAAAAGGCAACACTGTAGGGTCATCAAGGGACTATGATATTTTGGTTTATGGGGTCTTTGCTAAAGCGTCCCCGTTTCGAGGGACATGACTGTTTTTTTTAAGGAAACCGGAGTGGGGTACCCTAGAGGTGTATATGTGCAAATATGTTGTATTCAGTTATTTTTGTCTTTTTTGTTAGGTTTGCTAGCGTTTTGATTTTAATCGTTACCATACAATCCTATTAGGCATACATCTAACAGTTCAATATCAGTGCGGGAAATTAAAATCTAACTATTACATGGCTTCGGGGAGGGGGAATTTACAAGTCTAAAAATTGGCGAAAAATAGTAAATGTCCTAGTTATTCTATTACAAACCATAAGCAGGTACATTAATGATAAAAAGTAACAAATGTTAAAATAATAAACGCGCACGAATTGAATAAAAACATCTAAAAATCCTAGGGAAAGGAAATATTTTGTTTGTTTTTATTTATTTTAAGAAAATAGAAATCTAAGTATATTTAATTTTAATTTTAAGAAAGATGTTAAAGTAATTAAATTAATTAGTTAACAAAAATGATTTTAATTAAAAAAAGACAAGACCTAATTTTTGTGATTTTTGTTTATTGTTAATAAAAAATAGAAATTTAAGAAAGGAGTAAGTAACACAAAAAGTAGAAATGCAAGAGCAGGTCTTTCGATCCAGAGGGAAAGGTAACTTTCGATCCAATAAAGAGGCACCTTTTGATCCAATGAATGGTGAAAATTTGCCATATTTGATCCAATCATGCGTTTCTGCCAGCTTGCTCTGAGTAGTTTTGGGCCTCCAACTTGATGGGAATCGAAAGCTTGGGATGCTTTTGCTCTTTTAGGTGGCCATTTGAAGTGACATTAAGGCTGGTCGAATCTTCATTCTTCCTTCTTCGATTTCCCTCAATTTGGGCCAATCGAAATGTCAACTTATTGATATGCTTATCAAGAGACATCTTGTTCTGATATGCCAATCGAAGGACACCTTGTTGACATGCCTTTGAAGGACACCTTGTTTACATGTGGAGGCCTTTTTCCTTGCGAATCGAAGGGAATTTGTAGGGGGTTCTTGCCTAAATGGAACTTGGACTGAGGCTTGCTCGAAGGGGAACCAATGCATAATCGAAACTGATGGCCCAATGTTTAGTCTAAGGCTTAAAGATGCCTAATCGAAGCTTGTGAGATAAATATCGCTCGAAGGGTTTTAAAAGCCCAGTCGAAGCTCCTTGTCCAGAAGCCAATCGAAGACCCTTTTGTTCACATGCCAATCGAAGGTTATTGTTGACATGCCAATCAAAGGACACCGTTCAGATGCCAATCGAAGGACATTGTTAACATGCCAATTGAAAGACACTTGACCATCATTCAAAAAATTTCATTTTCTTTAGGCAAGTGTTTGTAACCACCCATGTAAGAGAAAATCTTGGGAAACATGAGAGGGCAAATTTTGGGGTACAACAGGATGCTTTCGGGACCAGTTTTAGATGTGCTGCCTCCTGCAGGATTTCGCATCTCCTTGTGTTCAAAGGTGTCTCCGTGTAAACTGAATCAAAGGGATACAAGTTAGGTCTGTGAGTCGCGCATTCCCGGGGCCTATCTCTTAAGTTCCCCTGGGAGGGATCCTTCTTCCTTCCTGATCCTTCTTCTTTAGTCTTGTTTCTTTCAAGGGCATCTTTGAATTTTTTTTACAGGTTACTCTCCTTGCCTTTTATATAGCAGTCCGCCTTGGTGATGATCTCGTTCATGTCGGACGTAGATTTCTGGGCTAAGGATTCGTTGAATTGTCCTGCTCGGAGGCGTGTTGAAATGCTCCAACAAAAAGTTCTTGGTTTGGGTGAAATACTTTGATGGTCTCTTCATTGAACCAGGCTAGGTATTCCCAGAGAGACTTTGCTTGACCTTGCCAGACGTTGAACAAAGAGGTCGTGGACACCTTGTGGTGCTTGTTACTGGAGAAGTGCTGGATTTTTTTCAGGTCCCCGTAGCTTTCCATGGATAGTTGTGGTAGGCTCATGTACCACCATAAAGTCACGTCCTTGATGGTGCCGACCATCATTTTACATTTCAGCGAGTCGATGGAGTCGTTTATTTCCATTTCGTTGTTGGTGGTGATAATGTGCTCCTTAGGGTCAGTTTTTCCGTCATACGCTGTCAATGATGGTGATTTAAAGTTCTTTGGGACTGGTCCTCCCAGATAGCTTGAGATAGAGGTTCAGGTTCCAGAAGAAACTATTCCGGACCGTCGTCCCCTATGCTTCTTTGTTGTAGGTTTGTGACGCTGTCTTACAGAGTTTCATTCTGTTTCCTGAGGGCCTCCACCATGGCTAGTAGTTGTGCCATGTCTGGGGGGGGGGGGGGTCTCCAAGTGATGACATTATGCAAAAGGTGAAATCGGGTATGACCTAGAAATGATTTTACCAAGTCCCACGGTGGGCGCTAATGTATTTGTCTTGAAAAAATATCCGTCTAACTTCCCAAGAGGTTGTTAGGGAGAGCCCACTGGAGTGAGTTTATGAGATAATTGGGGGATTTGGGGGCTACAACAGTGATGCGTGCGTCCTAAGATGAATATCTTGCTTATCCCTCTGCCGGAAGCCCCTTTATATAGTGAGTATCTTTGCTTCATCAAGAGTCTCTGTTAATGAGTTACTCTTGTGTTCCACAACTGCGTAACCACTGTCGTCTCCATGAATGAAGATGATTAGTACTATGTAACATAGTAATTAATGTGTCTTCGGCGGTTACAGGCTTTAATGAGCCGAGATGATGATCGGTTACGGGTAGGTGCTACCCGATTATCCACCTTATCCCGGTTAGAGGTGAGGGCGAGTTGCTACCCGGGTCCATGGGTAGTCTGATACTCCCTTATCCGAGTTGCACCCCGAGTGCCCTCACCCTAAGAATATATATATATATATATATATATATATATATATATATATATATATATATATATATATATATATATATATATATATATATTCGTTAGAATGTAAGCAATGAGATTTAGAGAGTTAGGTATTGTAGCGGTGAAAATCGGAGATCAAGCTATTAATTAACTTGACTCACAAAAGCAAGAGTCGCCACCGCGCTTTATTATTTCCAAGGGAAAAGGGAAAAGAGCGAAATAAAACCCTAAAATATGCAATGTAAAGTAATATTTAGAAGTAATGAAAATACAATGCGTTTTTTTTAAAAGAGATCGAGAGTTCGGGGGTTGGTTATACAATGGGAAGGTATTAGCACCAAATGCATCTGCGGTACTCCGCATGAACCTTTTGAAATATCTGTTTTTTTGGTTAAAATTGTTTGTTTGGTTAAAGATGGTTTGTTTGGTTAAAGATGGGTGCGGACGAGATTTTTGGAGATACGACGACCTAGTGTCGAAGTTTTGATTTAAAAGGTGTGAGTTTGAAATTTGAATCTTTTAGGAAAATCGACTTAATTTTGGAAAAAAAACAGTAAATAGGAAAAAAAATGAATGAGGGTATTCGCTTGATCGTATCAGATATTTGATGACATGAAGTCAAGAAAGTTAAAATATTTTCCTTGGAATTAATCATAAGCAGGTAGATCTAATATTCGAGTAAGAAATCATAAATAATTAAAATCCACGAGAAACGAACAAGGTATATATCAAGATAAATTGTAAGAAACTAAATGAATGGACAAAGAAGAATCATGAATAAAAGAAAAGTGTAATTAAAAGAATTATCTAAACTAATTTGAAATTCTAAGGTTACTAAGTAAACTAAACTTAAATTCTAAAGTGTCTAACTAAATTAAATAAAATTTTGAAGTTATTAACTAAAACTAAATTAAAACTCTAAAGTTACTAACTAAAATTCAAAAATTATTAAATTAATTCTAAAATAAATTAACACTCTAATATTACTGAATTAGGTCTAAACTAAATTAATTCTAAAGTTGCTAAATTACATCTAAACTAGTTTAAGTATAAACTAAATTCATTATAAAATTACTAATTTAATCTAAACTATATTGATAATAAAATTAATAACTTTAAATCAAAACTAAGTTAATTCTAAATTAAAGATTAAAATTCTAAGATTAAATTAAAATTCTAAAGTTATCAAAATGTATCTAAACTAATTGGAATTTTTAAATTAATACTAAACTAAATCTAAATATAAGATTTACTAATATTTTTTTTTAATATTTTTTTTGGATGTCAAAAGTTAGTTCACATACAATTTTATTTACCAAACAACATCATTAAAGTTTGAACAGGTAAAAGCTTCCAGCATATACATGCAAAAGAAAGCAACCAATGACAGTGAAAATATATAAATCCAACTTACATAACAGCCGTCAGATTAGCTTCAACAGTGTAAAATAGATCCAACTACATACACAGCCATCAGATTAGTTTTTTTCCTCATTTTTTTCACGCAGTTTGGCACCAAGTGATCTCTCCAACTTGCCAATTATCTGCTGATTTGGAATGGCTTTTCCTGATTCATACTCCTGGCAGCGGAGGTGGGGGCTTGAGAAAACGCGAAGGAGTCGATGGAACCACGATTGTGCTGAGTCGGAGAAGGAGCTTGAAGAAGGTTAAGATTCGAATCTAAGATGATATTCTGAGATGATATTGAACGGTGAAGTTGTGCTTCTATGGAGGCTTGAGCGGAAATAGTGAATTGAAAGCGGAAGGAGAAGCGGATGATGAGTCGAACGAACGGAGACAGCGATCGAAGGTGTCTGCCGTGAAATCGAACAGAAGCGATGATAAGAAGCTTGAACCATGCTGTTTTGTAGCTAGAATCAGCGCCAAGAAGAAGAGCCGCCACTGAGAGGTTATGCCTCGCTGCATTGAAGAAGGCGTGTGATGGAAAGGCCACGGTGGGGATGGTGATGAACGGAGAGGGTTTACGGTTTCTAACAGAGGGGCGATTGTTGGGTGATTTGGGACGGTGTGGTTGTGATAGAGGGAGTGTTTGGACAGAGGGAGAGGGGTAAGAGAAATAGAAGGGTGGTTAGAGGGATGGTTATTGTGTGTTGAAGTGGGTGGCTTTTGTTGAGAGGAGGGACGGTAGCAAGCGTGGAGAGAGGGAGTATTGGTTGGGTTTTGTGAACGGTTGGTTTACGGAATGAAAAGGGAGGACGGTGGTTATCGCTGTTTTTACGGAGGAACAAAGGCGTATGGAGAAGGGTAATTAAAGGAGGAATTTGATGAACGGTGGATTACGGTTTGTAGATGGTGATGTTGGAAATTGAGTGAGGAGAGGGTTGGGGATGAAGGCTGGTTAACATATAATGGTGATAAACAGATGACGAGGCTATGGCATTTGTATGCTTGCGGTGGAAGTTGACGAAGGGAGATCGATTGTTGGTGAAATTACAGGAAGAAGGAAAGGAGATAAAGAAGGGAAGTGGGACGGTAATTGAAGAGTGGGATGAAGAAAGGAATTGTGAAGTGAAGATTGAAAGGGGGTGTTGGTAAATGGTTAAAGGAGTGTAGATGGAGAAGAGAGTTACTGCACGAAGGGGAATAGGAAATTGATGGATACTGTTAGCGCTGTTGGTTGTTGTTATTTGTTTTTGTTTTGTTATTAGGAAGAGAAGGATAGAAAGTTAAGGAGAGAAAGATTACTGCATATGCTTTTTGTCTTGGTGTCCCCCCTTGTACAAAGTGATAAAGATGCTTTAAATAGAGAAAATGAAGAGGAATATTATGATTTCAAAATAAATCCAAGCCGTTCAATATAAATTCAATCTCTATCAATCCGCAAACCATGCTATCGACCAATGAGAATTAAGCGAAACCTAATTAATATTCTTTTGTGACCGAAAAGTCCATGAATGACCAAAAATAAAATAAAATCCTGAAACTATATAAAAAAAAAATCAATTTAAAATAATTTTTGAAATTTTCCTGAATAAAAAGATAAAGACCCGAAATAACCGAAAACGATAAAAAAAAAGCGGACGAAAATTTATCCGAAAAATAAAATGAACACATTAGAAAAATCTACATGTCACAAAGATTAGATAAAAAAATATTCAAAAAGTCAAAAATCAAAAATAAAATAATAATAAAAATATCAGACTAAACAGACGTTTAAGGTTAAAAACGAGACTTCGAACTGTACCGAAAAATAAAGCGAGCATACCGTCATAATCTACGCGAAGCGCAGATTCATAAAATGATCGGTAAAAGGTGAAAACTTGAAATATTTTTCTCGCTATTTTTTTGCACAATATCGAATCGCTTTTAACAGTCTGTCTATAAAACCGAAATATTTTATTATCGACATATAAACAACTTGGAGCAGTGCAAGAAAAATAGTAAACAGATAAAATGCATGAAGTGAAATGTCAGGTATTTTTTAACTAAAAGACGATGCAAACTTTGATTTAAACTGACTTTTCTGGTCAACTTAAATACGACTAATGATGCAAAGTATGATGAATGAAAATATTTACTAATAATTGTGACCAAATGACAAAGTACGGTATGAATGTGCGACTGAAAAAAATTAGGGGCGAAATTAAGGGTGCAACGGTTGTGCCTTGATGAACCAGTTTTTGAGAATCCACAATCAACCGTACTTCTGGCTTAGGAGAATCAAAACCTTAATTGAGGCGCGACACCTGATGCTCTTGATTCAGACCTGTCTCTGCACATGACACAAAAGAAAACATGAACATACACCTTTGTATGCGATTAGAAATTAGTGATACATATGCTAAAAATGTTCAAAACACTTGACAATCTTCGCATAGTCAAAGCTCGAAGGTGAGGCGTTAAAACCGACCGTATTTCGTGACCTTGACTTATCTTAAAAAATTCAAAAATAAAAATGGGATCTTAGGTCAAAAATTGGGGTACAACAGCTGCCCCTATTTAAGTTTCTTCTATCTGGAGATATGAAGATTGGGATCTTCATTTCGACAAGATTGAAGGGACTTAAATATAGAATACACAATTTTTGGCCTTAAGATACCGCGATTATGTTCATGATATGATATGAATGTAATGCTCTGAATTTTATGGGGAATGACACCATATGAGACAGACTAAGCTGGAGAAACCAAGCACATTATACAATAATCCCACAGAGGAAGAGGTTGTAACTCCACTGGGGAAACAAAGTCATAGACTTCAAATGAGAGACTCTTGAATGATTTACAACAGTATTGGGACTGGAAAAGGTAATGATTTACATCAGTACTGTGACTGGAAAAGGAAATGATGGACATCAGTACTGAGACTGGAAAATGATTGACATCAACACTGAGACTGGAAAATGATTAACATCAGCACTGAGACTGGAAAATGATTGACATCAGCACTGAGGCTGGAGATAAACATCTCTGATTTCTGAATTTTACCAAGAACGGTAACACATTTCTTCTTTAACCAAGATATCGCCTGAAAAGGATAAAATAAAAAACTTCCCCACGGGACTTTTCCGAAGGGATGCCATTTGTTGAGTAGACATTATTGTTGGGGATACATAAGCTTCTCAAATAAAGAGGCCACCACTTGCTTCCTTTCAAAGGTGTCAATAACATACAAGCTGCTCATGAAGAGACCGCCACTTGCTGTCTTCAAAGAATATTAAAGCACACAAGCTGCTCATGAAGAGTCCGCCACTTGTTGCCAAAAACCCACAAGCTGCTCATAAAGAAGCTGCCACTTGCTGTCTTCAAAGAATATCAAAGCACACAAGCTGCTCATGAAGAGTCTGCCACTTGTTGCCAAAAACCCACAAGCTGCTCATAAAGAAGCTGCCACTTGCTGTCTTCAAGGGAACAATAACACACAAGTTACTCAAATAGATAAGCTGCCAATTGCGGTCTTCCAAAAATACTAACGTACAAGCTGCTCATGAAGAAGCTGCCACTTGCCATTTTCCGTACAAGCTGCTCATGAAGAGACCGCCACTTGCCGTTTTCAAAAAGTGTTGATAACATACAAGTTGTCCATGAAGAGACTGCCGCTTGCCGTTTTTAAAAGTGTTGATAACATACAAGTTGTCCATGAAGAGACTGTCGCTTGATGTTTTTAAAAGTGTTGATAACATACAAGTTGTCCATGAAGAGACTGCCGCTTGCTATTTTCAAAGGTGTCAATAACATACAAGTTGCTCATGAAGAGACCGCTGCTTGATGTTTTTTCCAAGGTATCAATAACATACAAGTTGCTCATGAAGAGACCGTCGCTTGATGTTTTCAAAGGTGTCAATAACATACAAGTTGCTCATCAAGAGACCGCTGCTTGATGTTTTTTTCAAGAGAACAATAACACACAAGTTGCTCATGAAGAGACCGCCGCTTGCTGTTTTGAAAGGTATCAATAACATACAAGTTGCTCATGAAGAGACTGCCACTTGATGTTTTTCAAGAGAACAATAACACACAAGTTGCTCATGAAGAGACCGCCGCTTGCTGTTTTGAAAGGTATCAATAACATACAAGTTGCTCATGAAGAGACCGCCACTTGATGTTTTTCAAGAGAACAATAACACACAAGTTGCTCATGAAGAGACTGCCGCTTGCTGTTTTGAAAGGTGACAGTAACACACAAGTTGCTCATGAAGAGACCGCTGCTTGCTGTTTTGTTGAAGATACTCATAAAATATCGTGAAGATATTGCTGGAGGTGAGAATCAATAATTTCATCGAGGATGGATAAACTGCTCATGAAGAGACCGCCATTTGTCATAGAGAAATCAGAAATAATCAAACTGCTCAAATAAAGAGTCAGTCGCTTGTTGTCATGTCGATATTCCAGAAGAAGGTTGTGATAACACTGCTGGGGAATAAAGTTCATCTTCAATGGGGAACCATGAATAAATCCTTCTTGAGGAGACCAAGTATTTACGTTGCAAAATAAATGCACTCTCCATCTAGGTTTCACAGCCTAGAGAGATCCACAGGGTATCGTTCACAAGAGACAAAGCTCAATCCAGGAATAAACTGGAGAGAAAATAGTCAAACAAGACTCCACCCAATGAGGAAACAACTCAAATGGGATTTATCCTATCCATAGATGGAAAAGGAAAGCTAAAGCAAGGTTCTTCCACGAGAGTTAACTCAGTGGGGAATTAGAAAGGAGGGGCACTTTCTGCTTAAGTTGACACTCTATTTGGAAAGATCAAATATGCTATTTGAATTGACATAACCAAGGTATACGAACCCAAAGACATCAACAAATACAAATGTGCATGCATGATGCAAGTATGAATAAATAAATGAATGTCATGTATATGATGACAAAACAAATAGAGAAGATAGACAGAAGATGATAAGACATCCCAGTACAACCCTACACTCGGCTAATCTCAACAAGATGGTAACATTACTGGAGATAGAAAACAAAAGCCATCATTGGAGCAAAGTCCTTTTACAAGGCTTAAATCTCTTTGGAGAGGAAGATATTTTCAGGTAGAAAACCCAAAGTCCAGTCTTCTATTGTCGACAATCCATTGAAAGGATGACAACACGAACACTGTTTCGGCTGGAAAAAGTCATGCCTAGTTGGAGATACTGGGAACACCACCCTCTGATAATGTGTGCAATACATATCACATATCTTGACAAATCTAGATTTCCCCTGGGACCAATTTTGGATGCCCCAAGTTTACTGTTGATAAGCTGCATGTTGCACGACAATTCTTGCGAATAGCTTCACTTCTAACATGCCCCAAGCTATCTGGTTGATGAGGAGAAATCATCTCAAGAGGATTTTACAAAAGACCTGGCATTCACCATGCTCTGGTGTCTTCAAACTCTTAGAGGAATTCATCAAATCTCGACGTGATTGCCCCTGATTGACTGTGGTTGGCACAACAAAGTCTTCACATTTTGCCCCAAAAGAGTGAACAAGTTGGGAAAGCATTAACTGGGAGAAGCAACATGTTCGTGCTTACAGTCTTCAGGTGACATGCCCATGGATATGATTTTTTCTTGACGTGATCCGTCAATTACTCAACATAGTTTCAGGCCTTAAAAGAATAAACTCATCACTAGTGCTTATGTGAGATATCAAACAAATGTTTTGCAGTTAGAAAAAGTTTACAATGAGAATGAAAATTCTAATGCAACAGTTATGTAAGTCTTGAAGATTTTGAAAGATATCGCACAAATTTTGCGAGTTAAAGCACCATTTATTTTTGTGTAGGAAAAACATATGATACCAACATAGCTATTTAGAACATTCATAGGAGTCAGGAACACTATCTCATTGAAGTATGATTTCAAAATAACCTTGCTTCAATTAGGACTTTTGAAGGTTGTAACGTGGTCTGGTTCATGGTTTTTAGAAAAAAGATTTTAAGGCTCAAAATATTTGGTGCCCACCCATTCTTCATGATGTTCTCCAACCCTATGTTCAGTTAATTCAACATGAGTGTTCATCTCTCAAAAGGATTTTGTGACGGTCAAGGAAACGACGAGGCTTTCGGAGTAGAAACCGCCCTCATGTCTTCGTGTTTGTAGTCACCAATTTGTTCTTTGTTGAGGACTTTTCTTTGCAGTCCTTTTCTTTGCAATTTTTATTTTCCCTAACTTTTGCCTGAACTAATTCTTTTGAATTGATAGTCCAGCGGGATGCCTTAATTTTGCCTAAGTCACACGTTTTCATGTTTTTTGACTTAGCAGGCTTTTTCTTTTTCTCGATTTTTGACTTTTTGAACAAAAAGTGTGACATTAGCTTGTATTTGCTTGTTGAGAGGATTGTGATTGCCTCGCTTCTTGATGAATGAGGGATAACATTGTGGTTCCACATCCTTTAGATTCATTATACATGAAGGATAGCCCTCGTAATTTCTCTTCAAAAAACATCTTCCTTATGAATTTTGAACACTCAGTCAGATTAACTAAAAACTACCCTGCCCCAGGTTAAAATTCATGGTTTTTTCGTATAGAAAAGAAACTTCTGCTTCAAAGGCTCAAAAGGGGTTAGCAAGGGATTATCTTCCTTATATCTCGGTGTTTAGGGATTTGAAACAATGCCTGTACATCATCAGCAAGATTTTATCCAAAAGCATGCAACCAAAGATTTTGTGTTCTTTAGATCATCATCCTCCCTTCAATCTCTGCCTAGGCAAGAGAATGAGCAACAATTTGGTATCATAGTGCAAAAGCAATTTAAAATTTGAAAACAAATATGAGTGAAACGAATGAATTTCTTCAAGACAAACATATTCATTGTATTAAGATAATCATTCAGATGCAAACAAGCTCTTACATGCAAACAATGTTTTGATAAACAAGAAAAATTACAAAAAGCAGAAATAAGTTAATAATCTGGGAAGGCTTTCCATCTGGACTTGAATTACCGGAAACATCCTTCAAAAATCAAAATCACCATCAATCGTGTTTACTCTTCGACATATGCTCGATTTGAACTTCAAAACCAACGTCCTTGAATGACAAGATACCACTTCTGACCAACTTCTGAACCTCAATCTTCAAAGCAAAGCAACCCTCCAAGTCATGCCCAGGAGCACCTTGATGAAAAGTACAAGCCAAATCAGCTTTGTAGTACCAATGTATCTTCTCAGGAACCTTTGGTGGAGGTCAGGTCTGAACCAAATTCCTCTGCATCAGGATAGGGAACAACTCTGTATAGGTAATTGGAATTGGATCAAACTGGGTTTTCTTCTGATTAGGAACTTGCTGATTCAGTTGATGAATAGGAGAAACATGATGATTCTGACGATGATTATTTCTTCCTCTGGTTCACTTCTTGGAACAGTTATTATCAAACTTCTTCACACCATTAGCTGAGCTACCATCTCCATATGAACATCCCTTTCCGACATCTTCTTCTAGACGCACTCCCATATTCACCTTGTCAGGAAAGTCATTAGGTGCATTAACCATCACCTTCTCATGAGAGAATGATTTTAGAGTTTCAGTGAATACTTTTATCATCGCTTCCTCCCTCCTAGAAGGATTGACTTGGGCGGCAACCAGAATTTCAACCAAACCAGTTAAGTGCTCCATACTAGCTTTCAAAATAGTCATCTCTCTACGGAGTTCAGAAACCTCTTGCTTGATATTCTCCATTGTTCTCTTAGCGCGAGTGTTGTACTGGTGAGACCAAAGGAAAAATAAGACTCGGAAAAAGACCTTTGAAAGTGAAACAAAAAATGTAGAATGATGTATGATATGCAAAAGAGAGTTTTATTTGATTTTCAAGGAACTCAAGATATTAAGTTGTAAACATCAAAGTATGAAGATAGAAGATGAATTTTAAATTGGCTCCAAACATTGATCAAGTTATCATCAAGATCAATCATCCATTTTGGTGGATTAGGGTTTTCGCCCTATCAACACCCAAGATCCATTGAGCTTGACGAAACTTGTGATGTTTACAAAGAAAGACCTCCAAATTCCTTCAAAGTCAAGTGAAAAGGGTTTTATGAATGCATGGCTATGCAACAACCACAAGCAAGGTCACAAATAAAGTCGAAAGGTTCAACGTCACGAGCATGGAGTCAAAGGTAAAAAAATCCCCAAGGTATGTACTAACGGTTTAATCACACCTGCAAGACAAGGTTCTAAGAGTTCCCGGAGTCTACATTCCTCCTTCGGATATTACCAACGTCTTGATTACTCAATAATTAGCAATATTCTCAAGAGAAACTCATCCGAGCGTAGCATCGTGTAACAATTACTTCCGGATTAATCCGTTATAATCTTCGCGCTACACCTAAAAGGCCAAGGTGGGTTAAGGGTTCTACGGTTCCCAGCTTCTCTGGCTCCCAAGTCGAAAATAATAATGTCTTCCTGATTACTCGGTAAACAAATATTACGTTCAAAAGGGCCTTCCGCTGAGTGGGGGATCTCATGCCTCCTTCTTCGGGATTACTCCCTCAAAGTTAACATGACTATACCGCCCGTCCTATTCCTAAGTGTAACTTAGTCCGGGTATAGGACTTGTCCTTTGTAAATATTATCAACACCCAAATAATCACAATATATACATATAATCAAACAATCAAATAATGATAAAACAGATAAAACAAATTAGGCTTAACCCACTTAGGGATGGACCAGCAAGAGGTCAATCTGTCCCCAGCAGAGTCGCCAATTCTGTAGCGGTGAAAATCGGAGATCAAGCTATTAATTAACTTGACTCACAAAAGCAAGAGTCGCCACCGCGCTTTATTATTTCCAAGGGAAAAGGGAAAAGAGCGAATAAAAATCCTAAAATATGCAATGTAAAGTAATATTTAGAAGTAATGAAAATACAATGCGTTTTTTTTAAAAGAGATCGAGAGTTCGGGGGTTGGTTATACAATGGGAAGGTATTAGCACCCAATGCATCTGCGGTACTCCGCAGGAACCTTTTGAAATATCTGTTTTTTTGGTTAAAATTGTTTGTTTGGTTAAAGATGGTTTGTTTGGTTAAAGATGGGTGCGGACGAGATTTTTGGAGATACGACGACCTAGTGTCGAAGTTTTGATTTAAAAGGTGTGAGTTTGAAATTTGAATCTTTTAGGAAAATCGACTTAATTTTGGAAAAAAAACAGTAAATAGGAAAAAAAAATGAATGAGGGTATTCGCTTGATCGTATCAGATATTTGATGACATGAAGTCAAGAAAGTTAAAATATTTTCCTTGGAATTAATCATAAGCAGGTAGATCTAATATTCGAGTAAGAAATCATAAATAATTAAAATCCACGAGAAACGAACAAGGTAGATATCAAGATAAATTGTAAGAAACTAAATGAATGGACAAAGAAGAATCATGAATAAAAGAAAAGTGTAATTAAAAGAATTATCTAAACTAATTTGAAATTCTAAGGTTACTAAGTAAACTAAACTTAAATTCTAAAGTGTCTAACTAAATTAAATAAAATTTTGAAGTTATTAACTAAAACTAAATTAAAACTCTAAAGTTACTAACTAAAATTCGAAAATTATTAAATTAATTCTAAAATAAATTAACACTCTAATATTACTGAATTAGGTCTAAACTAAATTAATTCTAAAGTTGCTAAATTACATCTAAACTAGTTTAAGTATAAACTAAATTCATTATAAAATTACTAATTTAATCTAAACTATATTGATAATAAAATTACTAACTTTAAATCAAAACTAAATTAATTCTAAATTAAAGATTAAAATTCTAAGATTAAATTAAAATTCTAAAGTTATCAAAATGTATCTAAACTAATTGGAATTTTTAAATTAATACTAAACTAAATCTAAATATAAGATTTACTAATATTTTTTTTTAATATTTTTTTTGGATGTCAAAAGTTAGTTCACATACAATTTTATTTACCAAACAGCATCATTAAAGTTTGAACAGGTAAAAGCTTCAAGCATATACATGCAAAAGCAAGCAACCAATGACAGTGAAAATATATAAATCCAACTTACATAACAGCCGTTAGATTAGCTTCAACAGTGTAAAATAGATCCAACTACATACACAGCCATCAGATTAGTTTTTTTCCTCATTTTTTTTCACGCAGTTTGGCACCAAGTGCTCTCTCCAACTTGCCAATTATCTGCTGATTTGGAATGGCTTTTCCTGATTCATACTCCTGGCAGCGGAGGTGGGGGCTTGAGAAAACGCGAAGGAGTCGATGGAACCACGGTTGTGCTGAGTCGGAGAAGGAGCTTGAAGAAGGTTAAGATTCGAATCTAAGATGGTATTCTGAGATGATATTGAACGGTGAAGTTGTGCTTCTATGGAGGCTTGAGCGGAAATAGTGAATTGAAAGCGGAAGGAGAAGCGGATGATGAGTCGAACGAACGGAGACAGCGATCGAAGGTGTCTGCGATTAGTGGGTGATTTGGGACGGTGTGGTTGTGATAGAGGGAGTGTTTGGACAGAGGGAGAGGGGTAAGAGAAATAGAAGGGTGGTTAGAGGGATGGTTATTGTGTGTTGAACTGGGTGGCTTTTGTTGAGAGGAGGGACGGTAGCAAGCGTGGAGAGAGGGAGTATTGGTTGGGTTTTGTGAACGGTTGGTTTACGGAATGAAAAGGGAGGACGGTGGTTATCGCTGTTTTTACGGAGGAACAAAGGCGTATGGAGAAGGGTAATTAAAGGAGGAATTTGATGAAAGGTGGATTACGATTTGCAGATGGTGATGCTGGAAATTGAGTGAGGAGAGGGTTGGGGATGAAGGCTAGTTAACATATGATGGTGATAAACAGATGACGAGGCTATGGCATTTGTATGCTTGCGGTGGAAGTTGACGAAGGGAGATCGATTGTTGGTGAAATTACAGGAAGAAGGAAAGGAGATAAAGAAGGGAAGTGGGACGGTAATTGAAGAGTGGGATGAAGAAAGGAATTGTGAAGTGAAGATTGAAAGGGGGTGTTGGTAAATGGTTAAAGGAGTGTAGATGGAGAAGAGAGTTACTGCACGAAGGGGAAGAGGAAATTGATGGATACTGTTAGCGCTGTTGGTTGTTGTTATTTGTTTTTGTTTTGTTATTAGGAAGAGAAGGATAGAAAGTTAAGGAGAGAAAGATTACTGCATATGCTTTTTGTCTTGGTGTCTCCCCTTGTACAAAGTGATAAAGATGCTTTAAATAGAGAAAATGAAGAGGAATATTATGATTTCAAAATAAATCCAAGCCGTTCAATATAAATTCAATCTCTATCAATCCGCAAACCATGCTATCGACCAATGAGAATTAAGCGAAACCTAATTAATATTTTTTTGTGACCGAAAAGTCCATGAATGACCAAAAATAAAATAAAATCCTGAAACTATATAAAAAAGAATCAATTTAAAATAATTTTTGAAATTTTCCTGAATAAAAAGATAAAGACCCGAAATAACCGAAAACGATAAAAAAAAAGCGGACGAAAATTTATCCGAAAAATAAAATGAACACATTAGAAAAATCTACATGTCACAAAGATTAGATAAAAAAATATTCAAAAAGTCAAAAATCAAAAATAAAATAATAATAAAAATATCAGACTAAACATGCGTTTAAGGTTAAAAACGAGACTTCGAACTGTACCGAAAAATAAAGCGAGCATACCGTCATAATCTACGCGAAGCGCAGATTCATAAAATGATCGGTAAAAGGTGAAAACTTGAAATATTTTTCTCGCTATTTTTTTGCACAATATCGAATCGCTTTTAACAGTCTGTCTATAAAACCGAAATATTTTATTATCGACATATAAACAACTTGGAGCAGTGCAAGAAAAATAGTAAACAGATAAAATGCATGAAGTGAAATGTCAGGTATTTTTTAACTAAAAGACGATGCAAACTTTGATTTAAACTGACTTTTCTGGTCAACTTAAATACGACTAATGATGCAAAATATGATGAATGAAAATATTTACTAATAATTGTGACCAAATTACAAAGTACGGTATGAATGTGCGACTGAAAAAAATTAGGGGCGAAATTAAGGGTGCAACGGTTGTGCCTTGATGAACCAGTTTTTGAGAATCCACAATCAACCGTACTTCTGGCTTGGGAGAATCAAAACCTTAATTGAGGCGCGACACCTGATGCTCTTGATTCAGACCTGTCTCTTCACATGAACATACACCTTTGTATGCGATTAGAAATTAGTGATACATATGCTAAAAATGTTCAAAACACTTGACAATCTTCGCATAGTCAAAGCTCGAAAGTGAGGCGTTAAAACCGACCGTATTTCGTGACCTTGACTTATCTTAAAAAATGCAAAAATAAAAATGGGATCTTAGGTCAAAAATTGGGGTACAACAGGTATACATCAAAATTATCATTATGCTTTCTCCCTCTTTTTGTCATAATCAAAAATATATTATTTGAAAAATATTAAGCACATAAAATTAGAAATCTTTTATTGATGGTTTTAGAGAATACAAATAGAAAGAGGAACTGATACTAGACAAAACATAAGACACAAGAAAAGACACACCATGCTCCAAAGAATTCACATCTTTCTTCTGCGAGAGCATTTTCTGGTCCCATCAATCGAGTTAATCTAACCATATCTATGTTATAGAACAGTTCTGATAAAACTCTTCCATAAGGTATGAAGGACTGATATCGACTTCTGGAGATTTCAACAGTCTCCTTAAGAAAGTTAAAGATGGTTTGAGGCAAGTTGAACTTGACATAATTGAGTAGATAATAGATAAATAGTCTGCCATCATGTGACATAGTGCTCAAATCTTCCTCTCTAGGCCTAAAATTATTGAGAAGAAAATGAAACAAGACTTTCCCAGAAAGAAGAAGCTTAACTGGATTAGTAGGTTCATATTGAGAAGAAGAGATATCATGAATGGAGAAGAGTTTTTCAACATGGGTGTTCTTCAAGCTGAACTCTTCTACTGTGATTCTACTAGTTCCAACACAACATATAGCTACAGAGATGGAGGTTGAGGTAATGACAATAGGAGACCCAAAAAAATTTGAACAAATTGATCTATCATGGTCACTCACATATGCATATTTCTAGAAGGCTTTGACTAGATTTGGATAGATAGGTCCATGTAACATTGCAAATATCCGAACCAACCTTGAAATGAATTGGTTAGAGATAAATTGACACCATCATTGAATAGACTTGAAAATTCTGGATGTTCTTCAATAAGAACCTCCAAGATTTCTTCATTACCATAGAAGGTTTTATAAGACATGATAAAAATAAGTCTATCGGAAAGATTTGTGAGGAAGACACAAAATAAATGTGAAACAAAAGATGGTATAAGTAGGGAAAGATGAAACAAGACAGACAGGAGAATTGATTCCCTTATGCAAGCAATCATGAGAATTAAGCTTAAATAGATGAACAGAAAACGTAACTGACTGGCTATAAGATATTAAAACTAACAACACAATAAATGAAAACTTATGAGGAAGGATATATTATCAAGTTCCAAGATAAGAGTTAAGGAACATACAGACTCTTGCCAGAGAAAGAATATAAAACGACAAACGATACTTAGGAATATATGGCCGTGCTAAAAGATTCCTGTAAGTTCTCTATTTTTAAGATTGCCATTAATTTTTGCAAAACAAATATAGCAACAATATGTTAAATAGGATGTGATTACTTGCTATGAAGAAAGGGTGGAGCAAGAAGTCCCATTTTATGTTGGGACATGTTGAGTTGAAGTGTTTCATCATCTGGAGCAATATGTCGGATAAGATGTCCTATGCAAAGTCATACGATATCGCGCCTGAGTTGAGCTGAACATTTGGATTCTGTTATGATTTAACAGATGCAGAATATTCTGGGAATATTATACAATATCATGTGGCATTGATTTGTAGGTCAGGAAGAATCAAGAAGGATATTGAAGAGGAGGCTGTGTATCTAAGATGTTTTATCCAGAGAGCATGTCTTAGATTGGTGGACTTGTTGAATGTTGATCAACCAATTGGTTACGTCTTGGCTCATTTTATTTCTAATCCAAGTTAGTAGAAGTGTAGAGGCTGCACTCTAGTGTCTAGTAGAGTTGTGTTATCTCAACCAGGATCCTTGTACATAAATGTCAATTGTCAAGGACATTCTCTCTGCCATCTGGGATATTCCTCTGATCAAAGGAGCCAAAATTATGGAATCTTGTTTATGGTCATAGAACAAATTCTATTTGAAGGGAGAAATGGTGTTATGCACTTACCACATGTTATGCTGCTATTTAGGGGGATAATGTATAATTCTCTAACTGGTTCCTAGAAGTTGTTGTAGGGTAATTCCAAATCTAGAGTTGGAAGACCTTGAATAAATGTTAAATATAATGTCTTGACATCTTTGTGTTGAGAATTTATTTTTCTCAACATGTTTGGTTGATATTTATCACAAACAAGATAAAGGTTGTTTACTCTAACTTGATATCACTTATCAAGTCTATGAGAACATGGAACTCTTATTCTGGTTAGTGAAGAAATCATCCAAGGTGTTATGTGAAGTAGAGGTGTATCAACTTGACTGGTTGATAGGTATTTGCATGTTTGGTGTTCCATCCAAACTGTTTGGGATGGGCTCTTCAAAATTTTTTGAGGCCTGAAGGATTGGGAGAAGCATCCCGGTTGTGGTATGTCGATGCCTTGTTTGTTGAAGTCTGCTCCAGATACCTATTAGAGGGAATATCCTCTTTAGGTGCAGAAGGATGGCATCTATCACCTCAAAGTCAGACAAGCGGTCTGGACATTATGCTTATAAGGAGAAGTTCCTTGAGGTGTGTTAAGTGCATGCTCTATGTGTATTTTGATATGGTCTTGAAGGTTGATCAACTACTGATGGTTGATTCTTGCATGGTTCCTACAAAAATGAGGTATGGATTACTATGGTGTTGTCTCCAAAACCATATTTTAGGGTGAAATCCATATGGCTGAGAGTGATGTCAGAATAAGATGTTGAGACATCATCACAAGTATTTACAGCTTCATTGGAGAAATATGTGTTGAAGATCATGGGGTGTGAATTACTGATCACCAATGGATTTCAAAATGGGAAGTCTGATTATGATGGAATGTGAATTCCATTCACTGACCAAGTCTGGAATGTTGTGAAGAACTCTCTTGTGCTAGGAAGGGGAACATCATCTGCTATTTATTTGTAAGGAAATTTTCCTCTGATGATGAGTACCTTGTTGAGAACTGGGTATTTGCCAGATCTGGTAAAGATGTGCATTTGACTGATGGTAAAAACCTTGTCCAGAGCTGAGTAATTATCTAATATTGGTGCAAATCTGCTTTCTGAACTCTGTGCTTTATAAAATGTTTGAGAGTTTATTTCTCTCTATGAAATTCAGGTCTTGTGATAACCTGGATGAGCTGCAGAAGGTGTGATCTTTTGAGATCTTCTTGTGTTTGCTGGGAGCTTCTTGAAGGACTTCTCTCAATAATAATTCCTTTGAATGGTGTGTTAAGAACCAAGGGGTTTGGGTTCTGTGTTATGAAGTTTTTATCCTAAATGATGTTGCAACATCATGTTGGGTGGTGTTTGGAAGATGTTTGAGATGGGTGCTCAAGCAATATATCAGAAGAGGTGCTTCTGACTATGTGAATCACAATGGGGATGTTTTGATCTCGTCCATAGTAGTATGTTCTAGAAATGCATGACTACTATCATGTTGAAGATCTCAGTAGTATTAACAATTGCTAGTGAAAGTAAGGGAAGATAACCAGGATCAGATAGTGTGATCTGATCAAGAAGATTGTGAAGAAGTGTTTTCCTTTGTTTCAAGTGTGTCAGCCTGGAGCTTGTGAAGCAAGAAAACTGATTATTTTTGTTTGAGTAATGTCGAAACAAGTGTAATTGACATCTTGATCATCTAAAGAGGCCTGCAAACTTATGTGGTTCTAAAAGGAGTATGAAGACTTGGAGCTGGGGTATCAGGACCAGGATTGTTTGTTTTCACCAAAGTGTGGATATGGTTCAACATGTGTGTGAAGTGGTGAAATCCTTCATGTGAATTCATTTGGTGCTCAATTGTTCGTCCTCAACAATAGCATTGGTTATCTATGACAGGGAGAGTTAAGTTCTTGTCTACGGGATATTGTTGTATTGGTGCAGATATTGTGAAGCTTGCATGTGTTCCAAGCTGGTGGGGATTTTGTGAGCAATGTGAAACTGGATGATTGGTTCAAAAATACACATGCACCTGAGGTGTAATTTGAAGGACAAGTTGTATTTGGGAGAATTTATGTTTCTCTGCAAATTTTGGAAAGACTCCACGGAGATTTTGGTTGATGGGAAATGTAAGACATGTGATGGTGTGATATCTTAAATGTTAGGACATTATGCATGACATGTTTTTTTTCTTGAACCAAACAAGTAAATATTTTGGATGGTGCAATCTGTACACGCCAGGAGGAAGTGTAAAATGTGCTTACTGACTACGTATGTGTCTTTATTGGAAATAACTCTTTTCAGTAGAATCAGTCAAAAGCTGGTTTAGAAGGTAAAATTGCTTTTGGTTATTTTCCTCAAATAACGTTCTTGACCAAGACCATTGTACTCAGTCTAGGATCTTTAATTCCTAAGACATATCTTGGATATTTATTGAGGATATTCCCTCTCTTCCTTCACCTTGTGATTGTTTGGTGTTCACATAATGCCTTATGGCATTTGTACGAGTATGGGTGAGTATCTTTTGGGTCTGCTTTTGTGAAGGCTTTCATTGTCAATTTTTGGACAAAAGGGGGAGAAAAGTATTACTCAGATAGTATTAAGTATGAAGTCTTTCCTTACTAATGCAATCTGTACACCGTGGAGTGAGTTTGGGTGCCTTGTGACTTATGATTTGAGTTATATTGTGACATGTGTTCTAAGTTACTCAGGAGTGACCGTGAGGTCTCCTAACTTGGTGGTTGGATGCCCCAAGTTGGTGGTTGAATGTGCACTGGGAGGAATGTTTTTGGATTAAGGGGGAGTATCTTCAGCCTTGTGAGGAATGTTTCTGGCCGTAATGGATTGGTTCGGCTGAATATGAAGAATGTTTGGACTTTTGATTAGTCTCTTGATCAAGGTAGAGGGGGATGGAATGGAAATGTCTACTGAAGAAGTCAAAAAAGAGGTCATGATATCTTGGCTAAAGACTCACTCCACGGTGTTGTGCTTAGTAGCTTTTGAAGACTAAGCTTATTTGTGTTTATTATTGTGATATGAATTGTAATATGTTTATTTGTTTTAGCCAAAATTTTCCAAAGGGGGAGATTGTAAGTTCTCTATTTTTAGGATTGGCATTAAGTTTTGTAAAACAAATATAGCAACAATATGTTAAATATGATGTGATTACTTGCTATGAAGAACAAGTGGAGCAAGAAGTCCCGTTTTATGTTAGGACATGTTGAGTTGAAGTGTTTGAACATCTGGAGCAACATGTCATATAAGATGTCCTATGTAGAGTTATACGATATTGCGCCTAAGCTGGACTGAACAGTTGAATTCTGTTATGATTTAACATATGCAGAATATTCTGGGAATATTATGCAATATTATGTGGCACTGATTTGTAGGTCAAGAAAAATCAAGAAGGATATTGAAGAATATTGACTTTCTAAATAAGGGGACTTTTTAGGAAATATTTGATTGAAGACCTATTTTGTAGCAGAATCTTCTGCAGATTTGTAACAGCCAAAGAACTGTGTTTTAAATCCCAAATCCAGTTGGGAGATATGTTATATATAGAATCATTATACCCTAGGAATGGTACCAGCCGTGAATTAGAAATATGTAATCATTAGGGCTGAGCCTGTAAGCCACTCTCTAGGAGAGGTTGTATATGTCATCCACTCGACATGTGAGTTGAACTGTGTTCCTTGGATTTCAAGGTTCCGTTTTCACTCAGAAGCCTGTAGGTAATGAGTTGAGTATTTTTCTTGGAGGAAGCTTGTAAGAAACTCCAAGTTGTGTTCTTAGTCAAGAGTCTTGGATAGGTATTTCCATGGAAGTATGCTTCTAGTTTGCTGTCATGGAAGTGTGCCTTCCTGTTTGTCCAATCGCTGTCTGTGATTGATGAGGGATTAAGGAGGGCCTCATATCTAGGTGAGTCTTAGATAGAAGTCTAGCATGGGTACTGATTAAGTGATTAGATCGTAAACTGGATGTTTGCTGAGGGTCTATGATGTGAGTTTCTTTTAGTTTAGTCTCCCGATCCCAAACATCAGTTATAGATAACTGATTTTTCTCTTCTTGTACTTCCAGAATCCATCCATTATCCTGGTTTTTTTCATCACATGAAATTGGTTCTATTAAAGATACCAATTCTAGAGGCCTTTCTTCAGATTGTTCAAAAGTGGATCTTGTTCTAACAGGTTTAGCTTTATCCCACAGAATCAAATCTTCAGAAATGGTTTGTCTTTCCCTTTACCTTTTTTAAACTAATGGACAATCAGGTGCTTCTGATGTATCACTATTTCTGATCGACTTATTATCACACTATTTATCTTCAGAACCTGCAAGTGTTATTTCTAGACCTGCAAAACTTAAAACAACTTTGACTTTTCTAAGTCAATCTTATCATTAATTCTATCGTTTATTGATTCTTCCAAAATACATGTTTCTATTTTGTATACTTTGTAGCATTTAGAGCATTCTGAGTATCTCAACATACTGCACTTTTATGCTCTAGAATCAAACTTGTTCAAACTACCTTTAGTACCCAGAATAAAACAGGAGCATCCAAAATGATGAAAATAAGATATGTTGGGTTTTCTTCCCCTACACAACTCATAAGGAGTCTTTTCAAGAATAGGTTTCATAGAGATTCTATTATGAATGTAACAAGCGGCTTTTACAGCTTCTTCCCATAAGTGCTTAGCCATATTAGTTTTGTTGACTATAGTTCTGGCTACTTCTTGCAATATCCTATTCTTTCTTTCTACAATTTTATTACGACTAACACCAAGGATCATGGAAGCTATCCTGCTTCTATCTTTTTTGTCATTTAGGAACTTCTGAAAAGATTTATCATGTTGATACACAAAAATTTTAAAAGATAGAGAAGCTTTAGAAAGAAATTTTTCAGGTTTTGAATTTTTTTTTACGTAGAAATACATTTTCAGTTTTTAAAATAGAAGGATCGTCTTTTTGTTCAAAGCTTTCTTTCTTTAACTTACCATATTCTTCAATTTTATATTCATGAACCTTTTGAAGGTTCTTAAATTTTAGTTGAAGTTTCTGATGATTGTTCAAAGTTTATGATAAACATAATTCTAGTTCATCTCGAGAGAATTTAGAAAATACCACTTCAGAGTCGGACTCTATTTCCGACGTGTCTTCTTGAAAGCTGATACCCATAAAATCTACGTTCACACGTTCTTCTTCTGATCCCGATCCTTCAGAGTCAGAATCATCCCATGTTTCCATGAGACCTTTATTCTTTCCTTTCAAAGTGCTTTTTTGGAAATTTATTTTCTTGTGCTCTCCTTCTTGAGATTTGGACATTCATTTCTGTAGTGTCCATGTTTGTTGCTTTCAAAGCTTGTTACTTCATTAATGATTCTTCCTTTATCAGATGCTTCTGGATGATCTCCTATGTTTCTGAATCTTCTACCATAGTTTTGTCTTTTCTTCCAGAGTTGCTTAACTCTTATGGATAGAAGTGACAGTTCATCTTCATTGTCTAAACATTCATCATCAGATTCCTCGAATTCTTCAGCTTGGAATGTATTTTTATTTTCTGACTTGATTCTTTCTATTTTAGACGTTAGAGCAATAGGTTTTCCCTTCTTCTTAAGCTCATCTCCTTTTAGCTCTATCTCATGACTTATAAGAAAACTGACTAACTCTTCAAGAGTTATGCTGTTAAGATCCTTAGAGAGCTTCAAGGCAGTAACCATAAGTCTTCATCTTTTGGGAAGACTTCTGATGATCATCTTAACATGATCAGCTATGAAATATCCTTTGTCCGGAACTTTGAGTCCTGCTACCAGGGTTTGAAACCTTGGGAACATAGTTTCAACCGTTTCTTCATCTTCCATTCTGAAGGCTTCATATTTCTGAAGTAACGCCAAAGCCTTACTTTCTTTCACTTGTGTGTTGCCTTCATGTGTCATTCTGAGCGAATCAAGAATATCCTTTGCAGTTTCTCTGTTTTTAACCTTTTCATATTCATTGTACGAGATTGTGATGAGAAGGATAGTTTTGGCTTTGTGATGATTCTTGAACTTGCACTTCTGATCTTCATTCATTTTGTTCACTGGAATAGGAATGCCAATTACACTGACAGGTTCTTCATAACCATTTTGAATAATTTCCCAGAGATCAATATCATATCCTAGAAAGAAACTTTCAATTCTTTATCTCCAATATTAAAATTTATCTCCATAAAAATAGTAGGTTTATCATTGTATCTATCTTTATCATTTGTGTTAGCAGCGGCCGTTTAGAAGGTTTTTCTTACATTGGATCTCTCTGCACAGTTAAGTGTTTGATTAGAAAATCAATAACAGAGCCGAAGCTCTGATACCAATTGAAGGTTGAGAAAAACACAAAGGGGGGGGGGGGGGGGGTTGAATTGGGTTTTAAAAACTTTTTCATTTAGAAATGCTCAACACAAACCATTAGAATTAGAAATAATTCCATGGAAGAGAAATAATGACATAATCGATTTATCCAGTTTCACCTTAGAAAAGGTTAATCGTGTCCACTCACCAAGGTGATTTTTCCTTAAAAAAGAAATTAATCCACTATAACAAAACTGATTACAATTGCACAGGCTACCCGTCAGTGGCTAACAACAACAATTATAACCTGTTAATGATCCCTTAAGAATTTTGACCTACCCGGTCCCCTAAGAGATATAACAACCACTGACTCCTTAAGGATTCTGACCTACCTAGTCCCTTGAAAGAGATTTATCTTTACGTTAGAAAATGACTTGATCAACTAACCGTTGAATGATGTGTATACAAGTTTTCTTCTAATAAGATGATTACACAAATGTTTAAGTCCTGATTGGTTAACACAAATATGAGCAACAACTCTTGTGTTTAAACAATTTACAATATAACACGATAGTGAGCAACATCTCTTAAGTTCTAACAGATTACAATAACAACACAATTATGAGCAACAACTCGTGTGTCCTTAAGACGTAGTGATATCAACACAGTAATGAGCAATAACTCCTTTGTTCTAGCGAGTAATAATATTAACACAAATATGAGAAACAAATCTTGTTTTTTGATCTTCTTCTTTTTCTTTCTTTGATACTTTTCTTGTTTTGATTTTTGCAGCGTTATTGTTCTTGCTCTGTAGTTCTTCTTCTTTTTTTGAAAATGAACAGTTGATCCTTTATATAGACATTGAGGAAGTAGACCATTGTAGTAGTACACACGTCACTTTCATTGCTAGCTACCATAATGGTAATAAATGATTGTGGGAGATAAATAGTACACAATATATCCATTTGAGTGGAATGTGTAATTGTAATTTTGTACCAACTCTTCTAGCGCTCATTTCTGATGATATTGTATTTTGATGAAGTAGATTGGCTTGAAAAGATATCATCTTTGATTTTTGTATTCTGATGTACTATATGATGTAGAATAGTAATGAGTCCATAAGATCTAACTTTTCATAATTTGTCTTTTGATGGAATGCTTTCTGATGTGAAGTGATGTGTGCATATTCCACGAAGTACCCGAGTCTTCATAATCTTGACTTTGTCTTCAGAATTAGAACAAAATCTCTTTTGATGAACAAATCTCGACTTCTGATCTCGAGGTAGAAGCTTTTCTTTTATGTGTTCAAAATTGTGACTTTGTCTTCAAAATTTAGAACAACAACTCTTCTGACGAATAAATCTTGACTTCTGATCTTTGACGCAAAAGCTTGTTTCTGGTGTAATCTTGTTTTCTAATCTTTGAGCAACAACTCTAACAAAAATTCTTTCTTCTTGTGAAATCTTGTTTTCTGATCTTTGAGCAGCAACTCTAACATAAATTCTTTCTTCTTGTGCAATCTTGTTTTATAATCTTTGAGCAGTAACTCTAACATAAATTCTTTCTTCTTGAATAATTGTGACTTCTAAAGAAGGAAGTTATTTGGAAGTACACATTAAGATCCTCTTTCTGGAAACCATTCAACATTCTTCAGAATTACTGATGTTTCTTCAGAAGTGGATGCAATAGCCTTTCTAATGTGTGCTTTTTGATGATTCTTTAGACAACAGTCCTGAATCAATTTAGAACTCTAATATGCACACTTAAGAAACTATTAGAAAAAAATTGTTTAAATATAAAATATATATATTGTTATCATCAAAATCCAGAGATTAATTGTAGAATCCAAATCTTGTTCTAACATGGTCATCATTACCACTCTACCTCCCAATCACAGATCAAGCGATGAGCTCAGTCATTGTCCAAGAAATAGACAGGGCAGAGACACCTATGTATTTTGTAAGCAATATGTTAAGAGGTGCTGAGGCACAATATCATAAGATTGAGAAACAGGCGCTAGTCATTATAATTGTGGTGAGTAAGTTGAGACCATACTTTTAGTGTCACAAGATCCTGGTAAAACCTAATTAGATTGTTCTACAAGTGTCAAAGAATCTCGATTTAGAAAGAAGGATGGTATCCCGTGCAGTGGAACTCTTGGAATATGATATCCAATATGTCCCAAAGGGAAGCATCAAGTCACAAGCTTCAACTCACCTGTAGAGGAATGGACTCCCCCAGAATATGCATTATCTGTAGATGGTGCCTCTAATATAAAAGGGAATGGTTTTAGGATAATCCTAGAAATACTTGGCGACATACTCATCGAGCAAGACCAAAAGTGATCCTCGCCTTAGAGATGGGAACCTCCACAATGAAGGCCAAAAGTGATTCCCAGCTGGTCGCAAACCAATTCTTTGGGCAGTACCAAGCCAAGGATCCTGAACTGATAAGATATATGTAAAAGGTACAAAATATATTCTCTCGCTTCTCCTCCTTTGAGATAGAGCATGTCCCCCGCGAGAAAAACTTCAGAGCATACCTTTTTGTTGGACAAGTGACTTCAAGAACAATTGGGGGGGGGGGGGGGGGTGAATTGTGTTATTTGAAAAATGTGATTAATTTTACCTTTCTCAATTAAGATCGCGTTAGTAAAGTTTTTTTAGTGAGTAAGTGTAGTGGAGGTAAAATAACAAAAATAAATTGCAACAAAATAAAGAGAATAAGGATAGAAAGATTTCACCGAGAGTTATTCAGGTTTGGCCAAATGTTGGCCTAGTCTTGTCCCTAAGAGGTCTTCTTGAGATTTTCACTATAGACTTGTGAAATTTTAAAGGTTATACCCACAAACCTTAATACAATTTGATCTTAAGATTTAGAATAGGCATATCCCCAACCTATAGATAGCTTGTACCCCAGCTTATTCTATCGAGATAGTTAGATATTTTTGGTTGATCTCTGTAACCAAAATAAAGCTTTTTCTAGCAAAGCTTAACAAACCAATAATAGAGATTTATGGTTTATCTTAAGAACCAAAACTCGATCTCTTAAAGGTATCTCACCCTTAAGACTATAAATGAGCAGCACGACCACTTACACAGTTATTCTCCTCAGAAATAAAATTTCACTCCAAGGCACTACTAAGGCAACCACAAGTAAAGAAATAAATTTCTAGTGAGAGAAGGAGAAAAAATAGAGAGACAAATTATAAACAAATATGAAACCATTATAAAGTGGCATGATTTCAAGTAAGGAAGTCACCCCTTATATAGTAGTTGAAATCATCCAAAAAGTAAACGATCCATGGTCTGAATTAATTATCTAACCGACTAGAAACCTCCAAAATAGTAGTTTATATTGCCCAAATAGGAAAGTTTAGATATAGAGTCGTTGCACATAATTAGGACACTGATCAAATGTATTGGAACGTAAGTTTGGACTAATCTAACTGATTAGACTAAAGACTTAACCGATTAAATAAGCCAAAATTTTCCCATAGGGCATTTATTCAGATCTTAGGTCATTAGGTACAAATTTAAGGCATTTTTGAAATTGTTTTCTTTTTCTTAAAGAATGTTCTTCTACCTTGAACAAAACATTTTTTCTCCAGATTTTGTAATCCATCTCAAATAATGGTATTGATGTTGTTGTTGTTGTTGTTATTCCTAAAAGTTATTGTTATTCCTAAAAGCTTTACTGATGAATTGCAAGTGAAGAAAAACATTTTCCAAATCTTGGGAGAAACACCTTATTAGAAGTTGGATGCATTCAACACATGCATATTGTATACGCTAGTGAATGCAATGATAATGATAGCTTTTACAATCAATATTGGATGCAAAGTTCTAACATTCAAGCATCAACATATATATGATGGATTATAAGTGTAGAAAAACCATTGAAGTGATTTTTTATAAATAATTTATTTTAATATTATGTGTAAACACTGTAATATTAAAAAAAATTACTATCACTTCAATTTTTAAAATTAACTAAGGTGATAGTTCAAAAATAATAACTAATAATGACTACCACGTCAGTTTTAAACTATAAATCGATGGTTATAATAGTCAGATTTTACTATAAAAGCAATTGTTAGATTTTACTCTAATCCGTGTTCATATGAAACCACCCCAACTCGCATCATTATTCAGGATAGATTGCAAGACAGAAAAATCTTCAATGTTCTTCTATCTAGAACAAAACAATTTTCTGCCCTATACTCACAAAATAGTTTTGTAATTTTTTTTGAGAAATGTTGTTGTATTTTTTCTCATCTAATAGATTGCAAGTGTAAAAAATCATTCTTTCTTCAACTTACACAAAGAAGGGAGCTCAACCTTTGAAAGTTTAAAAAAAGAAGGGAGCTTAACTCTTTAGAAGATGGATATCAACGAAACAAATCTCTAGCATCTTGTGTGGGACTTGGACATGCTGTATTTTTAATATTCTGCGAAGATTTGTTGCATACTATTCATGCATAGATTATTGTCCGGACTAAAAGAGATAAAATGAAAGGCATGGTTAAAAGACCACTAATAGCAAGTAGACAATTAGCCGTTTATCACCCCAGGTCGAGATCATAAGGCCTAAACTGGGTTGTGTGATCAGAGGGTCAAGTTGTAATACCCTATTTCCCCATCAGTAATTTAAATAAAATCAGAGTAAATTAATTTCTAAATCAAACACCAAAAATAGGATGTCACATCTTCCATCATAATCTAACTTGCTCAAGTATAATTAAACAGATACATAACACATATTTCAGATAAACCGACAACATTTCAACATAGTCTTCAATCTTCAACTTTAATAATACAACAAAACGAAATCATAATTATTTTCAACATCTTCAATTCATCAAAAAATAACGTTTTAAATTAAATAAAGAGAGTCCACACCACTTCCACAATTCTTCAAAATAAAACAACAACTGAAATAAACAAGCTAGTGTTCACCCCCCAGTGTTACGTGTCGGAGCAATGACACCCACTCAATAAGAGAAAGTAACCTCTTCTAGACTCCACGACTTCGCACTACTCCTGGCTATCTGCACGTTACCCACGTAGAAGTAACATTCAAACAGTAAGGGTGAGATATCAAGACAATATAATAATTCATATAATCATGGATAAAAAATAAGTATATCATGCAAGATTTCGAGTCCCACAATCATCAATTATAGTTAATAATGGTTACAAAGATATATATATATATATATATATATATATATACTTAATTATCATCACCCATCATATGACATAAATCAAACATACAACTCAACTTTATTGAATATCAACAATTTAACAAATGCAATGCGACTGACACTGATGCAAGATGTATGTGGTACCATCAGGGCATAATCCCTCAACAAATTTCCATTTAGGCCATGGCATAATCTCTTAATAATTTCCATAAAGGCCAGAGCATAAATCGTCAACATTTTCGATAAAAGCCAGGGCATAAGCCCTCAACATTTTCCATAAAGGCCAGGGCATAAGCCCTCAACGATACATGAAATGCAACATGCCATAACCAAAATTCTGAAATCATAAGCATAACTATCATCATCATGCCAATTTCTGGCCAACAACAACATATTCTACATATTGCAATATATTAGGAAATACATTCATACATCCTTCGTACAACACCATCACGTTTATTCACAAAAATTTGTATCAAACTTCATACAACATCAACACACAAGGAATAATCCTTCACGAAGGAAATTATCATAAGATATAAAATATCACATCACATTAACACCAACGACAACAATTCATCATTAAAATAGGACCATCCCAACTATTCTACAACAGCTGACACAGACACCCAAGGCATAAGCCTTCGACCCACAAATAATTCACCTAATATTATCAAAATTATTATCACATTATAGAAAAAAATTTTAGCTTTTCAACGGTCCAAACAGTGTGCCAAATGGACACCCAAGGCGAAAGTTATGATTTTTAAAAATTTTCCAAAAATGTTGTCTGTAGCAGTGGTAACCGTTTACCCAGTTATGGAAACTGGTTACCGCAAGGCAGTAACCTTTTCCTTTTCAAAATCCCTTGCGGTAACCGGTCACCCACTTAAGGTAACCGGTTACTACAAGTCAGCAGCCAAATGTTCAGAAATACAACAATGGTAATCAGTTACCCATATATGGTAACCGATTACCCATCGCGAACAGACCCAAAAACTTGATTTTTCTGCTACGAAATCCCATCCTCTTCACCCAAAAACCACTTTTTATGACATATCCAACACCTCAATTGTTTTAAATCATCAACACACATCATATACCATAAAACCAACACAATCAACACATCAATTTCATCATTTACAAGCAATTACACAATCAATTTACCCCAAAACCTAACATTCAATATCATCATATACCCACAATTAAACCACATATTAGAGAGTTAGAACCTCACCCCTGCCTTAGGTTCTTCGTTGATTCTCGATCACTACGGAGAATCCCTTTGCCCTAGCTTCCAAGTGTTCTTCTCTTCTTCTCTCTTCTACGCTTCTCTTTCTCTGTTTCTACGTACAGACCTATTCTCTTGTTCTTACTCTAATGTATATTTCAATAATAATATAACCATCCCAATTAATTAAATATTCATTTATTATTATAAAAATAATAATAATAATAATAATCCTAATAATATAATAATAATAAAATTATTCCATACACCCCATGCTTCTACGCATTTAGCCATACACCCATATAACTACACCTCAATTATTATTACATCTATGCAATCGATTTCATCAAAACGCATCATTAGATCATCAACATATACAAGCACATCATATCATCTATTTTATTCTAATAAACTAATTCTAATTAAATCAGGGTGTTACAACTCTCCCCCACTTAGAATATTTTCTTCCTCGAAAATTACCTATTGAAAACAACTCCGGATACAACTCTCGCATCCCACCTTATAGCTCCAATGTCATGTTCAGAAATCTTTAGAATACTACTATCCAACATTATATATCATCAACTACAACAGTCCAACAACATGCATTATTACCGAGTTATGAATGCACATATTCATTTTCTCCTTGTCCCATCACCCTGAGATACAAGATCTATTACTTTACGATATTGTTCGCGCTTGAACCAAAGGTTCATACTAGGCCTGGTTGTTGCTAGTTTGGAAAATGAAGCATAATGAGTATTCCAAGACTAAACCGTCGAGTCATTCTAATACAATGCCAGCCCCACTGCCTCTCAAATTCGATGATCCATCCACTGACATAACCCATTTTGAGGATGTTCCTTCATTCAACGAAGCACTTAGTGCTACCACGAAATCGGCCAACACTTGATACTTTATACTCTATGTCATATTCTGAGAGCTCTACGGCCCATGCTACCATTCTTCCAGCTAAGTCTGTTTTCTTGAAGATTAGATATATAGGGAATTTGTTTTCACCAGGATGGGGTGGCCTTGAAAGTAGTGTTTCATATTTCGCTCTGTTATGATTAATGACAAAGCTAAATGTTCGATCTTCCTATATCTGAGTTCCGCTCCTTGCATTACCTTGTTGACAAAGTAAACCGGCTTCTCACCTGACTCCCCGTCTTGGACTAGAATCGAGTTTATGGCTCTGTATGATACTGCTAAGTACAGTACCAATGATGTGTTTTATTTAGGTCGGACTAGTATTGGGGGAGATGACAAGAATTGCTTGACTTCTTAAAAAGCTCTTTCAAAGTCATCGGTCCACTTGAAACCAGCCTTCTTATTTATTGTCATAAAAAGTGAATTGATTTGTCACCTATACAATATAGAAAACGAGATAAGGCAGCCAAACGGTCGAGTAGTTGTTTGACTTCACAGATGGATGTCGGACTTCTAATTTCGATGATCACCTGGCATTTTTCTGGGTTAGCTTATATTCCCAGGTTCGTCAACATAAACCCAAGGAACTTTCCGTCTTGAACTTCAAATGTCCATTTATCTTGATTTAAGCGCATGTTATAACTTTGAACTGTTGCCAATGTTTCTTCCAGGTCCTGAACATGTTTCCGTTCTTCGGGGGTCTTGATTACCATGTCATCTACATAAACTTCCATGTTTTGTCCAATTTGTGGAGCAAATACCATGTCCATTAGTCTCTAGTAAGTAGCCCCGACGTTCTTCAGGCCAAACGACATAACCTCGTAGTAATAGTTGCTCCAGTCTGTAATGAATATTGTTTTTTATGCGCTCGCTAGGTTCATATGGATTTGATTATACCCGAAATAAACATCCATGAAGCTTAGCAGTCTGGACCCAGAAGCTCCATCGATCAACTGGTCAATGTGAGGTAGTGGATACAGATATTTTGGGCACGCCTTATTGGGGTTGGTGAAGTCTATGCACATTCTCCACTTCCCAATTTTCTTCTTAACTATAACCACATTGGATAGCCAAGTGGGATATTGGATTTCTCTTATGAATCCAGCCTTCATCAGTTTATCCACCTCTTCGACTATTGGTTTTCTCTTTTCTTCGCCATCTTTTCTCTTTCCCTGGGACACTGGTTTCACCCTAGGATCAAGCGCTAATTGATGACACATGATATTGGGGTCGAACTGGTCGATATTTCTCTTCAGAATGTCAAGAATCTCGGCCTCTTCCTCTGGTGATAGATTAGTTCCCAAGTGGGTGATTTCTGAAGATTGGAGGCCGATCTGAATTTATTTAGTTTCTTCTTGAGGATCCAAACTATCTTCTCTTGGATCTTCCCGGGGATCAATATCGACCTTATTGACTTTGTGGCTGTCTGTTTCTTCCACCACTATATCCTTTTTCAGATTCAGGCTATCTTTGTAACACTTTCTTTCCAGGCCTTAGTCTCCTCGTACCGTTCCTACCTAGCCCTCACCGAGAGGGTACTTCATACTGAGGTAGAGGGTTGATAGTGCTTCTTCCAGTGAATTGAATAATGCCTTACCAATTATGATGTTGTAGGGAGATGTTGTGTTGACAATCAAGTACCTTATTCTAACTTATTTGGTGTTCTCCTTTTTTTCCGAATATGGTCATAACCGAAAGGTGTCCGAACACCTTCACCTGCTCGCCGAAGAATCTGACTAAGGTTTCATTGAAGGGCAACAACTCTTTTGGATCGAACCCATTCATTTGAAGGCTTCCCAGTACATCACGTTGGCTGAGCTTCTGGGATCGATTAGTACCTATTTGATACTCCAATCCCTGATCCGAACATTAATGACCATGGGGTTGTTCTCATGTGGTAAGATTCCTTCTGCGTCTTCCCGTGAGAAGGTAGTGGCCCAGGGGTCTCCGTCTTTGTCTGTCCGTTCCACCTGAGCCACATGTATTATATTCCAGGCATACCTCTTTCGTGCCGAGCAGGTGGAACCTCCTGCGGCGAATCCTTCAGATATTGTATTAAGGGTGTGTCGAGTAAGTCTTATTTCTCAGACTTCTTCTATTTCCTTCCCCTTCTTATTTGAAGGCAACTCTGAGGTATCGTTGACCTTGGGAGGGCTTCATTTTCCAGCTTGCTTGGCATCACCTATGACATAAGATATCAACTTTCCTCTTTATATTAGCTTTCCATTTCCTTTTTCAGCTTCTAGTATTCCTTGGTGTGGTGTCCTCGGATTCAATTGTATGCGCACACCATGCCTCGACGTCATCCCCCAAGATTGCATTTACTCCCTTGGGACGCCACAGTCAGGGAAGTAAGTTGAGGTGATTTACATCCTTCCATATGTCTTCTCTTCTGGAACTTAGAGGAGTGAGGTCTTCGTTCAAAACCAAAGGTTGTCGAGATGATCGCTGGGGAGGTCGTTCCCGAGGTGGTGGTCGATCACAAGACCCGCTCTGCATCTTCTTCTTCCCATAATTTTCTTACTAGGTTCTTCCTTTTTCTCTAGCGTCTATAGTTCTTTTTAACACATTTCTTTCTTCTCCCTTTACGTAGAATTCGACCCAAGTGATTATCTCGTCCATAGTGGCAGCCAGTTTCTGGGCTAGTGACTCGTTGAATTGGCCAGCCCAGAGACCATGTTGGAATGCTTCCACAAATATCTCCTGATTTGGATGAGATACCTTTATGGTTTCCTCGTTGAATCGAGCCATGTAATCCCCCAGGGACTTTGACGAGAGCTGGCGGATATTAAACAATGTTGTAGTTGACACCTTTCGATGCCAGCTCGCCTAGAACTACTGAATCGTGTTTTTGCTGAAGTCTTGGTAACTAACGATAGAGTATCTGGGGAGATTCATGTACCATCTTAGGGTCGATTACTTGAAGGTTCCAGCCATGAGCTTACACTTTAGTGAATCATTATCCCCAATTATTTCCATTATATTATTGACGGTAATGATATGCTCATGGGGGTCGAACTTGCCGTCGTAAGTTGCAAATGTCAGAGGTTTGAAGTTCTATGGAACCTAATCATCCCAAAATTCTTGGGACAATGGTTAAGACTCTAAAAGCTCGAGCCTCGGGTCAACGTCGTCCTTGCTCTTCATTTGCAGGACCTGGATATTGTCTTGTAGTGTATGGTTTTATTGGTAAAAATCATCTATCATGGCCAATAGTTGCACCCTATCTGGAGCAGGGTCCCCCTTAGAAGACATTGTTCAAAGGTTAGTTAATGATGTTGTAAATGGTTTTAAAATAAGATTCGCCACCCTTAATTTTTATCTTTGGGAAGGGAATATAAAGGATAACCCTAATATGGTCAGAGATTCTAAGTTGTTGGACTCGTTGTTAGACAAAGGGAAGGTGTTAGGCACCCTCCAATTACCTTATTCACAAGGATACTAGGGTTTAGAAACATTATCTTTGAGAAATAGGTTTTAATTTTTTATTAGGGGAACTCACCACGATTTTAGTCGTATGCCTATGTATCCTCTTATGAGGAATCAGAGTCCTAATTCATAGTTCGCAGTTGGTTGCGGTGTTTTATGGATTACGAAGATGTTTGAATTCGCCTTGTACTTAGTCTGGGTGTGTGAATAGTGGAGTTGTTAGACAAAGTGCGCAATCGATTTAAATATTCTCGCAATCCTTTTCGAAAATTGATTTAGATTTAATTTATTATGAAAAAGAGTTTAGTGTTGGTTAAATATTTTTTAATGTATTAATTATTAAAATATATTATTAATGCATGATAAAAAATAATTTTAATGCAATAAATAAGTATTTATTTGGATGAGTTGGAAAATAAATATTTGAGTTTAAAATAATAAAATAATACTAAAATTTATAAACATATTAAAATATAAAAAAAATGATTATAATAAAATAATAAAAGAAATTAAAAAACACAGGGGGGTGTAAATTATCTTGGGCTAGAAAAACAAGGGGTATAAGTAGTAGGGCCCTGAATTCAGATGTTGAATTCAGGCCCAATGCAGGGGGTGTGAGTTTGAACTACGTAGCAAAAGTTGGGGGCGTAGGGAGTAAAGGTCCAAGACCAGATGTTCAACTTGGCCCATTAGGCCGGTGGAGGTGTGTTCTCTTTACGCAGTTAGCAAAACAAAAATAGAGGGGGTGTGACTAGTAATGAGCCTAACCCAAAGGGTATTTGGGAGTCCGTTTGGAATCCATGTAGACGGGCGTATGGTGATACGATAAGTGTGTGTTTCTAGGGCGCTTTATGTGGATCACGTGGTTATGATTGATAGTGCATAGTAATGACCATGGGATCATGTACATTGGATTACTGGATCCATTATATTCATTTTACAAATTATTTTCATCATTTCCAGTTTCTCTCTGCCTTATTCTCTCATCTCTCTCTCTCTCTCTCTCTTCTAACATAACAACAACACATAAAAACCCTAAATCACCGTCGTTACAACCCTAATCGGTGGAGGTCGTCCCTCTTTCCTTCTCCGATGCAACAACAATAACCACCCCATCAACAACCCTAAACCCCAAATCTCCACAAAAAAACACAACAAAAATAAACCCTAAAGCTAAGTGTTCCACGAATTACCTCTTCGTGCGTGAATTTGTTTGTTCTCCTCTGATTTCCTTTGATCTCTAATCTTTCTTCTTTGTGTCTGTCAGGTACAATGGCGGTGGTTCAAAGATCTAAGGTTTCAGATGTTGAAACCCTAAGCTTACGGAACGACGATGTGCAAAGATTTACAACGGGGTGCTCGAATATCCTTCTCTGCTCCCAAGCTCTCTTCTCTGTTCTGCCTTTGTAAAAATGTTCCTCCCTCTCCGTCTTAGAATCCTTAGGCTTTTTATAGTGTTTTAGGTTTAGATAATTTTAGGAATTTTTTTATTGGATTGTCGTTACTTTTAGATTGATTAGAGAATTAGGGATTTTTAGAGATTCGTTTGTGATTTGTTTGTAATTCGGTGTTATCCTGTATAGTAAGACTTGTTTCTGTTAAGATTTGACTTGATTTTGAATTAATTTTGATTTCATTGTGTTTGTAAATTTTGCTTGTAAAATCTGGACAATTCAATGTAAAAGATCTGATTCTGTTTTAATCTGAACAATATTTGTTTTTTAGCATTAAATCGTGTGTTTTTCTTCTTTGAGTTGAACATTAATTATTTGCCTTTAAACAAGCGTTTCTTTTGTCCTTAATCTGAACAATACATGTTTTTGTTTTGAAACATAACATTTTTTCTGATTCGAACAATAGGGGTTTTTCATTGGGTTGGGCTTTAAAAATGGTGAAGGGCCGGATTATTGAAGATTTGGGTTGAAAGTTTTATCATGACTTTCCTTAGTCAAACATTTTTTCAATTATTAAAACAAAACACAATTTTTTATTAAGTTATAATATAATAGAATTAGTTTTAATAATCATAATATAATATAATAATCATCTAAAAACAAAACAATTTCAAAAAACCTGAAATGGGCCAACTTGTTTTAATTTATTGGGCCTTAAAAAACAAATTGCTTATGGGCCTCCATGATTAAAACATACACCCTTCTCATTTAAAATAGGCCTTATCACTTTAGTGGCCGGTCCAATTAATCAATAAATCCCCTCATGTACTCAACATACCTCCCCTTCTATAGAACTCTAAATAGGATAATATACCTTAACAAATACACCCCTCTTGCAAGAGAATCCGAATGGGTCATTCTGATTTAGAAAGGCCCAAGAATTTTGAATAATGTAAACCTTCCTTCAAAATTTGAAATGGGTTGGAAGCAAAAAAGAAGCTTTAACTCAAAATAAAATTGGCTTAGCAAAATGAATGTTAAGCCCCTAACCTAAGGCACACAATTTATTAGCAAGTGAAGCTTCCAATGGGCTCTGAAATCTTACATGGGCTCTTCTAATTTAGAAATGCCCATTTAAATCTTTTAATTGGGTAAAACCCCCTTTTATAGACTTAAACCCCCCTTGAATTTATTAGGCAAATGATAATTCTAGGAATAAAAATGAATAGAAACTAGTAGGGAAAATTGGGGGTATGACAGTTGCCCCTATTCAATTACCATTTGATTGAATAGTGTTAGAATACGCATGTCTCACACACTCTGATCGAAGTTTTTAAACAATGGAAGACCCCAAAATTTGTCTGAAAGATTATAAGGATACGATGTACAACGTTCCCATGGGTATGAAGAGTAGGCATAAATGATGATGTATCATCTTACCAGCGTTTGAATCAAAGTTTTGATTTAACCTAGATATGATGACACAGATAACTCTTCAGTATCTAGAAGAGCTTGTAGTTTTTTTTTGCATATTTACTATAACCTAGGAGGTAAAATAATACAATTTTGAAAAATTGACTTACTAATGCTTTGAGACCGATATAGTAAGTTTATGACACAAATTTTGTCTATTCAAGACAACCTAGGGGATAAATGAAACAAAGTTTGATAACACATTGCTGCATGGAGACTGATGCAATAGATTATGCAGATTTCGTTATGTTTATTACGACCTAAGAAGTAAATAATACGAGGATGAACCTGTGTATTTATCACAACCTATGGGGTAAAGGACAACATGGGTGAGCTTATGTTATTCATCAAAACCTAGGGGATGAATAATATAACCCTAAAAATTCGCATATCTATCACAACCTAGGAGATAAATATTTAAAAAAATCCTAATAACACATCGCTGCATAAAGACTAACGCAATGAGTTACATCGTAGATTTCGTCATATTTACTACAACCTAGGGAGTAAACAGTATGAGGATTAACCTGTGTATTTATCACAACCTAGGGATAAAAGACAACAGGGGTGAGCTTACATTATTCATCACAACCTAGGGGATGAATAATATAACCCTGAAAGTCCGCATATCTATCGCAACCTAGGGGATAGATATTTGAAAAAAGCATGATAACACATCACTGCATGGAGACTAATGCAATGAGCTATATCGTAGATTTCGTCATGTTTACTACAATCTAGGGAGTAAACAGTACGAGGATGAACCATTGTATTTATCACAACTTAGGGGATAAGAGACAATAGGGGTGGGCTTACGTTATTCATCACAACCTAGGGGATGAATAGTATAACCCTGAAAAATTCACGTATCTATCGCAACTTAAGGGATAAATATTTGAAGAATTTGTGCGTTTACCACAACCAAGGGGGAAAATGACACAAAGATGAATTCATGTATTCATTGCAACCTAGGGAATGAATAATATGAATTCGGTAATTCACACACCTACCCCAACCTAGGGGGTAGATGATTGAAAAAGTGTTTTTGATGATCAAATCTTAGATAACCAGATCAAAGATGAGATCGGATTTTTACCGGTTGTGTCTGTTCTCAACCAAGGTAATTTCTTGTTTTGATAATCTGACAAAGGGCCCCACGATATTGGTTTTACCCAAAGTGTGTTCAGAAAAAATTTCATGTATGATGTATATGCATAATTTCCTAGATTGATATTCACAAAAATAATTGTAGTACTTTGCAAACAAGTTCGAAAATAAAAAACGCAATTGAAAGATTTGAAAAAGTAAATGTTTTATTGATAAACATGTTTCTGAGTAGGCCAGCGTACAAGATATAATTCCTTGAAAGAGGCAATTACATAAAGTTTAAAAACTGAAAATGGCAATGAAAATGATAATTGCTACTGCTGTTTCCCCAATGTCCTTTTGATAACTCCAATCTCCTTTGCTTCTGAGTTAAATTATTTGGATCAATCTCTTCCTTTTTGGTTTGCAGCCATAATTATTAGATCACAGTCTCTTGTTCTTTATTTTTTGAATAATATCCCTAATTGTTTTCCAGGATCATCCTCTCGGGTTTTCAATCTACCTGGATAATAATTTTTGTGTGCATGTCCCTAATTTTTGCCTTGATTTCCCTTTAGGGTTTTTAATCCACCGGGATGCTCCTTTTTTCCTAAGTCACCTGTTTATGGTTCAAACTTAGCGAGCTTTTTATACATAGTATTTTTTACCGTGTCTGAATTTTCCAAATGTGGTAGTTCTTCCCCTTCCATTGTTGTAAGGATGAGACCACCATCGGAGAATGTTGTTTTTACCACATATGGACCTTCATAGTTAGGTGTCCATTTACCATGTGAATCGAGGCGAGTTAGTATAATCTTCTTGAGTAGAAAATCCCCTTTGAACACTCGAGGGCAGACTTTTTTATCGGATGCTTTCTTCATTCGCTTTTGGTACAATTATCAGTGGCATAAAGCTGTCAAACATTTCTGTTCAATAAGGTTGAGCTAATCAAGTCGTGTTTGCGCCCACTCTGCTTCTTCAAGCTTTGTTTCCATTAGAACTCGAAGTGATGTAATTTATATTTTAATTGGGAGTACTGCCTCCATGCCATATACTAGAGAGAAAGGAGTTGCACTTGTTGATGTACGCATAAAAGTAAGATAGCCATGTAAATCAAAGGGAAGCATTTCATGCCAATCTTTGTATGTCTTCACCATTTTCTGAATGATTTTCTTGATGTTTTTATTGGAAGCTTCAACGGCTCCATTCATCTTGGGTCGATATGGCAAGGAATTGTGGTGCTCGATCTTGAAATTATCGCATAACTCCTTCATCATTTTGTTTTTCAGATTAGACCCATTGTCCATAATGATTTTGCTTGGAACTCATATCTGCATACAAGATTTTGTTTATGAATCGCATAACCACTTAACTTGTCACATTCACATAGGATGCAGCTTTTACCCATTTGGTGAATCGATGTTTGTTAGATGCTTTCGGTTCGATCATGCCTATCATATCAATTCTTCATATTGAAAATGTCCAAGTAGAGCTCATGAAATTCAGAGGAGCTGGTGGCACATTCATTTTGTTGGTGTATATTTTTCATTTGTGACAAGTCTTCATATAATGATAGCAATTAGCTTCCATTGTTAACCAGTAATAACCTGCTCGCAGGATTTTCTTAGCCATGGCATATCCATTTGTATGAGTTCCAAAAGTACCTTCATGGATTTCTCTCATAAGCGTATATGCCTTCTATTTCTCCATGCACCTGAGTAACACCATATGGTAGTTTCTTTTGTATAACACATCACCATTCAGAAAGAATTTTGAGGCTAGCTTTCGTATGGTTCGCATGTCAATGATAGAGGCATTTTCTGGATATTCTTGTTTCTCAAGGTACCTATTGATTTCATACAACCAAGGCTTGTTATCCGATCTCTCTTCAATATCAAGGCAATGTGCAGGATCTTTAAAATGTCTGATTGTAATGTGTGGTTCATGGTTTGGCCAAGTTACTTTGAACATGGCTGATAGTGTTACCAAGGCGTCTGCCATCTGATTATTTTCTCGTGGGATATGACTGAAAGTGATCTCACTGAATTTTGTAGCTAGCTTTAAAACATGATCCTGATATGGAATCAATTTGGGATGTTTAGTGTCCCATTCTTTGTTGAATTGGTATATGACCAGTGCAGAGTCTCCCAATACTTCGAGATGTTTGATTCTTAGATCGATAGCAGCTTCTAGCCCCAGGATACAAGCTTCGTAATCGGCAATGTTGTTGGTGCATTCAAAACATAACCTCGCAGTATAAGGCTTGTGATAATTTTTTGGAGAAGTCAAAATTGCCCCAATGTCATGCCCCAGTGCATTTGAAGCTCCGTCGAACATGAGTGTCCAATGTGCCCCTGGTTTAGGTCCTTCATCGGGTCCTGGTATTTTGTAATCACCTATAACCATGAAATCTTTGTTTGGGAAGTCGAACTTTATTGGTTGATATTCTGGTAATGGCTGATGAGCTAGATGGTTAGCTAGTACACTACCCTTCCTGTAAGATCTTGTTTTTCGAACACATACTTTAAAGGATCCATTCTTACTATTAACCATGTGGTGTGAGTTAACATATATTGCCTCAATCTTTTAGTAACCCAAGCCAATGCACAACACGTTTTCTCGAGCAGTGAGTACCTAGTTTCGTAGTCAGAAAATTTCTTGTTGAGGTAGTAGACTACATGCTTTTTTCTATCTGTTTCATCATGTTGTCCTAATACTTATCCCATTGATCCTTCAAGAATTGTTAGATACATGATGAGTGGTATTCCGAGAACTGGTGGCATTAAGATTGGTGGTTCTTGTAAATATTATTTTATTGTCTCGAACGATGTTTGACAATCAATATTCTAAATCACCGTCTGATCTTTTCGCAATAATTTAAATATAGGCTTACACGTAGCAGTTATATGTGATATGATCCTTGAAATGTAATTTAATTGTCCTTAGAAACCACTAACCACTTTCTCTTTCCTCGGAGTTGGCATTTCTTGTATGGATTTTACCTTGTCGGGGTCCACCTCAATACCATGCCGACTTACAATGACACCCAATAACTTGCCTGACCTGGCACCAAATGTACACTTGTTCGGATTCAACCTGAGTTTGAACCTTCACAGACGCTCAAATAGCTTTTGTAAATGTATGATGTGATCCTCCTCTATATGGGATTTGGAAACCATATCATCTACATACGCCTCAACCTCTTTATAAATCATATCATAGAATAATGTGACCATAACTCGTTCATAAGTTGCCCATGTGTTCTTCAGACCGAATGGAATTACCTTGTAACAGAAAGTGCCCTAAGGCGCCATGAAAGTAGTCTTTTCCATATATTTGGGTTCCATTTTGATTTGATTATAACCTGAGAAATAGTTCATGAACGTGAATACCGAAGCTTGAGTTGTATTGTCCACCAAAACATCTATGTGAGGTAACGGGAAATCATCTTTGGGACTTGCTTTGTTTAGATCCCAGTAATCCACACACATGCGTACTTTGCCATCCTTTTTGGGTACTGGGACAATGTTAGCTATCCAAGGTGGATAATCTACCACCGCTAAGAACCTTGCGTAAAATTGTTTAAGGACCTCTCTCTCGAATCTTGTTGGACATGTCTGGATGAGTTCTTCCGAGCTTTTGCCGAAATGGAGTGCAACCTTCCTTTAGAGGTAGTCTGTGCACCACAATATCTGTATCTAATACTAGCATATCCCTGTAAGACTAGACAAATATATCCAAATACTCATGTAACATCTTGATTAACCTTTCCTTGACGCTTTTCTCCAATGTTGCCCCTAGCTTGATCTCTTTCGGATCTTCTTTTGTGCCAAGGTTAATGGTATCAATAGATTCCTGGTATAATTGTATATTGTCAGCTTTTTGCTCTATCTCCCTCGCCAGTTCTTTATAAAGTTCAAGATCTTCATCATATTTTTCTTCCGCTTGGTTGATGGGTGCATCAAAATTATATCGTATAATAGCAGTAACATTATCTGTGATTTTGGGCATGGATCTGCACATTTATCATGTTTTGGTGCAGTTTTTAATATGTGAATTTGGGAAATGCATATGAAGAAAAGTATTGCCATTTTTTTTAAATATAAGAGATAAATGCGAGAGAAAGACAGGGATCTTAATTGAATGCGAAATATAACTCTTATTAATCACTTATACCGTATGAAACAAATTGGGGGACCCTTACTACGCCTCGGGCTTTACATAGGTACTTTCAAAAACAAGAAAAATTAATTTGGAAAGAAAAATATCTCGGGAATTTCCACAGCTGTCCAATTCACGAATTCTTTTCCAGGGGCACATTCATGGATGAAATCATATCCCTTTTTAATGTTGTTCTTATTGACGAAGATTTCCTGGATTGGAAGAAACCGTGATTTTCCTTTCAGAGTAGCCTTTTGAAACAACCGGCAGAAAATCATCAGATAATGAAGTTGCCATCGAATTCTTTTATCCCACATGAAGGGAAAGGTAAACATTGAGAAAACCTGAGAAGGGAAAAGTCACGGCCTTGCGACTGAGAGAACGATTAAGGGAGTCTGTTACGCGAGGGGAAGGTATTTTTGGGTTTTGTGGTGAGTTTCCTTTGGTGATTTTTCTCTCTTTTCTCTCTGAGTTTTTGGGTTGAATAACTGTGAATGAATCCCTTTGTAACTCTGAATCTGTTATCTTATCAACAACAGTTTGTTATTCTGTTGAAAACTGAGCTGGAAAAATCGGTTAGGGCAGTTAGAGAGTTGGATAGGGGTTATGGAATTCTGTTATCTGTTGAGGAGTTCTGTTAGTAGGTTGTTGAAATTCTGTTAGACGTAGAAGTTAGTTATACGATTTCTATAGCAAGTTAGCTGGTTTGAGGTAGTTGAGATGGTTATTTCTATTAGTTCTGTTGGTTTTTTCCTATTAGGATAGTATAAAAAACTATTGGAAATTCTTATTTAACAAAGGTTAGTTATGTGGTTAATTTCGTGGTAACTGATTTTCTGTTTTGGATATAGATACATGAAGTGCAGGGCAGTTTGGAGTTGAATATTAATGTGAAATTGTTTCAGGCTTTATACTGATTTGTTTTATGTGAACTGATGTCGATTTGTTGTTTTCACCCTGTATGCAGAATCAGTGTAGATGTGAACAGAGATGCATATCAGATCTGGATCGAATATTTAACTTGCTTCTGTTTTACAAGTTCATGGTGATGAAAGCTTGCGGATTCTCGCTCCATTTATACAGTAAGTTTGCAGCTTTATACATGGTGTGCTCAAAGGAGATCGTTGGATTTTATAGTTTATCATGTAGTGGATTTTGAATGAAGTTTGGAAGATGAAAGCTTAAAGATTAGGCTTAGAAACACTTGATGAATTAGCACAGGTTTAGGTCTTGTAGACCTCTTGAAAAATTCTTTTAATTTTTATTGAAACTTCCATTTGGAACTCCTTTTGTGAAAGTAATATGATAGAGGTTTAATGGCTTGTATTTGGAACAGTAACTTCGCATTCTTCCCTCAAACAATGAAATGATTCTTTCCATTCTCATGAATTCTTGAAATGTTTGTACGGAATTAAGAATAATATTGAATGAATTTATTTACTTTCGCAAGCTTGTCTTTAGAATTATGGATGACATTTGAATAAATCTTGTTTGACTACAACCATTTTGAATTCAACTTGAATCTAGCTTAATGCAATGAACATGTTATGTTAATGTTTTATAACTTCACTTGTTCTTCAAGAAACCCATGTGCATTTCTTACTTTGCAAATTCCAAACAAATTTAACCCATGACATTATGTAACACTTCAAATGATTCTAAATAATGAATCTATAAGAACCAAACGAAATCAATTTCTCCTCCTTTCCAAAAATCTTAAATTCCATCTCAAATCCACCTTTTGTAATTGAAGCAACAAATAATAACAATGCCTTGATCACATTACACGTCTACAACATCACCTTTGTACCATGATTTAAACCTTGTAATTCACTCTGCAAAGGCACCTCAATTGATAACCAATAATCTTGAAGCAAATGTTATAAGGAAAACCTTGTAGATAGGAACAATTAGAAGCATATGAGTGATGATGATGACAAAACCCTGAGATTCCTTGAGATGCACCTGGATGGCTCAAAAGCCCATGATGAAGACGACCTTGTAGCTTGATAAGAAACAAGTCTACAACAGCCATACATCCAAAACCCTAGCTACAAATCATAATTGTCGAAGAAACCAATTGATTCAACCCTACATAAAGATGAGAGCCTAAAAGCACAGAGAAACCCTAATTCCTTAATATCCTTGATCCCCTTCCAAACTTTGTGGTTAGTGAATGCATGATGTGTTCGATGACCTAATAGATGCTATGCACATGAAGATAATGGGATGCATAAGCCAGATGATTCTTATAAAGGGGTTAGACAAATTTAGGGTATTACAATTTCCCATATTTTATTGACTTAAACCTGAAAATACGATTGGCGCATGCCTTTAAGACGTTCGAGGTAGAAGATTATTAAATACCAATGCCAAATATTTGTTCTGGGAGAAAGTGTGGCGATGTTATTTATTTTTGTGATATCTGTTGGGGAATGAATTTTTCTGTTTCCTAGTGGGAAAACATATATTGGACTTATAACGTAGCAACAAAGGATAATACAAGATAATGGATAACTTGTAACATAGCAACAATGTTGATACAAGGAAAGGTAATAACCTGTAACGTGGCAGTGATGTTAATACGAGGAAAAAGATAGACTCATAATGTGGCAATAATGCCAATACAAGACAAATATTGGACTTGTAACGTGGCATGATGCCAATACAAGAAAAAGATTGGACTTGTAACGTGGTGGTGATGCCGATACAAGGAAAAGATTAGTACGAAAAGACGGCAGATAAGATCTACGGGCGACCTACGATCCTAATATGAAACATAAGAGCGATCTGTCAGAGAACTAGGCCTATGGGTGACCTCAGAATTCTAAAACATGATCTATAGGGAGAACGTAGCCTACGGGCGGTCTCAGATTCTAAGATAATCTATAGGGAGAACCTAACCTACGGGCACTCTCAGGTTCTAAGATGATCATTAAGGAGAACCTAGCCTACGGTCGATCTCAGGTTCTAAGATGATCATGGGTAGAACCTAGCCTACAGACGATCTCAGGTTCTAAGATGATCTAGAGAGAACCTAGCCTATAGGCGATCTCAGGTTCTAAGATGAAACCTCATCTACTGGAGAACTAGGCATATGGGCGACCTCAGAATTCTATGATGAGACATCAAGGTGATCTGTCGGAGAACTAGGCATATGGGCGACCTCTGAATTCTAAAACAAGATCTATAGGGAGAACCTATCATATGCGCAATCTCAGGTTCTAAGATAAAACCTCGTCTACTGGAGAAATTGGCCTATGGGTAACCTCATAATTCTACGATGAGATATCAAGGCTATCTGTCGAAGAACTAGGCCTATGGGCGACCTTAGAATTCTAAAATAAGATCTATAGGGAGAACCTAGCCTACGCGCGATCTTAGGTTCTAAGATGAAACCTCATCTACTGGAGAAATAGGCCTATGGGCGACCTCAGAATTCTATGATGAGACATCAAGGCAATCTGTCGGAGAACTAGGCCTATGGGCGACCTTAGAATTCTAAAACAAGATCTATAGGGAGAACCTAGCCTATGAGCGATCTTAGGTTCTAATATGAAACCTCTTCTACTAGAGAACTAGGACTATTTGTAATCTCAGAATTCTATGATGAGACATCAAGGTGATCTGTCGGAAACCTAGGCATATGGGCGAACTCAGAATTCTAAAGCAAGATATATAGGGAGAACCTAGCCTACGAGAGATCTTAGGTTCTAAGATGAAACCTCATCTACTAGAGAACTAGGCCTATGGGCAACCTCAAAATTCACGATGAGACATAAAGGTGATTTGTCAGAGAACTAGGCCTATGGAAGACCTCAGAATTCTAAAATAGGATCTATAGGGAGAACCTAGCCTACGGGTGATCTCAGGTTCTAAGATGAAACCTCATCTACTGGAGAAATAGGCCTATGGGCGGCCTCAAAATTCTACGATGAGACATCAAGGCGATCTGTCAGAGAACTAGGCCTATGGACGACCTCATAATTCTAAAACAAGATCTATAGGGAGAACCTAGCCTACGCGTGATCTCAGGTTCTAAGGTGAAACCTCATCTACTGGAGAACTAGGCCTATTGGCGACCTCATAATTCTACGATGAGACATCAAGGTGATCTGTCAGAGAATTAGGCCTATGGGCGACCTCATAATTCTAAAACAAGATCTGTAGGGAGAACTTAGCCTAGGGAAGATCTCAGGTTCTACAAAAAAATATTGGTTACTACATGATGAGTGAAAGTACAAGGTACGAATGAATGTACTGATTTTATTGGGAACTAGAGGGAAAATAGGCATGGACGTGTATTTGGAAAAGCTGACACAAACGAGTGTTTAGAAAACTGACAAGTATGAGTGTTTTGAAAACTAACACGGACGAATGTTTAGAAAACTGTCACTGACAAGTGTTTAGGAAGCTGTCACTGACATGTGTTTGGAAAACTAACACGGACGAGTGTTTAGGAAACTGAAAGAGACGAGTGTTTAGGAAGTACAATGTACTGACACTGCTAGCTGGATACCGTGATGTAACGAATGATGTCAACCAAAGATTTGAGAGTGATATCCTCTTATGAGGATGTATTGTTGTCTTTAAATGATTTAAGTCTTTTGCGTAAGGTACCCGATCTGGCTTATGCTTTGTATGCATGTTTAAATTTCTTTTGATGTAATGATCCATTCTGATGGATCGGCTACGCCCTTTTAAAGATGCAATGTCATGCAGTGATAACTATATGTAATGCAAAGAAATAGACTTCATGAGGATAAGCAAAGGCTCGTTGGGAATTGTTGCTCATCACCCGGGATGCTAATAAGAACTAGCGTTGGAAACTCGCGGTACCAAAGGTCACTGGGGATACTGATAAGAATTTACATTGGGGAGCTCATGATATCGAATATTATTGATGATTCCGATGAAGATTAAATTGCTGATGAAACATGTTTTCAGGTATGCCACTGAATTCTAAATCGTATTATTGGGGAAGAGATAATCTGGCCCAACTTTTCCACATCCTGAACCACTGAGAGGATGATATAACTGAATACGCTGAGTAATGGGTATTGAACACCATGTGGATCTCTTCTAATACATGTCCCAAGTTTATGCCACACTGAGGAATTACCTCTTGAATCACTTGGGGATAAAAGATGGACATGAACACTTGCGAATGCCCCAATTTACTCCACTGGGGAAAGTCTATAGGACAATTTTGTAGAGATCACATGTTGAACCACATGAAAACCCTCGACTCCCCCAAGTTTACTCTGCTGGTGAACTGCCTCTTAAATCACTTAGGGATAAAATGATGGACATGAACAGTTCTGAATGCCCCGGTTTAGCTTTGCGAGTTCCCCGATTTAGCTTTAAGAATGCCCCATTTTATCTCTCGGGGGTCGTGCACTTGCACACGCCAAGTCAAATGATGACTCCGGTCTTTCTGAATTCTCCTAGGGAATCAGGTTAGAAATTGTCTATAGCACATGAAGGTGGCTTCGCGCGCTGGCCATGTTAAGGGGACTGTTGTACCCCAAAATTTTCTCTCTCACATTCCTCAAGACATTGCAAGAAAAATCTCCAAATGGCTCTAGATAGCTCAAGAGTTGGTCAGACAAGCTATCTTCTAAGGCAGTCTACCCCAAATTAGGGTTTGGTGTTGCATCAAGGTCCTTGAGTCCAAATGACCTCAAGTGCTCCCCGATGACCTAATATGTTCTCAAAATCATCCATGTCAAATTTAAAGCCTTGAAGAGGAAGTTTGCCCAGTCAATTGCTCAAAGGTCCAAAAGTCGACTGTGCTAGGGAAAAAGTCAACTGTGACCTACATACAGTCAACCTTTAAGAATTTTTGCCAACAATTTCATTTTGAAGGATATTTCATCATTTTATCAAGGCTTGATCATGATTCATCAAGGATTGCTCAAAATTCATCAAGATTCAAAAGTTGCTAAATTAGGGTTTTTATAGGAAAAGTAAACTCAACTTTGACCAAGCATAACTTTCTCATACTTTATGAGAAATGACCCATCCAAAGCTTAATTTTAATAAGATGAAATTTCCTACAATCCATATTCAAACCCCATGTTCAAAAAATGCACTCACGAGAAGTTATAAATTTGGAAATTATAGGTCATTTTTTGAAAGTCAACAAAAACACCTTTTTTGCCAAAGCTTATAACTTGAGTATGGAATATCAAATTGTGATGTGACCAAAAGGGTTGATTAGAGGACATCTCAAGCTTTCTAAAGAGTCCAAGAACACTTCCAAAAGTTCAAAATTGAAGAAGTTATGAATTGTTGAAGTTGGACTTTTTTGCAAAATTGCCAAAAGTCAACTATCCCAAAAACTTCAAATTTTGTCAGATGGGCCCATTCTTTTCCACTTGATTTGAGTTTGCATAGTTGCCCACGTTTCCTAGCTTCAGCCATGAGCCCATATTTCATTTTTATTATTTAATTTGATTTTTAATTGAATTTATTTATTTTAAATCAAATAAAATCATAGAAAATCAAAAGAATTAATAACTCATGATTTTCTGATTGTTTTAGGCTTTGTTTACAACTAGCATCACCATGGAATTCGTATCAGATCAAATCATGGGCAAAAAGATTGAATTGAATCAAATTTGGAAAGTTTTAATAATGGAGATCAAATCACATTCATGTGCATTGAGATGAAGGGATTCAGTCCATGATTCTTACCCTAATACAAAGCACAATACATAAGCAAGCAAAGGCATACGAAATCAGTGTTGGAAAGTGCAAAGAGAGATGAAACGAGAATCGGAAAATTCACAAAAAAGTGAGAGATCAAAGTCCAAGGTAGAGGCGTTTTCAGGACTTGGGACTTGTCTCAATCGATTGCTGATCATCTCCAGAAGCTTTTACAATCCAGACCACGCGTTTTCAAGCACTCTAAAGCACTGTAAGTCTCACGAAACATAGCACTGTTCTTAAAATCGATTTGACTTATTCTTGCATCACTTGAGAAAACTAACGACATATTTGTGATCACAAGAGCATTTCCAAGCTTTTCATATTATCCAATTGCATTTATCTGGCTTAGGAGAAGAACCACCATTGTTAGGGTTCGTTTCTTGTTTTTGGGCATTTCTATTCCAGGTACAATTGAAGCACATAATGGACATGGTTGTGACCAAGAGGTGAGACGAACACAACCATGCCCTTGGAATTCATTTTTCTGGCCTGAGAAGGATTGTTGAGATGGGCAACCTTGTAGCTACAGACTCCTGTCCGTTGGTATAGGCAGTGAGACTTTTGGCCACGGTTGGGAGGTCAGGGATGATGCGTGGCATCCATCCACTGGCTAATTCAAATATGGCGCACAATTTGTTTTTTTTCTGACCAATAATTGTTGTTTTATTATATTACTATTGTTTTGTATTAATATAACAAATAGATCAACATGGTGTAGTGGAAAAGCAAGCGTGCATATCTCCTTCAGGACCTGGGTTCGAATCCCAGGTCCCCCACTTTCTCAATATTTTTGTTCTTCAGGTGATCCAATGCATGCTCCATCTTGCAACCTACCATGCGCCATCATTCATCCAATTTCCAGATGGCCAAAGGCCAAATCTGAGGGTCAAAAGCTGAAGGTCCACCATAGGCCAAGTCCAGGCGTGCATACCCGATCCCAAAAAAGTCAAAGAAGGCCAGCAATGTTGGGCTTCAAAATTGCTACTCACACCACAAATTCAGGCCCAAGACCCCTCTCTCTTTTATTCATTTATTTTTGTTTATTTAATTGCTTTATTATTTCTATTTAATTTTTCTAACCAATCAAAATTCCTTTTTTATTAAATAAAATCACAAAAAATATTTTTTATTTCAATCAAATCTTTTATTTTTCTTAATAAATTAATTAATTAATTAGGTTTTAATTAGAAAACTTTAATTCCTTTTGTAAAATAAATAAAATCAATTAGACTTAATTAGTTTTTAACCATTAATTTAATTATTATTATTTCTTTCCTAAATAATCAAAACTCTAAAAAATAATTTATTTTTCATTTAATTAATTCATTAATTTAATTTAGTAATTAATTTAGGTTTAATTTATTTCCCTTAAATAAGAACAACAAAAACCTAAAAAAGATTTTTTCTTTAACCAAAAGGGTCAAAACTCTAATCATGCATCCGATTTAATTTTGCGCCGCGATTTACTTATTTTTATCCAATAACGTACCTGCTTCTGGGTTGTAATAGTAAATAGGACTTTTAATTATTTTTATTGCTTTATTTTATTTTTCAAAGGGTTTGTCTTTGGCGATGTAAATATCCGACGCCTTGTAATTTAAATTCCGCCTTTTAATTCTGCAAATTATAACTGTTAGATGTTTGATAATAGGGTTCACATGACAAGACTGAATGTTAATCTTAATATCAACTTAGATCACCCTTAACATGTACAAAGATAAAAATAACTGAAAACGACACACTCGCACATGCGCACTCCTAGGCTACACACCACTTGGTTGCCTTCGTACGCGATCATTGAGTATAGGTCGCTTTAGAGGTCGTCCTCTTGTCTGAAAGATCATAGTCGCCTCATAATGGTTGCCTCAAATATTTTTGCCTCAAACAAATGATCTAAGACATTAGGGTTACCGCTAAGGCGTCCTAACATTGCTTTGGTGACTGTAAGTCCCTCATTCGAATTGACCCTCAAACTCCAACGACGGTGTTACCTACTCATTAATAGTGGGATAGCATTGTCTAAAGGACATTAGCATATAACGATTCCTTTTTCGAGTAGGTAGATGGTTCTTAGATACTTGCTCTTTCAAAAAACAAAACCTTTTTCACACTTACACCTTTTCGAACAAAGTTTTCAAAAACACTTCATACGCTCTTGAGGACAGAAGCAAGGGTTAAATCGAAGTTTTCAAACAAAAACTTTTTCAAACCCACAAGCACAAAGAAAGCAATTTTTAAAACAATTGAGAAAGTACCTAAGAGCCCGTGTATAACCACGGATAGAAAGGGTGCTAACACCTTCCCTTTCTATAATCTACCCCACGAACCCGAGAAATATCTCGAAAAAGGAATTTTTATGTGCTTTTTTCCTTTCTTTGTTGGATAAAATAAAAGTCGGTGGCGACTCTTGCTTACCACGACATTTTGCAAAAACAAAACGCAAACCAGCATTCCAAAAAACAGTCAGTTCTTCCCACTGTACCATAGAACTGGCGGCTCTGCTGGGGAGATAATAAGTGGGGTGTACCTTAGGAATAGTTCATAATGTTTTCAATTGCTTGACTTGTATGCTTTATCTTTGTGGGTTGAATCGGAGTTACTATAGATCCTAACCCGGATCTGGGGGATACCCTTTAGGTAAGTAGCAATAAACTGTGAGGGAACTGTACGGTGTAGACCGATACGGTTGAAGCAGTAGCTACGTTGGTGTGGTACTTTAGTTTGTATCGATATCCCTTATGGTGGAACAAGGAGAATATGGGTCTTCTAAGGGGTCATTAAGCACCAACTGACCTTAGAACCTATAATTGACCAACTTGGCCATAGAATAGTAGCAGTATGCTACACTCATTGAGACCAAACTGTCGCGATGATTCCGACCGCAAGAAAAGGTTGCTAAACTGGAATTATGACCGATCGAGGGTGGTCAGCGATATTGAGATCCTCTAGAACCCGGTTACTATTTCTAGGACAGGTTTGAACCAACTGAACTGAAAGAGGGTAGTACCTAAGCTCCTTGCCAGCCTGAAATCTAAGGGCTATCTGTGTGACTTGCATGCCCTTACTATGTTTGCTATTTGTGGATACTTGTGGTGTGTTTACTATCATGACATTATGCATCATGACATTGCATGCATCTTGCATTGGACTAACCCATTTCAAAGACAGAGGGGATTCATCTTTGTTCTATTTTGTAGGTCATGGCACCCATGCGTAGAAACACTATTCGGATCAACTTTGTCCAGATTCCCACTCAACTTAAGGAATTGGTTGCAAAGGTTTCAGATACTTCCTTCTTTATCATAAGACATGGGCACCTCCTTGGTTTGGTCACCTCCAAGATGGATGAACAGATGATGAGTGTCTTAGTCCAGTTCTTTGATCCACTGTACCATGGCTTTACTTTTCCGGACTACCAGTTGGTCCCCACCTTGGAAGAGTTCTCTGATCTACTTGGTATCTCTGTTTTGGAGCAAACCCCGTTCACAGGTTGGGAGAAAATACTTAGGCCGGAAGAGATTGCTTCATCCCTCCATCTGACAAAGGCTGAGGTAATGTCTAATTGGGAAACTCGTAGTGGAACAAAGGGCTTCTTGACTAAATTCATGGTTGGTAAGGCTAATTAGTTCTGGGACAGTCTAGACTTCCAAGCATTTGAAGACATTCTGGCTCTTCTCATATATGGTTTGTTGTTGTTTCCTAACTCGGATTCCTTCGTCGACGTGAATGCAGTGAAGTTTTTCATGTCCGATAATCCTGTTCCCACTCTCTTGGGTGATATTTTGCACTCTCTTTATGCCCGTACTGCTCGGAAATGGGGAACCCTTATGTACTGTGCACCATTACTGGCGAGGTGGTTTTTTTCTAACCTCCCCAAATCAGTTTTGAAGAACAAGGAAGGCATGGGTTAGGCCTACAGGATTATGTCTCTCTCTTATAATGACATCATCTGGACTATTAAGGGCATGGAAGACGTGGCTATTATTGATCGCTGTGGGGAATACCCCAATGTCCCACCGCTAGGAATCAATGGAGGGATCACCTATAACCCTTGTTTGGCCTTACGCCAGTTTGGGCGAGCTAGGAGGGAAAGACCTCATGAGTTGCTGATGCCGAGCATTGTCTTTGACTTCCAAGGGGATAGTGACGAGCAGCACCACAGGTTCATACGAGCTTGGGATAGAGTACACAGGTCTGATCCGCACGAGCTAGGTGCGAAGACTTCTCTTCCGATGGAGCCATATCTCCGATGGGTTCGAATCCGTGCCCAAAAGCTGGGAATGCCGTACGAAGCCTTCTTGCCTATAATTATTGAGGTTGCTGATGAAGAAGGGGTTCCTCCTACCATCCTCCATCCATACATGCCCAATGACATTGGGGCATTAAAAAGGTCTTGGATGCAGCTGAGAGAAGAGCGGGATACTTACAGAGAAAAGTATCACGATCAAGAGCAGAAGATTCAAAAGTTGACAAGGCAATTGGAGAATGTGAAGATCCTCAACGACTATGTCCGCACCGACAGGAAACGACCATGGGAGCACTGATGTCGTTTGATTATTCCTAGTTTCGATTTACTTTTCAGTTTTTCTTTCTTGTAACGCCTTAAAGGCATTTGTTGAACAATTGAATTTAAAGTTTATCTAATAAAAGTGTGTTTCATTTTGGTTTACGAATTTGAATCTCTCGACGTCTTTGAAATCATATCATACGCATTTCATTTCATGAACCTCATCACAGGTACCCATTACAGGTCTCTTATCTTCTTTGCTGTTTATTTCAGCATCATGTCTTCTGAAACATCAACTGAACAAGCAATCAAGGCTCTGCAAGTTCAAAACGCCCAGTTCCAGGAATTGTTCATGAACCAGGCTATGGGTCAGCAAGATCTGAAAACCCTTATCTTGAAAGAGAATAAGAAGAAGAAGAAGATGGTCCTACTGAACATGGGTCGCAGATTCGGAAACAATTTGCGAGAAGAGGTTGATTTTACCCACTCATCTAGAGGGAGAGATAATCAGGAAGAAAGGAGGGCTCCTAGCCCCGTAGTTTCAGATAACGAGACTGACTTTGACAAAGACCAGTATCCTCTGACTGAGGATAAATACAAATAATTGGAAGACCGGTTGAGCGCGATGGAAGTTCAAAAAGTACCTGGTCTGGACTTTGGTGATTTAGGTCTGTCATCTGGGGTGGTAATTCCCCACAAGTTTAAAGCACCAATCTTTGCTAAATACGACGGGGTTTCCTGCCCAAAATTGCACCTCCGTTCGTATGTTAGAAAGATTTAGCCATACACCGCTGACAAGAACCTCTGGATCCACTTCTTTCAAGACAGACTCTCAGGGACCCAGCTTGAATGGTTTTACCAGCTGGAAGGAGCTAGTATCCGTAATTGGGAAGATTTGGCTGCTGCTTCCTACAAGCAGTACCAATGCAACGCTGACCTCGCTCCCACGCATACCCAACTCCATGGTTTGTCTATGGGTGCGGGCGAAGGTTTCAAAGATTATGCTCATAAGTGGAGGGACCTTGCTGGAAGAGTAAAACCTCCCTTGGCTGATAGGGAGCTAGTGGATATGTTTTTGGGGACCTTGTATGGTCCGTATTTCAACCATCTGATTAGAAGTTCGTCATCCGGGTTTACAGAGTTGATCATGACCGGGGAAAGAATTGAGGCTGGTATAAAATTTGTCAAGATACAGAAGGGTGCTTCATCAAACACCGAGAATAAGCCTTTTAAGAAGGAGTCCAATGCTATTTACAGTTCAAAGAGTCATAATAAACCTGAACGCTGCCAAGCAGTCAATGCGGTGGTTATATCAAGACCTGCCGTTGCTCCTCAGCGCAACAATCAGCCAAGGGCCAAAAGGCCTCGAAGACAATTCACTCAGCTCAACATGACTTTATCCCAAATTCTTCCACAGTTATTGAAAACCAACTTGGTGATTCCGAAGGAGGCCCCGAAGAGTCCCAATACAACATCAACAATGTACAATCCAAACGCTCGCTGTGCTTTTCACTTCGATTGCCTGGGGCATGATACGAATGATTTTTGGGTTTTGAAGAATAAGGTGCAAGACCTGATTGATGCTAAGGAGATTTTGTTCGAAGCACCTGAAATACCTAATGTTGTGACTGCTCATATGCCCAAGCATGGAGTAAATGTTGTAGATGAAGACTCGTTTGTGGTTTCTGTGAAAGACATTGTTACCCCATTGATGACTGTAAAGAAGAACCTTCTGTTAGCCGGTTTATTTCCGGGCTGTGATGAAGGTTGCCGTATGTGTTCCGTCCTACCTACCGGTTGCCATCTTTTGAAGTCAGGTGTCCAACGCCTGATGGATGATAAAGAAATTCTGTTTGAGAATACTTTTGTTCCTTTGGTTCCTACTGAAGAAGTTGCTATAATCACCATTTTTGACAATTCTTCCAAGGCTTCCTCGAGAAAGCCTGTTAGAATTACATCCGTTCCAAGAATCGTTCCCTTGATCATCACTGTTCCTGGGCCTATCCCCTATAAATCAAATAAAGTTGTCCCATGGCACTACGGGGCTGACGTATATTATCACGGAGTTAAGCAAGGCTTGAGTGCTGAAGAGGCTGATACTGACGTCAGCAATATTGTTGGACCTACCAAAGTCACCCGCAGCGGATGACTTTTCTCCCCTGAGATCTCTCCACCAGCTATTCGGAAGCCTGTTGTTATTACACCTGCCAGTATACCTACTATTGTCCCTGTTCAAGTTCCAATTCTTACCCCTGTTGCCGAGTCATCTGACACTCGGGGCAAAGGAACCACCGGTGAGCCTGCCCAGACGGAGGTACCGAAGACGATTACTGTTGAAGCTTCTAGACAAGAGATGGAGGAAATTTTGAAGATCATTAAAAAGAGCGACTACAATATAGTCGAGCAGCTGGGGCAGACCCCATCCAAAATCTCTATGTTGTCTCTGTTACTTTGTTCAGAAGCCCATGCTAAGGCTCTGATTGCTTTCCTAAAGACTGCGCACGTTCCGCAGGAGACGTCAGCTGATCGGTTTAAAGATTGTGTGGCTAGTTTGACAGTGGATAATGGGTTGGGTTTCTCTAACTCCGACTTGACTGTTAAGGGGAAGAATCACAATGACGCCCTACATGTCTCCATTGAATGCAGGGGCACTACTCTTGCTCACGTATTGGTGGATACTGGGTCTTCGTTGAATGTGTTACCTAAGAAAGCTCTAGACCGACTAGACTGTGAAGGGTTGGAGCTGAAACCAAGCAACATTGTAGTCAGGGCCTTTGATGGGTCCAAGAGAATGGTACACGGAGAAGTGGATATTCCGATTAAGGTTGGCTCTCAGGTTTTCGCATCTACATTCTATGTGATGGACATTTGGCCATCTTATTCTTGTTTGTTGGGTCGCCTGTGGATCCACAAAGCTGGGGCAATAACCTCAACGCTCCACCAGAAGCTAAAGTACCCGGTGAAAGGGAAAATTGTGACAGTGCAAGGAGAAGAGGAGTACATGGTGAGCCACCTCAACTCTTTCCGATATGTAGAGATGGATGGGGAGTTCATTGAGAGCCCGTTTCAGCATTTTGAAGAGGTTCCCCAGACGCTGGCATCAACCGAAACTGTTGTTGAAGATCCTCCAATGAAGATGGCTTCCTTGAAGGATGCCCGAGCTGTTGGCACATTCATTTTGTTGGTGTATATTTGTCATTTGTGACAAGTCTTCATATAATGATATCAATTAGCTTCCATTGTTAACCAGTAATAACCTGCTCGCAGGATTTTCTTAGCCATGGCATGTCCATTTGTATGAGTTCCAAAAGTACCTTCATGGATTTCTCTCATAAGCGTATATGCCTTCTATTTCTCCATGCACCTGAGTAACACCATATGGTAGTTTCTTTTGTATAACACATCACCATTCAGAAAGAATTTTGAGGCTAGCTTTCGTATGGTTCGCATGACAATGATAGAGGCATTTTCTGGATATTCTTGTTTCTCAAGGTACCTGTTGATTTCATAGAACCAAGGCTTGTTATCCGATCTCTCTTCAATATCAAGGCAATGTGCAGGATCTTTAAAATGTCTGATTGTAATGTGTGGTTCATGGTTTGGCCAAGTTACTTTGAACATGGCTGATAGTGTTACCAAGGCGTCTGCCATCTGATTATTTTCTCGTGGGATATGACTGAAAGTGATCTCACTGAATTTTGTAGCTAGCTTTAAAACATGATCCCGATATGGAATCAATTTGGGATGTTTAGTGTCCCATTCTTCGTTGACTTGGTATATGACCAGTGCAGAGTCTCCCAATACTTCGAGATGTTTGATTCTAAGATCGATAGCAGCTTCTAGCCCCAGGATACAAGCTTCGTATTCGGCAATGTTGTTGGTGCATTCAAAACATAACCTCGCAGTATAAGGCTTGTGATAATTTTTTGGAGAAGTCAAAACTACCCCAATGTCATGCCCCAGTGCATTTGAAGCTCCGTCAAACATGAGTGTCCAATGTGCCCCTGGTTCAGGTCCTTCATCGGGTCCTGGTATTTTGTAATCACCTATAACCATGAAATCTTTGTTTGGGAAGTCGAACTTTATTGGTTGTTATTCTGGTAATGGCTGATGAGCTGGATGGTTAGCTAGTACACTACCCTTCCTGTAAGATCTTGTTTTTCGAACACATACTTTAAAGGATCCATTCTTACTATTAACCATGTGGTGTGAGTTAACATATATTGCCTCAATCTTTTAGTAACCCAAGCCAATGCACAACAAGTTTTCTCGAGCAGTGAGTACCTAGTTTCGTAGTCAGAAAATTTCTTGTTGAGGTAGTAGACTACATGCTTTTTTCTACCTGTTTCATCATGTTGTCCTAATACGTATCCCATTGATCCTTCAAGAATTATGAGATACATGATGAGTGGTCTTCCGAGAACTGGTGGCATTAAGATTGGTGGTTCTTGTAAATATTATTTTATTGTCTCGAACGATGTTTGACAATCAATATTCTAAATCGCAGTCTGTTCTTTTCGCAATAATTTAAATATAGGCTTACACGTAGCAGTTATATGTGATATGATCCTTGAAATGTAATTTAATTTTCCTTAGAAACCACTAACCACTTTCTCTTTCCTCGGAGTTGGCATTTCTTGTATGGATTTTACCTTGTCGGGGTCCACATCAATACCATGCCGACTTACAATGACACCCAATAACTTGCCTGACCTGACACCAAATGTACACTTGTTCGGATTCAACCTGAGTTTGAACCTTCACAGACGCTCAAATAGCTTTTGTAAATGTATGATGTGATCCTCCTCTGTATGGGATTTGGAAACCATATCATCTACATACACCTCAACCTCTTTATAAATCATATCATGGAATAATGTGACCATAACTCGTTCATAAGTTGCCCATGTGTTCTTCAGACCGAATGGAACTACCTTGTAACAGAAAGTGCCCTAAGGCGCCATGAAAGTAGTCTTTTCCATATATTTGGGTGCCATTTTGATTTGATTATAACCTGAGAAATCGTCCATGAACGCGAATACCGAAGCTTGAGCTGTATTGTCCACCAAAACATCTATGTGAGGTAACGGGAAATCATCTTTGGGACTTGCTTTGTTTAGATCCCAGTAATCCACACACATGCGTACTTTGCCATCCTTTTTGGGTACTGGGACAATGTTAGCTATCCAAGGTGGATAATCTACCACCGCTAAGAACCTTGCGTAAAATTGTTTAAGGACCTCTCTCTCGAATCTTGTTGGACATGTCTGGATGAGTTCTTCCGAGCTTTTGCCGAAATGGAATGCAACCTTCCTTTAGAGGTAGTCTGTGCACCACAATATCTGTATCTAATACTAGCATATCCATGTAAGACTAGACAAATATATCCAAATACTCATGTAACATCTTGATTAACCTTTCCTTGACGCTTTTCTCCAATGTTGCCCCTAGCTTGATCTCTTTCGGATCTTCTTTTGTGCCAAGGTTAATGGTATCAATAGATTCCTGGTATAATTGTATATTGTCAGCTTTTTGCTCTATCTCCCTCGCCAGTTCTTTATAAAGTTCAAGATCTTCATCATATTTTTCTTCCGCTTGGTTGATGGGTGCATCAAAATTATATCGTATAATAGCAGTAACATTATTTGTGATTTTGGGCATGGATCTGCACATTTATCATGTTTTGGTGCAGTTTTTAATATGTGAATTTGGGAAATGCATATGAAGAAAAGTATTGCCATTTTTTTTAAATATAAGAGATAAATGTGAGAGAAAGACAGGGATCTTAATTGAATGTGAAATATAACTCTTATTAATCACTTATACCGTATGAAACAAATTGGGGGACCCTTACTATGCCTCGGGCTTTACATAGGTACTTTCAAAAACAAGAAAAATTAATTTGGAAAGAAAAATATCTCGGGAATTTCCACAGCTGTCCAATTCATGAATTCTTTTCCAGGGGCACATTCATGGATGAAATCATATCCCTTTTTAATGTTGTTCTTATTGACGAAGGTTTCCTGGATTGGACGAAACCGTGATTTTCCTTTCAGAGTAGCCTTTTGAAACAACTGGCTGAAAATCATCAGATAATGAAGTTGCCATCGAATGTCTTTTATCCCACATGAAGGGAAAGGTAAACATTGAGAAAACCTGAGAAGGGAAAAGTCACGGCCTTGCGACTGAGAGAACGAGTAAGGGAGTCTGTTACGCGAGGGGAAGGTATTTTTGGGTTTTGTGGTGAGTTTCCTTTGGTGATTTTTCTCTCTTTTCTCTCTGAGTTTTTGGGTTGAATAACTGTGAATGAATCCCTCTGTAACTCTGAATCTGTTATCTTATCAACAACAGTTTGTTATTCTGTTTTCTATTGAGGAGTTCTGTTAGTAGGTTGTTGAAATTCTGTTAGACGTAGAAGTTAGTTATACGATTTCTATTGCAAGTTAGCTGGTTTGAGGTAGTTGAGATGGTTATTTCTGTTAGTTCTGTTGGTTTTTTCCTATTAGGATAGTATAAAAAACTATTTGAAATTCTTATTTAACAAAGGTTAGTTATATGGTTAATTTCGTGGTAACTGATTTTCTGTTTTGGATATAGATACATGAAGTGCAGGGCAGTTTGGAGTTGAATATTAATGTGAAATTGTTTCAGGCTTTATACTGATTTGTTTTATGCGAACTGATGTCGATTTGTTGTTTTCACCTTGTATGCAGAATCAGTGTAGATGTGAACATAGATGCATATCAGATCTGGATCGAATATTTAACTTGCTTCTATTTTACAAGTTCATGGTGATGAAAGCTTGCGGATTCTCGCTCCATTTATACAGTAAGTTTGCAGCTTTATACATGGTGTGCTCAAAGGAGATAGTTGGATTTTATAGTTTATCATGGAGTGGATTTTGAATGAAGTTTGGAAGATGAAAGCTTGAAGATTAAGCTTAGAAACACTTGATCAATTAGCACAGGTTTAGGTCTTGTGGACCTCTTGAAAAATTCTTTTAATTTTTATTGAAACTTCCATTTGGAACTCCTTTTGTGAAATTAGTATGATAGAGGTTTAATGGCTTGTATTTGGAATAGTAACTTCGCATTCTTCCCTCAAACAATGAAATGATTCTTTCCATTCTCATGAATTCTTGAAATGTTTGTACGGAATTAAGAATAATATTGAATGAATTTATTTACTTTCGCGAGCTTGTCTTTAGAATTATGGATGACATTTGAATAAATCTTGTTTGACTACAACCATTTTGAATTCAACTTGAATCTAGCTTAATGCAATGAACATGTTATGTTAATGTTTTATAACTTCACTTGTTCTTCAAGAAACCCATGTGCATTTCTTACTTTGCAAATTCCAAACAAATTTAACCCATGACATTATGTAACACTTCAAATGATTCTAAATAATGAATCTATAAGAACCAAACCAAATCAATTTCTCCTCCTTTCCAAAAATCTTAAATTCCATCTCAAATCCACCTTTTGTAATTGAAGCAAAAAATAATAACAATGCCTTGATCACATTACACGTCTACAACATCACCTTTGTACCATGATTTAAACCTTGTAATTCACTCCGCAAAGGCACCTCAATTGATAACCAATAATCTTGAAGTAAATGTTATAAGGAAAACCTTGTAGATAGGAGAAATTAGAAGCATATGAGTGATGATGATAACAAAACCCTGAGATTCCTTGAGATGCACCTTGATGGCTCAAAAGCCCATGATGAAGACGACCTTGTAGCTTGATAAGAAACAAGTCTACAACAGCCATACATCCAAAACCCTAGCTTCAAAACATAATTGTCGAAGAAACCAATTGATTCAACCCTACATGAAGATGAGAGCCTAAAAGCACAGAGAAACCCTAATTCCTTAATATCCTTGATCCCCTTCCAAACTTTGTGGTTAGTGAATGCATGATGTGTTCGATGACCTAATAGATGCTATGCACATGAAGATAATGGGATGCATAAGCCAGATGATTCTTATAAAGGGGTTGGACAAATTTAGGGTATTACGATTTCCCATATTTTATCGACTTAAACCTGAAAGTACGATTGGCGCATGCCTTTAAGACGTTCGAGGTAGAAGATTATTAAATACCAATGCCAAATATTTGTTCTGGGAGAAAGTGTGGCGATGTTATTTATTTTTGTGATATCTGTCGGGGAATGAATTTTTCTGTTTCCTAGTGGGAAAACACATATTGGACTTATAACGTAGCAACAAAGGCTAATACAAGAGAATGGCTAACTTGTAACATAGCAACAATGTTGATACAAGGAAAGGTAATGACCTGTAACGTGGCAGTGATGTTAATACGAGGAAAAAGATAGACACATAATGTGGCAATAATGCCAATACAAGACAAATATTGGACTTGTAACGTGGCATGATGCCAATACAAGAAAAAGATTGGACTTGTAACGTGGTGGTGATGCCGATACAAGGAAAAGATTAGTACGAAAAGACGGCAGATAAGATCTACGGGCGACCTACGATCCTAATATGAAACATAAGAGCGATCTGTCGGAGAACTAGGCCTATGGGCGACCTCAGAATTCTAAAACATGATCTATAGGGAGAACCTAGCCTACAGGCGGTCTCAGGTTCTAAGATAATCTATAGGGAGAACCTAACCTACGGGCACTCTCAGGTTCTAAGATGATCATTAAGGAGAACCTAGCCTACGGTCGATCTCAGTTTCTAAGACGATCATGGGGAGAACCTAGCCTACAGACGATCTCAGGTTCTAAGATGATCTAGAGAGAACCTAGCCTATATGCGATCTCAGGTTCTAAGATGAAACCTCATCTACTGGAGAACTAGGCATATGGGCGACCTCAGAATTCTATGATGAGACATCAAGGTGATCTTTCGGAGAACTAGGCATATGGGCGACCTCTGAATTCCAAAACAAGATCTATAGGGAGAACCTATCCTATGCGTGATCTCAGGTTCTAAGATAAAACCTCGTCTACTGGAGAAATTGGCCTATGGGTAACCTCAGAATTCTACGATGAGACATCAAGGCTATCTATCGAAGAACTAGGCTTATGGGCGACCTTAGAATTCTAAAATAAGATCTATAGGGAGAACCTAGCCTACGCGCGATCTTAGGTTCTAAGATGAAACCTCATCTACTGGAGAACTAGGCCTATGGGCGACCTCAGAATTCTATGATGAGACATCAAGGCAATCTGTCGGAGAACTAGGCCTATGGGCGACCTTAGAATTCTAAAACAAGATCTATAGGGAGAACCTAGCCTATGAGAGATCTTAGGTTCTAATATGAAACCTCATCTACTAGAGAACTAGGCCTATTTGCAATCTCAGAATTCTATGATGAGACATCAAGGTGATCTGTCGGAAACCTAGGCATATGGGCGAACTCAGAATTCTAAAGCAAGATCTATAGGGAGAACCTAGCCTACGGGAGATCTTAGGTTCTAAGATGAAACCTCATCTACTGGAGAACTAGGCCTATGGGCAACCTCAAAATTCACGATGAGACATAAAGGTGATTTGTCAGAACTAGGCCTATGGAAGACCTCAGAATTCTAAAACAAGATCTATAGGGAGAACCTAGCCTATGGGTGATCTCAGGTTCTAAGATGAAACCTCATCTACTGGAGAAATAGGCCTATGGGCGGCCTCAAAATTGTACGATGAGACATCAAGGCGATCTGTCAAAGAACTAGGCCTATGGACGACCTCATAATTCTAAAACAAGATCTATTGGGAGAACCTAGCCTACGCGTGATCTCAGGTTCTAAGGTGAAACCTCATCTACTGGAGAACTAGGCCTATTGGCGACCTCATAATTCTACGATGAGACATCAAGGTGATCTGTCGGAGAATTAGGCCTATGGGCGACCTCATAATTCTAAAACAAGATCTGTAGGGAGAACTTAGCCTAGGGAAGATCTCAGGTTCTACAAAAAAATATTGGTTACGACATGATGAGTGAAAGTACAAGGTACAAATGAATGTACTGATTTTATTGGGAACTAGAGGGAAAATAGGCATGGATGTGTATTTGGAAAAGCTGACACAAACGAGTGTTTAGAAAACTGACAAGTATGAGTGTTTTGAAAACTAACACGAACGAATGTTTAGAAAACTGTCACTGACAAGTGTTTAGGAAGCTGTCACTGACATGTGTTTGGAAAACTGACACGGACGAGTGTTTAGGAAACTGAAAGAGACGAGTGTTTAGGAAGTAAAATGTACTGACACTGCTAGCTGGATACCGTGATGTAACGAATGATGTCAACCAAAGATTTGAGAGCGATATCCTCTTATGAGGATGTATTGTTGTCTTTAAATGATTTAAGTCTTTTGCGCAAGGTACCCGATCTGGCTTATGCTTTGTATGCATGTTTGAATTTCTTTTGATGCAATGATCCATTCTGATGGATCGACTACGCCCTTTTGAAGATGCAATGTCATGCAGTGATAACTATATGTAATGCAAAGAAATAGACTTCATGAGGATAAGCAAAGTCTCATTGGGAATTGTTGCTCATCACCCGAGATGCTAATAAGAACTAGCGTTGGAAACTCACGGTACCAAAGGTCACTGGGGATACTGATAAGAATTTACATTGGGGAGCTCATGATATCGAATATTATTGATGATTCCGCTGAAGATTAAATTGCTGATGAAACATGTTTTCAGGTATGCCACTGAATTCTAAATCGTATTATTGGGGAAGAGATAATCTGGCCCGACTTTTCCACATCCTGAACCACTGAGAGGATGGTATAACTGAATACGCTGAGGAATGGGTATTGAACACCTTGTGGATCTCTTCTAATACTTGTCCCAAGTTTATGCCACACTGAGGAATTACCTCTTGAATCACTTGGGGATAAAAGATGGACATGAACACTTGCGAATGCCCCAATTTACTCCACTGGGGAAAGTCTATAGGACAATTTTGCAGAGATCACATGTTGAACCACATGAAACCCCTCGACTCCCCCAAGTTTACTCTGTTGGTGAACTGCCTCTTAAATCACTTAGGGATAAAATGATGGACACGAACACTTCTGAATGCCCCGGTTTAGCTTTGCGAGTTCCCCGATTTAGCTTTAAGAATGCCCCAGTTTATCTCTCGGGGGTCGTGCACTTGCACACGCCAAGTCAAATGATGACTCCGATCTTTCTGAATTCTCCTAGGGAATCAGGTTAGAATTTGTCTATAGCACATGAAGGTGGCTTCGCGCGCTGGCCATGTTAAGGGGACTTTTGTACCCCAAAATTTTCTCTCTCACATTCCTCAAGACATTGCAAGAAAAATCTCCAAATGGCTCAAGATAGCTCAAGAGTTGGTCAGACAAGCTATTTTCTAAGGCAGTCTACCCCAAATTAGGGTTTGGTGTTGCATCAAGGTCCTTGAGTCCAAATGACCTCAAGTGCTCCCCGATGACCTAATATGTTCTCAAAATCATCCATGTCAAATTTCAAGCCTTGAAGAGGAAGTTTGCCCAGTCAATTGCTCAAAGGTCCAAAAGTCGACTGTGCTAGGGCAAAAGTCAACTGTGACCTACATACAGTCAACCTTCAAGATTTTTTGCCAACATTATCATTTTGAAGGATATTTCATCATTTTATCAAGGCTTGATCATGATTCATCAAGGATTGCTCAAAATTCATCAAGATTCAAAAGTTGTTAAATTAGGGTTTTGTAGGAAAAGTCAACTCAACTTTGACCAAGCATAACTTTCTCATACTTTATGAGAAATGACCCATCCAAAGCTCAATTTTAATAGGATGAAATTTCCTGCAATCCATAATCAAACCCCAAGTTCAAAAAATGCACTCACAAGAAGTTATAAATTTGGACATTATAGGTCATTTTTTGAAAGTCAACAAAAACACCTTTTTTGCCAAAGCTTATAACTTGAGCATGGAATATCAAATTGAGATGTGACCAAAAGGGTTGATTATAGGACATCTCAAGATTTCTAAAGAGTCCAAGAACACTTCCAAAAGTTCAAATTTGAAGAAGTTATGAATTGTTGAAGTTGGACTTTTTTGCAAAATTGCCAAAAGTCAACTATCCCAAAAACTTCAAATTTTGTCAGATGGGCCCATTCTTTTCCACTTGATTTGAGTTTGCATAGTTGCCCACGTTTCCTAGCTTCAGCCATGAGCCCATATTTCATTTTTATTATTTAATTTGATTTTTAATTGAATTTATTTATTGTAAATCAAATAAAATCATAGAAAATCAAAAGAATTAATAACTCATGATTTTCTGATTGTTTTAGGCTTTGTTTACAACTAGCATCACCATGGAATTCGTATCAGATCAAATCATGGGCAAAAAGATTGAATTAAATCAAATTTGGAAAGTTTTAATAATGGAGATCAAATCACATTCATGTGCATTGAGATGAAGGGATTCAGTCCATGATTCTTACCCTAATACAAAGCACAATACATAAACAAGCAAAGGCATACGAAATCAGTGTTGGAAAGTGCAAAGAGAGGCGAAACGAGAATCTGAAAATTCACAAAAAAGTGAGAGATCAAAGTCCAAGCTAGAGGCGTTTTCAGGACTTGGGACTTGTCTCAATCGATTGCTGATCATCTCCAGAAGCTTTTACAATCCAGACCACACGTTTTCAAGCACTCTAAAGCACTGTAAGTCTCACGAAACGTAGCACTGTTCTTAAAATAGATTTGACTTATTCTTGCATCACTTGAGAAAACTAACGACATATTTGTGATCACAAGAGCATTTCCAAGCTTTTCATATTATCCAATTGCATTTATCTAGTTTAGTAGAAGAACCACCATTGTTAGGGTTCGTTTCTTGTTTTTGGGCATTTCTATTCCAAGTACAATTGAAGCACATAATGGACATGGTTGTGACCAGGAGGGTGAGACGAACACAACCATGCCATTGGAATTAATTTTTGTGGCCTGAGAAGGATTTTTGAGATGGGCAACCTTGTAGCTACAGACTCTTGTCCGTTGGTATAGGCAGTGAGACTTTTGGCCACGGTTGGGAGGTCAGGGATGATGCGTGGCATCCATCCACTAGCTAATTCAAATATGGAACACAATTTGTTTTTTTCTGACCAATAATTGTTGTTTTATTATATTACTATTGTTTTGTAGTAATATAACAAATAGATCAACATGGTGTAGTGGAAAAGAAAGCGTGCATATCTCCTTCAGGACTTGGGTTCGAATCCCAGGTCCCCCACTTTCTCAATATTTTTGTTCTTCAGGTGATCCAATGCATGCTCCATCTTGCAACCTACCATGCGCCATCATTCATCCAATTGCCATATGGCCAAAGGCCAAATCTGAGGGTCAAAAGCTGAAGGTCCACCATAGGCCAAGTCCAGGCGTGCATACCCGATCCCAAAAAAGTCAAAGAAGGCCAGCAATGTTGGGCTTCAGAATTGCTACTCACACCATAAATTCAGGCCCAAGACCCCTCTCTTTTATTCATTTATTTTTGTTTATTTAATTGCTTTATTATTTCTATTTAATTTTTCTAACCAATCAAAATTCCTTTTTTATTAAATAAAATCACAAAAAATATTTTTTATTTCAATCAAATCTTTTATTTTTATTAATAAATTAATTAATTAATTAGGTTTTAATTAGAAAACTTTAATTCCTTTTGTAAAATAAATAAAATCAATTAGACTTAATTAGTTTTTAACCATTAATTTAATTATTATTATTTCTTTCCTAAATAATCAAAACTCTAAAAAATAATTTATTTTTCATTTAATTAATTCATTAATTTAATTTAGTAATTAATTTAGGTTTAATTTATTTCCCTTAAATAAGAACAACAAAAACCTAAAAAGGATTTTTTCTTTAACCAAAAGGGTCAAAACCCTAATCATGCATCCGATTTAATTTTGCGCCGCGATTTACTTATTTTTATCCAATAACGTACCTGCTTCCGGGTTGCAATAGTAAATAGGACTTTTAATTATTTTTATTGCTTTATTTTATTTTTCAAAGGGTTTGTCTTTGGTGATGTAAATACCCGACGCCTTGTAATTTAAATTCCGCCTTTTAATTCTGCAAATTATAACCGTTAGATGTTTGATAATAGGGTTCACATGACAAGACTGAATGTTAATCTTAAAATCAACTTAGATCACCCTTAACATGTACAAAGATAAAAATAACTGAAAACGACACACTCGCACATGCGCACTCCTAGGCTACACCCCACTTGGTTGCCTTTGTACACGATCATTGAGTATAGGTCGCTTTAGAGGTCGTCCTCTTGTCTAAAAGATCATAGTCGCCTCGTAATGGTTGCCTCGGATATTGTTGCCTCAAACAAATCATCTAAGACATTAGGGTTACCGCTAAGGCGTCCTAACATTGCTTTGGTGACCGTAAGTCCCTCATTCGAATTGACCCTCAAACTCCAACGACGGTGCTACCTACTCATTAATAGTGGGATAGCATTGTCTAAAGGACATTAGCATAGAACGATTCCTTTTTCGAGTAGGTAGATGGTTCTTAGATACTTGCTCTTTCAAAAAACAAAACCTTTTTCACACTTACACCTTTTCGAACAAAGTTTTCAAAAACACTTCATACGCTCTTGAGGACAGAAGCAAGAGTTAAATCGAAGTTTTCAAGCAAAAACTTTTTCAAACCCACAAGCACAAAGAAAGCAATTTTTAAAACAATTGAGAAAGTACCTAAGAGCCTGTGGATAACCACAGATAGAAAGGGTGCTAACACCTTCCCTTTCTATAATCTACCCCCCGAACCCGAGAAATATCTCGAAAAAGGAATTTTTCTGTGCTTTTTTCCTTTCTTAGTTAGATAAAATAAAAGTCAGTGGCGACTCTTGCTTACCACGAAATTTTGCAAAAACAAAACACAAACCAGCATTCCAAAAAACAGTCAGTTCTTCCCACTGTACCACAGAACTGGCGACTCTGCTGCGGAGATAATAAGTGGGTTGTACCTTAGGAATAGTTCATAATGTTTTCAATTGCTTGACTTGTATGCTTTATCTTTGTGGGTTGAATCGGAGTTACTATAGATCCTAACCCGGATCTGGGGGATACCCTTTAGGTAAGTAGCAATAAACTGTAACGGAACTGTACGGCATAGACCGATACAGTTGAAGCAGTAGCTACGTTGGTGTGGTACTTTAGTTTGTATCGATATCCCTTATGGTGGAACAATGAGAATATGGGTCTTCTAAGGGGTCATTAAGCACCAACTGACCTTAGAACCTATAATTGACCAACTTGGCCATAGAACGGTAGCAGTATGCTACACTCATTGAGACCAAACTCTCGCGATGATTCCGGCCGCAAGAAAATGTTGCTAAACTGGAATTATGACCGATCGAGGGTGGTCAGTGATATTGAGATCCTCTAGAACCCAGTTACTATTTCTAGGACAGGTTTGAACCAACTGAATTGAAAGAGGGTAGTACCTAAGCTCCTTGCCATCCTGAAATCTAAGGGCTATCTGTGTGACTTGCGTGCCCTTACCATGTTTGCTATTTGTGGATACTTGTGGTGTGTTTACTATCATGACATTATGCATCATGACATTGCATGCATCTTGCATTGGAATAACCCATTTCAAAGACATAGGGGATTCATCTTTGTTCTATGTTGTAGGTTATGGCACCCATGCGTAGAAACACTATTCGGATCAACTTTGTCCAGATTCCCACTCAGCTTAAGGAATTGGTTGCAAAGGTTTCAGATACTTCCTCCTTTATCAGAATACATGGGCACCTCCTTGGTTTGGTCACCTCCAAGATGGATGAACAGATGATGAGTGTTTTAGTCCAGTTCTTTGATCCACTGTACCATTGCTTTACTTTTCCGGAATACCAGTTGGTCCCCACCTTGGAAGAGTTCTCTGATCTACTTGGTATCTCTGTTTTGGAGCAGACCCCGTTCACAGGTTGGGAGAAAATCCTTAGGCCGGAAGAGATTGCTTCATCCCTCCATCTGACAAAGGCTGAGGTAATGTCTAATTTGGAAACTCGTAGTGGAACAAAGGTCTTCTTGACTAAATTCTTGGTTGGTAAGGCTAATCAGTTCTGGGACAGTCTAGACTTCCAAGCATTTGAAGATATTCTGGCTCTTCTCATATATGGTTTGTTGTTGTTTCCTAACTCGGATTCCTTTGTCGACGTGAATGCAGTGAAGATTTTCATGTTCGGTAATCCTGTTCCCACTCTCTTGGGTGATATTTTGCACTCTCTTTATGCCCGTACAGCTCGGAAACGGGGAACCCTTATGTATTGTGCACCATTGCTGGCGAGGTGGTTTTTTTCTCACCTCCCCAAATCAGTTTTGAAGAACAAGGAAGGCATGGGTTGGGCCTACAGGATTATGTCTCTCTCTCATAATGACATCATCTGGACTATTAAGGGCATGGAAGACGTGGCTATTATTGATCGCTGTGGGGAATACCCCAATGTCCCACCGCTAGGAATCAATGGAGGGATCACCTATAACCCTTGTTTGGCCTTACGCCAGTTTGGGCGAGCTAGGAGGGAAGGACCTCATGAGTTGCTGATGCCGAGCATTGTCTTTGACTTCCAAGGGGATAGTGACGAGCAGCACCGCAGGTTCATACGAGCTTGGGATAGAGTACACAGGTCTGATCCGCACGAGCTAGGTGCGAAGACTTCTCTTCCGATGGAGCCATATCTCCGATGGGTTCGAATCCGTGCCCAAAAGCTGGGAATGCCGTACGAAGTCGTCTTGCCTATAATTGTTGAGGTTGCTGATGAAGAAGGGGTTCCTCCTACCATCCTCCATCCATACATGCCCAGTGACATTGGGGCATTAAAAAGGTCTTGGATGCAGCTGAGAGAAGAGCGGGATACTTACAGAGAAAAGTATCACGATCAAGAGCAGAAGATTCAAAAGTTGACAAGGCAATTGGAGAATGAGAAGATCCTCAACGACTATGTCCGCACCGACAGGAAATGACCATGGGAGCACTGATGTCGTTTGATTATTCCTAGTTTCGATTTACTTTTCAGTTTTTCTTTCTTGTAACGCCTAAAAGGCATTTGTTGAACAATTGAATTCAAAGTTTATCTAATAAAAGTGTGTTTCATTTTGGTTTATGAATTTGAATCTCTCGACGTCTTTGAAATCATATCATACGCATTTCATTCCATGCACCTCATCACAGGTACCCATTACAGGTCTCTTATCTTCTTTGCTGTTTATTTCAGCATCATGTCTTCTGAAACATCAACTGAACAAGCAATCAAGGCTCTTCAAGTTCAAAATGCCCAGTTCCAGGAATTGTTCATGAACCAGGCTAAGGGTCAGCAAGATCTGAAGACCCTTATCTTGAAAGAGAAGAAGAAGAAGAAGATGGTCCTACTGAACATGGGTCGCAGATTCGGAAAAAATTTGCGAGAAGAGGTTGATTTTACCCACTCATCTGGAGGGAGAGATAATCAGGATGAAAGGAGGGCTGCTAGCCCTGTAGTTTCAGACAACGAGACTGACTTTGACAAAGACCAGTATCCTCTGACTGAGGATAAACACAAATAATTAGAAGACCGGTTGAGCACGATGGAAGTTAAAAAAGTGCCTGGTCTGGACTTTGGTGATTTGGGTCTGCCATCTGGGGTGGTAATTCCCCACAAGTTTAAAGCACCGATCTTTGATAAATACGACGGGGTTTCCTGCCCAAAACTGCACCTCCGTTCGTATGTTAGAAAGATTTAGCCATACACCGCTGACAAGAACCTCTGGATCCACTTCTTTCAAGACAGTCTCTCAGGGACCCAGCTTGAATGGTTTTACCAGCTGGAAGGAGCTAGTATCCGTAATTGGGAAGATTTGGTTGCTGCTTCCTACAAGCAGTACCAATGCAATGCTGACCTCGCTCCCACGCGTACCCAACTCCAGGGTATGTCTATGGGTGCGGGCGAAGGTTTCAAAGATTATGCTCATAAGTGGAGGGACCTTGCTGGAAGAGTAAAACCTCCCTTGGCTGATAGGGAGCTAGTGGATATGTTTTTGGGGACCTTGTCTGGTTCGTATTTCAACCATCTGATTAGAAGTTCGTCATTCGGGTTTACAGAGCTGATCATGACCGGGGAAAGAATTGAGGCTGGTATAAAATTTGTCAAGATACAGAAGGGTGCTTCATCAAACACCGAGAATAAGCCTTTTAAGAAGGAGTCCAGTGCTATTTACAGTTCAAAGAGTCATAATAAACCTGAATGCTGCCAAGCAGTCAATGCGGTGGTTATATCAAGACCTGCTGTTGCTCCTCAGCACAACAATCAGCCAAGGGCCAAAAGGCCTCGAAGACAATTCACTCAGCTCAACATGACTTTATCCCAAATTCTTCCACAGTTATTGAAAACCAACTTGGTGATTCCGAAGGAGGCCCCGAAGAGTCCCAATACAACATCAACAATGTACAATCCAAACGCCCGCTGTGCTTTTCACTTCGATTTCCTAGGGCACGATACGAATGATTTTTGGGTTTTGAAAAATAAGGTGAAAGACCTGATTGATGCTAAGGAGATTTAGTTCGAAGCACCTGAAATACCTAATGTTATGACTGCTCCTATGCCCAAGCATGGAGTAAATGCTGTAGATGAAGACTCGTTTGTGGTTTCTGTGAAAGACATTGTTACCCCATTGATGACTGTAAAGAAGAACCTTTTGTTAGCCAGTTTATTTCCAGGTTGTGATGAAGGTTGCCGTATGTGTTCCGTCCTACCTACCGGTTGCCATCTTTTGAAGTCAGGTGTCCAACGCCTGATGGATAATAAAGAAATTCTGTTTGAGAAGACTTTTGTTCCTTTGGTTCCTACTGAAGAAGTTGCTATAATCACCATTTTCGACAATTCTTCCAAGGCTTCCTCGAGAAAGCCTGTTAGAATTACATCTGTTCCAAGAATCACTCCCTTGATCATCACTGTTCCTAGGCCTATCCCCTATAAATCAAATAAAGTTGTCCCATGGCACTACGGGGCTGACGTATATTATCACGGAGTTAAGCAAGACTTGAGTGCTAAAGAGGCTGATACTGACGTCAGCAATATTGTTGGACCTACCAAAGTCACCCGCAACGGAAGACTTTTCTCCCCTGAGATCTCTCCACCAGCTATTCGGAAGCCTGTTGTTATTACACCTGCCAGTATACCTGCTCTTGTCCCTGTTCAAGTTCCAATTCTTACCCCTGTTGCCGAGTCATCTGACACTCGAGGCAAAGGAACCACCGGTGAGCCTGCCCAGACGGAGGTACCGAAGACGATTACTGTTGAAGCCTCTAGACAAGAGATGGAGGAAATTTTGAAGATCATTAAAAAGAGCGACTACAATGTAGTCGAGCAGCTGGGGCAGACCCCATCCAAAATCTCTATGTTGTCTCTGTTACTTTGCTCAGAAGCCCATGCTAAGGCTCTGATTGCTTTCCTAAAGACTGCGCACGTTCCGCAGGAGACGTCAGCTGATCAGTTTAAAGATTGTGTGGCTAGTCTGACAGCAGATAATGGGTTGGGTTTCTCTAACTCCGACTTGACTGTTAAGGGGAAGAATCACAACGACGCCCTACATGTCTCCATTGAATACAGGGGCACTACTCTTGCTCACGTATTGGTGGATACTGGGTCTTCGTTGAATGTGTTACCTAAGAAAGCTCTAGACTGACTAGACTATGAAGGGTTGGAGCTGAAACCAAGCAACATTGTAGTCAGGGCCTTTGATGGGTCCAAGAGAATGGTACACGGAGAAGTGGATATTCCGATTAAGGTTGGCTCTCAGGTTTTCGCATCTACATTCTATGTGATGGACATTCGGCCATCTTATTCTTGTTTGTTGGGTCGCCTGTGGATCCACAAAGCTGGGGCAATAACCTCAACGCTCCACCAGAAGCTAAAGTACCCGGTGAAAGGGAAAATTGTGACAGTCCAAGGAGAAGAGGAGTACATGGTCAGCCACCTCAACTCTTTCCGATATGTAGAGATGGATGGGGAGTTCATTGAGACCCTGTTTCAGCATTTTGAAGAGGTTCCCCAGACGCTGGCATCAACTGAAACTGTTGTTGAAGATCCTCCAATGAAGATGGCTTCCTTCAAGGATGCCCGGGATGTTGTTGAGAAAGGTGGGTGTGCAAATTGAGGCCAACTCCCTAATTTTGCACATAAGACTAACAAATTTGGTTTGGGTTTCACTGCAGAAGCTCAAAGGGCTGTTCGAAGTGCACGAATCAGAAGACCTCCCCTATTTATCAGCAATTTAGGAGTGAATGCCATTGAAGACGATGTTGAAGAGTCTGAGTTTGACAATTGGATCTACCCCACTACTGATGGTAGACTGAGCAACTGGACAACAAAGGACTTCATCCCGATTTATTTTATTACCCAATAATGATACTTTTTGTTTTGAATCTGTAACAGACAATGTTTTAAACTTTATGGCCCGGTGTCTTACCCGGGGCACCGTGGCTTAATTTGTGAGGGCTTTATATGTGTCATCTACATATATCATTAATAAAAGCATTGGACTTTTTGCATTTCAAAATTTTGCGCTCCTTGTTTTTCTTTTATTACATATTGCAAAATAGCTATTTTACACACACTCACATATACAGGTCTACATCCACTCTGGATCCCACTGATAACGACTCTGCTACTGCCGGTTATGACTTTGAAAGTCCGATCAACTTAGACGAAGACGAAGGTGAAGATGATTGTGAAGTGCCTGGTGAGCTTGCTAGACTGTTACTTCAGGAAGAGAGGGTTATTCAGCCGCATGAGAAGCCCGTGGAAACAGTAAATCTGGGTACAGAGATAGACAGGAAAGAGGTCAAGATCGGCGCAAATCTGGAGTCTAGTGTTAAACAACGGCTGATTCAGATGTTGCGAGACTATGTTGAGATCTTTACCTGGTCTTATGAAGATATGCCTGGTTTGGATACCGATATTATGGTTCACCGCCTACCTACCAAGGAAGACTGTCCTCCAGTGAAATAGAAAGTCCGCCGAATGCGCCCAGAGATGTTTGAGAAAATCAACGCTGAAGTTATGAAACAATTTGACGCCGGTTTTCTAGCAGTTACTTCTTACCCGCAGTGGGTTGCCAACGTGGTTCCTGTGCCAAAGAAAGATGGTAAAGTTCGAATGTGTGTTGACTATAGGGATCTGAACAGGGCGATCCCCAAGGATGATTTCCATCTGCCTCATATCGACGTTCTGGTTGACAACACCGCACAACATAAAGTCTTCTCCTTCATGGATGGTTTCTCCGGTTATAATCAGATTAAAATGGCTCCCGAAGACATGGAGAAGACAACCTTTGTTACTCAGTGGGGTACCTTTTGCTACAAGGTCATGCCTTTAGGATTGAAGAATTCTGGGGCAACATATCAGCGCGCCATGGTCGCTTTGTTCCATGACATAATCCATCATGAGATTGAGGTATACGTCGACGACATGATTGCAAGATCCCAGACTGAAGAAGAGCATCTGGACCACCTTCAAAAGTTATTTGACAGGTTAAAGTTGTACAAGTTGAGGTTAAACCCGAACAAGTGCACCTTCGGGGTGAGGTCTGGTAAGCTGCTGGGTTTCGTCATAAGTGATAAAGGTATTCAAGTGGATCTTGCAAAAGTGAAGGCTATACAGGAGATGCCAGCTCCCCGAACAGAAAAAGAACTCAGAGGCTTTTTGGGATGTTTGAACTATATTGCCCGATTCATCTCACACCTGACTGCTACTTGTGAGCCAATCTTCAAGCTACTGAAGAAAGATCAAGTGGTAAGATGGAATGATGAATGTCAGGCCGCTTTCGAAAGGATCAAAGAATATCTCCAAGAGCCACCCATTCTGATGCCTCCAGTTGAAGGGAGACCTTTGATCCTATACTTGACAGTACTCGATAATTCAATGGGGTGTGTGCTGGGGCAGCATGAGGAGTCTGGCCGAAAAGAGCATGCTGTTTACTACCTTAGAAAAAAGTTTACCGACTGTGAGACCCGATACTAGTTGCTCGAGAAAACTTGCTGCGCTTTGGCATGGGCTGCTCGCCGGCTGAGACAATATATGTTGACTCACACTACTCTATTGATATCAAAGATAGATCCAACCAAGTATATCTTTGAAAAGCATGCCTTGTCCGGAAGAATAGCAAGATGTAAAATGATATTGACTGAGTATGACATCCAATACACAATCCAAAAGGCAATCAAGGGAAGTGTGTTGGCAGATCATTTGGCACATCAGGCAGTGGATGATTACCAGTCTATGAACTTTGAATTTCCGGATGAGAATATCATGATAGTGACTGACTCTGAAGAACCTGGACCGGATGAAGGACCTGAGGAGGGATCCCTATGGTCTATGTACTTTGATGGAGCTTCAAACGCTTTGGGTAATGGCATTGGCGCCGTGATCATATCTCCTAAAGGCTCTTATACTCCATTCACCGCCCGACTATGTTCAACTGCACCAACAACATGGCGGAGTATGAAGCGTGCATCATGGGTCTTCGAGCAGCAATTGACCTAAGGATTAAGTTTCTAAGTGTTTTCGGAGATTCCTCTCTCGTGATCAGTCAGATCAAAGGCGAGTGGAATACGAAACACCCGAATCTTATTCCTTACAAGGAGTATGTATTGACATTGCTTCCCCACTTCGAAGAGATAACCTTTGAACACTTCCCTAGAGAGGAGAATCAGTTGGCGGACGCGCTGGCTATGATGTCTTCTATGTTCAAGGTCAATTGGGACAACGAAGCTCCCCGGATTATCATTGAAAGGTTGGACGAACTTGCTCATTGTTGTGACATTGAGAGTGAAGAGGTAGCAGATAAACCCTGGTTTCATGAGGTGAAAAGGTATCTCGAGGCTCAGGAATACCCCGAGGGCGCATCTGTTAATGATAAAAAGTTTCTAAGAAGGTTCGCGGCAAAGTTCTTCATCAGCAATGGCATTCTTTACAAGCATAACCATGATTCAACCTTACTGCGATGCGTGGATAAGGACGAAGCAGAAAGAATCATGGCAGAGTTACATGAAGGTACCTTCGAAACTCATTCCAATGGACACACCATGGCAAAGAAAATCCTACGGGAGGGATATTTTTGGTCCACAATGGAAGCCGACTGTTATCATCATTTTAGGACTTGTCACAAGTGCCAAGTCTATGTTGATAAGGTGCACATACCTCTAGTACCTTTGAATGTCTTGACGGCACCTTGGCATTTTGCAATGTGGGGGCATCGACATGATCGGCGAGATCAGACCTACAGCTCCAACGAGCATTGTTTCATCCTGGTAGCTATTGATTACTTTACGAAGTGGGTTGAAGCAGCTTCCTTTGCTACTGTAACCAAGATCGTCGTGGCACGGTTCATTTGGCACAATCTGATTTGTCGATACGGTGTACCAGAGAGGATCATTACGGACAATGGTACAAACCTCAACAATAAAATGATTACCGAGCTCTGCAAGAAGTTCAAGATACAGCATCACAATTGTTCCCCTTACCGGCCGAAGATGAATGGGGTTGTTGAAGCGATTAATAAGAACATTAAGAAGATTGTGCAGAAGATGACGGTGACGTACAAAGATTGGCACGAGATGTTACAATTTTCTCTTCATGGGTACCGTACCTCAGCATGGACGTCAACAGGGGAAACACCCTATTCCTTGGTATATGGTATGGAGGCCGTATTACCCATTGAAGTTCAGATACCCTCTCTTCGGATTATGAAGGATGCAGGTTTGAGCGAAGATGACTGGATTCAGACCCGGCTTGATCAGCTGAACTTAATCAACGAAAAGAGACTCACTGCTATTTGTCATGGTCAGACGTACCAAAAACGAATGATCAAGGCATTTAATAAGAAAGTTAGACGACAAGAGTATCGAGTTGGGGATCTGGTGATCAAGCGCATCATACTGCCTCAAGGTGATCCCAGGGGAAAATGGACCCCTACTTACGAAGGGCCATTTGTGGTTAAGAGCATCTTCTCAGGAGGAGCTATGATTCTAACTACCATGGATGGTGACGACCTTCCTCACCCCGTCAATGCAGACATGGTGAAAAGATACTACACATAAACAAAGACATGCTAGGTTGACTGGCCTAGGCAAAAATAAGGGATAAAAATGAAAAAATCCGTACACCCAGTAAGTCGAAAACCTGAAAAGGCGGCTTGGGAAAAAAAGGGTATCCCGGTGGACTGAAAACCCGAAAGGGCGGTCCAGGCAAAAATTAGGGATCAAAGCGTAACACTATGTCTCATTGGATCACCTTGCAACCAGACTTCGGTATCGACTATCAAGCTCGAACGACGCTAATCAATCTGATTTACCTTCAACCAAGTAGCAAAGTGATGAGATGCTCGAGGACATAAAGGCAATAGCAGAGTTGGAACCCAGTGGGATTATTCACATAGCTATTTTGTTTATTTTTTCAAATTGTGTAAATTCTATTATTCGGCGGCGTTCTCTTACTAGGACGTCAGCCTCTTGTACAAAAAACGCCTATTTACAGGCCAAACTTCAAAATCAATACAATTCATTTCCAAAGAAACTTCAACTATTTTTCCTTTTTCTTTTTGTTTTGCAAAGAACGTCCAATGTTCATTTTTGATATATGCATTTGACATTAATTGCTGCTCATGAATGTTTACATGCGAAACAAAGGACGATTACTTGTAACATCAGAAACAGGGGCAAATAAGAATTGTCCAAGTTGTAAAGTTGCTCTGTCCACCAGGTACAAGGTAAATTCAGCTGAAGAATAGGGCTGAGATACATTCACTCCCCGCAGAGTAAGACAATAATGTTAACTCTCCCCAGATGAGACTTGCAACTGTAAATGAATCAGTAATATTCTCCCCAAGCAGAGTTCATCTACCATCAGCACTGAAAGGTCTTAATATTCCCCAGTGGAGTATAAGAATATTCACCGGCAGAATATAAAATATCCCCAGTGGAGTTTGAAATTTTTCTCAGCGTAGTCTGAAAGAGCTTCCCCAATGGAGTGTGGAGAATCGTCCCCAGTAAACCTTGGAAGATTGTCCCCAACAAGTTCAAAGGATTATCCCCATAAGAGTCTAAAAGGTTATCCCCAATGAAGTTGCGATTGAAAGATCGTCTCCAGCAGAGTTCTTTCCTTTCACAAACAGGAAATTCATTCCCCAACAGGATTCAGTATCACCAGCAACGATAATTCATCCCAGCGGAATTTATCAGCGGAATCCTCTACAGAGCATCTCTTCCCCACAGAGTAATCTCCTCATCATTTTATTCCCCAACGGAGTTATCCTCTCCTGCAGGTTTATTCTCACAATCATTTTCGTTCGCCATCCCCAGCGGAAACGAAGAATTCAACTCTTTTTCTCCAGCAGATATTCAGGATTTATTTTCCCCAGCTAAAAACATTACATTTCCATACATCATGACACATGCACATACGCATCATACAACACAATCTCATTTATTTTGAGAACATCATTGCTTAATACATATCATGCATTGCATACAACTAACCTTTACCTTTCAGGTAAGATGCAGTTAAATTCTCAGCTATGAAGCCTTTACACTGTCAAAGTATGGACGAGTTCTTAAATCTCAATAGAATTATTCTCGGTTGAATTACAGACAGTTCCTAAATCTTGATGAAGATGTTTCCCTCAGTCGAAGTACTGACCGGTTCTTAAATCTCAACCGAATTATCCTCAGTTGAATTACAGATAAGGTTCTAAATCTCGACAAAATTTCTCAGTCGAAGTACTGACCGGTTCTTAAATCTCAACTAAATTATCCTCGGTTGAATTACATATAAGGTTATAAATCTCGGAAAAGCTCCTCTGTTGAATTACTGACAGTTCTTAAATCTCAACGGAATTATTCTCGGTTGAATTACAGACAAGTCCTAAATCTCGATGAAGATGTTTCCCTCAGTCGAAGTACTGATCGGTTCTTAAATCTCAACTGAATTATCCTCAGTTGAATTACAGATAAGGTTCTAAATCTCGACAAAGTTCCTCCGTCGAATTACTAACAGTTCTTAAATCTCAACAGAATTATCCTTGGTTGAATTACAGACAAGTCCTAAATCTCGATGAAGATGTTTCCCTCAGTCGAAGTACTGACCGGTTCTTAAATCTCAACTAAATTATCCTCAGTTGAATTACATTTAAGGTTCTAAATTTTGACAAAGTTCCTCCGTCGAATTACTGACAGTTCTTAAATCTCAACAGAATTATCCTCGGTTGAATTACAGACAAGTCCTAAATCTCGATGAAGATGTTTCCCTCAGTCGAAGTACTGACCAGTTCTTAAATCTCGACCGAATTATCCTCAGTTGAATTACAAATAAGGTTCTAAATCTCGGCAAAGCTCCTCCGTCGAATTACTGACAGTTCTTAAATCTCAACAGAATTATTCTCGGTTGAATTATAGATAAGTCCTAAATCTCGATGAAGATGTTTCCCTCAGTCGAAGTACTGACCGGTCCTTAAATCTCAACAGAATTATCTTCATTTGAATTACAGATAAGGTTCTAAATCTCGACAAAGTTCCTCCGTCGAATTACAGACGAGTTCCTAAATCTCAGCAAAGTTTTCTCAGTTGAATTACGGGCAATTTCTTAAATCTTTACGAAGATGTTTCCCGCTCAGTTGAATTACGGGCAAGTTCTTAAAACTCAGCAGAGATGTTCTCTCAGTTGAATTACAGGCAAGTTCCTAAATCTCAACAAGATCAGACTTCCCCAACGGAATCTTCCACAACAACAAGTATGCGAGCTCTCGCTAAGGAATCTCTTATGAGATCGACACTCATGCATATGGCATCTTTAAGCCCATCCTCCCGTCAGCATTCTCCAAATGGCATCTGTAAGCCCATTCCCGACATCACAAGGCAGATACCACTTCATGCGAGTGCAAATTTCTGGGCACTCTAGTGTTCAATCATCTTCCACCTTCGGATCACGAAAGGCATGAAAGCCAATCTACATCCTCAGGTTTAAGAAGATTGAACAGGGGCAGATGTTGTACCCCAAAACTTGCCCTCTCATATTCCTTAAGACATTGCAAGAAAAATCTCCAAATGGCTCAAGAGTTGGTCAGACAAGCTATCTCCTAAGGCAGTCTGCCCCAAATTAGGGTTTAGTGTTGCATCAAGGTCCTTGAGTCCAAATGACCTCAATTGCTCCCCAATTCCCTAATATGTTCTCAAAATCATCCATGTCAAATTTCAAGCCTTGCAGAGGAAGTTTGCCCAGTCAATTGCTTAAAGGTCCAAAAGTCGACTATGCTAGGGCAAAAGTCAACTGTGACCTACATACAATCAAACTTCAATATTTTTTTGCCAACATTCTCATTTTGAAGTATATTTCATGATTTTATCAAGGGTTGATCATGATTCATCAAGGATTGCACAAAATTCATCAAGATTCAAAAGTTGCTAAATTAGGGTTTTGTAGGAAAAGTCAACTCAAGTTTGACCAAGCATAACTTTCTCATACTTTATGAGAAATGACCCATACAAAGCTCATTTTGAAGATGATGCAATTTCCTACAATCCATCTTCACACCCCAAGTTCAAAAAATGCACTCACAAGAAGTTATAAATTTGGACATTATAGGTCATTTTTTGAAAGTCAACAAAAACACCTTTTTTACAAAGCTTATAACTTGAGCATGGAATATCAAATTGAGATGAGAACAAAAGGGTTGATTAGAGGACATCTCAAGAGTTCCAAAAAGTCCAAGAACACTTCCAAAAGTTTAAAATTGAAGAAGTTATGCATTGTTGAAGTTGGACTTTTTTGCAAAATTGCCAAAAGTCAACTATCCCCAAAACTTCAAATTTTGTCAAATGGGCCTATTATTTTCCACTTGATTTGAGTTTGCATAGTTTCCCACGTGTCCTAGATTCAGCCATGAGCCCATATTTCATTTTTATTATTTAATTTTATTTTTAATTGAATTTCTTTATTTTAAATCAAATAAAATCATAGAAAATCAAAAGAATTAATAACTCATGATTTTCTGATTGTTTTAGGCTTTGTTTACAGCTAGCATCACCATGGAATTCGTATCAGATCAAATCATGGGCAAAAATATTGAATTGAATCAAATTTGGAAAGGTTTAATAATGGAGATCAAATCACATTCATGTGCATTGAGATGAAGGGATTCCGTCCATGATTCTTACCCTAATACAAAGCACAATACATAAGCAAGCAAAGGCATACAAAATCAGTGTTAGAAAGTGCAGATAGAGGCAAAACGAGAATCGAAAAATTCACAAAAAAAGTGAGAGATCAAAGTCCAAGCTAGAGGCGTTTTCAGGACTTGGGACTTGTCTCAATCGATTGTTGATCATCTCCAGAAGCTTTTACAATCCAGACCATGCATTTTCAAGCACTCTAAAGCACTGTAAGTCTCACGAAACATAGCCATGTTCTTGAAATCGATTTGACTTATTCTTGCATCACTTGAGAAAACTAACGGCATATTTGTGATCACAAGAGCATTTCCAAGCTTTTCATATTATCCAATTGCATTTATCTGGCTTAGGAGAAGAACCACCATTGTTAGGGTTCGTTTCTTGTTTTTGGGCATTTCTATTCCAGGTACAATTGAAGCACATAATGGACATGGTTGTGACCGGGAGGGTGAAACAAACACAACCATGCCCTTGGAATTTATTTTTGTGGCCTGAGAAGGATTTTTGAGATGGGCAACCTTGTAGCTACGGACTCCTGTCCGTTGGTATAGGCAGTCAGACTTTTGGCCACAGTTGGGAGGTCAGGGATGATGCGTGGCATCCATCCACTGGCTAATTCAAATATGGCGCGCCGTTTTTTTTTCTGACCAATAATTGTTGTTTTATTATATTACTATTGTTTTGTATTAATATAACAAATAGATCAACATGGTGTAGTGGCAAAGCAAGCGTGCATATCTCCTTCAGGACCTGGGTTCGAATCCCAGGTCCCCCACTTTCTCAATATTTTTGTTCTTCAGGTGATCCAATGCATGCTCCATCTTGCAACCTACCATGCGCCATCATTCATCCAATTGCCAGAAGGCCAAAGGCCAAATCCGAGGGTCCAAAGCTGAAGGTCCACCATAGGCCAACTCCAAGCGTGCATACCAGATCCCAAAAAAGTCAAAGAAGGCCAGCAATGTTGGGCTTCAGAATTGCTACTCACACCAAAAATTCAGGCCCAATACCCCTCTCTCTTTTATTCATTTATTTTTGTTTATTTAATTGCTTTATTATTTCTATTTAATTTTTCTAACCAATCAAAATTCCTTTTTTATTAAATAAAATCACAAAAAATATTTTTTTATTTCAATCAAATCTTTTATTTTTCTTAATAAATTTATTAATTAATTAGGTTTTAATTAGAAAACTTTAATTCCTTTTGTAAAATAAATAAAATCAATTAGACTTAATTAGTTTTTAACCATTAATTTAATTATTATTATTTCTTTCCTAAATAATCAAAACTCCAAAAAATAATTTATTTTTTATTTAATTAATTAATTAATTTAATTTAGGTTTAATTTCTTTCCCTTAAATAAGAACAACAAAAACCTAAAAAAGATTTTTTTCTTTAACCAAAAGGGTCAAAACCCCAATCATGCATCCGATTTAATTTTGCGCCACGATTTACTTATTTTTATCCAATAACGTACCTGCTTACGGGTTATAATAGTAAATAGGACTTTTAATTATTTTTATTGCTTTATTTTATTTTTCAAAGGGTTTGTCTTTGGCGATGTAAATACCCGACGCCTTGTAATTTAAATTCGGCCTTTTAATTCCGCAAATTATAACTGTTAGATGTTTGATAATAGGGTTCGCATGACAAGACTGAATGTTAATCTTAAAATCAACTTAGATCACCCTTAAAATGTACAAAGATAAAAATACTTACACTCCTTTTCGAACAATGACAAAACCTTTTTCACACTTACACTCCTTTTCGAACAACGTTTTCAAAAACACTTCATACGCTCTTGAGGACAGAAGCAAGAGTTAAATCGAAGTTTTCAAACAAAAACTTTTTCAAACCCACAAGCACAAAGAAAGCAATTTTGAAAACAATTGAGCAAGTACCTAAGAGCTCGTGGATAACCACGGATAGAAAGGGTGCTAACACCTCCCCCTTTCTATAATCTACACCCCGAACCCGAGAAATATCTCGAAAAAGGAATTTTTCTGTGCTTTTGTCCTTTCCTTGTTGGATAAAATAAAAGTCGGTGGAGACTCTTGCTTACCGCGACATTTTGCAAAAACAAAACGCAAAACACAAACAAGCATTCCAAAAAATAGTCAGTTCTTCCCACTGTACCACAGGGACCATTATCAATTGCTACATGCAAAGAAAAATAACACTTGGAATGCATACGACACTTTGCCATGGTTATACATCAATGTAAAGTCAAGTTTTATCTTAGCTTTGAAATTTTTGTTCCCCGTGTTTCTAATGCAATGTTTTATAACGAATAAAACACATTTCTCATTCGAAAAACATTTTATGGTAATAAAAGACAGCTTTTTGATGAAAACAAACTTTGTTGATTGGCCTATGAACATGAATTTGTACAAGGATGCAATTCCTACATGAGGTAGTTGCGAAAAAAAGAAACGAAAAATACAATAGGTACAAATGGCAATGAGAGATGCTCAAATTCCCATTAAAACCGATATTTCTACAGTTCTCATATCCTTAATAGTCTCAATGCCTTGCCTCTGAAGAGTAGAATTTGGACCGATCCGTTGACTGCCAAGGTGCTATAGATGTGCATGTGTTATTTGTGGAAAATATTCAGACTACTGTCTCTCACTTATGATCCCCCACTTTTGCTTAGACCACCTTTTCGGGTTTTCGATCCAACGAGATACACATTTTTGCCTAAGTCTCCCTTTCTGGTTTTCGACTTAGCGGGTTATTATCTTTTCACTTTATCCCTAATTTTTGTCTAGACTTTTTTGATGTCCACCGGGATGCCCATTTTTGCCTAAGTCACCCTTTCGGGTTTTCGACTTAGCGGGTCTCTTAATGCATAGTATTTTTTTGACTGAGTCTGAATTGACTGGAAGTGGAACGTCTTCCCCATCCATGTCTGTCAGGATTAGAGCACCTCCTGCAAAGGCTCTCTTCACGATATATGGTCCTTCGTAGTTGGGAGTCCATTTCCCCCTTGGATCGGAATGGCTTTGCACGATAACCTTTCTCAAGACCAGATCACCAGAATAAAACTTCCAAGGATGGATCTTCTTGTCGAATGCTTTCTTCATCCACTGCTGGTACAACTGGCCATGACAGATGATCGCCAGACATTTTTCGTCAATTAAATTGAGCTGGTTGAGTTTTGTCTTAATCCACTCCGCCTCATCAAGCTTGGTTTGCATCAGAATCCTTAACGAAGGAATCTCCACTTCGACGGAAAGCATTGCATCTGTACCATAGACAAGAGAAAATGGAGTTGCTCTTGTTGAAGTACGTATAGAATTTTTGTAACCATGCATAGGAATAGGCAACATTTCATGCCAATCTTTGTATGTTCTGACCATCTTCTGGACGATCTTCTTTATGTTCTTGTTAGCAGCTTCGACTGCACCATTCATCTTTGATCGATACAGTGATGAATTGTGATGTTCAATTTTGAAATCTTCACATAAGTCCTTCATCATGTTGTTGTTAAGATTAGAACCATTATCAATGATGATTATGTGAGGAGTTCCATAACGACATGTGATTTCCTTCCTGATGAAGTTGGTAACGACTTGTTTGGTTACATTCTTGTAAGAAGCTGCTTCCACCCATTTGGTGAAATAGTTAATAGCCACAACAATGAACCCATGGCCATTTGAAGCGCTCGTTTCAATCCTTCAAATCATGTCAATACCCCACATTGCGAACAACCATGGTGAAGTCATAACATTTAAATTGGAGGAACATGAATTCTGTCTGAATACACCTGGCATTTATGGCACAACTTTGCATATACAAAACAGTCACTCTCTATTGTCATCCAGAAATACCCTTCACGTAGGATATTCTTCTCCATATAATGCTTGCTCGAATGTGTTCAGAAAGAACCCTCATGGATTTCCTTTATGATCGACTCTGCTTCGTGTCTATCTAAGCATCTGAGCAGAACCGAGTCATAATTTCACTTATACAGGACGTCTCCTGATAAGAGGAACTTAGATGCTAAACTTCTAAGAATATGCTTATCACAAATTTTATCATTCTCAAGATACTCTTGCTTCTCAAGGTACCTTTTGTTGTCATAATACCACGATTTTTCATCACACACATCCTCGGTCGAGAGACAATGAGCAGGAAAGACATGTGCTGGCTCTTGGTAGTGGAGAATATGTATATTAGACGTCTGATTCGGAAAGCTCATTGTGAACATCAATGCTAAAGTAGCTAAAGCATCAGCCAACTGATTTTTGTCTCTGGGAATATGTTCAAAGGTGATCTCATCAAAAGCAGGTATCATCTGTAGGATGTAGTCTCTGTACGGAATCAAATTGGGGTGCTTCGTTTCCTAATCACCTCGTACCTGGTGTATGACCAAAGCGGAGTCTCCAAAGACTTCCAAGATTTTGATTTTAAGGTCGATGGCTGCTTCAAGACCAATCACGCAGGCTTCTTATTCTGCCATATTGTTCGTACAATCAAAACACAATTGGGCCGTAAACGGTGTATGAGTATTGCATGGAGATGTCAGTATTTCCCTAATGCCATGACCTACAGCGTTGGACGCACCATCGGATGTAAGAGGTCATTAATCTTTCGGATTGACCCCATCATAATAATCAAGCTTCATAACATCTTCGTCAGGAAAGTCAAATTTCATCGATTGGTACTCTTCCAACGGCCGATGAACGAGATGATATGCAAGAATGCTACCCTTGATAGCCGTTTGTGTAACATACTGAATGTCATATTCAGATAAAAAAATCTTCCATAGGGCAAGTCTGCATGTGAGTGCTGGTTTTTAAAAGATATACTTTATTGGGTCCATCTTCGGTATCAGAAACATTGTGTACATCAGCATATACTGCCTCAAACATCGAGCGTCTCAAGCAAGCGCACAACAAGTCTTTTCAAGCAAGGAATACCTGGATTCATAATCGGTAAACTTTTTACTCATATAATAAATGGTGTGCTCTTTACGTCCTGTTTCATCATGTTGACCAAGCACACAACCCATAGATTCTTCCAGCTCCGTCAAGTACATGACGAGTGGCCTTCCAGACACTGGAGGAATAAGGATTGGTTGCTCCTGGAGATACTGTTTGATCTTTTCAAAGTCTTCCTGGAAATTTTCATCCTATTGGACATCTTGATTCTTGCGTAACAATTTAAAGATGGATTCACAAGTAGTTGTGAGATGATAAATGAACCTAGATATGTAGTTCAATCTCCCAAGGAATCCTCTTACTTCTTTTTCATTTCTTGGTGTTGGCATATTGTATATTGCTTTTACTTTTTCGGGATCTACTTTAATTCCTCATTGACTTACGATGAAACCAAGTAGTTTTCCAGATCGCACCCCGAAGGGTACACTTGTTTGGATTAAGCCTTATCCTGAACCTTTTAAGACGCGTAAATAACTTTTGAAGATGGACCAAATGTTCCTCCCCAGTTTGTGATTTTTCAATCATATCGTCAACATATACTTCAATCTCTTTATGAATCATATCATGAAAGAGCGTCACCATAGCACGTTGATATGTTGCACCATCATTTTTTTAGAACAAAAGGCATGACTTTATAACAATAACTACCCCAAGGAGTAGTGAATGTCGTCTTTGTCATGTCTTCCGGAGCCATCTTTATCTGATTGTACCTCGAAAAACCATCCATGACGGAGAAAACTGAGGACTGGGTCGTATTATCAACCAATACATTAATGTGAGGTAATGTGAAGTCATCCTTTGGGCTCGCTTTATTCAAATCCTGATAATCCACACACATGCGTACCTTCCCATATTTCTTAGGAACGAGTAAGATGTTAGCAACCCAATCTGAGTACTCACATATTAAAAAGAAACCTGCATTCATCTATTTTTCAACCTCTTCTTTGATCCTGAGAGACATATCTGGACGAGTTCTGCATGGCTTTTTCTTTATTGGAGGACATTCTGGCTTGAGTGGCAAATGATGCCAAACTATATCAGTATCCAACCCAGGCATTTCTTCATACGACTAGGAGAAGATGTCAGAGTACTCTCTGAGAAGCTCAATCAACCTCTTCTTTACATTATCTTGCAAGACGACCCCTATCTTGACCTCTCTCTTTATTATGTCAGTACCAAAGATAATGATCTCAATGGCTTCTTGATGAGGCAGGATTGTTTTCTCTTCTTGTCTCAAAAGTCTTGCCAATTCCTCTTGAATTTCGCAATCTTCCCCACTATCTTCATCGGCTTGGTCATTCGGATTTCCAAGGATATTGGTGCAAGGAATTGTAACATCATCGTTTATAATGGAATTCGAGGTAGACCTACATGATTGATGAATCATGCCTTATTTTATGATATGAATGCAGAGTGGAAAATGGTTAAAGAGTTAAAAGGAAAAGAATTTCCATTTTTATTTTACAAAAATAAAATAAAAGACAGAGAGCAAAAAATTGTATGCGAAAATGCAATTTTATTCAATTTTAAACAAACATAGAAACATGAGGGGGCCCTTTTCACAAGCTGTCAACATGCTTCGGGCAAAACATGTGACTTATTTAAAACACAAACATTAGATGTCAAAGAAAACCACTTCAGGAATATCTATAGAAGTCCAATTACCGAGTTCTTGATCAGGCGCAATCTGGTAAATATACTGAGATATATCCGCACTATTTTCATCATAACTATCCACTTGGATTTTTACTTGAACACTTGGACCAGCACTAACAAACACCTCTGAAAGTGGAGGAATCTGCTTCCCTTTGAGCATGGCTGGACTAGAACCAACATGATCTGAAGAAGGGGACCCGAACCCAAGACCAGACTTATCCTGCTTTTCACGCACTTCGACCACCTTATCCCAATATTCATTAGGAATTCCTGACTCCACAATGGCATTGGCATCCCTCAAAGAAGCCATTGGAACTCTGGATTTCTTTTTAGTTTACAGCACGACGGGGAATCTGTCAACAAAGATGATTTCCAAGGCTTGGAAAGGGGTTTCATGTACTTCTCCGTCCATTTTAAAATAGCGGAAGGAAGTAACATTGTTGATCACGACGTATTCCTCTCCACCAATGACGATGACCTTTTCTTGAATGGTGAATTTCAAACGTTGGTGTAAAGTTGAGGTTACAGCCCCTGTCATATGGATCCACGAGCATCCCGGCAGGAAAGTATAACATGGGCGAATATCCATGATATAAAATGACAAGTAGAACACATGGGGAACAATCTTGATGGGTAGGTCAACTTCTCCCTCCACGAATCTTCTTTACCCATCAAAAGTTTTGACTGCCAGCGTGCTAGGTTTTAATCATAACTGCGTCCATATTCAGCTTGAACAGAGTATGTTTAGGAATCACATTTAAAGAAGACTTGGTGTCTACCAGGACTCGAGATATCACAGTGTCTAAACATCTGATGGAGATATGCAGCGATTTATTATGAGCTCGACCCTCAGGAGGAAGCTCATCATTATTAAAACCCAGACAGTTCCCCACAGAAATATTTGTAACAACTATTTCAAATTGGGCCATAGAAATTTCAAGATTCCCATGGCAACCGTGAAAATTCTCATCAAGGTCGTTCGATGTACTTCGGAATACAAAAGGAGGGATAAGATTGATATCTTTGCAGGCATCTAATTTATCTGGTCAACCACCTTCAATTCAATCTTCTTAATTACCCTAATTAGATGCTCTACTTTCTGTTTAAATGGCACCTCAGGAGAATCACTGACTACCTGCTTCCCCTTATCTTTCATAGGAATGTCTTCAATAATTTCTTCAGGAGGGGGTGGAGTAGGAGCAAAGACTCTTCTGCTTCGGGTTATTCTGCTAGTCCCAACAATGTTGGTTATGTCCTTATTCTCAATCTGAGGACATACGATTTTCTTTCCATGAATGTAAACAACATTCTACTCCCATGGCACTGCCCTATTATCAGCTATCCGAACAGGAATTGGATTCGGAGGTGCCAGTGCTTGGGTTAGCAGAGGAGCAACCAGACTCTGATCTGGTGTAGGAAGCGCTGGAAATTGTATAACCAATGGAACTCTCGAATTATTCCTCTGAACATTGCTCGGATAGTACGAAATCTCTAGAATAGAAACATCACCCTCAGAGGTAACCTTCTCAACTCTAACAACCTCTTCGTCCATCAATTTATGAATGTCATTTTTCAATTCATCACACTCATCTAGATTGGATGAGCATTTTAAATAGAAGTCATGAAGCTCTTGTAGAACTTCTTGCTGCAAAAGTTGTTCTCTTAAAACTTCCTTTGACATCTGAAACTCATCAACTTGAGTTACTAAGTCATGACCATCATCGAACGCGGTTGCATTCATAGCAGCCCCATGATGGGGAAGCATAGGATTATTCTGAACAATATGGCCTATAGGAGCAAAGCTCAACTCCTTGGTGTCCAAAAGTTCTTGCACCTTATACGTTAAATTTTACAGTTTTCAATCGAGTGGCCTGCAGCACCCAAATGAAACTCACAATGTGCATTAACAGCATAACCCCTTGGAAGTTCAGTCGGTGGAGGACCTAACTCTCGGAGCAGTACCAATTGGCCAGATAGCAATTGTGGAAGCAATTGGGAATACGACATTGGGATCAGATCCAACTTCCTCTCGGGATACCTTTGCGACCTTTGTTGACCCCTTTGTCCTTGGGGCCTCTAATTCTGTTGATAGTTTCATGGTGGTGCGTACAGTTGTGGTGGAGTAGCAATAGGAGTTTGATAATATGGAATCTGTACAACAACTTTCCCCTTATCAACAAAGTCACTTCTCACCTCTCATTCCTTCTTCTTAATAAAACCACTAGAATAGAGTTTCTTTCCACTACCTGAGTCGTTATTACCACTTGTGCCAGATGCATCTGCAATAGTCCCTACCTTAATACACATTTAACCCGCTCCCCAATGATAACCATATCTGAAAAGGAGTCAGAAGTTCTTCCAAGCATGTTCTGCAAATACGGACCTCAGAGGGTGCTCATAAACAAATATACCAGTTCACGATCCAGGAGAGGAGGTTGGACCCTTGCGGCAAGACTGTGCCACCTCTGGGCATACTCTTGGAAAGACTCATTAGCCTTCTGAGACATACTTTGTAATTGTGCATGACTAGGCACCATGGCAGTGTTGTAGTGATAATGTTTCAGAAAAGGATCGACAAGCTCGCCCCAAGTACTAACATGAGTTTGCTCTAATTGCATATACCACTCCAATGGAGCTTCAGCCAAGCTTTCTTGAAATAAATGCATGAGAAACGGCTTGTTGCTAGCATATGCGACCATCTTTTTGCAGTAGGATCAGAGATGAGTCTTTGGACATGTAACCCCCATATACTTATCAAATTCTGGTACTTTAAGTTTCGGTGAAATCATAACCCCCATAACCAAACGCATAGCGGCAACATTGAATCCCGACCTTTTGGAAGTCTCCATAACCTTCAGATGTTCTTCCAAAGCCTTGTACATTTTGGCAGTTTCAGACAAATCAGTTATAGAATCCTTTAGAGGGCCATCGAGATCGATGACATCATGGTGATCATCCACAATCATCCGAGGGTTTTCTTTAGGAATTCCCCCATTGTCAGGCTTAGGTCTTCCATTCTTGGATGTAGAGGCACTGTCAACCAGCTTAGTAACGCTCAGTCTGAGCTCTTCCTTCCCCTGGATGACGGCATGAAGAATTTCTAGGAGCTAATTCACTCGATCACCCATGGTGTCCATGTCTTTTCAGAGTGCATCCTGGTTCTGCTCAATCTTCTCCATAATCCTCAACTTGTTGGCTCGAGTGTGATAAGGATGTAAGGAAGTCGTCTTGTAGATTCTGATAATAAGAGGCAAAACCAACAGATAAGAATTTCAGCCAAAAACCTGCAATTCATGAAATACACGATATGTATGATGGCTGAAATGATTATCCATTCCGGTTTTTCATAGCTTAATCAACTTCAGTAATTATCAAGCAACGTGATAATAAGAACGACCATATAAAGAAAATACCCAATATTGCTCATATAATAAGGGAAACGGGAGAAATCCCAACAGAGTTTAATACAAGAAAGTTACAAAAGTAAAAGATAAACGTTCCGCCCAAAAAGCCTGGTGGTAATCGGAACAATAAGATATGAAATACAACAATCAATCTTATAGATCTAAACAATGCAATAGACTGTTCCCCAAGCGTTCAACATTCCAAGAAATAGTCCCTTTCATAAGTTGCTTTGTCTTCTCCGCATCGGGCTTCAAAATTAGACTTTGAATCACCTCATCCTTCTTGATCATCATGATCTACGACCATGGAATCGAGTCAACAAATCAACATACTCTTTATTTGCGACGTTAAGATTTCGCCCCCATTATTTCTTTCAACATGCTTTTTGAGATTTTCAATTTCCTTGTTGGACCGTTCCATAGACTACAACAGCTAACAACACGTGGAACACGCACCCAATACCATTTCTAGACATTTCTCCTACTTTATAGGCCAAGAAGCCCGAGGGTAGACCACTATTCTTTTCACATCACTAAAGCCCAAATAAAGTGCCTTAGCAACGACTTAAGGACTTGGGCTCGTTCGGAATGACATGTGCTCGGTGATCTTGAGCAAATGAGAGTATTCTTCCAAAGTCTGAGTGGTCTGATAGTCCTGGAAGGTGAAACAATGTAACTCATAGTCGTAAATATGAAGTAGATTCCGAAGAGCTCCATTATCAACTCGAACAACTAATATAGTCAAAGTGCCACCATGACTTTCACTGAAAGCCTCTACGTAAGGATGGACTAAACGGTCTTTTAAACTCTTCAAATACGGCCAAGAACTTGAGCAGAACTGATAAGTAAAATAGTCTCTTATGGTTCTCTTGGGAATATCATTGTTGCTAGACGTTACTGACGGAAACTATAACTTCGTGACATACCCTGAAATGGACATACACATGCAAAGTTAGTATATAGTTTCATTTTTCTGATATTTCTTTTAAAAATAAACAAGCTATGATGTAAGTGCAAGTGATCACGGGATTACTACTTCCATGATATTGATTTATGTTATACTGTCTCTGCTTAGTTTGTTGGTAACCAGATCATAGGTTCGGAACATAACCGAAAAACCCCCATAAATATCAGATTCAGAACTCAGAAAATAAATCTGAGGATCGCATAGTCACCGACAGAACAAGTCACTAATAGAACAAGTCACTAGTGGTACCTGTAAAGATTATCCCCTCCCCACTCACGGGTAAAGATGAGGTTAGATTAAGGCAAGGGCAACTCGAAAATCACGGGTCCTCTTGAAAGTAAAATCATTTCAACATAAACGTGCATGATGAAAATACCTTCATTTAGACCTCATCCGAGCATGGTATATGAAATGGATGCACTAATCATACCGCGTACTATAACTGTCACATCCCTACTCTATTCCCAGGTTTCCTAGATAGTGCTCTCATAGTAATATCCCACCCAATCAAGAAGCATATCCAGTACAACAGTAGTATATGGAAAGCAGTAAAATACAAGACATACATATGCTCATATAATCATGTACAAATGAATAAATTGAAAGCATAAAAATAAACACCCAAAGAAAATACAACATGAACTAGGAGCGACTACGAGATAGACCAGCAATTGGTCGATCTGTCCCTAGTGAAGTTGCCAGTTGAAACAATAGGCTGAAAATCATCAGACAATAAAGTCGCCATCAAACGTCTTTTATCCCACATGAAGGGAAAGGTAAACATCGATAAAACCTGAGAAGGGATAAGTCACGGTCTTGCGAATGAGAGATCAGGTAAGGGAGTTTGTTACACGAGGGGAAGGTATTTTTGGGTTTTCTGGTGAGTTTCCTTTGGTTATTTTTCTCTCTTTTCTCTCTATGATTTTTCTGGTTGAATAAATGTGAATGAATCCCACTGTAACTCTGAATCTGTTATCTTATCAATAGATATTTGTTATGATATTAAAAACTGAGCTGGAAAAATCGATTAGGACAGTTAGAAAGTTGGTTAGGGGTTATGGAATTCTATTTTTTGTTGAGGAGTTCTGTTTGTAGGTTGTTGAAATTCAGTTATATGTAGAAGTTAGTTATACAATTTCTATTGCAAGTTAGCTGGTTTAAGGTAGTTGAGATGGTTATTTGTGTTAGTTTTGTTGGTTCTGTTGGTTTTTTCCTAGTAGGATAGTCTAAAAAACCATTGGAAATTATTATTTAGCAAAGGTTAGTTATGTGGTTAATTTCGTGGTAACTAATTTTCTGTTTTGGATATGGATACACGAAGTGCAGGGAAGTATGGAGTTGAATTTATTGTGAAATTGTTTCAGGCTTTATACTGATTTATTTTACGTGAACCGATGCATATTTATTGTTTTCACCCTGTATGCAGAATCGGTGTAGATGTGAATAGAGATGCATATCAGATCTAGATCGAATATTCATTTTGGTTTTGTTTTACAAGTTCATGGTGATGAAATCTTGTGGATTCTCGCTCCATTTGTGCAGTAAGTTTTCAGCTTTATACATGGTGTGCTCAAAGGAGATTGTTAGAGTTTAGAGTTTAGCATGGAGTGGATTTTGAATGAAGTTTGGAAGATTGAAAGCTTGGAGATTAGGATTAGAAACACTTGATGAATTAGCACAGGTTTAGGTATTATGGACCTCTTGAAAAATTCTTGTAATTTTTATTGAAACTTCCATTTGGAACTCCTTTTTTGAAATTAATATGATATAGGTTTAATGGCTTGTATTTGGAACAGTAACTTTGTATTCTTCCCTCAAACAATGAAACGATTCTTTCCATTCTCATGAATTCTTGAAATGTTTGTATGGAATTAAGAATAATATTGAGTGAAGTTATTTACTTTCGCGAACTTGTCTTGAGAATTATTGATGACATATGAATAAATCTTGTTCGACTACAACCATCTTGAATTCAACTTGAATCTATCTTAATGCCATGAATATGTTTTTTTAATGTTTTATAACTTCACTTGTTCTTCAAGAAATCCAAGTGCATTTCTTACTTTGAGAGTTTCAAACAAATTTAACCCATGACATTATGTAACACCTCAAGTGATTATAAATAATGAATTTATAAGAACCAAACCAAATCAATATGGCCTCCTTTCCAAAACTCTTAAATTCTATCTCGAATCCACCTTTTGTAATTGAAGCAAAAAATAATAACAATTCCCTGATCACATTACACGTCCACAACATCACCTTTGTACCATGATTTAAACCTTGTAATTCACTCCGCAAAGGCACCCCAATTGACAATGAATTATCTTGAAGCAAATGTCATGAGGAAAACCATATAGATAGGAACAATTAGAAGCATATGAGTGATGATGATCATAAAACCCTGAGATTCCTTGATATGTACCTTGATGGCTTAAAATCCCATGATGAAGATGTCCTTGTAGCTTGATAAGATAAAAGTCTACATAAGCCATGCATCCTGTGATCGGTGGGAATAGAACTGACTGTTTTGGAATGCTGGTCCGCGTTTTGCGTTTGTTTTCGCAAAATGCCACGGTGAGCAAGAGTCGCCACCGTCTTTTATTTTATCCAACAAGGAAAGGACAAAAGCATAGAAAAATTCCTTTTTGAGATATTTCTCGGGTTCGGGAGGTAGATTATAGAAAGGGAAGGTGTTAGCACCCTTTCTATCCGTGGTAATCCACGAGCTCTTAGGTACTTGCTCATTATGTTTTCAAAAGTTTGCTTTTCTTTGTGTTTGTGGGTTTGAAAAGAGTTTTTGTTTGAAAGGAGTGTAGGTGCGAAAAGTTTTATTTTGTTTTTAAAAGGAGCAAGTACTTAAGAACCATCTACCTACTCGAAATTAAACTGTGCAAATGTCCTTTAGACAACGCTAGCCCACTATTGATGAGTAGGTAGCACCATCGTTGGAGTTTTAAGGGTCAATTCGATTAAGGGACATGTGGTCACTAAAGCAATGTTAGGATGCCTTAACGGTAACCCTAATGTCTTAGATCATTTCATCCGAGGCAACTGTTTCGAGGCAACTTATGATCTCTGGACAAAAGGGCGACCTCTAAAACTTCCTATACTCAATGACCACGTTCGAGGCAACCAAGTGAGGTGTACCCTAAGAGTGACATGTGCAAGTGTGTCAATTTTCAGTTATTTATCTTTGTACATGTTAATGGTGAGCTACTGTTGATTTTAAATTAAAATTGGTCTTGTCATGCATTGCCTATTATTCAAACATCTAACAGTTAATGGTTGCGGAAATTAAATTGCGGAAAATAAATCTAAGCTATTACAAGGCGTCGGGTATTTACATCGCCAAAGACAAATCCTTTTAAAATTAAATTGCGAAAAATAAATAAATAAAATCCTAAGTTTAAAACTATTACATTCTCGAAGCAGTTACAATATTGAAATATGGATCAAAAATAAATTGCGCGCGAGAAAATTAAATCGGAGTGTCTTAGGGTTTTGACCTTTTTTATTAAATAAAGCATATTTTGGTTATTTTTTGAATTAAAAGTTAGTCTAAGTTGATAATTGAATTAATTAATTTAATGAAAATATTTTTGGTTTTTTTATTTTAATTAAGGAAATAAAATAAGAATGATTAAAAGATATTAAAAACCTTAATTCTATATTAATTTTAATTTATTGCAAAAGATATTAATGTTAAACCTATTTAAACTAAATAAAATTAATTAATGTTTATTTACAAAAATAAATGGAATTAGTAAAAATATAATTTTTGTTGTTTCTGATATTTTATGAAAAAGTTAATTGGTTAATTAATTAATAACAAAATAAATAATTAAAACAAAAATGAAAATATGAAGGGAAAAGAAATAAACCAAGGGGGTTTGGGCCTGATTTGAGTGTGGAGATAGCAATTCTGAAGCCCAATCCAAACCAGCCTTGTTGACTTTCCAGGATCCCACACGCATGCATTGACTAAGGAGTATGATGAGCTTGCAATCTGGACCCTTGGATTTGGCCTAGAGGCCATCTGGCGCCTGGATCCATGAGACATACGATTAACTGTATCTTGGGCGTTGCACCTAATTTCCTGAAGAAAAAATTGAATAAAGTTTTGGGGGGCCTGGGATTCGAACCCAGGTCCCAGTGCTCAATGACACGCCTGCCTTGCCAACTCTACTGCGCTGCTTCTTTGTTAATGGAATAAGAAACAAATATAATATATGAAATAACACACTAAGCCTGAAAATAAATAAAAAAACGCGCCAATGATTTGAACGGACCAATAACACAGGGACTTTTTATCGTCTTCTTCAAATAACCCTGGTTATTTACCTGCGGACTTTTATCCGCAGGAAGATTCGTAGGGCATCTCAAAAACCCTCTCCAGGCCATTTAAACGAAACCCAAGAGTACCAACGCACTCGTCTCTTCCTCCTGATCATCCATGTAACCATTATTTGGCCCAATTTTCCCTGTAATTCAAATGCCTAAAAACAACACAATAAAACCCTAGGTTCGGGTACATGATTATAGGCCATGAAAACGAAATTAAATGATGCAGGCTTGTTAGAAATTTGATAAGGATCAAGATTATGTCAATAGTTTATCAAAAGGATGCAAGAATGAATGGTTTCGATTTCATGTTCAGAGCCGTTTTCAAGAACACTTACAGAGCTTTTCAGATAGCTTCAGGCCTTGGCTTTGGTTGCTATAGCTTCAGGAGGTTGCTGGCAAGAGAGCTACGTTGTGATTTTGGATTGAGTTGGCCTCCAATGTTGATTTCGATCTTCACTTTTTCAAGCTTTTTCTCAAAATTCTTCTGGCCGTTTCAGTAGTGTTTTTGTGCGTATCTTTGGTCTTCCTCTCTTGTGTGCATATAATAGAATGTCTTTAGGTCAAAATTTGGGCATTAAACCTTATGCATTGAAGAATCAAGATTTGCTTTTAATCACCACAATCAAGTTGCCATATTTGCATAAAATCTGAGATTTTGTGCTTGTTTTGACTTGGCACGAGTTTGATTGAGTATCACATGATATTTGCAAGCTGTAATGATCACAAGAATCCCCTTACATCAATTTTTATATTTTATTTGATTTAATATTGATTTAAAATGAATTAAATCAGTAAAAATTAAATAAAATAGAAAAATAAATGAATAGTCATGAAATCAAATATGGGACACGTGTGTGGCATGAAAAGACTATATCAAGTGGAAAAAAGTTAGCCCTTTTGTCAAAAATTGGAGTTTTGAGGATAGTTGACTTTTAGCAATTTTAGAAAAATGCCCAACTTCAACAATGCATAACTCCCTCAATTTTGAACTTTTGGAGGTGTTTATGGACTTTTTAGAAACCTTGAGATGTCCTCTAATCAACATTTTTGTTCTCATCTCATTTTGATGTTCCATGCTTAAGTTTATAAGCTTTGGAAAAAAGGTGTTTTTGTTGACTTTCAAAAATGACTTATAATGTCCAAATTTGTAACTTTTTGTGAGAGCATTTCTTGATCTTGGGGTGTGAAGATGGATTGTAGGAAATTTCATCCTATTAAAAATGAGATTTGGATGGGTCATTTCTCATAAAGTATGAGAAAGTTATGCTTGGTCGAAGTTGAGTTGACCTTTCCTACAAAACCCTAATTTAGCAACTTTTGAATCTTGAGCAATCCTTGATGAATCATGATCAACCCTTGATAAAATGATGAATTATCCTTAAAAATGAGAATGTTTACAAAAAATCTTGAGGTTTGACTGTATTTGGGACACAATTGACTTTTGCCCTAGCACAGTCGATTTTTTGGCCTCTTGAGCAATTGACTGACCAAACTTCCTCTGCAAGGCTTGAAATTTGACATGGATGGATTTAAGAACATATTAAAACATTGGGAAACACATGAGGCCATTTGGATGTAAGTACCTTGATGCAACACAAAACCCTAATTTTGACTTGACTGCCTTAGGAGGTGACTTGATTGTCCAACTCTTGAGCTAACTTGAGTCACTTGGAGATTATTCTTGGCAAATCTTGAGGGATATGGGAAGGCAAATTTTGGGGTACAACAGTTGCCCCTGTTCAATTTTCTTAAACCTGAGGATATAGATTGGCTTTCGAGCCTTTCGTGATCCGAAGATGGAAGATAATTAAACACTAGAGTGCCCAGAAATTTGCACTCGCACGGTGTAGTATCAGCATTGTGATGTCGAGAATGGGCTTACAGATGCCATTTGGAGATTGCTGGTAGGAGGATGGGCTTACAGATGCCATCTGCAGGAGTTTCGATCGCATAAGAGATTCCTTAGCGAGAACTTGTATACCTGTTGTTGTAAAAGATTCCGCTGGGGAAGTCTTAACCTTTGTTGAGATTCAGGAATCTGGTCTGTACTTCATCTGAGAGAATACCTCGGCTGAGTCTTAAGAACCTGTCCATAATTCAAATGGGGGGTAATCTTTATCAAGATCTAGGAATTGTCTCGTGCTCAACGTAGTATACCGCTGAGGTTATAGAACTTGTCCACACTATGACAGGGGAAAACATCAAGATCTAGGAACTGACTCGTGCTCAATGGAGTGTACCGTTGAGGTTATAGTACTCGTCCATACTATGACGTAGGGAAACATCTTCATCAAGATCTAGGAACTGTCTCGTGCTCAATGGAGTATACCGTTGAGGTTATAGAACTTGTCCACACTATGACGGAGGAAAATATCAAGATCTAGGAACTGACTCATGCTCAATGGAGTATACCGTTGAGGTTATAGTACTCGTATACACTATGACGTAGGGAAACATCTTCATCAAGATCTAGGAACTGTCTCGTGCTCAATGGAGTATACCGTTGAGGTTATAGAACTTGTCCACACTATGAAGGAGGAAAACATCAAGATCTAGGAACTGACTCGTGCTCAATGGAGTATACCGTTGAGGTTATAGTACTCGTCCACACTATGACGTAGGGAAACATCTTCATCAAGATCTAGGAAATGTCTCGTGCTCAATGGAGTATACTGTTAAGGTTATAGAACTTGTCCATACTATGACGGAGGAAAACATCAAGATCTAGGAACTGACTCATGCTCAATGAAGTATACCGTTGAGGTTATAGTACTCGTCCACACTATGACGGAGGAAAACATCAAGATCTAGGAACTGACTCGTGCTCAATGGAGTATACCGTTGAGGTTATAGTACTCATCCATACTATGACGTAGGGAAACATCTTCATCAATATCTAGGAACTGTCTCATGCTCAATGGAGTATACCGTTGAGGTTATAGAACTTGTCCACACTATGACGGAGGAGAACATCAAGATCTAGGAACTGACTCGTGCTCAACGGAGTATACCGTTGAGGTTATAGTACTCGTCCACACTATGACGTAGGGAAATTGTCGAGATTGAGAACCTTATCTGAAATTCAACCGAGGATAATTCAATTGAGATTTAAGAACCGGTCAGGTCTTCGACATAATTGAGAACTTTAACTGTATCTTTCTTGAAAGGTAAAGGTCAGTCATATGAAATGCATGATATGGATCAGGCAATGATGTTCTCAAAATAATGAGATTATATTCGTATGATGCGTATATGCATGTATCATGATGTATGGGGGATATAATGTTTTAGCTGAGGAAAATAAATCCCGAAGCTGCTGGAGAATAGAGTGGAGTTCTTCGTTTCTGTTGGGGATGATGAACGAAGATGATAAACCTGTAGGAGAGAAAAACTCCGTTGGGGGAATAAACTGATGAAGAGATTACTCCGAGGGGAATTACTCTGTGGGGAAGAGATGCTCTGCTGAAGATTTTAACGATAAACTCCGCTGGGGATTCCGTTGATAAGCTCTGTTGGGGATTTCAATGATGAACTCCGCTGGGGGTGGATTACCGTTACTGGTGATATTGAATCTGTTGAGGATTGAACTCCTGCTTGGGGAAAGAAAGAACTTCGCTGAGGATGATCTTTCAGTGGCGACTTGCTGAGGATAACCACGTTAGACTCTTGTGGGGATAACTTTTGAATTTGGCCGAGGAGACTTATTTCTACTCTGCAGGGGATAAGCTTCCAGAATCTACTGGGTAAGATGATTCAACTCTGGCGGGGAAGCCTTTTTTAGACTGCGCTGGGGAAATGACTCCACTGGGGTATCTTGTATTCCGCCGGAGAACATTCTTATACTCCATGGAGGAATTTTGAGACTGTCGGGGATACTCTTATGCTTGCTGGAGAATATTCTTTACACTCTGCTGGGGAATATTAAGATCTTCTGGGGATACCAAGCCTTTTTAGGGCTGATGGTAGATTAACTCTGCTTGGGAGAGCATTGCTGATTCGTTCATAGTTGCAAGTCTCAGTGGGGAGAGCTACCATTACTGTTTTACTCTGTGGGGAGTGACAATATCTTAACCACATTCTTTAGCTGAACCTACCTTGGTACCTGGAGGACAAAGCAACTACACAATTCGAACAATTCTTATTTCCCCTGTTTCTGCGGGAGAAGGTGCCTGTGGAGGCCATGTGGATCGAGTATTATCCCACCTATGAGGTGCTTGGTATCTTTCGGTCAAAATGACAAGTCTTCTTCTGGTAGGCCAGTGACGAGATGACGAGACATAGTCGTACGCTTTGATCCCTAATTTTTTCCTGGATCGCCCTTTCGGGTTTTCAGTCCACCGGGATACCCTTTTTTGCCCAAGCCGCCTTTTCAGGTTTTCGACTTGCCGGGTGTACAAATTTTTCATTTTCATCCCTTATTTTTGCCCGAACCCTTTTGGTTCGCCGGGAAGCCCTTATTTTTGCCTAGGCCAGTCAACCTAGCGGGTCTTTGATTATGCATAGTACTTTTTTGACTATGTCCACGCTCTCAGAGTGTAGGGAGTTTTCACTGTCAGTAGTGTTGTGTTGCCATACTACCAGAAGATCTTTGTTTGATCATGCAAGATTCGTTGCGGGAATCCATGTCTAATGCCCCAAGTGACTCAGATGGAGATTTGCCCCTGGCTATTTGGCATTTTGAGAGATTCCTTGAATCTTGACTGCCCCAGATTATGGACAATGATCATGCCGTGCCCCTTGATTGGAAGTGTTTTTCCACTTGAGGTGATCCTTTTTATTGAGAAGATTTTTGTTCACTAGATATTTGTCGCGCGAATTTCTCTGCTGTTTGAACAAATAGTCTTATGAAAACAATGTTATTTTAAGAATGCAAAGCTTATGTCTGTCTTAAAATTTTTCGAGAATGCATTTTTTGTAAAACAGGCAATTTTTGTAAAATGTGATGTCAACTTAGGATTTACAGCAAGCCCTACAGGAGTCAGGATACCTTTATAACAGTAAGCTTTCGAACTAACCCATGCTTCAGCTAGGACTTTTAAGGGTTATAACGTGGCCTGGTTCACGGTTTAAGAAACAAAGGATAAAGGCTCAAAATTTATTTGTACCCACACGCTCTTCGTGATGTTCTTCGATCCTAAACTCAGCTAACCGTGCATTTAGATCCTGTTTGAGTCTTTGCTCTGATATTCTAGTGATGGTTCGGATACTGAAAATTTATTTTGAACAGGCAGTCATTTTTGTAAGACCTCTTTCTTTTTTATTTCGTTATCCCTGTCTTTTTGCCTGAACTGTTTCTTTTGTGATTACAGTCAGCGGGATACCCCGGTTTTTTTTGTAAGTCTCCTTCAAAGGTTTTGACTTGATGGGCTTTTATTTCGAGAGATAATGACTGCCTGTCCTTACGATTATACGGAACCATCACCGTCTTTTGTTTCGGAAGGACCTCTGTGATGCCATTCATTGTGCACCTGGATCAATTGAGAAGACTACCCTGCCCCAGGTTATAATTAAGGGTTTTAATTTGTGAAAAGAAAAAACTCTACTTCTTTGGCTCAAAGGGGTTGACTAGGGATTATCTTCCTTATAACTCCACTGTTTAGGATTTGAAACAATGCCTGTACCTCATCAGCGGGGTCTGTTCAAAAGCATACTGTAGAGATTTTGATATCGTTTTCGTCATCCTCCCTCTAAAGGCTTAGAGTTTTTTTTAATCGAGAGTTGAACATCACGAAAAGGAAATATGAAGCAATTTAAGCATAATGAAAACAATTAATTCAAAATAGACACGTGTAATGCATTATTGAAATAAAAAAGTTTGACATGATAATAATTGTTTGAATAATCAAATAAAAATACAACTTCAGAATTCAAATGAACAAAAAGTCTCTTAGTTTGAACTAGTCATCTTAAGTGGAGAACCTTCAGCGAAAGATTTTCATCTCGCCATCCGACATGAATTCTAGCACTCCTCTGTCAATCAAGTCTTGGATCTTGTTTTTCAAAGTCCAACAGTCGTCGGTGTCATGTCCAGGACTATGGGAGTGGTATACACAAAATGCATCGGGACGATAGCCAGGAGTAGAGGTATTGGGATTCCGGGGAGGATCCTTTAGAGTAACCAGATTGACCTCCAACAAGCGTTTCAGTATTAGAGATGATGGTATATCAGTCTCAGAGAAATGTTTTCCAGATGCATTTTTCTTGCGCCAATTACCCCGTCGACGCTGGCGAGGTTGTTGCTAGGCTTGTGACCCTGAAGCAAGCTGGGGAGATTTTCCTTTGTCTTCTTTTCTCAAAGGAGGTTGAATGGTGATTTGATCTTTAACCCTAGTTGTTTGCCCCACTTGGTTATTTTGAAGCAGCTTGTTGACGAGGACCCTGAGCTCTTCTTGTCTTTGAGCTAGGTCTTGAATGAGAGCAATCTGGCCCACCAGCTGTCCCATCATCTGGATCTTCATTGTTGCCAACTCGATTTGTAGCCCTTCCAACTGATCATTCCTGATGCTGCCTGGATTCCCTAGGACCAAGCCCCTTGTGAGGAGAGCTTTTATTTCTTCTTTCCCTTGGGATAAGTTCAAGAACATTTCTTGAAGTTGGGCGTTTTGAGCCCGGAGATCTTGATTGTCTTGTTGGAGAGCCATTGCTGAAATAAACAGCGAGAACATGAGAGACCTGTAAAGGGTACCTGTTTATGAAGTGCATGAGATGAAATGCGTATGATTATGATTTCAAAGACAATCGGGATTCAAATTTGTAAACAAGAAAGGAAACACACTTTATTAGATTTAAACTTCAAAATTCAAATTGTTCAACTGATGCCCTCAGGGCGTTACAAGAATGGAAATACTGAAAAGTGAATAAAAACTGGAAAGGAAATCATCAAAGGTCAATCAACGCTCCCATGGTCTCTTCTTGTCAGTGCGGACATAATCATTCAGGATCCGCTCGTTCTCCAATTGCCTAGTCAACTTCTGGATCTTCTGCTCCTGTTCATTGAACCTCTCTTGGTAGGAATCCCGTTCTTCCCGCAGTTGCATCCTAGACCTCTTCAGTGTCCCAATATTAGTGGGCATATAAGGGTGGAGAATAGTTGGAAGAACCCCCTCCTCATTAGCAACTTCAAGAGTAACAGGCCTGACAGCTTCGTATGGCATACCTAGCTTCTGGGCACGGATGCGGACCCATCTGAGATATGGCTCCATTGGCAGAGAAGTCTTTGGACCCAATTCATGTGGATCAGATTGGTGAACTCTATCCAAGCCCTTATGAATCTACGACGTAGCTCGTCGCTATCTCCATGAAAATCAAAGATGATATGAGGCATCAACATCTCATGAGGCCCTTCTCTTCTGGATCTTCCAAACTGACAGAGAGCTAAACATGGGTTGTAAGAAATCCCTCCATGGGTTCCGATCAATGGAACATTAGGATACTCTCCACAACGATCAGTGACAGTCACCTCATCCATACCTTTGAGAGTCCAGATAATGTCATTATTAGAAAGAGACATCACCCTATAAGCCCAGCCCATTCCTTCTTTGTTCTTTGGTATGAACTTAGGGAGGTGCAAAATAAGCCACCTCGACAATAAAGGAGCACAACACATCAAAGTTCCCCGCTTTCGGGCAGTACGAGCATAGAGCTGATGAAGGATATCACCCAAGAGAGTGGGTACCGGATTCTGAGAGATGAAGATCTTTATGGCATTAATATCAACAAAAGTGTCAGGATTCGGAAACAATACCAGACCATAAATCAAGAGAGCCAGAATATCCTCGAAAGCCTTAAAGTTTAGGCTATCCTAGAAGTAATTAGCTTTGTCAACCAAAAACTTAGTCAGAAAACCCTTAGCTCCACTTCTAGTCTCCCAGTTAGCCATTACCTCTTCTTTGGTCAAGTGAAGGGCTGCATCAATTTCTTCGGGCTTAAGAGTCTTCTCCCATCCAGTAAACGGAGTCTGTTCCAGGACGGAGATACCGAGCAGCTCAGAGAACTCTTCTAGGGTAGGAACCAGCTGGAAGTCCTGGAAAGTAAAACAATGGTACAGCGGATCGTAGAATTGGACCAGAACACTCATCATTTGTTCGTCCAATTTTGAGGTGACCAAACCAAGGAGAGAACCATACCTTCTGATAAAGGAAGTAGTGTCTGGAATCCTGACAACCAATTCTTTAAGCAGGGTAGGTACTTGGACAAAGTTGATCCGGATAGTATTCCTACGCATGGGCATCATGATGACCTACAAAACAAAGCAAAGATGAAACCCTCTTGTCTTTTAAATAGGTTAGTCCTTATGCCAAAATGTATGCAATGTTATGATGTCATGATGTCATGGTGAAGGCACACCACAAGTATCCACAAAAGGCAAACATGGTAAAGGCACACAAGTCACACAAAAGAGCCCTTAGATTTCAGGCTGGCATGGAGCTTAGGTATTACCCTCTTTCAGTTCAGTTGGTTTAAACCTGTCCTAAAAATAGTAATTGGGTTCTAGAGGATCTCAATATCACTGACTACCCTCAATCGGTCATAATTCTTGTTTAGCAACCTTTTCTTGCGGCCGGAATCATCGCGAGAGTTTAGTCTCAATGAGTGTAGCATACTGCTACTGTTCTATGGCCAAGTTGGTCAATTTAAAGGTTCTAAGGTCAGTTGGTGCTTAATGACTCCTTAGAAGACCCATATTCTCCTCGTTCCAACACAAGGGATATCGGTACAGACCAAGGTGCCACACCAATGTAGCTACTGCTTCATCCGTATTGGTCTACGCTGTACAGATCCCTCACAGTTTATTGCTACTTACCTAAAGGGTATCCCCAGATCCGGGTTAGGATCTATAGAACTCCAATACAAGCCCACGAAATTAAAGAATACAAAGCATACAATTGAAAACAATAGTGATCTAATCCTAAGGTACACCTCACTTATTATAACATCCCCAGCAGATTCGCCAGTTCTGTGATCAGTGGGAATAGAACTGACTGTTTTGGAATGCTGGTTCGCGTTTTGCGTTTGTTTTCGCAAAATGTCACGGTGAGCAAGAGTCGCCATCGTCTTTTATTTTATCCAACAAGGAAAGGACAAAAGCACAGAAAAATTCCTTTTTGAGATATTTCTCGGGTTCGGGAGGTAGATTATAGAAAGGGAAGGTGTTAACACCCTTTCTATCCGTGGTTATCCACGGGCTCTTAGGTACTTGCTCATTGTGTTTTCAAAAGTTTGCTTTTCTTTGTGTTTGTGGGTTTGAAAAGAGTTTTTGTTTGAAAGGAGTGTAGGTGCGAAAAGTTTTGTTTTGTTTTTAAAAGGAGCAAGTACTTAAGAACCATCTACCTACTCGAAAAGGGAATTAAACTGTGCAAATGTCCTTTAGACAATGCTAGCCCACTATTGATGAGTAGGTAGCACCGCCGTTGGAGTTTTAAGGGTCAATTCGATTAAGGGACATGTGGTCACTAAATCAATGTTAGGATGCCTTAGCGGTAACCCTAATGTCTTAGATCATTTCATCTGAGGAAACTGTTTCGAGGCAACTTATGATCTCTGGACAAGAGGGCGACCTCTAAAACTTCCTATACTCAATGACCACGTTCGAGGCAACCAAGTGAGGTGTACCCTAAGAGTGGCATGTGCAAGTGTGTCAATTTTCAGTTATTTATCTTTGTACATGTTAATGGTGAGCTACTGTTGATTTTAAATTAAAATTGGTCTTGTCATGCATTGCCTATTATTCAAACATCTAACAGTTAATGGTTGCGGAAATTAAATTGCGGAGAATAAATCTAAGCTATTACAAGGCGTTGTGTATTTACATCGCCAAAGACAAACCCTTTTAAAATTAAATTGCGAAAAATAAATAAAAGCGAAAAATAAATAAATAAAATCCTAAGTTTAAAACTATTACATTCTCGAAGCAATTACAATATTGAAATATGGATCAAAAATAATTTGCGCGCGAGAAAATTAAATCAGAGTGTATTAGGGTTTTGACCTTTTTTATTAAATAAAGCATATTTTGGTTATTTTTTGAATTAAAAGTTAGTCTAAGTTGATAATTGAATTAATTAATTTAATGAAAATATTTTTGGTTTTTTTTATTTTAATTAAGGAAATAAAATAAGAATGATTAAAAGATATTAAAAACCCTAATTCTATATTAATTTTAATTTATTGCAAAAGATATTAATGTTAAACCTATTTAAACTAAATAAAATTAATTAATGTTTATTTACAAAAATAAATAATAAAATTAGTGGAATTAATAAAAATATAATTTTTGTTGTTTCTGATTTTTTATTGAAAAGTTAATTGGTTAATTAATTAATAACAAAATAAATAATTAAAACAAAAATGAAAATATGAAGGGAAAAGAAATAAACCCAAGGGGTTTGGGCCTGATTTGAGTGTGGAGATAGCAATTCTGAAGCCAAATCCAAACAAGCCTTGTTAACTTTCCAGGATCCCACGCGTATGCATTGACTAAGGAGTATGATGAGCTTACAATCTGGACCCTTGGATTTGGCCTAGAGGCCATCTGGCGCCTGGATCCATGAGACATATGATGAACTGTATCTTGGGCGTTGCACCTAATTTCCTGAAGAAAAAATTGAATAAAGTTTTTGGGGGCCAGGGATTCGAACCCAGGTCCCAGTGCTCAATGACACGCCTACCTTGCCAACTCTACTGCGCTGCTTCTTTGTTAATGGAATAAGAAACAAATATAATATCTGAAACAACGCACTAAGCCTGAAAATAAAAAAAAACGCGCCAATGATTTGAATGGACCAATAACACAGGGACACGTTATCATCTTCTTTAAATAACCCTGGTTATTTACCTGCGGATTTTTATCCGCGGGAAGATTCGTAGGGCATCTCAAAAACCCTCTACAGGCCATGTAAACGAAACCCAAGAGTACCAATTCACTCGTCTCTTCCTCCTGATCATCCCTGTAACCATTATTTGGTCCAATTTTCCCTGTAATTCAAATGCCTAAAAACAACACAATAAAACCCTAGGTTCGGGTACATGATTATAGGCCATGAAAACGAAATTAAATGATGCAGACTTGTTAGAAATTTGATAAGGATCAAGATTATGTCAATAGTTTATCAAAAGGATGCAAGAATGAATGGTTTCGATTTCATGTTCAGAGCCGTTTTCAAGAACACTTACATAGCTTTTCAGATAGCTTCAGGCCTTGGCTTTGGTTGTTATAGCTTCAGGAGGTTGCTGGCAAGAGAGCTACGTTGTGATTTTGGATTGAGTTGGCCTCCAATGTTGATTTCGATCTTCACTTTTTCAAGCTTTTTCTCAAAATTCTTCTGGCCATTTCAGCAGTGTTTTTGTGCGTATCTTTGGTCTGCCTCTCTTGTGTGCATATAATAGAATGTCTTTAGGTCAAAATTTGGGCATTAAACCTTATGCATTGAAGAATCAAGATTTGCTTTTGATCACCATAATCAAGTTGCCATATTTGCATCAAATCTGAGATTTTGTGCTTGTTTTGACTTGGAACGAGTTTGATTGAGTATCACATGATATTTGCAAGCTGTAATGATCACAAGAATCCCCTTACATCAATTTTTAGATTTTATTTGATTTAATATTGATTTAAAATGAATTAAATCAGTAAAAATTAAATAAAATAGAAAAAAAAATGAATGGTCATGAAATCAAATATGGGACACGTGTGTGGTATGACAAGACTATATCAAGTGGAAAAAAGTGGGCCCTTTTGTCAAAAATTGGAGTTTTGAGGATAGTTGACTTTTAGCAATTTTAGAAAAATGCCCAACTTCAACAATGCATAACTCCCTCAATTTTGAACTTTTGGAGGTGTTCTTGGACTTTTTAGAAACCTTGAGATGTCCTATAATCAACCTTTTTGGTATCATCTAATTTTGATGTTCCATGCTCAAGTTATAAGCTTTGGAAAAAAAGGTGTTTTTGTTGACTTTCAAAAATGACCTATAATGTCCAAATTTGTAACTTTTTGTGAGAGCATTTCTTGATATTTGGGTGTGAAGATGGATTGTAGGAAATTTCATCCTATTAAAAATGAGCTTTGTATGGGTCATTTATCATAAAGTATGAGAAAGTTATGCTTGGTCAAAGTTGAGTTGACTTTTCCTACAAAACCTTAATTTAGCGACTTTTGAATCTTGATGAATCTTGAGCAATCCTTGATGAATCATGATCAACCCTTGATAAAATGATTAATTATCCTTCAAAATGAGAATGTTGACAAAAAATCTTGAGGTTTGATTGTATTTGGGACACAATTGACTTTTGCCTTAGCATAGTCGATTTTTGGGCCTCTTGAGCAATTGACTGACCAAACTTCCTCTGCAAGGATTGAAATTTGACATGGATGGATTTAAGAACATATTAAAACATTGGGAAACACTTGAGGCCATTTGGATGTAAGGGCCTTGATGCAACACAAAACCCTAATTTTGACTTGACTGTCTTAGGAGGTGACTTGACTGTCCAACTCTTGAGCTAACTTGAGTCACTTGGAGATTATTCTTGGCAAATCTTGAGGGATATGGGAGGTAAAATTTTTGGGTACAACACATCCAAAACCGTAGCTTCAAACAATAATTGTCGAAGAAACCAACTGATTTAACCCTGCTTGAAGATGAGCGCCTAAAAGCACAGAGAAACCCTAATTCCTCAATATCATTGATCCCCTGCCAAACTTTATAGTTAGTCAATGCATGATGTGTTAGATGACCTAATGGATGTTATGCACATGAAGATAATGGGATGCATAAGCCAGGTGATCCTTATAAAGAGGTAGGACAAATTTGGGATATTACACCTTTGATAATTTGTAGCCCAAACCAAAGCGATTCTTCTTCCCAGGTATTTCCGGGAGCTTTCCCCAACCCTTTGAGGAACCACTTTCCACTACTATTTTTAAATCTTTCCATGAAGTCATAGCGGGTTTCTTGATTTTTCTATCGGTAGGGTTACCATTGAGTCAACCTCTAAGACTTAAAATGATGTGGCTACACAGTCTTCGTCAGCATTGATATACCGATAGGATTCTATGTGACTTACAAAGATATCCTTTTCACCATTGATTATGACCAATCTTCCTTCAATGAAGAACTTCAGTTTCTGATGTAAATTTAAAGTGATTGCCTCTGCTGCATGAATCCAGGGTCGTCCGAGTAAACATCTATATGCTGGTTCTATATCCATGACTTAAAAAGTGATATAAGACATATGTGGGCCGATTTTGATAGGAAGGTCCACTTATCCAAATACTGAACTTTGAGAATCGTCAAAAGCTTTGACTATCGTAGAACTTGGTTGTATCATAATACCATCTAGTGTTAACTTCATCAAGCTGGATTTTAGAAGTACATTGAGGGAAGAATCAGTATCGGTGAGTACCCTATATAGGCTTGCAGTACCTATCTGAATGCAGATGTCCAATGCCTTGTTGTGAGCTCGGCTTTGTGGAGGTAACTCACTGTCATTAAAACCCATATATGATCCAGACGCCAAATTTTCTACAACATTGTCAAATTGGTTTATAGTAATCTCCTCTACGACATGGGAAGAACTTAGAACCTTCATTAGAGAGTCTCAGTGTGCTTAAGAGTTAATGAGTATTGAGAGTATAGAAATTTTGGATGGGGTTTGGTGAAGCTAATCCACCACCCTATAATCACTTCTTTTGATTATCTTCAGAAATTCTTCTGCCTTTTGATCAGTAAAGTTCTTGCTCAAAGGCTCTTGTTCTTGACTTGCTTCCACCACTAATTTTCCTATCTTTTATTAATGTATCATCTTTATTTTTCACCACAACACCATTCTTCTTTTGCGGTTCAAAGCTAAAGATTCGACCACTGCGGGTCATGCCCCCTGTTTCTACTATATTTGAGATTGTGGGTTGTTGTACCCTGAAATTCCCCCCCCCCTTTTACTCAAGACATTCTCCTAGGGTTTCCATTGCTCAGGGTTGCTCAAGAACTAATCAGACAAATTCTCCTCCTAAACAATTGACCTACAACTAGGGTTTTATGTTTCTCAAGGAATATTGGGTTTCTAAGGTCTCAATTGGATTTCATGGTCCCTTATATGTCTCTAAGAATTCTCATACTAAGTTTCATTCCTTGCATCATAAGTGTGCTCAGTCAATGGCTCAGATGACAGAAAATCAACTACATTGGGTAAAAAGTCAATTGTGGTCAACATACATTCAAACTTCAATACTTTTGGTCAATTTCAAGATTTTAAAGTCATATTCATCATTAGATCATGGGTTGATCATGATTCATCAAGGAAAGCTCTCAAATCACCACAAGTCAAAAGTTGCCAAATTAGTGTTTTCTAAGGAGAAGTCAACTGAACTTTGACCAAGTATAACTTTCACATACCTCATAAGATTTGCCTCAATCAATGCTTGTTGTGAAGTAAATTAAATTCTCTACAACTTTTTCCCTCTAATCTCAAGTCCAAAAAATGCTTCATTTGAGAGATATGGGCCAATACATTATAGGTCATTTCAAAAGTCAACAAAAGACACGTTTTGTCAAGGCAACTGACATCAAGATAAATTCTTTAAATGCAAAAATGGTAAACATAAATATTGTAGAGGACATCTTGAGCTTTCCAAAAAGTCAATTATTACCTTCAAATGATAAAAATTGAAATAGTTAAAACTAGTGCAAGTTTGGAAATTTTGAGCAAATGCATGAAGTTCAAATTGAGCAAACTTGAATTTTTGGGCTAATGGGCTATTTTTTCAAAGTCCAAATGTGTTTTTCAGCTCATAGTACACCTCAAGACTTACTGATGCACCTCCTTGGGTTTTTCTTTATTTTTATTTATCTATTTAAAATTCAAAATAAAATAAAATAAGACAAGGCTTATTACAAGAGTCCAAGCCCATGTTGTTTAACCTAAATTCCAACTATATAATCTCATTCAATTCAGACCTGAAGGCCACGAGAACATGTGCAAGAAAGCAACTTCCAAAAATTCCAAAAAGAAAATCAAAATTAGGGAAAAGCAAGAAACCTATTTGCAGCCGTTTTCAAAGCATCCAAACCCTCCCAATCATTCTCTGAAGTGGTATAGGGTAAGAATGGATCATCTTTGATGATTCAAAGGGCTCAATACATCATCTCATGCATCACCGGTTTATCACCATGCATGAATTTACATTCTTGTTTTTCTTTGCGTTTTAATAGCTATTAACCTTACTAATGTGTTTATAAGGTATCAATATGCAGGAATGACCTATTATGAGAGTCCCATAATGGCCAAATCACGAACCACAATGTTCATACAACCTTTCCTTATTTTTGTTATAGCTCCTAAACTAGCATGATTCAGCCCAAACTAACCATCCCATTAAATTTGCATGCCTCAATTTAGGGGGGTAGGGTATTCCTGGATTTCTAACAGTGTTTGTTTTGCAGGTTTGGAAAAAGGGAGTCGCCGGAGAAGACGACCGGAGCTAGGGCTCCAGAACTTCTCTGGTCCAGGCATTGATTTTGTCATATATTTAATTTGTTTTGTTTATATCATTAGATGTATCACCATCCCAGTGGTTAAACGCGCGCGCAAAAGACATTACTATGCCAAGGCGTGGGTTCGATCCTAGCCTTCCTGGAAGTATTCTTTTAAAACTTTGTTTTTATTCATATTTTCCTTAATTTTACATTTACAAATCCTAAATTCACAAATAAAACCTTTTAACAAACCTAATGTTTTTTCAAAACCTTTTTACAAACCCTAATCAAAATTAGGGTTTAGGCTTTTAATTTAATTAATAAATTTCTTTTTTTAATTAAAATTAATTAGGTTTTTTAGGTTGATCATTAAAACCTTTTTATCAAAAAATCACCAAAAACACGTTTACTTTCCGTTTTCCTATTTTTTAAATTTCGCGTGGTTTATTATTCTCACATTTACTTTAATTTTAATTATTATGTAATTGCTTCCTAGTTATTAATAGTGATTAGGGTTTATTTTCGGTATTTTTATTACTTTTGTAACTCTCTCAAAGTCTTGTAATAGCTTAGGGTTTACATTTCCCCATTTATTTTCCGCATATTTACTGCTTCCTTATCTTACTATTACTGTTAGTAATTAGGTCATGTATGGAAAGATTAAAAACAAACGGTAGCTAACCCTAACACAAAGATAAACATAACTGAAAACAAATCACTTTCACAATTGCACCTCTAGGGTAACCTCCCTTGTTGCCTCAGAAAAATAGTCATGTCCCTCGAACGTGGGGACGCTTTAGCACAGTCCCTTGAAAACAAAGATCGCAGTCCCTCGATGACCCTTTCGATGTTGCTTCGGTAAATGATATAGTCCCTTAATGATAACTGCTAAATCATCTCTACCAGTTGCCTTCGATGACTGTACAACGACCCACGTCTGTCCCTTCACATCCAACGATAGGGCTTCCTACTAACTAATGGTAGGATAACACTATCTAAAGAAGGAGGAAATTACAAGAAAGACCTTGAGTAGGTAGACTGTCGTTAATCGCTTGCTTACGAACATTTCAAAACAAAAACATTTTACACAAACACTCTTTAAAAATATTTTCAAAAACCCTTTGTACGCATTCTCGAGGATAGATTCGAGAATCATTACAAAGTTGCCTCACATTGGCATTTCAAAATATTTTTTCAAACACACAACACAAATCATTTTCAAAAACAATGTGAGCTAACGATTAAGAGCCCGTAGATAACTACGGATGAAAAGGGTGCTAACACCTTCCCTTTTCATAACCTACCCCCGCGACATTTGCGATAAAACACAAAACCAAGTCAGTTCTCCCACCGTATTACAGAACTGGCAAATCTGCAAGGGATAATAAAAAAGAGCGGTTACCTTAGAGTTAGATCATTTTATCTGCTTTGTTTGAATTGCTTGCTTTATCTTTAATGGTTTGCTCGGGTTTATTTTTTGCAAAGATCCTACACCCGGATCTGGGGGTACCCTTAGGTAAGTAGCTATAGATCATGGAAACTGTACGGTGTAGACCGATATGGTTAAAGTGATGGCTATGTTAGTGCGACACATTGGTTTGTATTGGTGTCTCTTGAGTCATTCGAGGAGAATACTAGGCTACTGCATGGTTTCATAAGCACTAACTGACCTTTAGAACCTTAATTCACCCAACTTAGCCATTAGAAGGAAGTGAGATAATCGGCTTTAGTGTAGTCCAAGGTTGGTTGATACTCGATGCTACACTCATTGAGGTTCTACTCGCAGGATGTTTTGGTGGAAAATCAGTTGCTGTACTAAAATAAAGCCTTCGAGAAAGATCTGTGATATGAGATTCCTAGAACCTGGTTATTATTTTAGGATAGGTTAAGCCAACTTAACTTCAAATAGAGAAGGGTACTTACCTACGAACCCCATGCAAGCCTTAAACATAAGGCTCTTGTGTGCTTTGTTTGTGTTTATTATCAGTTCAAACATGATATCATACCATCACGATGTCATACCATATCATTTTCACTGATCATTTCAAGGATATTAAGGGCTTGTGATGCAGATTATCATGAACCTGACGTTTAGCAAGGGGCAAGGGGATTTTATTTTCCTCTAACCAAATGCTGTTAAAGATCAAAGTACTTTCGCCTGAGTCAAAGTCTAGGACCCACTCGACATGGTGAGCTTGATTCTCATAGAAGGAAGTTCAATGACACAAAGTTCTTCATTTAAATCCGCAACCAGACTCGACTTCTAACATTTCATTTTGTTCATAATGAGAGATCCTTGAAAGCATTGAACATGCGTCTGAAGGGGTGAAAAACACAAGAAGGGGGGGTTGAATTGTAAAACTGAAATCTAAAGCAATTGACAAGATATTTTTATCCTGGTTCGTTTGATCTCAAACTACTCCAGTCCACCCGTCAAGGTGATTTCGCCTCTCTCCAACGAGGTCTTAATTCACTATATTCAACTGAATATTACAGACTGCTTTAACAACTGCTAAAGCCTTCTTGATTCAAACCACAACCCGGTTTGTCAAGGTAACACTTTCTTACAAAGAGATAAAACAATGTGTGTGGATGTTTTCTACAAAACTTTATCACAACTGTGATGTATACACAAATTGAAGCTTAGAAACTAGATTGCTAAATAGTAATGGAGTATCAGAGTATGTGGTTTAGCAAAACTGGTTGAACGAAGATTATGGTTCAGCTTTTGTGCGTGTAGAGATTTGGAGAGCATTAGCCATTATAATCTTCAAAGCCTTGTTTATATAGCACTTGAGATGATGAACGTTGAATGCAATATTCTTGATTCAATGCTAATAACAAGCTTTCCTTTTTAAGCAGATCTTGTCTAGAATGAGGCCGTTGGAATTAATTAGCTTTCAATGCACAGTACCGTTGCTTCTTTAACGCAAGTTCTGGCTTGGCTCATTCTGATTCTGCTTCGCTGCTGATGAACTATTGTGTTTCTGTATCAGAGTGTTGAGCGCAGTTCTGTTCATCAAGCTTCAGCATGTACGTGAGTTGATCATCTGATCTTGACGTTCTGATATAGCAACTTCTGATGCTGGTGTATGAAATCAAGTTCTGATGCTGAATAGACGTGATCTTGCTTATACCAATCAGAGTATCTGCAAGTCAGAACATAATAATCTTAGGCAGCAGATAGTTCATTCATGAAACTTATAAATACTATATCTTTTCACTTTGTTATCATCAAAACTTAAATATAGGGTAGTAGATTCAAACATTGTTCTAACAATCTCCCCCTTTTTGATGAGGACAAAAACTAGATATTTTAAATTAAAATAACATGAAAAGGTATCTAGAATATGTATCAGAATAAGAAGTAAAAGAATAAGGAGTAAGGAAATACTCCCCCTGAGTTTATTACTTCCCTTTGATTATACGTGTTCTTCAGGATCAAATCTTTTTCTTTCTTTGAACATCAGATTATCAGAGTCTTTGACTTATCAGAGAGCAGAGCTTCAGAGCTTTTCTCGTCAGAGCTTTGCTTTGGATCAGAGTATCAGGACGATCAGAACTTCATATTGATCAGAGCAGAACTTCATATTGATCAGAGCAACATTGATCAGAGCTTCTAGTCTTCAGAGTATCCAGGAGCTTCCTTGTGCCTGTAGACTTTAAACAAAACAGAAAAAACATTTCAAGTAATAGAGTTAGAATGTTTGAGAATTTCTGTCTAGTTAGCCGTTATTGATTTAAATATCATTCTTGTTCTCCCCCTTTTTGTCAGCAATCAAAAAGTGTTGGTGATGTGCTAAAACAATTAAGATCAGAAAAACAGATTATATTAAGATAGTTCAGAATCAGAGCAAGAAAATATTACAAAACATAGTCAAAACAGTACATCAGAAAATGAAGAAAACATGAAAAAGGTCATGCATGAAAAAGATTTAAGGTTGAGGAGGCAAGCGTGTGAACAGGCGCTCCAGCATCGCTTGAATCTTTTCAGAAGTTTCATTTTGCTTATGAACCATGCTGACAACAGTGTCAATCTTGCTGTCCTGCACATCCATTCTTGCTTTCATCTTCTGATCGTTGTCATCCATCCGCTGCTGTAGACGCAAGTCATTCAGCCTTAGTTCTTCCAGAGTCTGCCTGTCCAAGGCAGCTTGAGAAGCATCAGAAGGAGGAGGCTTCTCAGAACTTTCAGCGACATCTTCTGCTTGATTTTCTTCAGCCTGAATGGTCTTGTCTTCTTCTGATGGTTGCACCTTTGCAGCTTGCTGTTTCTCAGACCAAGGTTCACTGTCCAGAGGGAGCACAACTTCCTGAGGCAGCTGACTTTCAACTTCCTTCAGCAGCTTGCTGAAGTTCTGTTGTGCCTGCTCATAGTTGATATCCTGCAACTTGAGGGCTTCAGCACGTACCCATAGTCTGAACTGTGACCAGAGCTGATCAGAAGCAGCTGGGTCAATCATCCCAGGACAGACTTGCTTCAAAGAAGCAATCCATTGCAGCACACCTGTTTCAAAATTCAAAATACCAGAGCCAACATCTGGTTGCTTTGGTTTTGGGATGGCAATTTTGTGTTTTAGATCAGCAAGACGTTCAAGACTGGTTAAGTCAATGAAAGTCCTGCTGGGGTTTTCAGAGGTTTTCTGAGAGGCTGTTTGTTTTGGAGGAGGGGTATCAGAGTCAGATATTTCGATTGGAGTGGGTGGTGTTTTGGGAGTTTTTGGTGGTGTTGATTCTTCTGAGGATGGTAACTGGGGCATGAAAACAGTGGTTCCACATGGCAACTGCATTGCCAACGGTGATGGTTGAGGTGAGTGAGGGTCAGATTGAATTGGTGAAGGTGGATTAATTTCTGGTTGGGGAGATGGAGGTGGAATCTCTGATTGCTCAGGGATCAGAGGTTCTTCTGAGAGTGGTTGTTGTTGTGGTTCTGGTTCTGGTTGATGTTGTTGTTCTGGTTGTGGAGGAGGAATATTTTGTGGTTCAGATCTTGGTTGAGCAGAGGCATGTTCACGCTCAATATCAGCCAGCACTTGGTCAAGTGCTGTTGTTGTTGAAATTGTTGGTTGTTTGGGGAGTTTGGTTCTGGGTCTTCTGAGTTTTAATGCCTCAGAAGGGTCTTCTTCTTGTATGGTTTCATCAATGGTAGGGATTGGAATTGATATTCTGTGGGAGGTTTGAGGAGGGATAGATGCTGGAATAGTAAAAGATTTTGAAATAGGGGCAGCAGATGAAATACCTCTTTTCTTTGGAGTCTGCTGAGATGATCCTTCTGATGGCGCTTTCCTCTTCTTTGTCTTCTTCAGAGTCACTTCTGGTTGGGGTTGACTCAGATCTTTGATATTCAGCTTTGAACCTGTATCTTCTGCCTTGTACGCATCTGGGTACCTGAGAAACATCTCTGGTTTGGATTCCATTGCAGAAAATACCGGAAAATCACTCAGAGGCACTCTTCTGCTGGAGATATCAGCACTTGAAGTAGCTCTGGGTTCCTTCTGAATATTTTCTATCAGCTTCATCTTTTTCAGATTCTTTGCGTTCAGAGGTTTCCCAATTGTTGGTTCAATAGTGCTCAGCTCCTGAGCTTCTATCAGATGTTCAATCAGCCTATTCTCTGTCAGAATATCTGATATTAGCCTTCCAAACGGTATCCAGTCCCTCTTGGTTCTTTCTTCTTCTCTTGTTTCTTTCACACTGGTTTTGAGATGGTTGAACAGGAAGTGAGCCAGATTGATCTTTATCTTCTGATCAATAAAGTAGATCAGAAACTGCTGATCCACATTTATATAATCAGGAGAACTTGTTGGTTTCCTGTGGTTGAAGCATCCCAGAACAATCTTAGCCCATACTCTGCAGTGATCCTTCAGATCCTTAATCTTGCTGCTGGGCATCCCAAGAGTGAAAATCCTGTTAGCTACCACACCTGTATCAGCACATCTTTCAGCCATGTCCACACAACGGACGCCACCACCACTTTGACCGATTAGCCTTGCAATGAGATCTTCAGAAATCACAGTCTTCTTCCCCATGACAGAGGAGATGACTAGATGTTTTGAAACCTTGGCGTGAATCCAAAATTCCTTGACTAGCACTGGGAATGTTGGTCCAACCAACCTATCGAAATACCTTTCCCACTTTTGAGCCCTAATTTCTTCAGTTAGGTCAAAACCATTTTCCTTCAAGCTTTCAAAATCGATGATTAACTCAGAGAGAACTTCAAGGTTCTTCACCGGAGTGAGGAGAGTTATGAGTGGCACCTGATATTGCTCAGAAGTTGCTTTCTTCTGATTGCCTGCAGAAATGCTGGAGGATGCCATTGTTCACACTAAAAAAGCTTTAAGAATGAATTGAGAAAAAAAGGTTTGCAAGAGATGAACTCAGAAATATGCAGAAAATGCTTGAGTGTTAATGAGAAAGCGTAAGGAATAAGAATGCGAGATTAATGTGCTTAAATAGAGTTTTCAAAATTATTTTGAAAAGATAAACGTTTTTAAGAGAGAGAAAAATCATGATTGCCATTTAAAAGCATGATTACTTTTCATTAAATGCTTGCTGATTTTGGGGGATTTGAGAAAGATACTTAAAAACGGTTACCAGACATGTGTCTCAATGCACCCAATCAGCGCTTTGCCTTCTCAGAAGCGTGCACGCGTTCTGCTTCAGAGATATGCTGATGATTGGATGACACTTGTTTGATGTAGTGATCAGCACGTCTGTCTTTGAGATTAGACTCTCAGATCTTTAGACTTGCATCTGATACAATCTGCATGTTCTATCTTTCTGAAAGGAGATTGATCATAAGTTCACAGTAAAAAAAAATTACATTCTGAAGATAAATATATGGAATTAAAACATTTTCATTCTGGGCATACTTTCATGCTGAGATGTTTCAGAATGAAATTAAACCTATCTTCTGAAAGGGGTTTAGTAAAGATATCAGCCCATTGATGGTCTGTATCTATAAATTTTAAGTTCAAAATACCTTTCTGAATATAGTCCCTAATGAAGTGATGCTTTATTTCTATATGCTTAGCCCTAGAATGTAAAATAGGATTCTTACTTAAGCAAATTGCAGAAGTATTATCACAAAGTATAGGAATGTTACTCTCAAAAATCTGGAAGTCTTCAAGCTGACTTTTCATCCAGAGCATTTGTGTGCTACATCCTGCTGCTGCTATGTACTCAGCTTCTGCTGTTGACAGAGCAATTGTTGATTGCCTTTTGCTGGACCAAGAGATCAGATTTTCTCCCAGAAACTGGCAGCTTCCAGAAGTACTTTTACGTTCCACTCTGTCTCCAGCAAAATCAGCATCACAGTAGCCTACTAAGCTGTAATCACTAGATTTTCTATAAAACAAACCCAGATTAGTAGTACCTTTCAGATACTTGAAAATTCGCTTAACAGCTGTTAAGTGAGATTCTCTAGGATCTGATTGGAATCTAGCACAGATGCAAACGCTGAATAATATGTCAGGTCTTGAAGCAGTCAGATAGAGGAGAGAACCAATCATACCTCTGTAGACTTTCTGTTCTACACTTTTGCTTACCTCTTCTCTTTCCAGAATGCACGTGGGATGCATTGGAATCTTTGATGGCTTACATTCTGAGAGGTCAAATTTCTTCAGAAGATCTCTGATGTATTTGCTCTGATGAATGTAAGTTCCTTCTGGAGTTTGATTGATCTGAATTCCTAGAAAGAATTTCAGTTCCCCCATGAGGCTCATCTCAAATTCTGCCTGCATACACTTAGCAAATTTTCTTCCAAGAGAAGGATTAGTAGAACCAAAAATGATATCATCAACATAAATTTGACAGACTAAGATGTCACTCTTAACTGTTTTACAGAATAGAGTAGTGTCCACTTTCCCTCTGGTGAATTCATTTTCAAGCAGAAAGTTACTTAGCCTTTCATACCAAGCTCTGGGAGCTTGTTTCAGACCATACAGTGACTTTTTTAGTTTGAAAACATGTTCTGGATGTTTTGTATTTTCAAAACCTGGGGGTTGGTGAACATAAACTTCTTCTTCTATATAACCATTTAAGAATGCACTTTTGACATCCATCTGATACAGAGTGATGCCTCTATTAACAGCAAATGAAATTAAAAGTCTGATAGATTCTAACCTGGCGACTGGGGCAAAGGTTTCTGTATAGTCTATCCCCTCTTGTTGACTATAACCTTGTGCAACCAGTCGTGCCTTGTTTCTGATGACTTCACCTTGTTCATTTAGCTTGTTTCTGAACACCCATCTTGTTCCAATGACGTTGAATCCTTTTGGTCTGGGAACGAGATCCCATACGTCGTTTCTGGTGAATTGATTCAGCTCTTCTTGCATTGCCAGAATCCAGTCATTATCCAGAAGTGCTTCATCAATAGAAGAAGGTTCAATCAGAGACACAAGTCCCATAAGAGTTTCTTCAGAGTTTCTGAAGCTTGCTCTTGTTCTGATTGGATCTTCCTTTCTTCCTAGGATAGTCTCTTCTGGGTGATCCAAGCTGCTTCTGGGTAATCTCTTCTGAGGTTGATCAGCAGCTGTTGTAGGATTTCTAGCAGTGCTCCTTTCAGACGTTGAAGGAATGTCTGTGTTGAGAGCTTCTGATGACTTGTCTTCAGAACCTGCAAATTCAATTTCTATACCTGCAAAAATTTCATTCTGCTTTGACTTTTCAGAGTCAAGCTTGTCATCAAAACGAACACTGATTGATTCTTCCACAATCTGTGTTTCTGTATTGTATACTCTGTACCCTCTTGAGCGTTCAGAGTATCCTAACATAATACACTTCTGTGCCTTAGAGTCAAACTTGTTCAAATAATTCTTTGTATTTAATATAAAGCAAGTACATCCAAATGGATGAAAATATGAAATGTTGGGCTTTCTGTTCTTCCACAATTCATATGGAGTCTTTTCCAGAATAGGTCTTATTGAGATTCTATTCTGAATGTAACACGCTGTGTTTATTGCCTATGCCCAGAAAGTCTTAGCAACGTTTGTCTCATTGATCATGGTTCTGGCCATTTCTTGCAATGTTCTATTCTTTCGTTCTACAACTCCATTTTGTTGGGGAGTTCTAGGACAAGAGAAATCATGCAGAATGCCTTTGTCATTAAAGAATGACTCAAAATCTTTATTTTCAAATTCTCCACCATGATCACTTCTGACTTTAACGATTCTAAGATCTTTTTCATTCTGAACTTGGTTACAGAAGGTAACAAACACAGAGTGTGACTCGTCCTTGTGTCTTAAGAACTTTACCCATGTCCATCTGCTATAGTCATCTACGATTACTAACCCATACTTCTTACCACTGACTGAAGCAGTTTTAACTGGTCCAAATAAGTCAATGTGCAGAAGTTCTAATGGCTTAGAGGTGGAAACAACATTTTTGGATTTAAAAGAAGGTTTTGGAAATTTGCCTTTCTGACATGCTTCACACAGAGCATCTGAATTGAACTTCAAATTAGGAAGTCCTCTGACCAGATTGAGTTTGTTAATCTGAGATATTCTTCTTATACTAACATGCCCCAATCTTCTGTGCCAGATCCACTGCTCGTTGTTAACAGACAGAAGACATTTTACATTCTGACTCTTTAGTTCAGAAAGTTTGATTTTGTAAATGTTGTTTTTCCTCTTACCATTAAACAGGATAGTCCCATCTTTCTGACTAACAGCTTTACATGATTTTTGATTAAAGATTATATCATAACCGTTATCACTTAATTGACTTATGGATAACAGATTATGCATCAATCCATCTACTAGCAGAACATTATTAATAGAGGGAAGATTTCCATTACCTACAGTTCCAGAGCCAATTATCTTTCCCCTCTGATTGCCTCCAAAGCCAACGTGGCCTCCAGGCTTAAGTTCCAGGCTTTGGAACATATGCCTTCTTCCCGTCATGTGTCGTGAGCAGCCAGAGTCCAGGTACCATGACTGGTGTTTCTGACTTGCTGCTAAAGATATCTGCAACATGTATTATTTTGTCCTTAGGTACCCAGATTTTCTTGGGTCCTGATTTGTTAGTTTTACCAAAACTCTGGTTGAATTTTGGTTTCACAGAGTGCTTACTGCTAGTATATTTGATATCATGTGTGTGACCATACACAAAGTGTGAATTTAAAGGAGTGTGTTTAATGGTTAAGTCCATGACATTCTTTGGTGTAGGAACCTTACCTTGGTATCCTATTCCTTTCCTGCCGTTTCTGCTAACTCCATAGATCATTGAAGCCATTCTGCTTCTATCTATGCTTTTAGCTAGGAACTTCTGGAAACTATGATCATACTCCTTGATGATCTCATCAGCGTTGCTGGGAGTTTCAAAAATTGGTTCCTTCTGAGAGTTTTGTAAAGCGTTTTCTAATTTTGAAATCTTATCTCTCAGCTCAGAATTTTCCAATTTGAGACTCTCAGACTTATTAGAGTCAGATTCAAGATTCCTTTTCAGGTCTCTGAATTTAGCTCTAATCTGCTGATAACGTTCCAGAATCTCATTAAGGCTTTCAGCAAGTTCAGCCTTTGTAAAGTTAACAGCGAAGTTAGGAAATACCTCTTCTGTGTCTGATTCTGAGTCTGATTCAGAGGCTTCACTATCTTCTGAAATGTTTGCCATGAGAGCTATGTTTGCCCTTTCATCATCTGATTCTGAGTCAGCTTCAGACGAGTCAGAGTCATCCCATGTAGCCATGAGACTTTTCTTCTTCTCTCTTCCAAACTTCTTTTTGGGCTTTTCCCTCTGAAGCTTTGGGCAGTCACTCTTGTAGTGTCCTTGCTCATTGCACTCGTAGCAGATGATGTCTTTGGTGTTTGGCTTCTTGCTACTGGAGGAGCCTTCAGATCTTCTGTATCCAGAGGAAGAATCTGTCCTTCTGTATCTGGAAGAAGACTCGTTCTGATCAGATCTTCTGGGATTCCTGAACTTCCTTTGTCTTTGCTTCCACAGTTGATTTACTCTTCTGGAGAGAAGGGAAAGTTCGTCTTCTTCTGATGAGGATCCATCAGATGTTTCTTCAACTGCCTGCAAAACTTTAGACTCAAATTTTTTGTTAGATTTTAATGCTAAAGGCTTACCTTGCTTCTGAGGCTCATCAGCTTCTAGCTCTATCTCATGACTTCTGAGGGAGCTTATAAGTTCCTCCAGAGTGATTTTGTTGAGATCTTTAGCTAGCTTCAGAGCAGTAACCATAGGCCTCCACTGCTTGGGTAAACTTCTGATTATTTTCTTGACATGATCAGCAGTAGAGTATCCTTTGTCCAGAACTTTGAGACCAGCTACCAGAATCTGGAATCTAGAGAACATAGTTTCAATGGATTCAGATTCTTCCATTTTGAACGCCTCATACTTCTGAATGAGCGCCAGAGCTTTTGTTTCTTTGACCTGAACGTTGCCCTCATGCGTCATTCTGAGAGAATCAAAGATATTCTTTGCTGTGTCTCTGTTGGAGATCTTTTCATACTCAGTATAGGAGATGGCACTGAGGAGGATGGTTCTGGCCTTATGGTGATTCTTGAAGTCACGCTTTTGTTGCTCAGTCATTGATTTTCTATCAATCTTCTGACCACTTGCATTCACAGGGTGCGTGTATCCATCTGTCACCATATCCCACAGATCAGCATCATGTGCTAGAAAGAAGCTTTCAATTCTGTCTTTCCATTAATCAAAGTTTTCTCCATCAAAAACTGGAGGTTTGCCACTGAATCTGTCTCTGTCCTCATTGTTGTCATTGCTGATGTGAGAATTGTTTCCTGCCATTGTGTTTTTCTGACGCTGGATCTTGTACTGACACGGTTAAGTGTTTTAGCTCAGAACCAGGCGCTCTGATGCCAATTGAAGGGGTGAAAAACACAAGAAGGGGGGGTTGAATTGTAAAACTGAAATCTAAAGCAATTGACAAGATATTTTTATCCTGGTTCGTTTGATCTCAAACTACTCCAGTCCACCCTTCAAGGTGATTTCGCCTCTCTCCAACGAGGTCTTAATTCACTATATTTAACTGAATATTACAGACTGCTTTAACAACTGCTAAAGCCTTCTTGATTCAAACCACAACCCGGTTTGTCAAGGTAACACTTTCTTACAAAGAGATAAAACAATGTGTGTGGATGTTTTCTACAAAACTTTATCACAACTGTGATGTATACACAAATTGAAGCTTAGAAACTAGATTGCTAAATAGTAATGGAGTATCAGAGTATGTGGTTTAGAAAAACTGGTTGAACGAAGATTATGGTTCAGCTTTTGTGCGTGTAGAGATTTGGAGAGCATTAGCCATTATATTCTTCAAAGCCTTGTTTATATAGCACTTGAGATGATGAACGTTGAATGCAATATTCTTGATTCAATGCTAATAACAAGCTTTCCTTTTTAAGCAGATCTTGTCTAGAATGAGGCCGTTGGAATTAATTAGCTTTCAATGCACAGTACCGTTGCTTCTTTAACGCAAGTTCTGGCTTGGCTCATTCTGATTCTGCTTCGCTGCTGATGAACTATTGTGTTTCTGTATCAGAGTGTTGAGCGCAGTTCTGTTCATCAAGCTTCAGCATGTACGTGAGTTGATCATCTGATCTTGACGTTCTGATATAGCAACTTCTGATGCTGGTGTATGAAATCAAGTTCTGATGCTGAATAGACGTGATCTTGCTTATACCAATCAGAGTATCTGCAAGTCAGAACATAATAATCTTAGGCAGTAGATAGTTCATTCATGAAACTTATAAATACTATATCTTTTCACTTTGTTATCATCAAAACTTAAATATAGGGTAGTAGATTCAAACATTGTTCTAACAGCGTCCACATATCATGCACATCATAACATAACAGGTATTTCCAAGGACATGTTTTCTCATCTTCTTACTGTCTATTTAAGTAAAAGATGGGCCTAGAACAAACTGTGAAAGAACTTCAAGCTCAGAACGCTCAATTTCAGCAAATGTTCCTGGACTTAGCTAAGGGACAAGACGAGTTGAAAATCTCATCACAAAAGGGAATAAAAAGAAGACTAAGAAACCAATTATATTTCTTAATATGGGTAGAAGATTCAAAGGTCCGGTCCGAAGGGCTCTAGATTTCGAGGTCCCATTAAATGAAGATGATAACCAAGAGGAAGAAGAAAAGAGTGTGAAAGCTGAAGAGAATAACAACCTTGGTTCTGGCCAAGATTCTGATGAGGACCATATTCTGCTGAACAATATCCTCCCGCTGATGACAGATACAACCAGATGGAAGATCGACTTAATGCAATGGAAATCTAGAGAGTGCCTGAGATGGATTTTTAAGTGTTGGGTCTTATATTGGGGGTTGTTATCCATCACAAGTTCAAGGTCCCCGTCTTTGCCAAATATGATGGTGTGTCTTGTCCTAAGATTTATCTGCAGTCTTATGTTCGGAAGATCCAACCCCATACTACTGACAGAAAGTTATAGGTTCACTTATTTCAAGAAAGCTTATCTGGGATACAACTAGAATGGTTCTATCAGTTGGAAGGAAACAACATTCGCACTTGGGAAGACCTGGATGCTTCTTTATAAAAGCAATATCAATATAATGCCAATCTTGCACCTACCCGTGTGCAACTACAAAACATGACTATGGGTTCAAATGAAGGATTTAAAGAATATTCCCAGAAATGGAGGGATCTGGCTAGAAGAGTGTAACCTCCTTTGTCCGATAGAGAGCTGGTTGATATGTTCATGGGAATACTGACAAGACTTTCTTTAATCATCTGATCAGAAGCTCTTCATCTGGTTTTATCAAATTAATACTAACAGGTGAACGTGTTGAAGGGGTATCAGAAGTGGAAAGATTCAAGTGATTGCATCTTCGAGTACTGTAAAGAAGAAGTTCAATGGTAAGAAGGAAACAAATGTTGTTTATGGCCATAAGGGTCGTACTAGAGGTAATCACAATCCATCTGTAGAAGTTGTGCTAATTTCTAATCCTGCACTTGTTCAACAACATCAGCGAAATAATCAACATAGGTCAGATGTATCGAGAAGACAGTTTACCAAGATTAACATGCCGCTATCTAAGGTATTACAACACTTACTGAAAGCAGAGTTGATTACACTGAGGGATCCTCCTCGGAAACCCAAAACCTCCTCTCCTCGCTATAATCCAAATTTGAAATATGCTTACCATTCCAATAGCCCCGGGCACGACACCAATAGTTGTTAGACTTTGAAGAACAAAATTTAGGACCTGATTGACAATAAAGAGATTGAGTTTGACCCTCTTAAGACTCCCAATGTGATTACTGCACCTATGCCTAAGCACTAAAAGGATGTTAATGCTATTGATGACATTTATGCTATAGAGGATGTTGATGTTAACTGCAACCTAGACAATTGGATCTTTCCTACCATCGGCAACGGGCTCAGCAACTGGAAGACTGAAGACTTTATCTCAATCTCCTTTAGTTAGGAGTAAATTCCATTTTCTATTTTTTATTGCTTTCAAAGTTTTGGTTATGTAATTCTTAAGCAGTGACTTTAAGCCTTGTGCCTTACCCTGGGCACAATGGTCCATTTGTTAAGGGTTGTCATTTCATCGCATATTTTCATTTAATAAAGCATTGGAAATTTTGCATTCAAATTTTGCGCTCTTTGTCTTTCTTTTTACTTTATTACACTTTCAAAATAGCCATGTGTTCTTACACACACCCACACAATAAGTTTCAGATCCACATCCACTTTGGATCTCGTTGATAACGATTCTACTATTGTCATTTATGACTTTTGAAAATCTGATCTACGAAGCCGAGGACGAAGGTGGGGAAGATTGTGACATACCTGGAAAACTTGCCATACCGTTAGTGCAAGAGGAAAAGGCTATACAACTGCATGAAGATCCAGTTAAAGTTGTAAACTTGGGCACTATAGAGGATAGGAAAGAAGTCAAGATAGGTGCCAACTTAGAAGACAATGTCAAGAACAGGTTAATTCAGATGTTGCATGAATATGTTGAGATCTTTTTCTGGTCATATAAAGACATGCTATGTCTTGATACTGATATTATGGTTCACCATCTTCCAATGAAAGAGGGTTGCTCTCCAATAAAGCAGAAAGTTCATTGTATGCGTCTTGAGATGTCAAAAAAGATCAAGGCTGAGGTTATGAAGCAATTTAACGCATGTTTATTAGCTATTACATCCTATCCTCAAGGGGTTGCAAATGTGGTGCCAGTGTCTAAGAATAACGACAAGGTACATATGTATGTAGACTACAGGGATCTGAATAGGGCGAGCCCTAAAGATGACTTCCTTCTTTCACATATTGATGTTCTGGTCGACAACACCACTCAACACAAGGTAGTATCCTTCATGGACGGCTTCTCAGGGTACAATCAGATCAAGATGGCGCCTAAAGACATGGAGAAACTACCTTCATCACAGAGCGAGGCATTTTCTTTTACAAGGTTATGCCTTTTGGGTTGAAGAACACTAGCGCAACATATCAACGTGCCATGGTAGCTTTGTTATATGACATGATTCATCACTAGATAGAGGTCTATGTTGACGACATAATAGCCAGATCCCAGACTGAAGAGGAACATCTTGACCATCTACACAAGCTATTTGAGAGACTAGAGAAGTACAAGTTGAGGTTAAATCCAAACAAGTGCACTTTTGGGGTGAGATCCGTTAAGCTCTTGGGTTTTGTTGTCAGTGGTAAAGGTATTTAAGTTGATCCCGCAAAGGTCAAATAAATTCAAGAAATTCCAACTCCCTATACTGAGAAGGAAGTCAGAGGTTTCTTGGGATGACTGAATTACATTGCCTGATTTATTTCCCATCTGACCGCTACTTGTGAGCCAATCTTCAAGTTACTGAAGAAAGATCAGATAGTAAAGTGGAACGATGATTATCAGATAGCCTTTGACAAAATCAAGAACTACCTATAAGAACCTCTAATTCTGATGCCACCAGTTAAAGGAAGACTTCTAATCATGTACTTCACAGTGTTGGAGAATTCAATGGGGTGTGTACTGGGCCAGCATGACGAGTCTGGTCAAAAAGAGCATGTAATATACTACCTTAGCAAAAAGTTTACGGATTGTGAGAAAAGATACTCACTGCTCTAGAAAACTTGTTGCGCTTTGGCATGGGCTACTCGCCGACTAAGACAATATATGTTGACCCATACTACTCTGTTGATCTCTAAAATGGATCCCATGAAATACATATTCGAGAAGCTAACTCTCTCCGGAAGGATAGCCCAATGGCAAATGGTCTTGACAGATTATGACATTCAGTACACCACTCAAAAGGCTATTAAAGGAAGTGTACTGGCAGACCATTTGGCGCATCAAGTCGTAGACGACTATCAATCTATGAATTTTGAGTTCCCGGATGAGAATATCATGCTAGTTACATATTATGAAGAACCTGGACCGTACGAATGACCTGAGCCAGGATCCCGATGAACTATGTTTTTTGATGGATCTTCTAACACACTTGGTAACTGAATCGGGGCTGTGATTATCTCTCCCAAGGGTTTCCATACGCCTTTCGCCGCCAGATTTTGATTTGACTATACCAACAACATGGTCGAATACGAAGCGTGCATCATGGGTATCAAAGCTTCTATTGACCTAAGAATCAAGTTCTTGAATGTATATGGGGATTCAACCCAAGTCATCAGTCAAATCAAGGGAGAATGGGATATGAAGCATCCAAATCTCATTCCTTATCGGGAGCATGTATTGGATTTGATTTTGTACTTAGAGGAAATCACTTTTGATCATATCCCACGAGAAGAGAATCAGTTGGCAGACACATTGGCAACCATGTTATCTATGTTCAAAGTCAGATGGGACAACGAGGCTCCTCAAATTTCTATTGAAAGACTAGATGAACCAGAACATTACTACGAGGTTGACACTGATGGAGTAGAAGAAAAGCCTTGGTTTCATGAAGTAAAGAGGCACCTCGAAGCTCAAGAGTATCCTGAAGGAGCATCTATCAATGACAAGAAATTCCTACGGAGGTTCTCTATTAAGTTATTTTTGAGAAACAGCATTTTGTACAAGCGAAACCATGATTCAACTCTGCTTCATTGTATGGAAAAGAAGGAAGCTGAAAATATTATGGAAGATATGCACAAAGGTATCTTTGGTACTTATTCCAATGGGCATACTATGGCTAAGAAGATTATGAGAGTGGGTTATTATTGGTCGACTATGGAAACTGATTTCCATCATCACTCAAGAACTTGTCACAAATGCCAGGTTTATGCTGACAACGTACACGTGCCTCCAGTTCCTCTGAATGTCTTGACTTCTCCTTTTCCATTTGCAATGCGGGGCATTGACATGATTGGAGAAATCAAGCCTACTGCTTCTAACATACATTGTTTCATCCTCATCGCTATTGATTACTTCACGAAGTGGGTTGAAGGAGCCTCATTTGCGTTTGTTACCAAGAATATTGTTGCCCGATTCATTAAGCATAACTTTATCTGTAGGTATGGCATCCCCGAAAGGATCATCACAGACAATGGTACCAATCGCAACAATACTATGATCACAGATCTCTGCATGCAGTTTAAGATCAAACACCACAACTCTTCTCCGTATCGATCGAAGATGAATGGCACAGTTGAAGCTGCCAATAAGAATATCAAGAGGATTATACATAAGATGAAGGTGACGTATAAAGACTGGAATGAGATGTTACCATTTATTCTTCATGGCTATCAAACTTCAGTATGAACATCAACTGGGGAAACCCCGATCTCTCTAGTCTACAGTAAAGAAGTGGTTCTTCCTGTCGAAGTCCAGATTCCTTCTCTAAGGAATATGAAGGATGCAAACTTAGAAAAAGATGAGTGGATTCAAACTAGGTTGGACAAGATAGGTTTGATCGACAAGAAATGGCTTGCGGCTGTCTGTCATGGTCAGATGTACCAGAAGCGTATGATCAAGGCTTTTAACAAGAAGGTCAAGCATCAGATATATCAGGCTAGCGACTTGGTAAAAACGTGTATCATCCTACCACAAGGTGATCCCAGGGGAAAATGGACTCCCACCTATGAAGGAACATTTGTAATTAAGAGGATATTTTCTGGCGGCGCTATGATACTTACCACCATGGACGGTGAAGATTTTCCGCACCCTGTGAATGCGGACATAGTCAAAAGATACTATACATGAAAGTAACCCGCTAGGTCGACTGACCTAGGAAAAAATAAGGGCATCCTGACGAATCGAAAGGGTTTGAGCAAAAATTAGGGATATATATAAAAAGATTGTACACCCGGCAAGTCGAAAACCTAAAAAGGAGGCTTGGGAAAAAAAGGGTATCTTGATGGACTGAAAACCCGAAAAGGCGTTCCAGGCAAAAGTTAGGGATTTTAGTCCCTTTGGTTAATATACTTACAATAAGCTTTGTTGCCAACGTCAATTTTAAACAGTACAGATCAATTCAGTCAAATTCTTCCGACAGCGAGGGATGAGATGCTTGAAGACATAAAGGCAATAGCAGAGTTAAAACTCAATGAGATTGTTTCCACATAAATGTTCTCTCTTTGTTTTACTTTGTACTCTCTTCATTTTATGATAATTTCCTATTAATAGGATTTATGTCTCTATCTACAAAAATCGTCTGTTTATAGGCAAATTATCAATACAAATACAATTTTACCATTCAAATTTAGTTTTACTTTCTCTGTTTTGTTTGCAAAAACGTCCACTAAATTGAATGAACATATGCACATGAATGTGATTGTTGTTAACAAATATATGCATAACAACAGAAATCAACATTTACTAAAGACTCTAGGAGTTGGGATAACGTTCAAGTTGTCCACGAATCCCCACAGAGAAATCCCCATAGATTTACCCTCACAAGCTTATGCCTGACGAAGATATATCCCCTGCAAGTATAATATGCCTTCAAAATAGAAATTGGGGCATCTTATAGCTATTAACATGACCATACTTCCCAACAGATACCCCTAGTTGATAAAGGAGTTTGATCATTTCCCCAACATACGGCGGAAACTTCCTCAACATAGTTCATAGGAATCTTATTCCCCAACTGAGTTTATTTCTCCAACACTCTAGAATACCCTACAAAGTTCTCTTCTCCAACGGGGCTCATGTCCTCAGCAGAGTATATCTCCCCAGCAGGGTTTATTTCCCTAAAAGAATTTAATTTCCCAAGGAAAATTCATTTTTCTGACTACTGCAAATCACTGGAAAATTCTCTTCTCCAGCAAAATGTAATTAAAGCTACTATCCCCATAGAGTTGCTATGGAATCTGAAACCATGCCATATGTCACTTAACTTTTTCCTCCCCAGAAGAGTTGGCATCCATATCTAAAACTCGATCATACAACACCTCTGAAGGCTATTCATCTCTTTTATCCCCAATCAGGGTATACCAAAACTAAAATCCCCAGCAGAGCAATGAACTATAGGGGTTCCAGAACTCTTCTATCCCCAAACAAATGTCAAACATTCCCAGTGGAGTATCCTCAAACCAAAAGTAGGAATCCCCAGCAAAGACAATCTAAACAAGATTTAAGATTCATATCCTTCATCCCCAGCGGCAGTCATGAATTTGTTTTTCCCAGCAAAGATGTTATACGAAGTTATCGATACACTTCAATGACATCTTGCATCCATACATCATTTACAAGTATCATAGCATATGCATACGAAACGCATATAGAACACTCTCATTTACTTTTAGAATATCATTACACGATTCATTACATACGTCATGATATTGCATAAAGACTAACTTTATCTTTTCAGGTAAAGTTCACAAACAGATGGATATCATCAACAATTCTCAAACCAGTCAGAGATTAATTCCCGAAATAGGACGGGGCAACTATCTGTATGACCGGGTCCAAGATTAATTCACGAAACAGGACGGGGCAACTATCGGTACGACCAGGCGATATGAATTCGTGAAACAAGATGGGTTCGTCAACAAAAAGCATGTCCTAGATTAAATCTCAAAACAGGACGGGGAAACTATCTTTATAACCATGCAAAGATTAACTCTCAAAACAGGACGGGGAAACTATCAACATGACCACATGGTATGAATTCCCGAAACAGGACGAGTTTACCAACAAGAATAGACTGTAGATCAATTCCGGAAACAGGACGGGGCGACTATCTAGAGGAAAAGCATTTCCCTCAGAGTTTGAATCTGACAAGAATTTCCCTCAGAGACTAAATTTGACAAGCAGCTACTTAAGCACTTTCCCCAAAGATTCATTCTGGAAAGCATTCTTCAGATACAATCAAGCATAGACTCATTCTGATAATATTATCAATAGTTACCTTGGATGGAATCTCCGACGACATTCCTTAACCTCTCCTAATGGCATCTTTAAGCCCATTCAAGCAATATTATCAACCAATAGTGTTACCTCCCGCACAGGCGAGTGCAAATTTCTAGGCACTTAAGTGTTCAATCCTCTTCTACCTTCAGACCACGAATAGAGTCCTTTGAGAGGGATCCTAAATTGCCAGGGCATGCTTGGCTGGTGATTGTTGCATCCTAACCAAGGCAAGCTGAGTCCTTTCTTCTTCTTTTCTAATCGGAGTTCCAAACCAGTCAAGTCGGGTTTGGACTCAGAATGCCATCATGCCCTTCTCTGGGAAGCACGAGCAACAACCACCAACTTCTTTTTCTCTTTAATAGAGAGATCAACCATCTTATCTGCAAAAAAACATCAAAAAGAGTATGTAAGAAAAGATTAACACATTAAGACACCTTGCCGATGAGACAGCTTGCCGACTGTTGAAGTAGAGAAACACAGTAAGACACCTGGGAGTGAACAGGAATGCAAAAAAAAAAATTGCAAAATGATGCATGATATGCAATGCATATTATTTATTGTGTTTATTCAAGGAACTCAAAGAATTATGGATAGTTGCAAATATTAAAGTACTAACACATTTGGAAATACTGAAAATTTCATTTTAATAATAACTTTAGACTGGATTACAAATTTTAGTACAACTTTCAATAATCCTAAGTACAAGAGAATCAAAACTAGAATCTCAAAATCCTAAGGAGCCAAAGATGATGAAAATTTATCCATACACTGCCGCTTTCCCATGAGTCTTGCAATCTGAGCCTTAAATTGCTTGTTCACTTCTGCATATTTGTCGGCCACTTCATTCCAACGACCATAATCAGAAGACGAGTGACCGAGACCTGGCTGAACTATGGAGTAAAATAAATCCTCTTGATTCTCCATCATCTCCACAACATGAATATTAAGAATCTGAATCAAGTCATCCTTCTCTTTAAATTATGTTGAGTAGGACACCTCCAACGTCTGGTACTTATTCTTCCATGCTTCCTTTTCTTGTGGCATCCTAACCAAGGCAAGCTGAAGTTCTTCCATATCATCTAAGAGAGGAGGAGTAGTCCTCATAAACATATCAGATGAAGGTTCTTTATAAGAATAAGGCATCTTCAACTGAATTTCCCTTGCTTGTACCCAACAGAGATGAGATTCTAAGGAAACAACTCCTCTTGGTCCCAAATCTTTTCTACCTTTTCTATGAATATGACGCCAAGCCTTTTTCAATCTTGTTCTTAGCTTCCTTATGAACTTCTCCTTCTTTGATAAATAAACCACGCTGATGAATATTGTTTGGCTTCTCTCTCATTGGACATCCAAGTTGACAACGTGCAAGAATGGGATTGTAGTTAATTCCTCCCTTTGTACCAAGAAGAGGCATATTAGAGAAACTACCAGAGCTGTCAATGATCTTCACACCATAATAAGCCTGATGATATCAAACAATGTAAGAATGAGTGAGAGCCATAACCTTTGGGGCCTAACAAGGTTCCTTCTTGGTATCCCAAAAAGCAACAGATCGAGGTAAGTGGGAAATAAACCACTGATATAACAATGACATGCAACAAATGATCATCCCTCCTTGATAGAAATTCCGAAGATGGATCGAATAATAAGTATCTCTTAGAAAGGTAGGGACGGATTCCCAATCATAAAGATCCTAATTGCATTAACATCCAAAATTTTGTAGACATTAGGAAACAAGAACAACACATAGGTGAGAAAAGCAAAGATAGCTTCAAAAGCAGTTGTACTCTTCATTTTGGTGAAATAACGAACTTTCTCCAATAAAAACTAAGTAGGTAAACCCCTGATTCCTCCTTTGGTAGTCATGTTAGCCTCAATCTCAAACTTCTTCAAATGAGTCATGGTGGCAACCTCATAAGACTTGGGCTCTCCTTCTAAGCCGGTGAAAGGAACACGATCAATAATAGGTAAACCAAGTAAGTAAGAATACTCCTCCAATGTTGGCATCAACTGATAATCAAGGAAAGTAAAACACCGGCACACCAAATCATAGAATTGGACCAATGTAGAAAGAATACCCTCCTTCATCTTGAGCTTCATAAGAGGCACGATGGCTCCATGCTTCTTCCAGAAATCTGTAGAGCTCTAAATCTCAGGAATCAAACTCATCAGTTCCTCTATCAAAGGATCCTTGAAACTGTACTTCCGAGTCTTTCTTCTTCCAAGATCCATGGTCAAAAAGTACCTGAGATATTGGCAAAAGTCAACCCTTAAGTTACTTGAATAAACTGTTTAAAGAATGCTCATGTGTGCATGATGCAACAATCACACACAAGATCACATACATGGGGAAGGTTCGGCGTCACGAGCATGAAGCCAGAGGTACTACCCACAAGGTACGGACTAATAGTATACCACCTACTGAATAAGGTTCTAAAATGTTCCCAGAGTCTACATCATTCCTTCGGATATTGCAGCCATCCCGATTAACCCGGTAATCAGCAATATTCTCAAGAAAAACTCGTGTGAGTATAACATCACGTGACAACCACTTCCGAATTTCTCTGTCATAGTCTTTGCATTACACCTAAAAGTCCAAGATGGGTTAAGGGTTCTACAGTCCTCAGCTTTAGCAGGCTCCCAGGTCGAAAGCAACATGTATTCCCGATTTCCCGGTAAACGAATACTATAGTCAAATGGGACTCCATTGAAAGGAGGATCTCATGTCTTGGTTTTTGGGATTCCTCCCTCAAAGTTAACATGACTATACCACCCGTCCTATCTTAAGTTTGCCCAAGTTCGAGTAGAGGACTTAAGAGAAATCACAAGCACCCTGAAAACCAGGAAAATCCAGACAAACATATATACAAAACATAATATACAACAAATAATAGCACATACACAAATAAACAAAGATAGGCTCAACCTACTTAGAAATAGACCAACCTTTGGTCGATCTTTCCCCAGTGAAGTTGCCATTTTTTTATAGCGGTAGAAATGTTAAGACTAAGCCATTGGATAGGTTTAACTCGCACATATCAAATAAAAATTTCCATCACGCTTTATTATTTCCAAAGGAAATGGGAAAAGAGCGAATAAACCCAAAAGAGAGGGGGAGAGAATCTAAGTACGGGGGTTGTCATGCAAAGGGAAGGTACTAGAACCATAAACATCTGTGGTACTCTGCGAGAACTTCTTTGAAAATTTATGTATTTTGGCTATAAATGGTGTATACAAAAATAGATGGTGGAGATAAGAAAAGAAGTATTTTTTACAATTTTTGCACCCGCCTTAGTTGCGAACCTTTAGTGCCTTTGTACCACCTTCCGTGTAATAAGGGATCAGGGTACTCGTAGTTCATCTCAAAAATTTTAAAACATAAGTGTGTTGGTTAATTTTGATAGAAGAGACATCATCGTCATATCCGAGTGAAAAACATACTTACAACCCATGATTTATGAGAAAGGAGAATTTGCATCATCTCAAAGTGGAGGATATGCCTTGGATTTTAAAATCAACAAAGCCTCACTCGACACCCAAGTGGAAAATATCTCACTTTATTACATAACATAGAAGTATAGTAGCTCACGTCACTACAAGAATCAACACGAGTCTAATCTGTTTTTGAGAAAAAAATTTAAGGAAAAAAGCCAAAGTGGCAAAATGGTTTGAATGAGTTTGATTGACTTTTAGTCTTCTCAAAAAATGTCAAAGTATGATTATGTTTATTAAAGTTTGATTAAGAAAAGAATTTGAAATATATGGATCCATGTCCAAGTTTATTATGAAAGCAGTTAAAGTTAGAAAACAAGAAGAGTTTTGAAAATGAGGGAGAAGATTTTTGAAATTAAAGAAGATGGGAGGAGATGAAGGGACTATCTTAAAGTATAAGGTAAAGGCTAAGGAAAAGGACGATCTAACCAACAAGAAGCCAAAACTTGACATAAAGAGTCAATGTAGAATTCTCATCCTTTAGATTGAAACCAAGCAAGCAAAAATACTAAACCTCTTTGGAATACCAAGCTTCAGATGAATTAAGTCTTCATAAATTGGGCAGATTAACAGTTGTATACATAGGAATTCTCAATCATAGATAAAGCATATAATCAGAATAACCTACACCAAATAAAATCAACCTAATGTCTTAGAGTAAACCCCAAGAACTTCAGACAAAATAAAAACAGAGTCATAAAATCCCAAGGGTATCAAGGCTTCCAATCCTAAGTTCAAGAGGTCCACAACTCCATAATGCCAAGGATAGTAAACAAATAGTCCAAGAAATCTTAAGGTTTTTTTAATGTTCAAGTTAATTATTAAGTGTCTTCAAAAAGAAAAGAAAGCTCAAGTGAGCAAAATATAAAAAAAGACATAAAGATAAATGCTCAAATGAGAAAAGATAAAATGACATAAAGATAAATGCTCAAGTGAGAAAAGATGAAAATAGCATGAAATGTAAATTCTAAAGTAAATGGTGCATAAAAGTAAAGGCATAAAATAAAGGGCATAAAGTAAAAGCACAAAGTAAAGTCAATTGTTAGTGAATTAGAAGTTAGAGGTTAGTCGAATGACCATCTTGAAACTTGCATTTGAAAACTCATTAGAAGATTGATAAAATCAAAGCTTCTCAATCATAAGTTTCATTTGCTTTTTGTCAAGTATATTATTCATTTCAAGTACCCAAGGCAATCATACATGATCAACGATGTTTAAATGACTCACTTAGACCAAAATTCATGAAAGTTCATTAGAGGATTGATAAGATCAAAGCATCTTAATAATGAACCTCAAGGTTATTGGATCAAAGGTTTCAAATTAAACATAATTTGGCTTACAAACATAGGTTTGGGCCACGAATGATCATTTTTCAAATCGGGACAAATTTAGCACTATGCTAAGCAATCATAAGTGGACTTATGTAGAAGTCACACCTACTTTGAGGCCGGTCATAGAAATTTATATACCACATGTTAGAGAAATTATATATAGATCATTCTCCAACAACATGTAGCACAAGTAAAAAAGGGATAAGATGAAGAGGGAGGGGATGTATCAGATGAAATTAGGGTTTCAAATATCATCAACATCATTCATCCATTTTGGTGGATTTGGATTTTCAACCAATCAACATCCAAGATCCAAAAAGGTTAAGGAACTTGTCCCAAAATAACTCTCAAATCCAGACCAAACAAAAATAATAAAGAAATACTTAATAAAACAATATTTAAAATGATTAATAAAAGGGAAATAATGGATAAAATACACAAAGTATAATAAAACACCAAATAAAAATTCTAAAAAAAAGTCAGAGGTCAAACATGAGTCAATAAGTGTTGACAAAAAAATTTCAGAATATTTTTAAGTCAGAAACTATTTTTTAAAATTTAACGAAATAGGCAAAAAAACCAAATAATGTGAAAAATAGTAAAATCATAAATAAAAATAAAATGAGGTCACCAATATTTCAAAAAGTCATTGAATCTTTCCATAATTTTTTTAGAATTTAAAAATCAAGAAAAGCATTTTTAATCCATTTAAATAAATTAAATAAAGTGAAAAACCATAAAAATATCAAATCAGAAAATAAAATTATGAAAAAATAGAAATCAAAAAGAGGAAACCCTAAAGTAATTTTGAGAATTGTTTTAGAATTTTTGAAGTTGAAATGAATTTTTTATGAATTTTTGAAGTTTAAAACAATTAAAATATAAAATAAGAAAATAAAAATAAAACCAAAAAGAAGTAGACCATTAGATCAATGTTAATATGCGTTAGTAATTAAATCCAAGGTATCTGGTGCGCCGTGCATATCATAGTCATTAATGAATAAACCACTGAATCATTTATTTAAAACAGATTTTGAAAAATGTGTTGCGCGATATGATTGGCGGAAGGGAAGACATATCATCGTCTTCAACATCCAGCCACGTGTGAATTACAGGTTCCACGAACTATAAAATTAGAAGCTTAGACTGATGTCATTCGCTTCATCTCTTCAAGACGATTTCAATGGTACCCTCGCAAAAAATTTATATAAACTGTAGCTCAGTCGATTTGAGAAAAACCAAAAGAAGAAAGTTGGAAAGGGATTTGAAAATTCATGAGAAAAACTCACTTCCAGTTAAAACTAATGATGCAATCAATATCAGAGTGATGAAAGCTACATTGTAGAAACAAGTTTGGAGATAATTAATGGAGGAATCTACCTGTTGAAGTTTAATTTCAGAGCTCTAAAACTTGACTTGGATAACACAATTTAGGGAACCTCAAGGCTTGGTTCTTCTTCTGTTATCTTCAAGGAAGTTCAAGGATGAAAAAACATCAAAGAAATTGGATTGAAAGATGCTTTAAAACCAAATTTGAAGTTGCAGAATTGAGAGGTATGGAGGAAGTTCAATAGAGGTTCTTTGGATATCTAAAGCTTATCAAATAAGTGGGATAGCATCCATTATTTAGAGGGAAGTGAATGATGATGAGAAACAAGAGGAATTAAGGGCAAATCATGCAAACCAAGATAGTTGTGATCATGCCAAAGGTGTGACTTGAAATGCATCAAAATGACCTCATACCAAGTACAATTCTTATCAAAACGCATATGGGCAATTAGTCAAAAATGTTTAACAACTAAAATTTGCGTAATTCGACCTGTAATCCATGTTTACTTATGGTAAAAATTCTGACTCGAGACAAAAACAGATTCTATGGAGTCAACTTCAAGAATGCATAGCTCACAAATTCTGACAAGGTCACAATCTTTACAATGTGCCAAGAAATACTCCAGTTGGATAATTGAGTTGGAAGTCATGTTCTTTTGAAATCATGAAAAACAAACTGATTTTTGTACTTAGAAAAATTTATAAGTAGATAACTCCAAAGTGACCTATAGTGTTCTTCAAAATTACATGAGAGAGATCACACAAAAATCAAAAAAATTGAGAGAGTTATGGTCTTTGGAAGATGATGAATATATTTGGGGAAATTCAAAAAAGACCTATAATATTTTCAATTCTTCAACCACTTTCCAAGCATCTTTAAGTCTTGCACATTGAAACAAAGTTGTAGTAGACACCCCAAAGATTATTGTGAAAAAAATAATGGGCTCAAGGATATAAAAATTGACCAAGTTATAATCATTTGAAGTCAAACCCTAAAATTCAAAAGCTTTTGAAGGAGACTTGTAATCTTTCTCAACCATTAGTGATCTTCCATTCAAATTAGCCTTATATTCATGAAGAAAGCTTGTTAAGGATCCTTTAAAGAGAGTCATGGATTTTGAGTCAATCAAAAATATCAAAAAATGAACAAGATATGGTCCTTATAAGTCAACAAACCCTTGCTCGGAGAGTGTCAAAATGACTTGAATCCCCTTTCAACTTTTGATGATTTTTCTTGCACAATTGGATATTGTAATATGAAGAGAGGTTGTTGTAGATGATGATAATAATACATAGAAAAAGGAACCAACTAAAAATGTTGAAAATTGAGAGGGTTATGCATTTGTGATCACTGAATCTAGTATTTGCTCAATTAGGTCAAACTTGTTGAGCCAACCTTGAATATCTTTGAACTTTCTTGGCAAAGTAAATCATGATGAATCATAAGAGTGCTTAAAATGATGTTGTCTTGAAGCACACCAAAATATGGAGCTTAAGTCTCAATGAAGCTTGTTTAAGAAGGCATGGAAATAAATACATGAACCTATGAATCTTCTTGATGAATTCCACCACCAAGTTTGAGGAGATCTTGACCTAAATAAAGTGAGAGGGCTCCTTGAACAACAAATATTTGATTCCATAGACATGAAATTGAAAATTGAGCTCTTTCACTCCATTAGAGAACCATTTGATTCAGAATCACCCCCTCAAATGCTAGGTTAGATGGTGAGATGAATGCAATTGTGATCACCTATAATATGAACATCCAAAGGAACATATATACACATATTGATGTTAGTTAAAAGAGAACATGTACAAGATAAAAAATCCAAGGGTCTTGGTAACCCCTCAAGAGAAAACTTAAAGATAGGATTAAGAGAGAAACAACCCTAATGTATGTGTCTTGATGCATTGGGGCATGATATGATGAGAAATCTTATGGGGGAAATTGGGGTATAATAGCTTCCCTTATCTAAGTGTCTTATATCCGGAGATACGAATGTTAAAATCTTCGTCTTGACACGATTAAAGATACTTAAATACAAAATAAACCCTATTTTTGGCAGATTGCCTATGCAAATTGTAATTAGTTTGGTTATAGTGGATTAAGTCCTTGAGTTCAAGGCGAAATCACCTTAGTAGGGTGGATTGGACTAGCTTGAGGGTTTCTCAAGTGAACCAGGATATATCACATATTCTTTACTCTTGCTTATACTTTACTGTTTATGCTTCCACAACATATTTAAAAGCATCACTTAATGCAACAATATTAAGAGACGAAAATTTTCTATGAATGTAAAACCCAATTCACCCCCCCTTTATTGTGTTTTCTTCACACCTTCAACTGGTATCAGATTCCGGTTCTGTTATTGATGGATATCAAACACCTGATAGTGTCAGATAAAGATCCAAATGTTGTGTGAAGAAATACTTTACGTGATAGTTTCCCCACCTTCAATTACAGTCTAATATCAGAAGATGATGATTGAGAACTGAATTGTAACCAAACGGATTACCTTGAGTAAGTCTCTGATTCTTCGAAGAATGAAAATGTCAACAACAAATTCTTCTCTTTTGGAGATAATTTGTTCAGAACCCAAGAAGAAGATATCAGAAGCCATAGCATCAGAAGCTCCCAATTCATATGCAGTTATTGCTCCTTCTGATCTGTCAAGAGGAAAAGAAAGATCACAATCTCTCTTTCTAAAGAACAGATTCCAGAAGATAAAGAAGTTCTTTCCGAAACCAGATAATATTTCAAACCTCCTGAAGAAATGCTTCTGGGTTTAGTGTCTTTGGCTAAGGAAACCTCTTCTGATGAAGCTCTTTTAGAGGAAGACTGAATTCTGACAATAAAAGAAGATTGAAGAATCAACTGACAAGACATATTCATCATATAAGAAGTGATATTTGTTGAATACTTTTGTTAAAAATTTATGATTAGATGAACAATGTATTTTCTCAAAGATCAAATCATCCGAAAACAAGAAAGTTTGCTTGTTGAAGATTAATTCTTTGTGAGTATGAGATGTTTTAAAGAAACGGATTAGTCCATAATTGACTTTCTCATAAAAATATCATTAGGAATTTCTTCATGTAAATAATAAATATTATTGTCTTCTGATGTTGATACATAGGAACTTCATCATTAAGTCTGCAGAAAACTTCAGAAATCTTGAACAAAGGAATTCAAATCTCAAACAAATAATTTGAGTGAGAACATCTGAAGCCTAACTAACCAAACAAGTATAAGATCTAATTCATAAATTATGAATATTTTTTTCTCTGGAAAGCTTCGTAGAAAACTGAAAACTGCTTAGGAAAGGAAGCTTATTGATTCATAAGGAATATAATCAAACAAATTCTTGATATATGAATTCTTGAATGGAAAATGCTTTAAAATATGCAAAGAAAAAATCCATTCACTCTGAAACGGATATGCAAAGTCTTTATAGACTAAATCTAAACAAGTTAGCTCAACATTGTAAGAACAAGATTATCATTAAAAATTGTCAATGTTTGATGATACTTGCATTAGAATAAATTATGTAATTTGTTCAAGGACTCAAAAATTCAGAAGATGCTAGGAAATGTTAGGTAATTTTATCAAGCACATAGCTTCTTAGATGTTCATGAAATATAGACCTTCTGAAAATAAAGCTTATGTTCAAAGGAAGCTTGACAAACAGATGCATGTTCTGATAATAAAAGATCAGAATATACGTGCTCTGAGGATTACCCTCAAGAAGTCAGACAGGTGATTGTAAACAGAAGAATGAATAGATCATCTAAAGAGAAGATTGATTCTAGCTCTCAGATTAGAGATTATAGTTCAAAATAAACTTATACTCTTGAAAATCAGAAAATAGAGAACCTCTAAAGAAGTAAGAAGAACTAGTAAGTACGAGTTCAGAACTTCTGATAGATCACTCTGAAGAAAGCAGATGCAGAACGAATTTGATCAGAAGCTCTATCAAGGACAAGCTAAAGTCAAAATCAGAATGTAGAGCACTCAGTTAAAAGAATCACGGTGAAGATTTCAGAATCTCAAAGAGAATATGGGTAAGTTTGATTCCAAGGCACAAAATTGTCTGCTGTTAGGATATTCTGAACGCTCTAAAGGCTTCAGATTCTATAACATAGAATCATGAATCATGGAGGAATCAATCCATGTCAGATTCGATGATAAGCTTGACTATGAAAAGTTAAATTTGTGTGAAAAGCTTGCAGATGGAACTATAATGTTCGCTGAACCAACAAAGAAGATTCAAGAAGATAAAGAATGAAAAGCTCTTTCTTTTGATGTTGTTGATAGTCCTTCTTATAAACCTCAACCAAGGAAGAACAAAATCACATCCTCCCATCCCAGAGATCTCATTCTTGGAAGTAAAGATGCTCTAGTTAGAACAAGATCAACTCTCAAAACTTTTGATGAAGTTCTTTTGGTTTAGTTTCTTTAATATAACCTACATCTATTGATAAAGCCCTTCTAGATAAAGATTAGATACTGGCTATGGAAGAAGAACTCAACCAATTCTCAAAGAATGATGTTTGGGATCTCGTTCAGAAATCCAAAGGTGTCCATGTCATCGAAACCATATGGGTGTTCAGAAACAAACTCAATAAGAAAGGTGAAGTTGTCAGAAACAAAGCGTGACTGGTTGCACAAGGTTATAGTCAACAAGAAGGGATAGACTATACAGAAACCTTTGCACCTGCCGCCAGGTTAGAAGCTATTTATTTGTTAGTTTTTTTTTCCTGTAAATCATAACATCATCCTTTATCATATGGATGTTAAGAGTGCATTTCTGAATGGTTATATCTCAGAGGAAGTGTACGTCAAATAACCTCCTGGCTTTGAAAATTTTGAGAAATTAGACTTTGCTTTTAAACTAAACAGGTCTCTTTATGGCCTGAAACAAGCTTCCAGAACTTGGTATGAAAGATTGAGTAATTTTCTTTTAGAAAATAAGTTTACCAGAGGAAAGGTTGACACTACACTCTTCTACAAAACCTTTAAAAATGATATTCTGATTGTTCAAATTTACGTTGATGATATTATTTTTGGTTAAGCTAATCCATCCCTCTGAGGAATTCTCTAAGTTAATGAAGGCTAAGTTTGAAATGTAGCATGATGGGAGAACTAGAGTTCTTTTTGGGAATCCAGATTGATCAAAAGCCATAAGCTACTTACATTCATCAAAGTAAGTATACCGAGGAACTTCTGAAGAAATTCAACATGATGGATTGCACCTTAGCAAAAAATTTGATGCATCCAACATGCATTCTGGAAAAGGAAGAGGTAAGTGGAAAGGTATGTCAGAAGCTGTATCATGGTATGATAGACTCTCTTCTGTATGTGATTGCTTCTAGACCTGATATTTTATTTAGTGATCACTTGTGTGCTATATTTCAACCAGATCCTGGGAAATATCATTTAACTATTGTTAAGAGAATTCTATGGTATCTGAAAGGAACCACTAACCTTGGCTTGATGTATGAGAAAACTTCAGAGTACACTCTTTCTGGTTTTTGTGATGTAGATTACGTTGGAGACAAAATGGAGAGGAAGAGTACTTCTAGAAATTGTCAGTTTCTAGGAAAGAATATGATCTCATGGTCAAGCAAGAGGCAATCAACAATTACTATTTCAACAACAGAAGCAGAGTACATCTCAGCAGCACTGTGCAATACTCAAATGCTATGGATGAAGAATCAGCTGGAAGATTATCAGATTTATGAGAGTAACATTCTTATCTTGTATGATAATATTACTGCTATTTTCTTGAGTAAGAATCATATCTTACACTCAAGGGCTAAACACATAGAAATCAAACATCAGTTTATTAGAGACTATGTTCAGAAAGGGTTCCTATCTATAAAATTCATAGATACAGACCATCTGTGGGCTGATGCTTTTACAAAACCCTTAGCTAAAGATAGATTTATATTTAATCTAAAGAATCTGAAAATGGATCTTTGTCATGAGTAAGATGTCATTAGAATTAAACGTGTTTTAATCTTAGTTTAAAGTGATAAGATTCTAACCCAATCAAAGGTCTTCTAATTTCTTTTACCTCAGTCATCAGAAGATGTTTCAGTCAGAAATGTCTATGACCAGACGGAAACCTTCGTGGTTTTCCAGATGTTAAGAATATCAAACACATTGCTATGATTAAGATAATATGTAGAGATTTACTAGTTCTTGTTCTCTAACTTTTTGATGATGTCAAAAAGGGGGAGAAATATAATGATTTTGATGGACCTTAAAAGAAATGAAAAACTCATCGTAATAATAAAATGTGCATTTATCGCTGACGTGTGTTTGTTTGATGATTAACCGAGGAACTCTGAACAAGTTCAATAGGCATTCTAAAACAGGTCAAAATGAAATAAATATGTTAAAGTTCTTAAGAACTGATTGTTCATATAATCGAAGAAGTAAACTTTGTGAACATATGTTCAAGAATTAGATAGACCAAATACTGTTCAGAAGTTGAGAAATTTCTTAAAGTTAAAGTTATCTTGATTTTGGTATCATAATGCTCAGAAGATGTAAAATGTCTAAGAATGTGATATTCGGAACATAAGAATCAAAAGAAGAAGCATAAGCTTTCTAGAAGAACTAAGCTAATCATAAGTTGAAGATTATCTTTAAAATCTGGATAGAAGATTCAATAAGAAGAAGCTTTGATGAAATCAAGATCTCAATTGATTTCATTGGCATCTAGATTCAAGACTCTCAAGATCTCAATATCTGATCTATTAGAACAAGGGGAGTTTTACTCAAATGGTTCAGAGTCAGAATATTTGAGCTTCATCAAGTTGTTGACTCAGGGGGAGTTTCATAAAAAGGATAAGTATTCCTTACCTTTTCATTTTCACTTTTTATGATTATATAAACAAAATTGTGTCATCAAAATACATAGTTTTGTCATCATCAAAAAGGGGGAGATTATTAGAACAAGACTTGGTTCTGCAATATTATGTTTGAGTATTGATGATAACAAATGAGTATGTTTTTGTGGACAATTTTAATACTCTAATGTTTGTAATTTTTTAGTATTTAAAAAACATGTTATGCTTCTGATGAATGGCATGGCCAAGACATTAGAAGAGAATTAGTTCTGATTTTGCGCTCCACAAGTTCTGACGAACATTAGCAAGACACTCCAGAAGCTTATGAAGTGTAGGCCTTGTTGTTTTTCTAAAGAAACAATTCAGAAGATCTGAAGACAAAAGTTCTACTTAAGTCCAGATGCTGAAGACTCATGCTTCTAAAGACAACGTGTTCTAAAGAAACAAGTCAGAAGATCTGAAGACAGAAGTTCTACTGAAGTCCAGATGCTAAAGACCCACGTTTCTGAAGACAACATATTCTAAAGAAACCGGTCAGAAGATCTGAAGACATAAGTTCTACTTAAGTCCAAATGATAAAGACTCATGTTTCTAAGGACCCATGGTTCTATGAAAAGGGTTCTAAAGACCAAGTGCTTAAGACTCTACAGACATAAGTTCTAAAACCTATGAAGACTTAATGTTCTGAAGACCCAAGGTTCTAAGAAAAGGGTTCTCAATACCAAGTGCTAAATGAAAAATGGAAAAACACAAGAAGGGGGGGGGGGGGGGGGGGTTAAATCGGAGTTTTTAAAACTTAAATTAAAAGATACGTTGGTGATCCTGGTTCGTTTGAACTCAAACTACTCCAGTCCACCCGCCAAGGTGATTTCGCCTTTCGCAAACGAGGTCTTAATCCACTAATAAAAGTTGATTACACAAATACAATGACAACTTCTAAAGTCTTCTTGAGTTTAAACCACAACCCGATTTTCTCAAGGTATTACACAGTAATATAATTTGAAAGTGTGTACAAATATTTTTTCTATCAAAAGCAATATCACAACAGTGATGTATTACACAATTAAAAAGAACAAGATAGAAAGGTAATAATATTTCTCTTTTTCAGTGCACAGCAAAATTTCATCTGATTTCTTTGTCATGTCTTCTTTATATAGGAAATGAATGAGAAGGTGCTTTTGGAAGGTTGATAAATAGTAGTTAATGTACTTTCCAAACATAGAGATTTTTGTCTTCTTTCAACCGTTACTATTGATTAGCCATAAATGTAACGCTTCAGAACATGCTTACTAAAGATCACATCAGAAGATGAATGTTACTGTTGAGACTCTTTTACTTCTTTCCAGAACTTTACGTATCAAAATACCATACTTCTTGTTCGCAGCGTGTGATACGGTGGGGGAGAATTGACTGTTTTTGGAATGTTGGTTCGTGTTTTGCGTTTGTTTTTGCAAAATGTCGCGGTAAGCAAGAGTCGCCACCGACTTTTATTTTATCCAACAAGGAAAGGAAAAAAGCACAGAAAAATTCCTTTTTTGAGATGTTTCTCAGGTCTGGGGGGTAGATTATAGAAAGGGAAGGTGTTAGCACCCTTTCTATCCGTGGTTATCCACGTGCTCTTAGGTACTTGCTCAAAGTGTTTTCAAAATTTGCTTTTCTTTGTGTTCGTGGGTTTGAAAGAAGTTTTTTGTTTGAAAGGTGTGTAAGTGCGAAAAGTTTTGTTTTGTTTTAAAAGGAGAAAGTACTTAAGAACCATCTACCTACTCGAAAAAGGAATTAAATTGTGCTAATGTCCTTTAGACAATGCTATCCCACTATGAATGAGTAGGTAACATCATCGTTGGAGTTTAAAGGGTCAATTCGATTAAGGGACGTGTGGTCACTAAAGCAATGTTAGGATGCCTTAGCGGTAACCCTAATGTCTTAGATCATTTTTCCGAGGCAACTGTTTCGAGGCAACTATGATCTTTGGACAAGAGGGTGACCTCTAAAACTTCCTATACTCAATGACCACTTTCGAAGGAAACCAAGTGAGGTGTACCCTAAGAGTGCGCATGTGCGAATGTGTTATTTCGGTTAATTTTATCTTTGTACATGTCATGGGTGAGCTATGTTGATTTTAAGTTCATACATTTGATCTTGTCATGCATTCCCTATTACCAAACATCTAACAGTTATATAAGTTGCGGAAATTAAATTGCGGAAATTAAATCTAAACTATTACAAGGCGTCGGGTATTTACATCGCCAAAAACAAACCCTTTAAATTAAATTGCGGAAAATAAAAGGAAGCGATAAAATAATCAAAGTCCTATTTAAGGCTATTACATTCCGGAAGCAATTACAATATTGGCAAAAATGGATCGCGTGCGAGAAATTAAAACGGCGCATTTTTTAGGGTTTTGACCCTTTTGAAAAGAAAGCATTTTTGTTATTTTTTTTGAATTAAAAGAAATTAAATCTAAGTTAATAATTAAATTAATGAACTAATTAATTAATTAAAATATTTTTGAATTTTTGGATATTTAAAGAAATAAAATAAATTGGATTAATGTTAATAAAACCTAATTATCTAAATTGATTTTAAATATTGCAAAAAATATTAAAAGTTAAACCTAATTAAAGCTAAATTGATTAAATTAATTTATTTACAAAAATAAAATAATGAATTTAATTTTAATAAATAAAATATATTTTTGTGTTGTTTTGATTTTATGAGGAAAAACTTAATTGGTTATTTAAATTATGAAAAATAAATAAAACAATATAAATAAATAAAAGAAAGAAAATAGAGAAAGAAATAACCACAGGGGTTTGGGCCTGAAAATGGAGTGATAATCAGCAATTCAGAGACCCATTTATGCAAGCCTCGTTTGACTTTCTGGAATCCCATGCGTATGCATTGACTTGGGTGTATGGTGGATATCACCTTTGGGCCATCAGATTTGGCCTGGAGGCCACCTGGCGCTTGGGATCTGAAGGATTATGATGGACTGTGCCTTGGAAATCACATGGAATAACCTGAAGAAAAATGAAACAAATGCATTGGGGGACCTGGGATTCGAACCCAGGTCCTGTTAGACTTTGAACATATGCCTTAGCCACTGAGCCAACGCGCTTATATTGTTAGTGGATTAGGTGATGATTATTATAAGGGAAAACAAAACAAATTCCAGAAATTATAAAAAAATAAGCACGAAATATGATTGGGCCAATGGGAGGGAGACACGCTTTCGTCTTCTCCAATACAACCTGGTACTTTTTCCTGCGGATTTGAATCCGCAACTAAATCCCTAGGTCGATCCTAAAATCGTCTCTGGGCTATGGAAACGAATTCTGAGACCATCATCATGCTCGTCTCTTTCTCCTGAATTCATCCATGTCCATTACTTGTCTCAATTTTGCCTGAAACTCAAACACCTAAAAACAAGAACCAAAAACCCTAGATTCGGGTATTGCATTACAAGCCATGAAAACTCAATTGGTTAATGCAGAAAGTCTCTAAATGGACCGATTAGCATGATTATGCAAAGATTTTGGCAAAAAAATGCATGAATATGAGAATACGATTTAATGTACAGGGCGACTTTCAGGGAAGCTTACAGTGCGATTCAGGGAGGGAGAGGGCTTGATTTTGATTGCAATAGACTCAGTGGATGTCTAGCAAGAGAACCACGTTGAGTTTTGGCCTTGAATTTGCCTCTAGAATGGATTTCAATTTCAAACTTTTTCAATCTTTTTTCAAGTTTTGTTCTTCTGATTGTGCAGCCTCCTGGTTCTTATTTTAGTTCCCTTGTGTTGTGTATGTATCAAGCATTGTATTAGGTCAAATATTGGGCTTTTAATCCTTATTCATTGATGATTTTGGATTTGATATGATCCTCCATTACAAAGCTTCCAAAAATGTCCAAATCCAATATTTTGTTCATAACATGGCTTGATTCGGATTTGATTGTGTACATGATGATATTTAAGTCCTATAATGATAAAAAAGATACCAAGTTATCAATGTTTAGATTTTATTTGGATTTAAATTGATTTAAAATGAATTAATTCAATAAAAATCAAATAAAATAGAAAAATCAATGAATTGACATAAAACTGAAGATAGGACACGTGTGTGGTGTGACAAGATCAAATCAAGTGGAAAAAAGTGGGCCCATTTGACAAAATTTGATGTTTTGGGGTAGTTGACTTTTGGCAATTTTGGAAAAATGCCCAACTTCAACAATGCATAAATTCTTAAAATTTGAACTTTTGGAGGTGTTATTTGACTTTTTAGAAACCTTGAGATGTCCTATAACCAACCCTTTTTGTCTCATCACATTTTGATATTCCATTCTCAAGTTATAAGCTTTGGCAAAAAAGGTGTTTTTGTTGACTTTCAAAAATGACCTATAATGTCCAAATTTGTAACTTTTTGTGAGTGCATTTCTTGATCTTGGGGTATGAAGATGGATTGTAGTAAATTGAATACGCTTAAAAATGAGCTTTGGATGGGTCATTTATCATAAAGTATGAGAAAGTTATCTTTGGTCAAAGTTGAGTTGACTTTTCCTACAAAACCCTAATTTAGCAACTTTTGAATCTTGATGAATCTTGAGAAATCCTTGATGAATCATGATCAAACCTTGATCAAATGATGAATTATCCTTAAAAATGAGAATGTTGACAAAAAATATTGAGTTTTGACTGTTTGTAGGTCACAGTTGACTTTTGCTCTAGCACGGTCGATTTTTGGACCTCTTGAGCAATTGACTGACAAAACTTTCTCTGCAAGGCTTGAAATTTGACATGGATGATCTTGAGAACATATTAAGGCATTGGGGAGAACTTAAGGTCATTTGGATGTAAGGACCTTAATGCAACACAAAACCCTAATTTTGAATTGACTGCCTTAGGAGATGATTTGACTGTCCAACTCTTGAGCAATCTTGAGCCATTTGGAGATTATTTTTGCAATGTCTTGAGAAATATGGGATGTCAAATTTTGGGGTACAACAGTTGCCCCTGTTCAATCTTCTTAAACATGAGGATATAGATTGGCTTTCGGGCCTTTCGTGATCCGAAGGTGGAAGATGATTGAACACTAGAGTGCCCAGAAATTTGCACTCGCATGAACTGGTATCAGCAAGGTGATGTCGGGAATGAGCTCACAGATGCCATTTGGAGACTTGTTGGTAGGTGGTTTTGTCTTCTTTGACGGGATTGGCATCAGAAAAATCTTTAGGAATCGATTCAACTGGTTTTGTCTCCTTTGACTGGATTGGCCTCAGAAAAATCTTTAGGAATCGATTTAACTGGTTTTGTCTCCTTTGACTGGATTAGCATCAGAAAAATCTTTAGGAATCGATTTAACTGGTTTTGTCTTCTTTGACTAGATTAGCATCAGAAAAATCTTTAGGAATCGATTTAACTGGTCTTGTCTCCTTTGACTGGACTGGCCTCAGAAAAATCTTTAGGAATCGATTTAACTGGTCTTGTCTCTTTTGAATGGCTTGCCATCAGAAAAATCTTTAGGAATCGATTTAACTGGTCTTGTCTCCTTTGACTGGGTTGGTCTCAGAAAAATCTTTAGGAATCGATTTAACTGGTATTGTCTCCTTTGACTTGATTGGCTTCAGAAAAATCTTTAGGAATCGATTTAACTGGTCTTGTCTCCTTTGACTGGGTTGGCCTCAGAAAAATCTTTAGGAATCGATTTAACTGGTCTTGTCTCCTTTGACTTGATTGGCCTCAGAAAAATCTTTAGGAATCAATTTAACTGGTTTTGTCTCCTTTGACTGTTGAGAACTTTAACTGTATATTTCCTGAAAAGAAAAGGTCAGTCATGTGCAATGCATGATATGGATCAAGCAATGATGTTCTCAATAAACGAGATTATATTGTATGATGCGTATATGCATGTACCATGATGTATGGAAATGTAATTTTTTAGCTGGGGAAAATAAATCTCAGGTAGCTGCTGGAGAATAGAGTTGAATTCTTCATTTCCGTTGGGGATGATGAACGAAGGTGATTGCGAGAATAATCCTGCAAGAGAAGATAACTCTGTTGGGGAATAAACTGATGAAGAGATTACTCTGTGGGGAAGAGATGCTCTGTTAAGGATTTTAACGATGAACTCCGTTGGGGATTCCACTGATAAACTCCGCTGGGGATGGATTACTGTTGCTGGTGATACTGAATCTGTTGAGGATTGAATTCCTGCTTGTGAAAGGAAAGAACTTCGCTGGGGATGATCTTTCAATTGAAACTTTCTAGGGATAATCCTGTTAGACTCTTGTGGGGATACTCCTCTGAATTCTGCTAGGAATGATCCTTTGAACTTGGCTAGGGAGATTTATTGTTTGTGCTCCGCTGGGGATAGACTTCCAGAGTCTACTGGGGAAGATGATTCAACTCTGTTGGGGAAGCTTTTTCAGACCGTGCTGGGAAATATTGACTCCACTGAGGGTATCTTGTATTCTGCTGGGGAACATTCTTATACTCCGTTGAGGAATATTAAGATTGTCGGGTATACTCTTATACTTGCTGGGGAAGATTCTTACACTTCGTTGGGGAATATTAAGACCTTTTTAGTGCTGATGGTAGACCAACTCTGCTTGAGGAGAATATTGTTGATTTGTTCATAGTTGCAAGTCTCAGCTGGGAAGAGCTACCATTACTGCCTTATTCTACGAGGAGTGAAGGTATCTTAGCCATATTCTTCAGTTGAATCTACTTTTATACCTGGTGTACAAAGCAACTATACAGCTTGGACACTTGTTATTGCCCCTGTTTCTGATATTACCCGTAATCACCTTTTGTTTCGCATGCAAATATTTATGAGCAGCAATTAGTGTCAAACGCATATATCAAAAATGAACATTGGACGTTCTTTATAAAACAAAACAGATAAAGGAAAAACAGTTTGACATTTGTCTGAAAATGACTTGTATTGATTTTGGAGTTTGGCCTGTAAATAGGCGTTTTTGTACAAGAGGTTGACGTCCTAGTAAGAGAACGCCGCCGAACAGATAGAATTTATATAATTTGTGAAAAGAAAACAAAACATCTATGTGAATAATCCCACTGGGTTCCAACTCTGCTATTGCCTTTATATCCTCGAGTATCTCATCACTTTGCTACTGGTTGAAGATGAATCAGATTGATTAGTGTCGTCTGAGATTGATAGTCGATACTGAAGTATGGATGCGAGGTGATCCGATGAGACATAGTGTTACGCTTATCCCTAATTTTTTCCTGGACCGCCCTTTCGGGTTTTCAGTCCACCGGATACCCTTTTTTGCCCAAGCCGCCTTTTCAGGTTTTCGACTTGCCAGGTGTATAGATTTTTTCATTTTCATCCCTTATTTTTGCCTGAACCCTTTTGGTTCGCCGGGAAGCCCTTTTTTTTTCCTAGGCCAGTCAACCTAGCGGGTCTTTGATTATGCGTAGTATCTTTTCACTATGTCTGCATTTACAGGGTGAGGAAGGTCATCATCATCCATGGTGGTTAGAATCATAGCTCCTCCTGAGAAAATGTTCTTAACCACAAATGGCCCTTCGTAGGTAGGGGTCCATTTGCCCCTGGGATCACCTTTAGGTAGGATGATGCGTTTGATAACCAGATCCCCAACTTGATACTCTTGTCGTCTAACTTTCTTGTTAAATGCCTTGATCATCCGTTTCTGGTACGTCTAACCATAACAGATAGCAGTAAGTCTCTTTTCGTCGATTAAATTCAGCTGATCAAGTCGGGTCTGAATCCAGTCATCTTCGCTCAAACCTGCATCCTTCATAATCCGAAGAGAGGGTATCTGAACTTCAATGGGCAAGACTGCCTCCATACCATATACCAAGGAATAGGGTGTTGCCCCTGTTGACGTCCGTGCTGAGGTACAATACCCATGAAGAGCATTGGTAACATCTCGTGCCAGTCTTTGTATGTCACCGTCATCTTCTGCACAATCTTCTTAATGTTCTTATTAGCCGCTTCTACAACCCCATTCATCTTCGGCCGGTAGGGAGAATAGTTGTGATGTTGTATCTTGAATTACTCGCAGAGCTCGGTGATCATCTTGTTGTTGAGATTGGTACCATTGTCCGTAATGATCCTTTCTGGTACACCGTATCGACAGATCATATTGTGCCGAATAAACCGTGCCACGACACTCTTGGTTACAGTAGCAAAGGAAGCTGCTTCAACCCACTTTGTAAAGTAATTAATCGCTACCAGGATGAAACGATGCTCGTTGGATGTTGTAGTTCTGATCTCATCGATCATATCAATGCCCCACATTTCAAAAGGCCAAGGTGCCGTCAAGAAGTTTAAAGGGACTGGAGGTATGTGCACCTTATCAGCATAGACCTGGCACTTGTGACATGTCCGAGAATGCTGATAACAGTCGGCTTCCATTGTGGACCAATAGTATCTTGCGCGAAGGATTTTCTTTGCCATGGTGTGTCCACTGGAATGAGTCCCGAAAGTACCTTCATGTAACTCCTCCATAATCCTTTCTTCTTCATTCTTATCCACACAACACAACAAGGTTAAATCATGGTTACGCTTGTAGAGAATGCCATTGCTGATGAAGAACTTCGCCACGAACCTCCTCAGAAACTTCTTGTCATTAACAGATGCACCCTCAGGGTATTCCTGAGCCTCAAGATACCTCTTCACTTCATGAAACCAGGGCTTTTCTGTTACCTCTTCAGTCTCAAGATCACAGCAATGTGCAGGTTCGTTCAATATTTCAATGATAATCCGGGGAGCTTCGTTGTCCCAATTGACTTTGAACATATAAGACATCATAGCCAACGCGTCCACCAACTGATTCTCCTCTCTCGGGAAGTGTTCAAAGGTTATCTCCTTAAAATAGGGAAGAAACATCAATACATACTCCTTATAAGGGATAAGATTAGGGTGTTTCGTATCCCACTCGCCTTTGATCTGACTGATCACGAGAGCGGAATCTCCGAAGACACTTAAAAACTTAATCCTTAGGTCAATAGCTGCTCGAAGACCCATGATGCACGCCTCATACTCCGCCATATTGTTGGTGCAGTTGAAACATAAACGGGCGGTAAACGAAGTATGAGAGCCTTTAGGAGATATGATCACAGCACCAATGCCGTTACCCAAAGCGTTCGAAGCTCCATCAAAGTACATAGACCATCAGGATCCTTCCTCAGGTCCTTCATCTGGTCCAGGTGTCTCACAATCAGTTACCAACATGATATTCTCGTCCGGGAATTCAAAGTTCATAGACTGGTAATCATCCACTGCCTGATGTGCCAAATGGTCTGCCAACACACCTCCCTTAATTGCCTTTTGGGTCGTATATTAGATGTCATACTCAGTCAAGATCATCTGCCATCTTGCTATTCTTCCGGACAAGGCAGGCTTTTCGAACATATACTTGATTGGATCCATCTTTGATATCAACATAGTAGTGTGAGTCAACATATACTGTCTCAGCTGGCGAGCAGCCCATGCTAAAGCGCAGCAAGTTTTCTCGAGCAGTGAGTATCGGGTCTCACAGTCGGTAAACTTTTTGCTAAGGTAGTAAATAACATGCTCTTTTCGGCCAGACTCGTCATGTTGACCCAGCACACACCCCATTGAGTTATCGAGTAATGTCAAGTATAAGATCAAAGGTCTCCCCTAAACTGGTGGCATTAGAATAGGTGGCTCTTGGAGATACTCTTTGATCCTTTCAAAATAGGCCTGACATTCATTGTTCCAACATACCACTTGATCTTTCTTCAGTAGCTTGAAGATTGGCTCACAAGTAGCAGTTAGGTGCGAGATGAATCGGACATTGTAATTCAATCGTCCCAGGAAGCTTCTGACTTCTTTCTCTGTTCTGGGAGCTGGCATTTCCTGTATAGCTTTCACTTTTGCAGGATTCACTTGAATACCTTTGTCGCTCACGACGAAACCCAGCAGCTTACCAGATCTCACCCTGAAGGTGCACTTGTTCGGTTTTAACCTCAGCTTGTACAACTTCAGCCTGTCAAACATCTTCTGTAGATGGTCAAGGTGTTCCTCCTCAGTTTGGGACCTTGCAATCATATCATCGACGTATACTTCAATCTCATGATGGATCATGTCATGAAACAAAGCAACCATGGCACGCTGATATGTTGCCCCAGCATTCTTCAGTCCAAAAGGCATGACCTTGTAGCAAAAGGACCCCACTGAGTAACAAAGGTAGTCTTCTCCATGTCTTCGGGAGCTATTTTAATCTGATTATAACTGGAGAAACCATCCATAAAGGAGAATACCTTGTGCTGAGCGGTGTTGTCAACCAGAACGTCGATATGAGGTAGAGGGAAATCATCCTTGGGGCTTGCCCTGTTCAAATCCCTGTAGTCAACACACATCTGAACCTTACCATCCTTCTTCGGTACAGGATCAACATTGGCCACCCACTGTGGGTAAGAAGTCACTGCTACAAAACCAGCGTCAAACTGTTTCATTACTTCAGCCTTGATTTTCTCAGACATCTCTGGGCGCATTCGGCGGACCTTCTTTTTCACTGGAGGACAATCTTCCTTGGTAGGCAGGCGGTGAACCACAATATCAGTATCCAACCCCGGTATATCTTCATAAGACCAGGCAAAGATCTCAACATAGTCATGCAGCATCTGAATCAACCGTTGTTTCACACTAAGTTCTAGATTTGCGCCGATCTTGACCTCCTTCTTGTCTGTCTCAGTACCCAGATTCACTGATTCCACTGGCTCTTCATGTGGCTGAATAGCCCTCTCTTCCTGGAGTAGCAGTCTTGCAAGTTCACCAGGCACTTCGCAATCATCTTCACCTTCGTCTTCGGCTAAGTTGATCGGATTTTCGAAGTCATAACTGGCAGTAATAGAGTCGTTACCAGTGAGATCCAGAGTGGATGTGGATCTGTATACGTGAGTGTGTGTAAAATAGCTGTTTTGCAATATATAATAAAGAAAAACAAGGAGCGCAAAATTTGAAATGCAAGAACGTCCAATGCTTTTATTAATGATATATGACAATGACACACATAAATCCCTCACAAATGAAGCCACGGTGCCCTGGGTAAGACACCGGGCCGTAAAGTTTAAAACATTGTCTGTTACAAATTCAAAACAAAAGTTTCATTACTGGGTAACAAAAGTAATAGGGATGAAGTCCTTTGCTTCCCAGTTTCTTGGTCCACCGTCGGTCGTAGGATAGATCCAGCTGTCGAATTCAGACTCTTCCACATCATCTTCAATGGCATTCACTCCCGAGTTGCTGATGAACATAGGAGGTCTTCCGATCCGTGCTTTCTGAACAACCCTTTGAGCTTCTACAATGAAACCCCGACCAAACTTGTTAGTCTTCTGTGTAAGACCAGGAAGTAGGCCCTACTGTGCACACCCACCTTTCTCAACAACATCCTTGAGGGAAGCCATCTTCATAGGAGAACCTTCAACAACAGCCTCAGCTAACGCCAGTGTCTGAGGAACCTCTTCAAAATGATGAAATGGGGTCTCAATGAACTCCCCATCCATTTCTACATATCGGAAGGAGTTCAGGTGGCTAACCATATACTCTTCCTCTCCTTGCACTGTCACAATCTTCCCTTTGACCGGGTACTTCAGCTTCTGATGGAGCGTTGAGGTTACAGCCCCAGCTTTATGGATCCATGGACGACCCAACAAACAAGAATAAGATGGCCGAATGTCCATCACATAGAATGTAGAATTGAAGACCTGAGAACCAACCTTGATCGGGATATCAACCTCTCCATGTACCATTCTTTTAGACCCATCAAAGGCCCTGACGACAATGTTGCTTGGCTTTAGCTCCAACCCTTCACAATCCAATCGTTCCATAGCTTTCTTAGGAAAAACATTCAAAGAGGAACCAATATCCACTAATACATGAGCAAGAGTAGTGCCCCTGCATTCAATAGAGACATGCAGGGAATCATTGTGATTCTTCCCTTTAGCAGTCAAGTCAGCGTCAGAGAAACCCAACCCATTATCAGCAGTTAAATTGGCCACACAATCTGTAAACTGATCAGCTGATGTCTCTTGTGGTACGTGGGCAGTCTTCAAGAAGGTAATCAGGGCCTTGGCATGGGCCTCTGAGCACAGGAACAGTGACAACATAGAGATCTTAGACGGGGTTTGCCCCATTTGTTCAACTACATTGTAGTCACTCTTTTTGATAATTTTCAGAATCTCTTCCATCTCTTGTTTAGAAGCTTCAACAGTAATCGTCTTCGGTGCCTCCGTCTGGGCAGGCACATCAGTGGTAATCCCTTTGCCCCGAGTGTTAGATGACTCGGCGACAGGGGTAAGAATAGGAACTTGAACAGGAATAGTAGCAGGTACACTGGCAGGTGTAATAACAACAGGTTTTCGGGTAGTTGGCGGAGAGATATCTGGTGAGAAAAGTCTTCCGCTACGGGTGACTTTAGCAGGTCCAACAATATTGCTGACGTCAGTATCAACATCCAACTCTTGCTTAACTCCATGAAAATAAACATCATCCCCATAGTGCCAAGGGACACCTTTATCAGAGGTATAGGGGATGGGCCCCGGAACAGTGATGATTACAGGTGCGATTCTTGGAACGGATGTAATTCTAACAGGCTTCCTCGAGGGAGCCTTGGAAGAATTTTCGAAAATGGTAATGATGGCAACTTCTTCAGAATGATTTACGGGAACAACAGTCTTCTCAAACAGAATTTCTCTACTATCTATTGGGCGTTGGATACCTGATTTCAAAAGCGGACAATCGGTAGGTAGAACAGAACACATACGGCAACCTTCGTCACAGCCCAGAAATAAACCGGCTAGCAACAGGTTCCTCTTCACAGTCATCAAAGGGGTAACAATGTCATCCACATAAACCACAAACAAGTCTTCTTCTATAGTATTCACTCCATGCTTGGGCATGGGAGCAGTCACAACATTAGGCCTCTCGGGCGTCTCAAACTCAATCTCCTTCGCATCAATTAAGTCCTGTATCTTATTCTTCAAAGTCCAACAATCATCGGTATTATGCCCCGGGCTATCAGAGTGATAAGCACAGCGGGCATTAGGGTTATACCTCGGTGATGTTGTATTTGGATTCTTTGGGGCTTCCTTTAGAATCACCAGATTAGTCTTCAGCAACTATGGCAGAATCTGAGATAAGGTCATGCTGAGACGAGTGAATTGCCTCTTAGGTGTCTCGTCCTTTTGTTGATTGTTGTATTGAGGAGCACTAGCAGGTTTTGAAATAATAACCGCATTCACAGCTTGGCAGTGTTCAGGTCTATTCTGTCTTTTCGAACTGTAGACAACACTGGACTCTTTCTTAAATGGCTTCTTCTCGGTGCTTGACGAAGCACCCTTCTGTATCTTACCAGCCTTAATACCAGCCTCAATCGTTTCACCAGTCAAAATTATCTCTATAAACCCAGATGAAGAGCTTCCAATCAAGTGGTTGAAAAATGGACCAGACAGGGTCCCCAGAAACATGTCCACAAGCTCCCGATCATCCAAGGGTGGTTGTACTCTACCGGAGAGGTCCCTCCATTTCTGAGCATAATCTTTGAATCCTTCACCCGTTCCCATTGACATACCCTGGAGTTGGGTACGCGTGGGAGCAAAGTCGGAGTTGTACTGATACTGCCTGTAGAAAGCATTAGCCAAATCTTCCCAACTGCGGATACTGGCTTCGTCTAACTGATAAAACCACTCAAGCTGATTCCCTGAGAGATTGTCTTGGAAGAATTGGATCCATAGGTTCTTATCAGCGGTGTACGGCTGAATCTTCCTCACATATGACCGGAGGTGCAGCTTCGGACAAGAAATTCTGTCATACTTAGCAAAGGCTGGTGCCTTGAACTTGTGGGGAATCACTACCCCAGATGATATACCTAGATCAGCAAAGTCCATACCAGGCACTTTCTGAACTTCCATAGCACTCAACCGATCTTCCAGTTGTTTGTATATATCCTCAGCAGGAGGATACTGTTCTTTGTCGAAATCTGTCTCGTTGTCGGAGACTATAGGGCTAGGAGCCCTCCTTTCCTCTTGACTATCTTTCCCTCCAGATGAGGTGGTCAAATCAACTTCATTCTGAAGCCTGTTTCCAAACCTGTGCCCAGTGTTGAACAGGATTGTCCTCTTCTTATTCTTCTTCTTCTTCTTCTATTTCAGAATCAGGGTCTTCAGGTCTTGCTGACCCTTAGCTAGATTCATGAACAGCTCTTGAAATTGGGCATTCTGGGCCTGGAGGGCCTTGATGGCTTGCTCAGTTGAAGGTTCAGCAGACATGATGAGTGCTGAAATAAACAGCGAAAAAGATAAGAGACATGTAATGGGTACCTGTTTATGAAGTGCATGGGATGAAATGCATATGACATGATTTCAAAGACAATCGAGAGATTCAAATTTGTAAACCAGAAAGGAAACACACTTTATTAGATAAACTTCAAAATTCAAATTGTTCAACTGATGCCCTTAAGGCGTTACATGAATGGAAATACTGAAAAGTAAAATAAAAACTGGAAAGGAAATCATCAAAGGCCCATCAATGCTCCCATGGTCTCTTCTTGTCGGTACGGACGTAGTCATTGAGAATCTGCTCATTCTCCAACTGCCTAGTAAACTTCTGGATCTTCTGCTCTTGCGCGTTGAACTTTTCTCAGTAAGAATCCCGTTCTTCCCTTAGCTGCATCTAAGATCTTTTTAGTGCCCCAATGTCAGTGGGCATATAAGGATGGAGGATGGTTGGAAGAACCCCTTCTTCATTAGCAACTTCAAGAATGACAGGCCGGACGACTTCATACGGCATACCCAGCTTTTGGGCACGGATACGGACCCATCTGAGATATGGATGCATCGGGAGAGAAGTATTTGGACCCAGCTCATGTGGATCAGATTGGTGAACTCTATCCCAAGCCCTTATGAATCTGCGATGTTGCTCGTCGCTATCCCCTTGAAAATCAAAGATGATACTAGGCATTAGCAGCTCGTGAGGTCCTTCTCATCTGGCTCTTCCAAACTGACGGAGAGCTAAGCATGGGTTGTAAGAAATTCCTCCATAGGTTCCTATCAGGGGAACATTGGGGTACTTCCTGCATCGATCAATAATAGTCACCTCATCCATACCCTTGAGAGTCCAGATAATGTCATTATGCGAGAGAGACATAACCCTATAGGCCCAGCCCATGCCTTCTTTATTCTTCAGCACTGATTTGGGGAGGTGCGAAATAAACCACCTCGACAATAATGGAGCATAGAATATCAAGGTTCCCTGCTTTTGGGCAGTACGGGCATAAAGCTGATGAAGAATATCACCCAAGAGAGTGGGTACAGGATTGCGAGAGATGAAGATTTTTATCGCATTCACATCAACAAAGGAGTCAGAGTTCGGAAACAATACCAAGCCATATATCAGAAGAGCCAGAATGTCATCGAATTCCTTGAAGTCTAGACTATCCCAGAAATAGTTAGCCTTACCAACCAAGAACTTAGTCAGAAAGCCCTTTGCTCCACTTCTAGTCTCCCAATTAGCCATTACCTCTTCCTTGGTCAAATGAAGGGCTGCAGCAATCTCTTGGGGCCTAAGAGTTTTCTCCCAACCAGTAAACGGGGTCTGCTCCAGAACAGAGATATCGAGCAGCTCAAAGAACTCTTTTAAGGTGGGAACCAGCTGGGTGTCTTGGAAAGTAAAACAATGGTACAACGGATCATAGAACTGGACTAGGACACTCATCATCTGCTCGTCTAATTTGGAGGTGACCAAACTGAGAAGATAACCATGCCTCCTGATGAAGGAAGTAGTGTCAGGCATCTTGGCAACCAACTCTCTAAGCAAGGTGGGAACCTGGACAAAGTTGATCCGGATGGTATTCTTACGCATGGGCATCATGATGACCTACAAAACAGAACAAAGATGAATCCCTCTTGTCTTTCAAATAGGTTAGTCCAATGCAAGATGTATGCATTGTTATGATGTCATGATGTCATGATAAAAGGCACACCCCAAGTATCCACAAATAGCAAACATGGTAAAGGCACACAAATCACACAGAGAGCCCTTAGATTTCAGGCTGGCAAGGAGCTTAGGTACTACCCTCTTTCAGTTCAGTTGGTTTAAACCTGTCCTAAAAGTAGTAACCGGGTTCTAGAGGATCTCAATATCACTGACTACCCTCAATCGGTCATAATTCCAGTTTAGTAACCTTTTCTTGCGGCCATAATCATCGCGAGAGTTTAGTCTCAATGAGTGTAGCATACTGCTACTGTTCTATGGCCAAGTTGGTCAATTTAAAGGTTCTAAGGTCAGTTGGTGCTTAATGACCCCTTAGAAGACCCATATTCTCCTCGTTCCAACACAAGGGATATCGGTACAGACTAAAGTGCCACACCAACGTAGCTACTGCTTCAACCGTATCGGTCTACGTTGTACAGTTCCCTCACAGTTTATTGCTACTTACCTAAAGGGTATCCCCCAAATCCGGGTTAGGATCTATAGAAACTCCGATACAAGCCCACAAATATAAAGCATACAAAGCATACAATTGAAAACAACAGTGATCTAATCCTAAGGTACACCCCACTTATAAATAATTCCCCAGCAGAGTCGCCAGTTCTGTGATACGGTGGGAAGAGAACTGATTGTTTTTGGAATGCTGGTTCGTGTTTTGTGTTTGTTTTTGCAAAATGTCGCGATAAGCAAGAGTCGCTACCGAGTTTTATTTTATCCAACAAGGAAAGGAAAAAAGCATAGAAAAATTCCTTTTTTGAGATGTTTCTCGGGTCCGGGGGGTAGATTATAGAAAGGGAAGGTGTTAGCACCCTTTCTATCTGTGGTTATCCACGGGCTCTTAGGTACTTGCTCAAAGTGTTTTCAAAATTTGCTTTTCTTTGTGTTCGTGGGTTTGAAAGAAGTTTTTTGTTTGAAAGGTGTGTAAGTGCGAAAAGTTTTGTTTTGTTTTAAAAGGAGCAAGTACTTAAGAACCATCTACCTACTCGAAAAAGGAATTAAATTGTGCTAATGTCCTTTAGACAAATCTATCCCAGTATGAATGAGTAGGTAGCATCATCGTTGGAGTTTAAAGGGTCAATTCGATTAAGGGACGTGTGGTCACTAAAGCAATGTTAGGACGCCTTAGCGGTAACCCTAATGTCTTAGATCATTTTTCCAAGGCAACCGTTTCGAGGCAACTATGATCTTTGGACAAGAGGGCAACCTCTAAAACATCCTATACTCAATGACCATTTTCGAAGGCAACCAAGTGAGGTGTACCCTAAGAGTGCGCATGTGCGAATGTGTTATTTCGGTTAATTTTATCTTTGTACATGTCATGGGTGAGCTATGTTGATTTTAAGTTCATACATTTGATCTTGTCATGCATTCCCTATTACCAAACATCTAACAGTTATATAAGTTGCAGAAATTAAATTGCGGAAATTAAATCTAAACTATTACAAGGCGTCAGGTATTTACATCGCCAAAAACAAACCCTTTAAATTAAATTGCGGAAAATAAAAGGAAGCGATAAAATAATCAAAGTCCTATTTAAATCTATTACATTCCGGAAGCAATTACAATATTAGCAAAAATGGATCGCGTGCGAGAAATTAAAACGGCGCATTTTTTAGGGTTTGACCCTTTTGAAAAGAAAGCATTTTTGTTATTTTTTTTTGAATTAAAAGAAATTAAATCTAAGTTAATAATTAAATTAATGAACTAATTAATTAATTAAAATATTTTTGGATTTTTGGATATTTAAAGAAATAAAATAAATTGGATTAATGTTAATAAAACCTAATTATCTAAATTGATTTTAAATATTGCAAAAAATATTAAAAGTTAAACCTAATTAAAGCTAAATTGATTAAATTAATTTATTTACAAAAATAAAATGATGAATTTAATTTTAATAAATAAAATATATTTTTGTGTTGTTTTGATTTTATGAGGAAAAACTTAATTGGTTATTTAAATTATGAAAAATAAATAAAACAATATAAATTAATAAAAGAAAGAAAATAGAGAAAGAAATAACCACAGGGGGTTTGGTCCTGGAAAGGGAGTGATAATCAGCAATTCAGAGGCCCATTTATGCAAGCCTCGTTTGAGTTTCTGGAATCCCATGCGTATGCATTGACTTGGGTGTATGGTGGATATCACCTTTGGGCCATCAGATTTGGCCTGGAGGCCACCTGGCGCTTGGGATATAAAGGAGTATGATGGGCTGTGCCTTGGAAATCACATGGAATAACCTGAAGAAAAATGAAACAAATGCATTGGGGGACCTGGGATTCGAACCCAGGTCCTGTTAGACTTTGAACATATGCCTTAGCCACTGAGCCAACGCGCTTATATTGTTAGTGGATTAGGTAATGATTATTATAAGGGAAAACAAAACAAATGCCGGAAATTATAAAAAAATAAGCGCGAAATATGAATGGGCCAATGGGAGGGAGACACGCCTTCATCTTCTCCAATACAACCTGGTTCTTTTTCCTGCAGATTTGAATCCTCAACTAAATCCCTAGGTCGATCCTAAAATCGTCTCTAGGCTATGGAAACGAATTCTGAGACCATCATCATGCTCGTCTCTTCCTCCTGAATTCATCCATGTCCATTACTTGTCTCAATTTTTCCTGAAACTCAAACGCCTAAAAACAAGAACCAAAAACCCTAGATTCGGGTATTGCATTACAGGCCATGAAAACTCAATTGGTTAATGCAGAAAGTCTCTAAATGGACCGATTAGCATGATTGTGCAAAGATTTTGGCAAAAAAACGCATGAATATGAGAATACGATTTCAGTACAGGGCGACTTTCAGGGAAGCTTATAGTGCGATTCAGGGAGGGAGAGGGCTTGATTTTGATTGCAATAGACTCAGTGGATGTCTAGCAAGAGAACCACGTTGAGTTTTGGCCTTGAATTTGCCTCTAGAATGGATTTCAATTTCAAACTTTTTCAAGCTTTTTTCAAGTTTTGTTCTTCTAATTGTGCAACCTCCTGGTTCTTATTTTTGTTCCCTTGTGTTGTGTATGTATCAAGCATTGTATTAGGTCAAATATTGGGCTTTCAATCCTTATGCATTGATGATTTTGGATTTGATATGATCCTCCATTACAAAGCTTCCAAAAATGTCCAAATCCAATATTTTGTTCATAACATGGCTTGATTAGGATTTGATTGTGTACATGGTGATATTTAAGACCTATAATGATAAAAAAGATACCAAGTTATCAATGTTTAGATTTTATTTGGATTTAAATTGATTTAAAATGAATTAATTCAATAAAAATCAAATAAATTAGAAAAATCATTGAGTGGACATAAAACTGAATATAGGACACGTTTGTGGTGTGACAAGATCAAATCAAGTGGAAAAAAGTGGGTCCATTTGACAAAATTTGATGTTTTGGGGATAGTTGACTTTTGGCAAGTTTGGAAAAATGCCCAACTTCAACAATGCATAACTTCTTCAATTTTTAACTTTTGGAGGTGTTCTTTGACTTTTTAGAAACCTTGAGATGTCCTATAACCAACCCTTTTGGTCTCATGTAATTTTGATATTCCATGCTCAAGTTATAAGCTTTGGAAAAAAAGGTGTTTTTGTTGACTTTCAAAAATGACCTATAATGTCCAAATTTGTAACATTTTGTGAGTGCATTTCTTGATCTTGGGGCATGAAGATGGATTGTAGTAAATTGCATACTATTCAAAAGGATGTTTTGATGGGTCATTTCTCATAAAGTATGAGAAAGTTATGCTTGGTCAAAGTTGAGTTGACTTTTCCTACAAAACCCTAATTTAGCAACTTTTGAATCTTGATAAATCTTGAGCAATCCTTGATGAATCATGATAAACCCTTGATAAAATGACGAATTATCCTTCAAAATGAGAATGTTGACAAAAAATCTTGAGGTTTGACTGTTTGTAGGTCACAATTGACTTTTGCCCTAGCACAGTCGATTTTTGGACCTCTTGAGCAATTGACTGACCAAACTTGCTCTGCAAGGCTTGAAATTTGACATGGATGATCTTGAAAACATATTAAGGCATTGGGGAGCACTTGAGGTCATTTGTATGTAAGGACCTTGATGCAACACAAAACCCTAATTTTGAATTGACTGTCTTAGGAGATGATTTGACTGTCCAACTCTTGAGCAATCTTGAGCCATTTGGAGATTACTTTTGCAATGTCTTGAGAAATATGGGAGGGAAAATTTTGGGGTACAACACAGCGTTAGTGAAATCAAAAGTTATAACATAAGAACTTCTTTATTTAAGCGTGTTACACATATTTGCTTCTATGTAAGATGTGTCATAACAGAGTTTTAACAACGATCTATCTCATCTTCTGCGCGTCTTACATCAGAACTTCCCTGCAGAACAAAATATTTATTTAGGGAGCATAGTTGTTCTTTGTATGTTTGTTATCATAAAAAATATTACAAGGATGTAGAACTAAACTATGTTCTAACAATCTCCCCCTTTTTGATGATGACAAAAACTTGTATATTTTGATAGAATACTTAAAGAACATAAAGCATTAAAGTCTCCCCTTGAGTTGGATACTAAAAAAAAAACTTCCCTGAAGATTGTTCTGATCAGAGTTTTGAGAAGAAGATTTTTTGATGCGTCCACAATTGTCCTCAACAGAGGTTGCTTTTCAATAGATTTTTCCTGTTTTCTTTCAAAAGATAAAGATAGAAGTTATAATATTCAAAATGTTTGAGATTGAGTCTCGATACTGTTATATTCGAAATATCTTACATTCTCCCCCTTTTTTGTCAAGAATCAAAAAGCAATAAAAATACTTTGACAATAAAATGCATTTTGTATTAAAAGAGGATCAAGGAAATAAGAAACAAAATGACGGAAAAAATTTCAGAACTAAGTTTGAGGATGTAGAAGTCGTGTGAACAGGGCTTCCAATAAAATCTTGATATGATTATTCTATTCCTCTTGTTTCCCTAACATCCCCTTAATTTCCATGCAAGTTTCATCCTGCTTGTTTAACCTTTTCTTAAACACAACATTTTCTTTCTTCAACTCCTCCAGAGGTTGCAGCACAATAGAAGATGAGGTTATTTCAGCAGAAGAGACCATTTTTTCATAGTAAACTGCAACTGATTCTGACGTAGGAGCTTCTTCGACTTCCTTGCCTTTGTCTTGAAACATGACCAGAGGAAGAGGATTAGAGGGTGGTTCATTACACTCTGATGTTTGATGATCTTCCCAAAGGGTATTGTCCAGCAGAAGGAGTGGCTTCTTTACCAAGTGTCACAGAACTTGATCCTTGAAGATTTTCAGGCGATCGCAGAAGTTCTGTTGAGCGATTTCATAGCTGAGCTCCTTTAGTTTCAGAGATTCAGAGTTGAACCATTTTCTGAACTGATTCTAATTAGAATCAGAAGCAGCTGGATTGAGATTCTCTATGAAAGCTAGCTTTAGAGATTTAACCCATTCCTATATTTCTGTTTCAAAAATTAGCAAGGATTTACCAACATCTGCTTTGAAGATTTTTGGTTTTGGTTTTGGAACGACAATTTTCTGAGAGCTTGTGACGAGATTGTCCCAAGCTTCTAAATCTATGATTGTTCTAAGGGGATCTTCTAGGTAGTTATTTGGATAGGGAGAGTCATAAAGGATTATGGGAGAATTTTTCGGACTGGACTGATAAGGAGATGGAAGATCTGGAATGGAGAGGTTTGTGAAGAAGTTGGGGGAATTATTGGTGGTTGAGAGACCATGACAGGACAAGTGATGCCAGGGATGGATGTTGTGGTATCAGAATCAAGATTTAGATTTTTGGTTTTGGGAGCTTCAAACAGAGGATCAAATTGATCAATATCATAGAGAACTTGTGCAAGTTCAGGCTGAGTTTGGTCAAGATGGGTAGAAGGTGGATTGTTCAGAAGGTTATTTAGAGGAAATGAGGTGTCAGAGTCTAGGTAAAAATGATCAAAGTTTTGAGGAGATAGATCTTCTGTGGGCTTTGAGGATGAAGGGTTTTCAGATGTTGATAACAATATTGATTCAATAACAGAAACAAAAGAAGGGTTACTTTTCATTTGGGCAGCTTTGGGAGTCTTCTGAGAAGTTTCTTCTGCAGCTGCTTTCCTTTTTCTTGGTTTTCTGGGAGCAACTTCTAGAAGTTGTTTCCTTAGATTAAGAATGTTCACATATGGAATTTTACCATCACTCTTGCATGCTTCCAAATACATGAGAGCAATATCTAGAGAAGAGTCTGCTTGAGTGAAGAGAGGAAAATCCTTCAGAGGCACCCTTCGGGTGGTAATGACTTCCTTGGTGGTAATTGTTAGATCCTTCTTAATAGTTTCAATAATCTCCATCTTCTTCAGATTTTTGGCGTTGAGAGGTTTACCAGCACAAGCTTCCAGAGCTCTAGCTTGTTGAGCCTCAGTCAGATGTTTTAACAACCTTTTTTCTGTCAGAATATCTAAAATGAGTCTTCCCAGAGGGATCCAATATCTCTTTGTTCTTTCTTCTTCTCTTGTTTATTTTATGATGGTCTTCAGATGATTGAACAGAAGATGTGTAAGATTAACTTTTGCTTTGGTGGTGATGAAGTACGGAAGGTACTGCTGATCAATATTGATGTAATCTGGAGAACTTGTAGGCTTCCTGTGATTGATGAAACCCAAAATTATTGTAGACCAAATTCTGAGGTAATCCTTCAGGTCTTTGATTTTGTTGGACGGGTGGCCAGAAGTAAAGATTTCCTTGGAGATATTGGTTTGGTCAGAACTTTTGTCAGCCATATCACTGCACCAAATACCACCGTCGTTGTGACCTATTAGTTTCCAAATGAGATATTCAGAGATGATGATTTTATTTCCCATAACAAAGGACGTAACCTGATGATTTGAAGTTGTGGCATGGATCCAGAATTCTTTAACAAGTTTTGGAAAAACTGGACCTAGGAGGCGATCAAAGTACTTAGTCCATCTTCGGAACTCAACATCAGGGATTAAATCATACCCATTTTCCTTCATGCTTATGAAATATACAATAAGCTCACACAAAACTTCCATATAATCAATGGGTGTGAGGAGAGTTCTCGAGGGTTCGATGTACTTTTCTTCTGTTAAGGAGGAAGAACCAGGAATGCTTTGAGAAGCATGAGAAAATTGTTGAGAGGAAGCCATTTGTTCACACAGACTCTTTTAGGGTTTTTAAAAGATTGAACAAATTAAAGAGTGAAAAAAATTGAGAGTGGAAGTGTGATAGTGATGATGAACGAATGAAGTATATATAGCCAATAAATAGAAAATAGTAGTTTTAATTAAAAATAAAAAGATTTAAAGAAAATGATTACGTGCATTTAATGATTCCTAAAAAGAGGGATATCGTGAAGATATGGAACAATTACCGATTTGACTCGAGCCTCAATACATCAACTCAACCGTTTCAGTCTCTTCAGAATTTGAACACGTATTCAGCCTTAGGGGAAGACCTTGCGTTTAGAGTTGACATATGTTGATATTGTGAACTGCATGCTTCTATCTTTGAAATGAACCATTTTTGGAGAATGTTCAGATCTTCTGGATAGATTAAGATACAACTTTCCTTCTTATTTCTGAAGAACTATTGATCAGATATTCACACAAATAAAATTAAAGCATAAAGTTCGGAGGATTAAAGTATACAGAAACAATACTATTATTCTGGGCATAATTTCACGCTGAGATGTTTCAGAATAAAGTTAAATCTATCTTCAGAAAGGGATTTAGTGAAAACATCAGCCCATTCATAGTCTGTGTCTATAAATTTTAACGAGAGAATTCATTTCTGAATATAGTCCTTAATAAAATGATGTTTGATTTCTATATGTTTAGCCCTAGAATGTAAAATAGGATTTTTTGAAAGACAGATAGCAGAAGTATTATCACAGAGGATATGAATGTTACTCTCATATATGTTAAACTCTTCAAGTTGACTTTTCATATAGAGCATTTGTGTGTTGCATCCAACTGCTACTATATATTCAGCTTCAGCAATTGACAGTGTAATGGTGGATTACCTTTTGCTAGACCACGAGATTAGATTGTCTCCCAGAAATTGGCAGCTTCCAAAAGTACTTTTTCTTTCTATTCTGTCTTCGGCGAAGTCAGCATCATAGTACCCTACTAATTTGTATTCTTTGGATTTTCTATAGCAAAGACCAAAATTAGTAGTACCTTTCAGATACTTGAAAATTCTCTTAACAACTGTTAAGTAAGATTCTCTCTGTAGAGCTTCTGTTCTACCTTCTTACTTACCTCTTCCTTTTCCAGAATGCATGTGGGATGCATAGGAGTTTTGGATGGCTTACTATTTGACAAGTCAAATTTATTCATAAGTTCTTTGACATACTCGCTTTGATGAATGTATGTTCCTTCTGGAGTTTGATTGATTTGGATACCCAAAACGAACTTGAGTATGCCCATCAAGCTCATTTCAAACTCTGCCTGCATTAACTTAGCAAATTCTTTTCCCAAAGAGACTTTAGTAGATATAAAAAATTATATCATCTACGTAAATTTGACACACCAGAATGTCATTTTTAAATAGTTTACATAATAAGGTTGTGTCCACTTTCCCTCTGGTAAAATCATTTTCTAACAGAAAATTACTTAGTCTTTCATACCATGCTTTGGGAGCTTGTTTCAGACCATATAGTGATTTCTTAAGTTTATAAATATATTCTGGATGTTTTGAATTTTCAAAGCCAGGGGGTTGGTGCACATAAACTTCTTCATCAATGTAACCATTTAAAAACGCACTTTTAACATCTATTTGATAAAGAGTGATGCCATTATTTACTGCAAAAGAAATTAAAAGTCTGATAGATTCTAACCTGGCGATTGAAGAAAAGGTTTATGTATAGTTTATCCCTTCTTGCTGACTATAACCTTGTGCCACCAGTCGTGCTTTGTTTCTGATGACTTCTCCTTGTTCATTTAGCTTGTTTTTAAAGACCCATTTGGTTCCAATGATGTTAAAGCCTTTTGGTTTAGGAACTAGATCCCACATATCGTTTCTGGTGAACTGATTTAGTTCTTCTTGCATTGCGAGTATCCAGACATTATCTAGAAGGGCTTCGTCAAAGGAAGTTGGCTCAATCCGAGACACTAATACCATGAGAGATTCTTCAGAATTTCTGAATGTAGATCTTGTTCTGATTGGGTCTTCTTTGTTTCCTAGAATCATGTTTTTCGGATGATCTAATCTACTTCTGGATTGTCTTTTCTGGATGGGATCTTTAGATGTTGTTATAATGTTGGTGACATCCTTTTTTGGATTTGACTGTGATTATTTATAGAGAACTTATGATGTTGTGTCCTCAGTACCTGTAAATTGAACTTCTATATCTGGAAAAAATTTACCCTGCTTTGACATTTGGGAGCCAAGCTTATCATCAAATCTAACAATGATAGACTCTTCCACAATCCGTGTTTCTGTTTTATATACTCTATAACCTTTTGAGCGTTCAAAGTATCCTAACATGAGACACTTTTATGCTTTAGAGTCAAACTTGTTCAGATGTTCTTTAATGTTTAGAATAAAACAAGTACATACAAAAGGATGGAAATAAGAAATGTTGGGCTTTCTGTTCTTCCATAATTCATATGGAGTCTTATCCTGAATAGGTCTTATGGAGATTATATTTTGAATATAACACATTATGTCAGTTGCTTCTTCTCAGAAGTTCTTAGCAATGTTAGTCTCGTTGATCATGCTTCTGGCCATTTCTTGTAAAGTTCTATTCTTTCGTTCTACAAATCCATTTTATTGAGGAGTTATATGACAATAGAAATCATGAGAGATGCCATTCTCATTAAAAAATAATTCAAATTTTTTGTTTTCAAATTCCCCACCATGACCACTTCTGACTTTAACAATTCTAAAATCTTTTTCATTTTGAACTTAGTTACGGAAGCTAAAGAACACAAAGTGTGACTCGTCCTTGTGTCTTAAGAACTTTACCCATGTCCATCTACTATAGTCATCTATGATCACAAATCCATACTACTTGCCACTATTGGATACAGTTTTTACTAGTCCAAACAGATCTATATGCAGAAGTTCTAATGGTCTAGAGGTAGAAACAACATTGTTTGCTTTGAAAGAAGGTTTTGCAAACTTTCCTTTTTTACATGCTTCACACAGAGCATCTAGGATGAACTTCAGGTTAGGAAGTCCTCTGACCAAATTGAGTTTATTAATCTGAGATATTCTTCTCATGCTACCATGCCCCAATCTTATGTGCCTGAGCCATTGCTCGTAGTTAACAGGCATTAGGCATTTTACATTCTAACTTTTTAGTTCAGAAAGTTTTATTTTGTAAATGTTGTTCTTTCTCTTTCCATTAAAAAGGATAGATCCATCTTTCTGACTAACTACTTTACAGGACTTTTGATTGAAGATTATATCATAACCGTTATCACTTAATTGACTTATGGATAACATGTTGTGCATTAATCTATCTACTAACAGAACATTAGTTATAGAGGGAAGTGTACCATTACCAATAGTTCCAGAGCTAATAATCTTTCCTTTCTGATTGCCTCTCAAACCTATATAGCCTCCAGATTTAAGCTCCAGACTTTAGAACATATGCTTTCTACCCGTCATGTGTCAAGAGCATCCAGAGTACAAGTACCAAGATTGGTGTTTCAATTTTTTTGTTAAAGACATTTGCAACATAGACAATTTTTCCTTAGGTACACATATCTTTTTGGGTCCTTGTGTTGTTAGAGTTACCAAAATTCTGTTTGAATTTTGGTTTAGAAGAAAAATCATTACTAGTATACTTTATGTCATGTGTATGTCCATAGGTGAAGTGTGAATAAAGAGGTGTGTGTTTTATGACTATATCATTAACTTTCTTTGGTTGAGATTCTTTACCCTTATATCCTATCCATTTTCTGCCATTTCTGCTAACTCCATAGATCATTGAAGCCATCTTGCTCCTATCTATGTTTTTAGCTAGATATTTTTGAAAGCTATGATAACATTCTTTTATGATTCTATCAGAGTTACTAGAAACTTCTGAGACAGTTTCTTTCTGAGATTTTTTTAATTTATTTTTAATAACATAATTTTCTTTTTCGAGTTTAGAAATGGTTTATTTTAGCGCAAAGTTTTTTGTTTTAAGTTTTTAGTATTTTCAGAGTTAGATACTAGATCCTTTTCAGGTTCTTGTTTTTGACTCGAAGTTGCTGATATCTTTTAAGAATTTCTAACAGACTTTCTTCTAATTGAGATCTAGAAAAGTTAGAGAATACCTCTTCTGTCTAACTCTGACTCTGATTCAAATGATCCAATGTCATCTGATATGTTAGCCATTAGGGCTATATTGGCTCGTTTATCATCTGATTCTGTTTCAGCTTCATAAAATTCGGAGTCGTCCCATGTTGACATAAGGATTTTCTTCTTTTCTCTGAAGAACTTCTTTTTTGGTTTTTCTTTTTGAAGATTTGGACAGTCACTTTTGTAATGACATTGTTCATTGCATTTGTAGCAAATAATATCTCTGTTATTGGATTTTCTGTATCTAGAAGATGATTCAGAATGATTCCTTGTTCTTCTGGGAGTTCCAAGCTTCATTTTCCTGTTCTTCCACAACTGATTGACTCTTATGGAGAGAAGCGATAGTTCATCTTCTTCTAATGAGGATCCACCAGAGTTATCTTCTTTTTCTTGAAAAAATTTAGGTTAATATTTTTTATTAGATTTAAGAGCAAGAGACTTACCTTGATTTTGGGGCTCATCTTCTTCTAGTTATATCTCATGACTTCTCAGGGAGCTGATAAGTTCTCCAAGAGATATTTTGTTCAGATCTTTGGCTAGTTTTAGGGTTGTGACCATGGGTCATCATTTCTTGGGTAAAATTCTGATGATTTTCTATACATGATCTGCTGTTGAGTACCCTTTATCTAGAACTTTTAGTCCAACAACCAAAATTTGAAATCTTGAGAACATTGTTTCAATGGTTTCATCTTCTTCCATTTTGAAAGCTTCATACTTCTGAATGAGAGCAAGATCTTTGGTTTCTTTGACTCGCGTGTTTCCTTCATGCGTCATTCTCTAGGAGTCAAACATGTGTTTTGCTGATTCTTTGTTTGTGATCTTCTCATACTCGGTGTACGAGATAGCACTCAAGATAATTGTTGTGCCTTTGTGATGATTTCTAAATTCTTTCTTTGGATGATATATCATTCTTTTTCTGTCGATCTTCTGACCGCTTTCATCAACTGGATGTATGTATCCATCAGTCACCATATCCCAGAGATCAGCGCCATGAGCTAAAAAGAAACTTTCGATTATGTTTTTCCAGTAATCGAAGTTTTCACCATTAAATATTGGAGGTTTTCTGCTGATTCTATCTTTCTCATCATGATAATCATTGTTGATGTTCTGACTTGGTCCCACCATAGTGTTTTTCTTGCTTGGATCTTTTCTGACACGGTTAAGTGTTTGCACTCAGAACCAGGCGCTCTAATAACAATTGAAGAATGGAAAAACACAATAAGGGGGGTTTGAATTGGGGTTTTTTAAACTTAAATTAAAAGACATGTTGGTTATCCTTGTTCGTTTAAACTCAAACTACTCCAGTCCACCCGCCAAGGTGATTTCGCCTCTCTCAAATGAGGTCTTAATCCATTAATCAAACTTTATTACACAGATACAATGACAGCTTCCAAAGTCTTCTTGAGTTTAAACCATAACCCGGTTTTATCAATGTATTACACAGTAATATAATTTGAAAGTGTGTACAAATATGTTTTCTAACAAAAAAAATATCACAACAGTGATGTATTACACAATTGAAAAGTACAAGATAGAAAGGTAATACTATTTCTCTTTTTTAATGCATAGCAAAATCGTATCTGATTTCTTCTTCACGTCTTCTTTATATAGGCAATGCATGGGAAGGTGATTTTGGAAGGTTGATAAATAGTAGTTAATGTACTTTCCAAACATAGAGATTTGTGTCTTCTTTCAGCCGTTACTATTGATTAGCCATGAATAAAATATAACGTTTCAGAACATGCTTGCTAAAGATCACATCAGAAGATGAATGTTAATGTTGAGACTCCTTTACTTCTTTCCATAACTTTACATATCAGAATATCAGAGTTCTTGTTCACAACGTTAGTGTAATCAGAAGTTATAACATTAAAAGTTATTTATTTAAGCGTGTTACAAAAATTTGCTTCTACGTAAGATGTTTCATAACAGAGTTTTAACAATGATCCATCTCATATTTTGTGCTTCTTACATCAGAACTTCCCTGCAAAACAAAATACTTATTTAGGGAGCATACTTATTATTTGTTTGTTTGTTATCATCAAAACTCTTACAAGGATGTAGAACTAAAATATATTCTAACACTAAAGTCTCAGAAGACGAAGTTATAAAGACTCCGAAGACTTGAAGTTTTAAAGACCCAATGTTTTAGAAAAGGTTCTCAAGACCAAGTGATAAAGACTCTAAAGACTGAGTTTTGAATACTCTTAAGACTTGAAGTTCTAAAGACCGAAGGTTCTAAAAAAGTCTCTGAAGACTAAGTGTTGAAGTTTCAAAGACAAGGTTCTTAGTGAACAAGTTCTGACTATTGAAGATTTGATTATATGGAGATTCAAATGTCATGATTCTTCTCATGCTTCAATCATCTACCATCATAAGCCACTGAAGTTCAAAAGATAAATGTTACTGTTAGCAATGACAAGTACACAGTACAAAACAACCTTATCCCACTAGCTTGAATTATGGAAAAGAAAAATAAGTTTCAGTACTATTTTCATCATTATGAAACGACTCTTGTTCAATAGCCAATGACTCTATTTTGCTTGGTTATATAATAAAAGGATCATATGCTTAAAATGTTGTTGGCGTTTGTGATACGGTGGGAGAACTGACTTGGTGTTTTACGTATTGATCGCATTTGTGCGGATAGAAAGAGTCGCCACCGACTTTTCTTTTATCCAAAAGGAAAGGTAAAAAAGCATAGGAAAGAACTTTCGAGATTATTCATCGGGTTCGGGGGATAGATTATGAAAAGGGAGGGTATTACCACCCTTTTCATCCATGGTTTTCCATGGGCTCTTAGTTTCTCGTTTAGATCACTTGCTTTTATTTGACAGTGTGGTTGTGGTGTGGGTTTTGAAAGTGTTTTGAAAAATCTCTTTGTAATGGTTCTCGTTTTTATAAGAACGCGTACAAAGTTTTATTTCGAAAGATAGTTCAAAGATATGTTTGTGGAACGTGTTTTCGAAAGTGGTTTTGAAAAAAGATGTTTTGTAATAGTTCTCGTCTCTATAAGAACGTATACAAAATGTTTTGTCTTTTGAAAATGTTTTGAAATGAAAGTATAGGTGTAAAAATGTTTTTATCGTGAGAAAGCGAGTAACTAGGAGTGAATCTACCTACTCGAAAGGTTTTCAATTGTTCTTTTCCTCCTCCTTTAGATGTTGCTATCTTACCATTGATTTGGTAAGAAGCCCCATCGTTGGATGTGAAGGGACAGGCGCGGGTCAATTTTACAGGCATCGAAAGCAACTTATGAGACACTTTAGCAATTTTTGTAAGGGACGAGATCGTTTTATCAAAGGCAACGTCGAGGGTCATCGAGGGACTACGATCTTTTTTATCGAAGGGTCATTGCTAAAGCATCCCATATTCGAGGAACATGACTGTGTTTTTTAGGCAACAAGCGAGGTTACCCTAGAGGTGCGCGTGTGAAAAAGTGTGTTTGTTTCAAGTTATTTTGTTCTTTTGATTAGGTTATCTAACGATCGATTTTTTGAATCTTGCCATGCACGCCTAATTACTATACAGTATAAGGAAAACAGTAAATTGCGAAAATTGAAATTCTACGCTATTACATCGCTTTAGGGGGATGGGGTACATATTTATGAATGGGGGTTGCAAGTAAAATGAAATCCTAAGTCACTATTACAACCATATCGAAATTGATCAGAATGTGCAAGAAACGAAATTGGTTATTTATTTAAGAAAAGAAATAAGTTTTCTTAAGAAAATATTTTTGGTCTTTTGTTTTAAGAAATAAAGTGAAGCATGAAAAAAAATGTTTTTTGGAGTTTGTTGATTAATGAAATAGAAAGTGATAGCAAAAATAGTGAGAAAAAGTAAAAATAGAATCAGCGTGTTGCTGATTAAGGGAGGTCATAAGTTCTAACTCTGGCGCACTGCAAAACAAAATTCCTATTAGTAAAAAAAAACGTAAGCAGAGTCAGAAGTTCTGAGTCCAACAGGAGCACATCAACTTTCATAGGTTCTAATACCACCAGCAACAGAATAGCTTTTAAAAATTCTGAGACCATCAACAACAAAGTAGGTTTCAAATGTTCTGATATCACTGGCAGAAATTGGTTTCTCTCTTCATGGCAGTCAGAACATCTGCATTTTTGGTCATTTCTCCATAAAACAGAAGATGTACATATGACAAATATAGCAGGTTTCATAACATTTCAGAAACAAGAAATATCATAACCATAAATCTGAGACAAGTGTGAATCTGCTAATCCTAATTCTGAGTTCTAATCTCTTTCAGAAATTTTGAAACTGATTTAATCCATACTTAGGTAAGCCAACAAGTGAAGTCTCAGAATATGTATAACATCATAAGCATGATATTTACATTGTATTTTTGGACATGCAAATCTGATAATGCTGAAACAATGTAATAAGAGTCAGCAGATACTTACCTTTCAGCTGGAAAAGATTCTGCAAGTTGGAGGTTGGTGCTGGACTTGGGTGATGTTCTGAGCTGCTTCTTCACGTACTCAGCAAGATGGAGGTTTTCAACTTCTGGAATGGCCAAGGGGTGATACTCTGACTTCTTTGAGTTGGAGGTAAATGGAGAGTGTATAGCAATATGAACACAGAAGTTAAGATAACTTCTAGTATATGAACCAGGAAATGTGGGGATGGTTTTAGTTAAGGAACAATGGAGTTTTGATGTTGGAATCAAATGTTAAGGTTTTGGTATTTTTTGTGTTTACAGTTTTTTTTTGGATTCTTGGAATTTTGCAAAGATTCAAAGTCTTTTTCTCTCTTTTGGTGATTCTCCCTCTCTCCAAAAACCAACCCTTTCAACGTGTGATGGAACAAGCTATTTATAGATGGATTTTGCTGTGGTTTTGGGGGGGGAAAACAAATGAGTTTTTAAACATTTTTGGCATACTGCCTCTTTGTTTTTAAATCACAGTTTTTGTAGGCTAAATTTGTGCAAGAAAAAACGCAGGTGTGGACTGGATCAGCAATACCCTAGAATGTTGTGGCAGCTGGTTTGCAGGACTGTGCCATAGCAGGGCATCAGGTTAAGGTTTAGGGTTTGGTGATGTTCTGATTGCAGAAAATTAGAAACGTAACCTCCAAACGCTGAAGGGGCATCTTCTGACCAGAGCGTTAAACATAGCCTCTATACGCTGAAGAATCATGTCCTGACTAAAGCATTATGTTCTGACCAAAGAGCATCGCTTCTGCATGTTCTGATTGAAGCGTCACGTTCTGAACTATGTTTGCAACTTCTGACTGCACTTGCATAAAGGCTGGCTCAGAAGTTCTGAAGTGTCATATTCTTTGGACACTTAGAAAAAATTTTAAATGCTTGGAAAATTTTATTTTCAAAGTAACTTCTGACTTTTGATTTTTGATGAACCAATTTCATTCCTTAATGAAATATGATTCTTGGAACTTGATTTTTTGATTCAAAAGTCATAGTTTGACTCCTTTGGCGTGTAAATGACCATTTTTCCCCTGTGAACGATTCCCTTGGAAAAAAATGTAATTTCAGATTTACAACTGAATGGAAACAAACTTGAGGGTCCAGGTTGATCCTTTGAGAAATGAGAGGGAAAATTTTGGGGTACAACAGCTGCCCCTATTCAATCTTCTTAAACTTGAAAAGTGAGATCGACGTGTTTGTCATTCGGGGCTTGAAAGTAGAAGATGATTGAACACTAGATTGCCCAGAAATTTGCACTTAATGATGCGCTGGTTGATTGTGTAGGGAATGGGCTTAAAGATGCCATTTGGAGAAATGATGGAGAGTTGTCAGAGATGGGCTTATAGATGCCATCCAAAGGTGATTGTTGACAGAAAGTCTGAACTTGATTTTAACAGAAAACGAATCAGAATAAACCGTTGAGAGATTTATTTGAACTAGTAAGAATCTGGAAACGAATCAGAATAAACCGTTGAGAGATTTATCTGAACTAGTAAGAATCTGGAAACGAATCAGAATAAACCATTGAGAGATTTATCTGAACCAGTAAGAATCTGAAAATGAATCAGAATAAATTGTTGAGAGATTTATCTTAACCAGTGAGAATCTGGAAACGAATCAGAATAAACCGTTGAGAGATTTATCTGAACCAGTAAGAATTTGGAAATGAATCAGAATAAACCATTGAGATATTTATCTGAACCAGTAAGAATCTGGAAACGAATCAGAATAAACCGTTGAGAGATTTATCTGAACTAGTAGGAATCTGGAAACGAATCAGAATAAACCGTTGAGAGATTTATCTGAACCAGTAAGAATCTGGAAACGAATCAAAATAAACTGTTGAGAGATTTATCTGAACCAATAAGAATCTGGAAACGAATCAGAATAAACCGTTGAGAGATTTATCTAAACTAGTGAAAATATGGAGATGAATCAGAATAAACCGTTGAGAGATTTATCTGAACTAGTAAGAATCTGAACCAGTAAGAGTCTGGAAGAAATATTTTGTTATGTAGATGGTTGACCAGTCTTTTCTTGTTGAAAATCTTGGTCTGTTGGAAATTTGTTGATGATGATTTCCTGTTAAATGACTCTTTCCTGCAAAAGGTGAAGAGTTAATTGTATGCAATGCTATGATGTATGTGATGCATGAGGTGATATTTTCCTCTCAAAATGAATGAGATTGCACGGTATGTACTTGAGTTGTCAATGTTATGACGTATGGATGCAAATGTATAGAATTAAAGATTGTTTGTGTCGTAGTGTTGCTGGAAGCGGGGAAAATGAATCCCTTTTGAAGCACTGATAGGTGAATTCCCAAATATAAACTCTATTGTAGAGAGGAAAAGTCGGACATTGCTTGTAGACTTCATGAAATCCTGCTGAGGAAATCTGGGAAGTTGGGAAACTTACTGGGGACACTCTGGACCGGTGGTTGGAAATTTTTTTGCTCTGCCAGGAATATGAGACCGCTTGATATCAACAGGCTGCATACTGGGATATGTTAGCGATTCTGTGGTAGGAAGCATTTGCTTCCGCTCTGGCTGGAGAAAGTACTTGCGGGGGCTTTATAGAATGGCTTATAGATATTATCCTACTTCTTAAAGTCATTAGTAATTATCTTTCCGTTTCTTTTTGTTTATTTGTAACAGTAATCACGTTCAAATGCATATGCTCAAAAATAAATCATTGGACATTTTTGTAAACAAGACACAGAAACAAAGAAAAAAACATATGGTTTTGCACTTTCAAAAGGGATATCTTTGTATTAACTTAAATAAGTATTTTTGTACAATGAGACGAGCATTCTAGCGAGAGAATCTCGTCGTAAAAATGAAAATTGATACAAAGAAAAGATAGCTATGTGAAATAATCCCATGGGGTTCCCATTTTGCTATAGTCTTCATGTCTCTGAATGTCTTGTCCGCTTGTCTCCTTGGCGAAGTCGGTTGGATTAATTTATAGCCATTTGAGTTGATTTGTCGACGCTGAAGATTATCTGCCAGATGATTCAATGGGACATAGTCATACGCTTCAATCCCTAACTTTTGCCTGGACCGCCCTCTCGGGTTTTCGGTCCACCGGGATACCCCTTTTTGCTCAAGCCGCGCTTTCGGGTTTTCGACTTGCTGGGTGTACAGATTTTAATTTTCATCCCTTAATTTTTCCCGAACCCTTTTGGTTCTCCGGGAAGCCCTTATTTTTTCCTAGGCCAGTCAACCTAGCGGGTCTTTGATCATGCGTAGTATCTTTTAACTATGTTCGTATTTACAGGGTGCGAGAGGTCGTCGCCATCCATAGTAGTCAAGATCATTGCTCCACCAGAGAAAATGCTTTTGATTACAAACGGCCCTTCATATGTAGGGGTCCATTTTCCCCTGGGATCACCTTGTGGCAAAATGATACGCTTCATTACCAAGTCACCGACCCGATATACCTGACGTTTTACCTTTTTATTAAAAGCTTTGATAATGCGTTTTTGATACATCTGACCATGACAGATAGCTGTAAGCCTCTTTTCATCAATCAAGTTTAGTTGGTCAAACCGAGTCTGGATCCAATCTTCTTCATTTAAACCAGCATCCTTCATGATTCTTAGAGAGGGGATCTGGACCTCAATAGGCAAGACAACTTCCATGCCTTATACGAGAGAATAAGGTGTTTCCCCAGTTGATGTGCGAGCCGCGGTACGATACCCATGGAGAACGAACGGTAGCATCTCATGCCAGTCTTTGTATGTGACTGTCATTTTTTGTATGATCTTCTTAATGTTTTTGTTAGCAGCTTCAACAACACCATTCATCTTTGGCCGGTAAGAGGAAGAATTGTGATGCTGAATCTTGAATTGTTCGCACAAGGCGGTGATCATAGTGTTGTTTAGATTCGTACCATTATTAGTGAGGATTCTCTTTGGGATACCGTACCAACAGATGAGATTCTGTTTGATGAACCGAGCGACCAAATTCTTAGTAACGGAAGCGAAGGAAGTTGCCTCAACCCACTTTGTAAAATAGTCGATGGCCACCAAGATGAAATGGTGTCCATTGGAGGCCGTTGGCTTGATTTTCCCCAATCATATCGATTACCCACATAGCAAAGGGCCAAGGAGCTGTCAAGACGTTTAGAGGAACCGGAGGTACGTGCACTTTGTCCGCATAAATCTGACACTTATGGCAAGTCCGATAGTGTTGATAGCAATATGCCTCCATGGTAGACCAATAATAGCCTGCCCGTAGGATCTTCTTTGCCATTGTATGCCCACTGGAATGGGTACCAAAAGTGCCTTCGTGCAATTCAACCATGATCATTTTAGCCTTAGCCTTGTCCACACATCGAAACAGCACAGAGTCATGACTACGTTTGTACAAAATGTCGTTACTAAGGAAGAATTTAGCCGATAACCTTCTTAGGAACTTCTTGTCATTCACCGAAGCTCCTTCTGGATATTACTGAGACTCGAGATACCTTTTAACTTCATGGAACCAAGGTTGATCCACTACTTCTTCAGTACCAATATCGTGACAGTAAGCTGGTTCATCCATCTTCTCAATGGTGATTTGAGGAGCCTCGTTATCCCAATTAAGTTTAAACATAGATGTCATTTTAGCTAATGCGTCTGCTAGCTGATTTTCTTCTCGCGAGAAATACTCGAAGGTAATCTTCTCAAAATGCGGCAGCAATGTCAACACATGTTCTTTATAAGGGATAAGGTTGGGGTTCTTGGTGTCCCATTCCCCTTTGACTTGACTGATGACCAAAGTTGAATCTCCAAATACATCCAAGTATTTGATCCCCAAGTCTATAGCAGTCTTGAGACTGAAGATGTATGCTTCGTATTCTGCCATGTTGTTTGTACAGTTGAAGCAAAGTCTGGCAGTGAAGGGAGTATGAAATCCTTCTGGAGATATGAGTACGGCACCGATACCATTGCCAAGCGCGTTGGATGCCCCATTAAAGAATAGGGTCCATCGGGATCCTTGTTCAGGTCCGTCATATGGCCTGATTTCTTCACAGTTGTCTAGTGTCATGATGTCTTCGTCCGGGAATTCGAACTTCATGGACTGATAGTCTTCCACAGCTTGGTGAGCGAGGTGATCAGCTAATACACTGCCCTTTATAGCTTTATGGGTAGTACACTGTATGTCATATTCTATCAGGATCATCTTCCATCTCGCTATTCTCCCAGAAAGAGTGGGCTTCTCGAAGATGTACTTTATCGGATCCATTTTAGATATCAACAAAGTAGTATGGGTCAACATATATTGTCTCAGCCGGCGAGCAGCACATGCCAGAGCGCAGCAAGTTTTCTCGAGTAGTGAATATCTTGTTTCACAGTCGGTAAACTTTTTGCTCAGGTAATAAATAGCATGCTCTTTTCAGCTAGACTCGTCATGCTGCCCCAGCACACACCCCATTGAGTTTTCTAAAACAGTTAGATATAAGATCAATGGCATTCCCTAGACAGGTGGCAACAACAAAGGAGGCTCTTGTAAATATTCCTTGATTTTGTCAAAAGCAACTTGGCATTCGTAATTCCATTTGACTACTTGATCTTTCTTCAAGAGCTTGAAGATTGGCTCACAATTAGTTATCAGGTGAGAAATGAACCTGGCTATGTAATTTAGACGTCCCAAGAATCCTCTGACTTCTTTCTTAGTACAAGGATATGACATCTCTTGTATTGCTTTAACCTTGGCAGGGTCAACCTCGATACCCTTGTTGTTGACGACAAAGCCTAAGAGTTTACCGGACTGTACTCCGAACGTGCACTTGTTTGGATTCAATTTGAACTTGTACTTCTTCAGCCTCTCAAACAACTTCTGTAAGTGATTAAGGTGCTCTTCTTCCATCTGTGATATGGCTATCATATCGTCTACGTAGACCTCTATCTCATGATTTATCATGTCATGAAATAAAGCTACCATGGCGTGTTGATAAGTTTCCCCAGCATTCTCCAGTCCGAATGGCATGACCTTATAACAGAAAGTGCCCCAATGTGTAACAAAGGTTGTTTTCTCCATATCCTCATGTGCCATTTTGATTTGGTTGTAGCCTGAGAAACCGTCCATGAAGGAAAACACTCTGTGTTGCACCGTATTATCGACTAGGATGTCAATGTGGGGGAGTGGGAAATCATCTTTGGGGCTTGCCCTGTTTAAGTCTCTGTAGTCCACACACATCCGCACTTTACCGTCTTTCTTGGGTACAGGAACAACATTGGCCACCCATTAGGGATAAGAGGTGACAGCTAAATATCCGGCATTAAATTACCTCATAACTTCTGCTTTGATCTTTTCCGACATATCGGGCCTCATGCGACGAACCTTTTGCTTTACTGGGGGACAATCTTCCTTTGTAGGCAGACGATGTACCACAATGTCTTTATCAAGTCCCGACATGTCTTCGTACAACCAGGCGAAGATCTCAACATAGTCGTGTAATAATTGAATCAGACGCTCCTTGACACAGGATTCCAAATTGGCAGCCACCTTGACCTCTTTCTTATCTTCCTCAGTTCCCAAGTTAATTGTTTCGACCGGCTCTTCGTGCGGCTTAATGGTCCTTTCTTCCTGTTGCAACAACCTGGCCAATTCCCCTGGCACCTCACAATATTTCTCACCTTCTTCGTCGGCTTGGTAGGTCAGATTTTCAAAGTCACAATTGGCCATAGAAGAACTGTTACCCATGAGATCCTGAGTGGACGTAGATCTGCATTTTTAATATGTGAGTGTGTGTAAGAGCATAGCTACCTTTGAAAGAAATAAAATGTAAGAAAGAAAAGACGAAGAAAACAAAATTTGATGCAAAAACATCCATGATTCATTAATGACATATGAGAATGAAGTGACAACCCTTACAAATGGACCATTGTGCCTCGGGTAAGACACAAGGTTTTAAAAAGTCTGAATTATTTAAATATTACAAGCCTAAAAATTTTAAAAGATAATTACTCTTGAATAAAAGTAATAGGAATGAAATCTTTGGCCTCCCAATTGTTGAGCCCTTCGCCGATGGTTGGGAAAATCCAGTCGTTCATGTCGCAGTTGCCATCACTGTCTTCTATTGCATTGACTCCTTGATTGCTGATACACAGAGGTGGTCCCCCAGCGCGAGAATGCCGAATAGCTTTTTGAGCCTCTGAAGTGAACCCCAACCCAAATTTGTCGGACTTGTAGGGAATATCCGGAAGCTGACCCCAGATAGTACATCCTCCCTCTTCAACTACTGCTCGAGCATCTTTCAATGAGGCCATCTTTAGTGGAGGTCTGGTAATCTTCGGGACCTTTGGAGTAGACTTGGTTGTCGCGACCATTTCTGGAACCTCCTCAAAGTTCTGGCAGGGAGTCTCTATGAATTCACCATCCATTTCAACATACCTGAAAGAGTTCAGATGGCTAACCATGTACTCCTCCTCTCCATGAACTGTGACAAACTTCCCCCTGATCGGGTATTTTAGAATTTGGTGTAGGGTGGAAGTGACGGCACCAGCACCATGGATCCAGGTTCGACCCAACAGACAAGAGTACGAAGGGCGAATGTCCATCACATAGAAAATTGAGTCAAAAGTCTGAGTCCCAATTTTTATGGGGATATTAACTTCTCTGTGTATTGTCCTTTTGGAGCCATCAAAGGCCCTCACTATGATACGGCTAGGTTTCAAGATGAGCCCCTCGCAATCCAGTCGGTCGAGAGCATTTTTGGGCAAGACATTCAATGATGAGCCAGTATCCACCAGAACATGGGCAAGTGTGGTGCCCCTGCATTCGATGGATATATGTAAGGCATCGTTGTGCTTCCTTCCCTTAGAGGTTAAATCAGCATCAGAAAAGCCCAATCTGTTATCAGCAGTCAGACTGGCCACACAGTCTTCAAATTGGTCGATGGAGGTCTCTTGGGGAACATGACCGGTCTTAAGAAACTTTACCAAGGATTTGGCGTGAATTTCCGAACACAAAAGTAAGGACAACAACAATATCTTTGAGGGGGTCTGCCCCAATTGTTCTACAATGTTGTAGTCACTTTTCTTGATTATCTTCAGGATTTCTTCTTTTTCTTTTCTAGAAGCTTCAAGGATGACTTTGGGACATTCTCTTGCATGGGCAGGCTCAACCAAAGCCTCTTTTCCCCTTGTATCGGCAGTAGGGATAACAGTAGGAGTATCACTGGGGGTGTCGGTAGGAGTGGCAGCATTAATGATCACAGGAGTAGCAACGGTCTTTGGAGAAATCTCAGGTGAGAAGAATTTTCCACTTCTTGTTATTTTGCTCGTTCCAGTGATGTTACCGATATCGGGATAAATATCTCTCGCAACTTTATTCTTGACAGCTAACTGATCTTGCTTGACGCCATAGTAATAAACGTCAGCCTCATAACTCCAGGGAACAACTTTATCCGAGGAGTATGGTATTGGTCTTGGCATAGTGATGATTAAGGGTGCAGATCTGGGAGCGGATGTAATCCTAACGGGTCTTTTGGTGGAGACCCCGGGTGGATTGTCAGAAATGGTGATTATCGGAACATCTTGATAAGAGCTTTTGATAAGAGGTAGCTTTTCAAATAGGATTTTTTTTACTAGTCATCAAGCACTGGACGCCTATCTTTAGTAACAAACAGCCATTCTGTAGAGATTTGCATAGGTGACAATCTTCATCGCAGCCAGGGAACAGGCTGGCTTGTAGTAGATTCTGCTTAATAGTCAACATAGGAGTAACTAAGTCATTCACAGAGGAAACAAAATGATCATCGTCAATGGCGTTGATACCTTGGCCATGTCTGGGCATTGGTGTCTTTATTACATTAGGCGTTTATGGGGGCTCATATTCAATTTCTTTCGCATCGATAAGGTCTTGCACCTTATTCTTTAAGGCCCAATAGTCATTTGTATCGTGCCCCGGGCTTTCAGAATGATAGGCACATCGGGCGTTCGGGTTGTAGCAAGGAGAAGCAGTATTGGGATTCTTGGGAGCTTCCTTTAAAGTTGCCAGATTGGTCTTGAGAAGCTGTGGCAAAACTTGAGACATGGTCATGTTAATCCGGGTAAATCGTCTCATGGGCGCTTCTGGTTTGCGCTGATAATTTCGCTGTTGATTTGGCACAGGATTAGAAATCATAACAGCCCCTACCATCGGGCGACGTTCAGTTTTGTTTTGATTCCTATGATCATATGCAGCACTGACCTCCTTCTTTCCAACAAAGGATTTCTTCACCATACTTGAGGATGCATCTCTTTGAATTTTGCCGCTTTTTATACCGGACTCAACCCGCTCACCAGTCATAACTAATTCAGTAAACCCAGCTGAGGAACTCCGAATTAGGTGATTGAAAAATGGTCCTGACAAGGTGCCTAGGAACATATCCACTAATTCTCTCTCGGATAAAGGGGGTTGGACCCTGCCTGCGAGATCCCTCCATTTTTAAGCATAGGTTTTGAAGCCTTCACCCGTTCCCATAGACATGCTTTATAACTGCGTCCTAGTTGGAGCCAAATCAGCATTATATTGATATTGTTTGTAGAAAGCAGCAACCAACTCTTCCCAGTTGCGAACACTGGTCCCTTCCAATTGGTAGAACCAATCCAACTGCGTCCCAGATAAACTCTCCTGGAAGAAATGCACCCACAGATTCTTATCAGCCGTGTGGGGTTGAATCTTTCTGACATGTGACCTTATATGTAGCTTCGGGAAAGAGACACCATCGTACTTGGCGAAAGTTGGGACCTTGAATTTTTGTGGGATGACAACCCATAAGATGAGTCCTAATTCTTCAAAGTCCAAACTGGGTACTCTCTGAATCTCCATGGCATTCAAATGATCCTCTAGCTGTTTGTATTTATCATCAGCATGAGGATATTGTTCCTCAGAGCAATCAGGCTCTTCCTCTCCTTCGGATGCTGGGTCGTTGTTCACTTCTTGGGTCTCGGCTCCTTGATTATCTCCTTCACCCGATGATGTTGCAAAGTCTAAAGTTCGCCTAGTTTGTCCTCTAAACCTTCTTCCCATGATTACAACACCGGTTGGTTTCTTCATTTTCTTCTTCTTCTCTTTGGCCAGCAGAGTCTTCAACTCCTCCCGTCCTTTTGTCAGAGCCATGAGCATTTGTTGAAACTGGGCATTTTTCGCCTGAAGATCTTTCACAGTATGTTCAACATCCATCTCACTGAAATAAATAGTAGAAGGATAAGGTGACCTGTTATGAGAAACCTGTATGATGTTGTGATGAATGAAGATGCAATATGCAAATGATTTCAAGGAAATTTGGAGATTTAAACTTGTTCAAACCAAAAAAGGAACACACGTCATATTAAATAAAACCGAGTTTGAATACATCATGCCTCCTTGGGCTTACAAAGAAAGAAACAAAATACAGTAAAAACTCATAAGACAAAAAGACCGAACGTATCCTCTTTGGAGCAATATAGGTATTCAGATTTTTCTCTTCATGAAGCATTTTGGTGAGCTCTAGAACCTTCTTCTCACTGGCGTAGTATTGGGTTTCAAAAGTGTCTTGTTATTCCTTCAAATGAACCCAAGCTTTCTGCAGGTCTTCGAGAGAGGTAGGCATGTGTTGTACCCCAAAATTTTCCCTCCCATATTCTTCAAGAAATTGCCAAATCAAAGCTGCAAAATTCCCCAAGGGTTGCACAGTGCAAAGGTCTCCCATACAGTCAAAACTAGGGTTTGTGTTCTGATCAAGAAAATGAAGTGTTCGAAGGTCCAATCAAGTCTCATATGCCTACAAATATGGTCAAGTATCCTCATATCAAGTTTCAAGGCATTCAGTACAAAATTGCACAGTCAAAACCCTAAATTGCACTACAGTCAACTGTAGGGGCAAAATGGTCATTTGACAGTCAGAAGTTCAAATTTTTGGTCAACATATCATTTTTAAGCCACAAACATCATTTGATCAATGCTTGATCATGATTCTCAAAATTTGGCTCAGAAATCATCAAGATGCAAAAAGTTTCCTTATTTGGACAGCTGAAAAAGTCAACTGAAATTGACCAGGGCATAACTTTCACATGGATTATCAGAAAAATTCCATCCAAAGCTCATGTTGAAGAGAAAGACATTTCCTACAACTCATATTCATACTTCAAGTCCAAGAAATGCTCTCACAAAAAGTTATCAATTTCAACATTATAGGTCATTTTCAAAAGTCAACAAAAAGGGACTTTAAGTCAAAGGCCATAACTTGATATTGGTAAATCAAAATGACATGGGACCAAAGACATTGGTTAGAGGACTCAAAGACCTTTCCAAAATGTCCAAGAACATGAGAAAATCTTAAACATTGAGCAAGTTATGCCTTGTGGAAGTTGGGAAATGTTTGGATATTTTGAAAAGTCAACATTGATTCAAATGACCTAAAATTGCTAATGGGCCCATTTTTCTTCCATAATTCATCATCCATGACATGTGCACGACCACTTGGCCCAAAGGGAAGTATTTCTTCATTTTTTATTTATTTATTTGAATTTTTATTTATATTAATTCACTTAAATCATTTAAATATATGAAAAATACTTAATTTAACCTAACAAATCTTTTTGTGCATGTTTGATACTCAATAATTCGTGCCTAGCCAAATAAGGAAAGAATTGGACTGATTAGATCATGATTTGCACAAAAGCACATGGAAAATATTTGGAAAATAAAGCTTGAAAATCAAATCTTCAAAACTATGAATGCAATGGATTTGATTGATTCTTTTTGACCTAATTCACTACTACATATGCCAGGATCATAACCCTAATGCAAACACACGCACAGCTGCTCCAGAAAGCCATTATCAAACTTGAAAAAAAATTGCAAAAAAGTCAAAACTGTAAACACTTTTGCAAGGCGATTCAGGTCTCAAGACTTGTTTCAATAGCTTCCTCAAGGTCCCCTGAACGATTCCCAATCAAGAATACTCATCAGAACTTCAAGGATTGGTAACACGAGTGCAGACTGTATCAAATAAATTTCATAATCGTACATCCCATTCCATGCATTATTTGTGAAATTTAATTATTGATTCATGTTGGTCATTTGATTCTGAAGCTAACCCATGTATTTAATTGTGTTTTTGGGCTGTATACACGATTTCGCCATTATCAATTCTTAGGGTTTACAGGACCTCCAATTGGGGATTTTGAAGCCTAGAAAAATTGGCCTTCAAGAGTACCATGGTTGTAATCAGCAGGTCTGGACGAAGAAAAAGCCCCTATCGCGCTTAATTTATGAATGACCTAGGCTTATTCGCTATTTTCTCAAAATTGACCTTAAACAACGCGTAAAAAACCGTTGCTCAATGTTTTTGTACTTCAGGGATGATGAAGAAGACGAGTCCGTGGCACACGCTGACTGGCTTGTTTAAATTTCGCGCGCTAACCACCACTAACCGTTACTCTCTTATTATATTGTTCTTGGATTATTTAATATACAGATAAGCAAATTGGCACGGTTGGCAAGCGCGTTGGCTGGTGAAGTGCATGACCTGGGTTCGAGCCCCAGGTCTACGTTTATTTCCATATTATTTTGCAAAACATGTTCATGTGCAGTTTCAAAAGTGAAGCGCATCATACACTCTCAAAGATCAACGTCCATCTGGCCAGGCTCATCAGATCAATGGCTATGGATTGGGGAGCACCATAAACCCTAGTCAACGCATATGTATGTGTCATGCAAAAAGTCAAAAGGGCCATGCTCAGTGGGCCAGAATTGCTTGGATTTAACCTCCCATTTGGGGTCTGAACCCCCTAGGTTTGCCAATTTATTTTCTTTCTCCTTTATTTTTTATTTATACTTTCTTTTAAATTCTTGCTTTATTAATTAAATTAATTATTTTCATAAACATAAAAATACACAAAAAAATCAGAAAAGAGAAAAAACAACAAATATTTTTATTTTAATATTTTCTTGTAAATAAATGCATGTAAATTAATTAGTTTAAAATAGGGTTTTAACTTTAATTTCTTTCATGACAAAAATCTAAAAAATATAGAACAAGGTTTAATAAATGTTTTATTCTTTTTAATTTTTCTTTTTCACAATAATATTATTTATTTTATTTATTTTCATAATTAAAATTGTATATAAGAATTAGGGTTAATTTAGGTTAAATTCTAATGTTTTCTCAATAAATTAAAATGACTAGAATTAGGGTTTGCGTCGTATTTTGGTTAATTCTTTTTCTATTAAATCTTAAAACATTAAAAATACCAAAAACATCTTTTTTTTAATTAATTAACTTTCTCATTAATTTAATTTTTGCAAAAGGGTCCAACACCCTCGTTTCGATTTAATTTCGCATATTTATTTTATTTTGCTTAAATAATTATGTACCTCTCCCGAAGCCTTGTAATTACTTCTCGCACTTTTAATTCCTTTATTTATTTTTCTGTCAAATCGGGTCCTGGTTAATTTTGGCGATGTGGACCCGCGCCGTTTGTAATAGCTTAGAATTTACTTTTCTCGCGATACTTTTAAACTGTTAAACAAAGCATGCAAGAATGAATGGCCTTAAAATAAAAACAAGCGTAGAACACCAATAACATGACAAGACAAATGCAAATGAAAACGACACACAATTCGCACACACCACCCCTAGGGTACGCCTCACTGTTGCCTTGCCTTCGAAAGGTGATCGTCGAGTAGAGGATGTCTTAGTAAGTTCTCATGATCCGGGAACCTGGCATGAGGGTAGCTTCTAAGGTGTCTTCCCATTGCTCTGGTGATCACCATGTCCCGAACCTCGAATTGACCCGAACACCTCCAACAGTGGTGCTACCTACCTCTCAATGGTGGGATGGCACTACTTTAAAGGACATCTACACAGACGAATTCCTTAGGGTAGGTAGACGACTCTAGATACTTGCTCTAATTTCAAAACAAATTCAAAAATACTTTTCACACCGACACCTTTTCAAAAAGCTTTCGAAAGCAATTTTTCAAACACTCTTGAGGACCGATACAAGAGTCGAACTGAAATTTTCAAAGAAACTTTTTAAAACCCACAGTTGAAAAGCAAACAAACCATTTTGAAAACACAAATGAGCAAGTATCTAAGAGCCCATGGATAACCATGGATAGAAAGGGTGCTAACACCTTCCCTTTCTATAACCTACCTCCCGAACCGAGAGCAATCTCTTTAAGGAATTTTTCTGTGCTTTTGTCCTTTCCATTTGGAGAAAATAAAAGACGGTGGCGACTCTTGCTTCCGCGACATTTCGCAAACCAACGTTAAACAGTCAGTTCCAGATCCACCGATCACAGAACTGGCGACTCTGCTGGGGACAAACTTAAAAGTGAGGTGTACCTTAGGGATAGTTCATAACTGTGTTTTCAATTGCTTTCTTTGCTTGCTTTACTATTGTGGGACTGTCTTGGGAGTTCTATAGATCCTAACCCGGATCTGGGGGATACCTTCTTAGAAAGTAGCAACAAGACTGCGAGGGAACTGTGCGGGGTATACCGACATGGTTGAAACAGTCTGCTACGTTGATGTGGAACTTTGGTGTGTACCGGTAACCCTTGAGTTCAGTCAAGGAGAGAACGGAGCCTCCGCGTGGTGTCATGAAGCATCAACAGACCTTAGGAACCTTAATTGAACTATCTTGGCCTCTTTAGGGTAGTGAGATAACTGACTTTGGTGCGGTCCGAGGTTGGTTGATACTCGATACTACACTCAATTGAGGGTTGCTTTCCTAGAATATTTCGGTCGCCAGTTCAGTGGCTAAATCGAAACGATGAACAACGAAAGCAATCCCGTGATATTGGGACCCTTAGAACCCGGTTACTTTGATAGGACAGGTTGAGCCCACCAACTTCAAGAGGGTAATACCTAGACCTCATGCTGGCCTAAACTCTAAGGGTTTCTCTTGTGTGACTTGTGTGCCTTCGTACTTGACTATTTGCATGCTTGTTGTCTGACACTTGAGTCTCTTGCAGGTTTTGTTTGCAGTCCTTAATTAGGACTCGTAACAGGGTTTACCGAGTTTCTTGCAGGTTTTGTTTTTTAGTCCTTAACCGGGACTCATGACAGGTCTTACTTGAGTTTCTTGCAGGTTTCTGTTTATAGTCCTTAATAATGGCTCATAACAGGGTTTATTCATATTACCCCATGCATCATGACATCATACCATTGCATACATCCTAACCCATTTCGAGGATCTCAAGGGTTTGTGATGCAGGTCAGGATGAATCAAACATCTAGCAAGGGGCAAAGAGGATTTATTTTCCTTTAGCCAAGGTTGTCAGGGGCTATGACCCACTGGATATGGTGAGCCTTTGACCCTTGAAAAAGGACTCTCAACAAGTATGAAGTTCCTTCAATCAAGCTACCGAATCCCAGCTCTAACAAATTTCTTGTTTATCCCGCGAGATCCTTGAAAACATTGCATGCATATCATACATATCATTGCATAACAGGTACCCTTGTTGTAGGTCACTTACCCTCCCTGCTGTTTATTTCAGCCATGGCTTCCCAACAAGATAACCAGGACCTTCACGCTCAAGAGACTCAGTTCAAGGAGATCTTCCTAAGCCTATCCAAGGGGCAGGAAGAGTTGAGGACACTCCTCATGGGGAATCTGATCAGAAAGAGTCCTGAAGATGACAAGGATGAACAGCTGAAACGTCTACAAGCGGAGGTAGACACATTGAAAACCCAGATGTTGGAGGCAGGGCTGATCACCTTAAGGGCTCCTCTCCGGAATCCAAATACTTCTGCTCCTAACTATCATCCCAATGATAGGTGTGCATACCATTCTGATAGCCCGGGGCATACTACGGACAACTGCTGGCCTCTCAAAAACAAGATTCAAGATATGATCGACGCTGGAGAGATTCAGTTTAAAGTACCTGAGACTCCGAACATAATCACTGCTCCCTGGCCAAATCATGGCTAGGATTGAGAAATTTTTGTTCATTCGAATGTTCAAGTTGTAATTTTCTTTTGTTCAAACATTTACTCATGTTAAACATTGTTATTTCATTAATGCATCGCATATGTCTGTTCTGAAACAATATATTCGTATTAACTAAATGCAAATTATTTTCATATATTTTCTGATGATCAACTCTCATTAATAATTCTAAGCCTCTTGAGGGAGGATGACGAAAACGATACCGCAATCTTTACAGTATGCTTTTGAACAGACCCCGCTGATGAGGTACAGGCATTGTTTCAATCCCTAAACACTGGAGTTATAAGGAAGATAATCCCTCGTCAACCCCTCTGAGCCAAAGAAGTAGGAGTTTTTCTTTTCGAAAATTAAAACCCTTAATCATAACCTGGGGCAGGGTAGTCTCTCAGTTGATCCAGGTGCATGACAAAGGGCACCAAAAAGGTCCTTACAAAACAAAGAAAGACATTGATGGTTCCGAATAATCAACGAAGAAAGGCATTCATTATCTTTCAAAATGAAAACCCATTAAGTCAAAACCCATGAAGGAGACTTACAAAACTGGGGCATCCCGCTGACTGTATTTCCAAAAAAGGAAACAGTTCAGGCAAAAAAAAGAAAGGGATAACAAAAAAATCAGACAAGAAAGAGGTCTTACAAATCCTCAACAAAAAAGGAATGACTGCCTATTCAATATAAGTTATCAACATCCGAATCATCACCGGAAAATCAGAGCAAAAACTCAAACAAGGTCTAACGTATGATCAGCTGAGTTTAGGTTTGGAGAACATCACGAAGTGCGGGTGGGTACAAATAAAATTTGAGCCTTTATCCTTTGTTTCTTAAACCGTGAACCAGGCCACGTTACAACCCTTAAAAGTCCTAGCTGAAGCATGGGTTAGTTCGAAAGCATACTGTTACGAAAGGTATCCTGACTCCTTAAGGCTCACGGTAAAATACGGAGTTGACGTCACGTTTTACAAACAATCACTTAATGCATTTTCAAAATCTTCAAGACAGACATAAGCTTTGCATTTTTGATATAACATTGTTTGCATATGACTATTTGTTTGAACAGCAGGGAAATTCGCACGATGAATACCTAGTGAACAGAAGCATCTCCAATCAAGGGGCATGGCATGATCATGGTCCATTACCTAGGGCAGTCCAATCAAGATTCGGAGAATCTCTCAAAGGCCAAACAGCCTGGGGCAAACCTCCGCCTGAGTCACTTGGGGCACTCCAGCCACGAATCTGGCCTGATCAAACGCCTTCTGGTGGCATCGCAAAACACTTCTAAACAGGGGCAACTCCCTACACTCTGAGAACGTGGATATAGTCGAAAAGATACTACGCAAAATCAAAGACCCGCTAGGCTGACATGCCTAGGAAAAAATTAGGGCTTCCCGGCGAACCAAAAGGGTTCGGGCAAAATGAAGGGATGAAATGAAAAGAATCTGTACACCCGGCAAGTCGAAAACCTGAAAAGGCGGCTTGGGCAAAAATGGGTATCCCGATGGACTGAAAACCCGAAAGGGCGGTCCAGGCAAAAGTTAGGGATCAAAGCGTACGACTATATCCTGTTATCTTGTCACCTACCTACCAGAAGAAGGTTGGTCCATCAACGACTATCAGCACCTCACAGGTCTTCCTCTCCAGAAACAGGGGCAGTGATGAGCTGTCCAAACGATCTAATTTCTCTGTCCACAAGATACAAGGAATGATCAGCTAAAAAAGGTAGCCAATATACCTTAATTCCCCAGAGAGTGAGCCAGCAAGTCAGTGCATTCTTCTCCAAGCAAAATTATCAAATCTCAAGGAAGTTGGGTATCCTCCAGCAGATATCAACATTCCCCAACAGCAATACATATATTCTTAACAAGCGTCCCCGGCAGTCTTGGTCTAAAGCTTGTTCCCCGGCAGCAAACCAACATTCAAAGGAATCACCTCCCCAGCATATCAAAACTTCCCCAAGAAAGTCCAATCTAGTTCCCCAGGAAAGTTGGAATTCATATCCCCAAGCAGTAAGCTTATCCCCAGTAAATTCTGGAAGCTTATCCCCTCGCAGAGCACGAACGCGTCGTCCGTCTTGATTTAAAGAGTTATTTCCTTAACAGGATATAACTGGGTTATCCTCAGCCAAAAGCCACGGAAAGAGTGTCCTCGACGAAGTCTTCTTACCCCAGCGAAGTCCATCAACACTTCCAACAACAAAGGTATCCCCAGCAAGTCATTATCAACACTCAGCAAGGCATCCCTCTCCCCACAGAGTATTGCTTCCCAGCATGGTCGCTAGAGTATCTTTTCTCCCCGCAGAATCTTCCATTTGCCAAGTTTATTCCGCAACGGAGTCATCTTCTCCTACCGGTATTCTTGCAGTTATCATCCCCAGCGGAAGCAAAAGCTTATTCTCCAACATCAGCCCAGGATACGACTTCCCGGCACCCGTCAAGGATTCAATTTCCTAGACAAAAACATACATAAAACATCACATACATCATTATAGCATGCATAGACACATCATATCATACAAATCTCATTTATGTTGAGAACATCATTGCTTAATCCATATCATGCATTGCATATGACTGACCTTTACCTTTCAGGAAAGATGCAGTTGAAATTCTCAATCATATTTCAAGGCCTTCTTTAGTCCAGCTAAATTGACTCCTAACAGATTTTTCTGATGAAGGCTCAGTAGAAGTTATCCCAGATGGTTCCCTCTCCGACGGTGAGTGAGGCGATCATTCCTTTTCAAATGGTCCCCTCTCCGACGGTGAGTGAGGTGGTAATTCCTTTTCAGATGTTTCCCTCTCCGACGGTGAGTGAGGTGATAGTCTCCTATGGTTCCCTCTCCGACGGTGAGTGAGGTGGTAAGTCCTTTTCAGATGTTTCCCTCTCCGACGGTGAGTGAGGTGATAGTCTCCTATGGTTCCCTCTCCAACGGTGAGTGAGGTGGTAAGTCCTTTTCAGATGTTTCCCTCTCCGACGGTGAGTGAGGTGATAGTCTCCTATGGTTCCCTCTCCGACGGTGAGTGAGGTGGTAAGTCCTTTTCAGATGTTTCCCTCTCCGACGGTGAGTGAGGTGATAGTCTCCTATGGTTCCCTCTCCGACGGTGAGTGAGGTGGTAAGTCCTTTTCAGATGTTTCCCTCTCCGACGATGAGTGAGGTGATAATCTCCTATGGTTCCCTCTCCGACGGTGAGTGAGGTGATAATTCCTTTCCAGATAGTTCCCTCTCCAACGGTGAGTGAGGTGATAATTCCTTTCAGATTATAATTTCTTATGGTTCCCTCTCCGACGGTGAGTGAGGTGATTCCCTTTCAGATTATAATGACCTATGGTTCTCTTCCCGATCCTGCAAAGATGGTAATTCCTGCTAAGATTTTTCTCAACGAGCGTTGTTGAAGTTAAAGTCGCCCAAGGTTCTCTTACCATTCATTCTAAGGTAGTAACCATCCCTGGTTCATTCATCATCTTGTGAAGCTCCAGACTCAGCTCCTGTAACCAGTCAGGACACATCTATACCAAGCATCTGAAAACCAACTCCTGCAACGTGTCAGGTACTCATTTTTCTTTTGCAGATATGCAGGTTCTCGCTAAGGAATCTCTTACGCGATCATCTCCTAGCATGGCATCTATAAGCCCATCATCCTATCTCTAAATGGCATCTGTAAGCCCATTTCCACCATCACTGCTACTATGTGAGCGCAAATTTCTGGGCACTCTAGTGTTCAATCATCTTCCACCCTCGGATTACGAAAGGCACGTCAGCCAATCTGCATCCTCAGGTCTAAGAAGATTGAACAGGGGCAACTGTTGTACCCCAAAATTTTCCCTCCCATATTCTTCAAGAAATTGCCAAATCAAAGCTGCAAAATTCCCCAAGGGTTGCACAGTGCAAAGGTCTCCCATACAGTCAAAACTAGGGTTTGTGTTCTGATCAAGAAAATGAAGTGTTCGAAGGTCCAATCAAGTCTCATATGCCTACAAATATGGTCAAGTATCCTCATATCAAGTTTCAAGGCATTCAGTACAAAATTGCACAGTCAAAACCCTAAATTGCACTACAGTCAACTGTAGGGGCAAAATGGTCATTTGACAGTCAGAAGTTCAAATTTTTGGTCAACATATCATTTTGAAGCCACAAACATCATTTGATCAATGCTTGATCATGATTCTCAAAATTTGGCTCAGAAATCATCAAGATGCAAAAAGTTTCCTTATTTGGACAGCTGAAAAAGTCAACTGAAATTGACCAGGGCATAACTTTCACATGGATTATCAGAAAAATTCCATCCAAAGCTCATGTTGAAGAGAAAGACATTTCCTACAACTCATATTCATACTTCAAGTCCAAGAAATGCTCTCACAAAAAGTTATCAATTTCAACATTATAGGTCATTTTCAAAAGTCAACAAAAAGGGACTTTAAGTCAAAGGCCATAACTTGAGATTGGTAAATCAAAATGACATGGGACCAAAGACATTGGTTAGAGGACTCAAAGACCTTTCCAAAATGTCCAAGAACATGAGAAAAGCTTAAACATTGAGCAAGTTATGCCTTGTGGAAGTTGGGAAATTTTTGGATATTTTGAAAAGTCAACATTGATTCAAATGACCTAAAATTGCTAATGGGCCCATTTTTCTTCCATAATTCATCATCCATGACATGTGCACGACCACTTGGCCCAAAGGGAAGTATTTCTTCATTTTTTATTTATTTATTTGAATTTTTATTTATATTAATTCACTTAAATCATTTAAATATATGAAAAATACTTAATTTAACCTAACAAATCTTTTTGTGCATGTTTGATACTCAATAATTCGTGCCTAGCCAAATAAGGAAAGAATTGGACTGATTAGATCATGATTTGCACAAAAGCACATGGAAAATATTTGGAAAATAAAGCTTGAAAATCAAATCTTCAAAACTATGAATGCAATGGATTTGATTGATTCTTTTTGAGCTAATTCACTACTACATATGCCAGGATCATAACCCTAATGCAAACACACGCACAGCTGCTCCAGAAAGCCATTATCAAACTTGAAAAAAAATTGCAAAAAAGTCAAAACTGTAAACACTTTTGCAAGGCGATTCAGGTCTCAAGACTTGTTTCAATAGCTTCCTCAAGGTCCCCTGAACGATTCCCAATCAAGAATACTCATCAGAACTTCAAGGATTGGTAACACGAGTGCAGACTGTATCAAATAAATTTCATAATCGTACATCCCATTCCATGCATTATTTGTAAAATTTAATTATTGATTCATGTTGGTCATTTGATTCTGAAGCTAACCCATGTATTTAATTGTGTTTTTAGGCTGTATACACGATTTCGCCATTATCAATTCTTAGGGTTTACAGGACCTCCAATTGGGGATTTTGAAGCCAAGAAAAATTGGCCTTCAAGAGTACCATGGTTGTAATCAGCAGGTCTGGACGAAGAAAAAGCCCCTATCGCGCTTAATTTATGAATGACCTAGGCTTATTCGCTATTTTCTCAAAACTGACCTTAAACAATGCGTAAAAAACCGTTACTCAATGTTTTTGTACTTCAGGGATGATGAAGAAGATGAGTCCGTGGCACACGCTGACTGGCTTGTTTAAATTTCGCGCGCTAACCACCACTAATCGTTACTCTCTTATTATATTGTTCTTGGATTATTTAATATACAGATAAGCAAATTGGCACGGTTGGCAAGCGCGTTGGCTGGTGAAGTGCATGACCTGGGTTCGAGCCCCAGGTATACGTTTATTTCCATATTATTTTGCAAAACATGTTCATGTGCAGTTTCAAAAGTGAAGCGCATCATACACTCTCAAAGATCAACGTCCATCTGGCCAGGCTCATCAGATCAATGGCTATGGATTGGGGAGCACCATAAACCCTAGTCAACGCATATGTACGTGTCATGCAAAAAGTCAAAAGGGCCATGCTCAGTGGGCCAGAATTGCTTGGATTTAACCTCCCATTTGGGGTCTGAACCCCCTAGGTTTGCCAATTTATTTTCTTTCTCCTTTATTTTTTATTTATACTTTCTTTTAAATTCTTGCTTTATTAATTAAATTAATTATTTTCATAAACATAAAAATACACAAAAAAATCAGAAAAGAGAAAAAACAACAAATATTTTTATTTTAATATTTTCTTGTAAATAAATGCATGTAAATTAATTAGTTTAAAATAGGGTTTTAACTTTAATTTCTTTCATGACAAAAATCTAAAAAATATAGAACTAGGTTTAATAAATGTTTTATTCTTTTTAATTTTTCTTTTTCACAATAATATTATTTATTTTATTTATTTTCATAATTAAAATTGTATATAAGAATTAGGGTTAATTTAGGTTAAATTCTAATGTTTTCTCAATAAATTAAAATGACTAGAATTAGGGTTTGCGTCGTATTTTGGTTAATTCTTTTTCTATTAAATCTTAAAACATTAAAAATACCAAAAACATCTTTTTTTTAATTAATTAACTTTCTCATTAATTTAATTTTTGCAAAAGGGTCCAACACCCTCGTTTCGATTTAATTTCGCATATTTATTTTATTTTGCTTAAATAATTATGTACCTCTCCCGAAGCCTTGTAATTACTTCTCGCACTTTTAATTCCTTTATTTATTTTTCTGTCAAATCGGGTCCTGGTTAATTTTGGCGATGTGGACCCGCGCCATTTGTAATAGCTTAGAATTTACTTTTCTCGCGATACTTTTAAACTGTTAAACAAAGCATGCAAGAATGAATGGCCTTAAAATAAAAACAAGCGTAGAACACCAATAACATGACAAGACAAATGCAAATGAAAACGACACACAATTCGCACACACCACCCCTAGGGTACGCCTCACTGTTGCCTTGCCTTCGAAAGGTGATCGTCGAGTAGAGGATGTCTTAGTAAGTCCTCATGATCCGGGAACCTGGCATGAGGGTAGCTTCTAAGGTGTCTTCCCATTGCTCTGGTGATCACCATGTCCCGAACCTCGAATTAACCCGAACACCTCCAACAGTGGTGCTACCTACCTCTCAATGGTGGGATGGCACTACTTTAAAGGACATCTACACAGACGAATTCCTTAGGGTAGGTAGACGACTCTAGATACTTGCTCTAATTTCAAAACAAATTCAAAAATACTTTTCACACCGACACCTTTTCAAAAAGCTTTCGAAAGCAATTTTTCAAACACTCTTGAGGACCGATACAAGAGTCGAACTGAAATTTTCAAAGAAACTTTTTAAAACCCACAGTTGAAAAGCAAACAAACCATTTTGAAAACACAAATGAGCAAGTATCTAAGAGCCCATGGATAACCATGGATAGAAAGGGTGCTAACACCTTCCCTTTCTATAACCTACCTCCCGAACCGAGAGCAATCTCTTTAAGGAATTTTTCTGTGCTTTTGTCCTTTCCATTTGGAGAAAATAAAAGACGGTGGCGACTCTTGCTTCCGCGACATTTCGCAAACCAGCGTTAAACAGTCAGTTCCAGATCCACCGATCACAGCATGTCAGGATGTAGAATGGTGTATGGGACGTCTCCTTCAATAACATGCTCAATGATGACTGGAAGGATGGAAGGGTAAGGCATCAAGAGACTCTGGGCACGAGCCCGTACCCACTTAAGGTAAGGCTCAAGAGGGATAGAGTTTTTATGTCCCAAAGTCCTACTGTCCACCTTGTTCACCATTCCCCAAGCACGTCTAAATCTCTGGCAGTAACCTTGGTCTTCTTTGTCGTAGTCGAGCACCAAACCTTGGATGAGCATTCATAAGGGCCGTCTCTTCGGGCATACCCAAACTGTCGAAGAGATAAGCGTGGGTTGTAGGTGATACCTCCCCTAATACCAAGCAGAGTTACATTAGGGAACTCCCCACAGCGGTCAATGATAGAAATATATTCCAAGGATCTCGAGCACCAACGGATATCAGAGTGGGTGAGAGACATCAATCTTTGAGACCAAGTCAGGCTTCGCTCGTTCTTCAATGCTGACTGAGGCATGTGTGAAGTCAACCACTTAGCGAGTAGGGGGATACAACACAAAAGGGTACCTCTTTTCTTCATGGTGTGGGTATGAAGGCGATGCAACATGTCTCCTAGTAAGGTAGGTATGAGATTGCGAGAGAGAAAGACTTTGATGGCATTAACGTCTATGAATTGGTCCGAATTGGGAAACAGAACCAAACCATAAATGAGGAGAGCTAGCACGTCTTCGAAAGCTTGGAAATCCATGTCATCCCAGAATGAACGAGCTTTTTCCAATAGAAACTTAGCTAGAAAGCCTTTAACCCCACTTCTTGTCTCCCAATTGGCTATGACGTCAGCCCTCTTCACATGTAAAGCTTCGGCGATGACTTCAGGTTTTGGAATCCCTTCTAGAACGGTGAACGGTATCTGATTAAGCACGGGCACCCCTAAGAGTAGAGATAACTCTTCTAGTGTAGGTACCAACTGATAGTCCGGGAAAGTGAAACAATGATGTACGGGATCAAAGAATTGGAATAGTACACACATCATCTCTTCTTGGAAGTTGGATGTAGCCAAACTGAGGAGTCGACCATATTTATTGGTAAGAGGAGAATCCCCGGGCACTCTTGAGGCTAGCTCTTGAAGTTGAGGATGTGATTTTACAAAGCTGATTCAGATGGTGTTTCTTCAGAGAAAATTCATGTCCTACAAAACAAAAACAAAGATAAATTTCTAAATCCTTGAAATGGTTAGTGAGCATGCATATGATGTTTATGATGTTTATGTACAAGCAAACATATACACACACAACAAGCAAAACCTTATGTTTTAGGCTTGCATGAGTGTTGTAGGTAAGTACCCTCTTGAAGTTTTAATTGGCTCAACCTGTCCTAGAAATAATGATCGGGTTCTAAAGGATCTCAATATCACCGACCTTTCTCTTAGGCATTGTCTCAGCACAACAATATTTTCTTGCGGCTGAGATATCCCAAAAGTCTAGCCTCAATGAGTGTAGTATCGAGTATCAACCAATTTTCAGCTCTACACCGAAACCGGCTACCTCACTACGTCCTAATGGCCAAGTTTGTTCAATTAGGGTTCTAAGGTCAATTAGTGCTTCATGATGCCACTCAGCGGCCCCGTATTCTCCTCGATTTATCACGAGGGATACCGGTACCCACAAATGCGTCACACTAACATAGCCATTGTTTCAACCGTATCGGTCTACATCGTACAATCTCCACAATCTATTGCTATTCACCTAAAAAGGTGTCCCAAATCCGGGTGGAGTATCAAAGCAAGCCCAATATAAATAACTAAATATAAAGCACACAAATCAAATAATGAAAGCGAGTAAAGGTGATCTAACCCTAAGGTAACCCCACTTTTTTTAGAGTGTCCCCAACAGAGTCGCCATTTCTGTGATACGGTGGGAGAACTGAATTGGTGTTTTGAGTTTTGATCGCATTTATGCGGATAGCAAGAGTCGCCACCGACTTTCCTTTTATCCAAAAGGAAAGGTAAAAAAATACAGGAAAGACCTTTCGAGATTATTCATCGGGTTCGGGGGGTAGATTATGAAAAGGGAAGGTATTAGCAACCTTTTCATCCATGGTTTTCCATGGGCTCTTAGTTACTCGTTTAGATCACTTGCTTTTATTTGACAGTGTGCTTGTGGTGTGGGTTTTGAAAGTGTTTTGAAAAATCTCTTTGTAATGGTTCTCGTTTCTATAAGAACGCATACAAAGTTTTATTTCGAAAGATAGTTCAAAGATATGTTTGTAGAACGTGTTTTCGAAAGTGGTTTTGATAAAATATGTTTTGTAATAGTTCTCGTCTCTATAAGAACGTATACAAAATGTTTTGTCTTTTGAAATGAAAGTATAGGTGTAAAAATGTTTTTATCGTGAGAAAGCGAGTAACTAGGAGAGAATCTACCTACTCGAAAGGTTTTCAATTGTTCTTTTCCTCCTCCTTTAGATGTTGCTATCTTACCACTGATTTGGTAAGAAGCCCCATCGTTGGATGTGAAGGGACAGGCGCGGGTCAATTTTACAGTCATCGAAAGCAACTTATGAGACACTTTAGCAATTTTCGTAAGGGACGAGATCGTTTTATCGAAGGCAACGTCGAGGGTCATCGAGGGACTACGATCTTTTCTATCGAAGGGTCATTGTTAAAGCATCCCATATTCGAGGGACATGACTGTGTTTTTGAGGCAACAAGCGAGGTTACCCTAGAGGTGCGCATGTGAAAAAGTGTGTTTGTTTCAAGTTATTTTGTTCTTTGATTAGGTTATCTAATGATCGATTTTTTGAATCTTGCCATGCACGCCTAATTACTATGCAGTATAAAGAAAACAGTAAATTGTGAAAATTGAAATTCTACGCTATTACATCGCTTTAGGGGGATGGGGGTACATATTTATGAATGGGGGTTGCAAGTAAAATGAAATCCTAAGTCACTATTACAACCATATCAAAATTGATCAGAATGTGCAAGAAACGAAATTGGTTATTTATTTAAGAAAAGAAATAAGTTTGCTTAAGAAAATATTTATGGTCTTTTGTTTTAAGAAATAAAGTGAAGCATGAAAAAAAATGTTTTTTGGAGTTTGTTATTAATGAAATAGAAAGTGATAGAAAAAATAGTGAGAAAAAGTAAAAATAGAATCAGCGTGTTGCTAATTTAGGGAGGTCAGAAGTTCTGACCCTAGCGCACTGCAAAAAAAATTCCTATTAGTAAAAAAAAACATAAGCAGAGTCAGAAGTTCTGAGTCCAACAGGAGCACATCAGCTTTCAGAAGTTCTGATAACACCAGCAACAGAATAACTTTCAAAAATTCTGAGAGCATCAGCAACAAAGTAGGTTTCAGATGTTCTGATATCACTGGCAGAAATTGGTTTCTCTCTTCATGGCAGTCAGAACGTCTGCATTTTTGGTCATTTATCCACAAAACAGAAGATGTACATATGACAAATATAGCAGGTTTCATAACATTTCAGAAATAAGAAATATCATAACCATAAATCAGAGACAAGTGTGAATCTGCTAATCCTAATTTTGAGTTCTAATCTCTTTCAGAAATTCTGAAACTGATTTAATCCATACTTAGGCAAGCCAACAAGTGAAGTCTCAGAATATGTATATTATCAGAAGCATGATATTTACATTGTATTTTTGGACATGCAAATCTGATAATGCTGAAACAATGTGATAAGAGTCAGCAGAAACTTACCTTTCAGCTGGAAAAGATTCTGCAAGCTGGAGGTTGGTCCTGGACTTGGGTGATGTTCCGAGCTGCTTCTTCACGTACTCAGCAAGATGGAGGTTTTCAACTTCTGGAATGGCCAAGGGGTGATACTCTGACTTCTTTGAGGTGGAGGTAAAAGGAGAGTGTATAGCAATATGAACATAGAAGTTAAGATAACTTCTAGTATATGAACCAACAAATGTGAGGATGGTTTTAGTCAAGGAACAATGGAGTTTTGATGTTGGAATCAAATGTTAAGGTTTTCGTATTTTTGGTGTTTACAGTTTTTTTTGGATTCTTGGAATTTTGCAAAGATTCAAAGTCTTTTTCTCTCTTTTGGTGATTCTCCCTCTCTCCAAAAACCAACCCTTTCAACGTGTGATGGAACAAGCTATTTATAGATGGATTTTGATGTGGTTTTGGGGGGGGGGGGGGGAAACAAATGAGTTTTAAAACATTTTTGGCATACTGTCCCTTTGTTTTTAAATCACAATTTTTGTAGGCTAAATTCGTGCAAGAAAAAACGCAGGCGTGGACTGGATCAGCAATACCTTGGAGTGTTGTGGTAGCTGGTTTGCAGGATTGTGCCATAGCAGGGCAGTAGGTTAAGGTTTGGGGTTTGGTGATGTTCTGATTGCAGAAAATTAGAAACGTAACCTCCAAACGCTGAAAGGGCATCTTCTGACCAGAGCGTTAAACATAGCCTCTATGCGCTGAAGAATCATGTCCTGACTGAAGCATTATGTTCTGACCAAAGAGCATCGCTTCTGCATGTTCTGATTGAAGCATCATGTTCTGAACCGTGTTTGCAACTTCTGACTGCACTTGCATAAAGGCTGGCTCAGAAGTTCTGAAGTGTCATATTCTTTGGACACTTAGAAAAAAATTTAAATGCTTGGAAAATCTGATTTTCAAAGTAACTTCTGACTTTTGATTTTTGATGAACCAATTTCATGCCTTAATGAAATATGATTCTTGGAACTTGATTTTTTGATTCAAAAGTCGTAGTTTGACTCCTTTGGTGTGTAAATGACCATTTTGCCCCTGTGAACGATTCTCTTGGAAAAAATGTAATTTCAGATTTGCAACTGAATGGAAACAAACTTGAGGGTCCATGTTGATCCCTTGGGAAATGAGAGGGCAAATTTTGGGGTACAACATTGTTCAATGTTCAAATGAAAGATTTCATTATTGGAACACAACAAAAACTATTAACCACTACAACAACAACAAGAACAACTATTGTTAACATAATTCTTGAATCATGTTGTTGCTGATTACAAGATATGAATGAAGTCATTGATTCAAAACATGCTTAATTTCATATGCTTCAAGAAGCTTGCTAAGCTGTAGAAGATAATGAAGTGATCATTGAATTAAATAGAATAAGGGTTGTTGTCCAGAATGTTCTAAGGTGAATCAAGATGAAAAAGTTCTTAATTTTACTACATCAAGATAAAAAAAAGCTTTCAGAAGCTTATGAAGAAGAAGAGTTCAACGACTCAAGTGCTTTGGGCTGTTGTCCGTGAAAAAGCTACTTGAAGAAAAGAAGACCACGTATTAAAGCTATAATACAATGTATTATTCTTAGTGTGTATTAGGATCTTCTGATGTACTTAATTGAGTTTACACATGCTTGTATAGAAGCATTATCTTATAAACAAACCTTGTAAAAACAAACAATTGTTTGTTTCTTCTAAAGGACCAGTTAGGTCAGAAGCTTTAGAAGGTTTTTTATTTTAACTCTATAGAAGACTGTTTCTTGGTCTATGATAGAGGATCGATGTGTATGCTTCTGGAATAATGTCCAATTTTGGTAGTAATAAGAATGTTCTGAATGTCTTGATAAATTACATCTGCATATGTCTTAATTAGGAAAGTGATCCTGGTTTTGGTAGTATTGGAAGATGATCTATTTCTGATCTCATGGATTAAGTGGATGAGTGAATGCCTTGGAAAAAGGAATGGCATAACATATGATATGTGTGCTAAACAAATGTGTGTCATTTGGAACCTTCTTCTGAATTTGAAGAGGCATTTGGGTTGTGTTTCTAAGAAGTTTCTATCTAATAAACATGTCTTAGATAAGTGGGCTGGTCAAGAGATGATCAACCTATTGATTACTTATTGGGTCGGTTTATTTCTGATCTAAGTAAGTTGGAGTGTAGAGGATGAGCTCTAACTTCTATAGGATATTCGTCATCTCAACCATGTTTTTTACATATGGAGGTCAAGTCCAAATGTCGAGGACATCCTCTCTGACATCTAGAAGATTCTTCTGATCAAAAGGAGTCAAATTTGTGTGATCTTGCTTGTGGCCACTTTGATCTAATGGAATAGATTCAGATCGAGTTGGAGAAAGGGGACTTTAAGTAGTAATTGATCTAGATGGCTAGCTGGTGGTTCTCTTAAACATGTTGAAGGGTGTCAAATAAAACTTGAGACCTTTATCAAGTTTGTGAGAACATGTAACTCTTGTTCTCTTGTATCAGGCAGTACTGATGACTAGTGGGTTGTATGCAATGGAGCTGGATCATCTTGAGATAAGTTAATTTTGAGAGATTAACTCTCAGGTATGTAGAATATGGATTATTGCATATATCAATAAGATGGCCTTAGAGGGTGATTTGTCTACTATTGTATAGCTATCATGTGTTCCATTCAAAGGGATGTGTATGAGTTACTATGTGTTGTACCCCAAAATTTGCCCTCTCAAGTTTCCCAAAGTCTTCCCCCTGCATGGTTGATCATAAACTCTTGCCTAAGGAAAAGGAAAATTGTTGAGGGTTGCTTCGAGACCCTTCGATTGGTGTTCTGAAGGAGCCCTTCGATTGGCATTCTGAAGGAGCATTTCGATTGGCATGGACAAGCACTTCGATTGGCATTATGTCAAGGCCTTCGATTGGCATTCTGAAAGACCTTTCGATTGGGATTCTGAATGAGCCTTTCGATTGGCACCCTGGGCCAGGCCTTCAATTGGCATGCCAAGGGATCCTTCGATTTAGCATTGTGTCAAGGCAACTTCGACAGGCATGTTAGCCATGTACTTCGATTAGCATGAAATAGCACCTTTCGATTGGCTTGTTAACAGAGCCTTTCGATTGGAATCCTTCGATTGATATTAGAACAAGGGGCATTCGAAGAACACCTTCCAGGCCATTCGAAGGAAGTCATCAAGAGGGCGCTCAAAGCAAAGCGTCCAGGTTCATTAAAGAGACACAAATGTTTCAAAAAAGGAAAACTTTTAATGTGTCCGTTTATTGTCTCATGGCATTTAATGGCCTGTTTAAAGGTTGTCTCTTGCCATTACTGCACCCTCACACCCCTATAAATACAAGGGCCAGTGGCACATTACAGGACACGAAAATTAGACGAAAATCAGGGGGGACGAAAATCACACACGAAAATTATACACACAAAACTCTACAGGAGAACAAAAAGCATTGGAGTTACGCTGCCAAAAGTCATCAGCACTTCCAGGAAGCCATACCCAATCCTTGCACAAGCCAAAGCTGCCACCCAGCGAATACCTCCACGCCCAGAAATCCCAGATCGAAGGTATTCATCCAGCCAGTACCCAAATCGAAGTTCCAATCTACTGGTAAGAGAGGGTAAATTATCCAACCTTGTTTTTGCATAACACATCATTACTTATTGTTACCCTTCGATTTGCCATCCTAGACAGGATCAAAGGGCCTGGGTTAGGCACCCAGGTCATGTTTTTCGTGTGCTAACATTTGCTGCAGATTTAGCCTGAAGAGACCCCAACAAGTGCAGGATCGAAAGGCCTGGGGTTCAATACCCAGGCCCTGCATTTTATTTCGCTCACATACTTTTTCAGGTATAACAGCCCAGATCGAAGGAGACACCTTCTCTGGATCGAACCCATTAGCATGCTGGATCGAAGGAGGCATCTCATTCCTGGATCGAAAGCCATGACCTCCATGATCAAAAGACAGTCATCTTCCCTGGATCGAAGGCTACTCACGCCTTGCTGTTTGGCCCAATCGAAAGGACCATGACCCCTTCTGGATCGAAGCTTCTATTTCTCTCCCTGGGTCGACAACTCCCGTTTTCTCCTTGGATCGAAGGGTTCTCCTTGAATTTTATTTTTGTTTTCATAGACTTCCTTTTAATTAACATTAAAATCAAAAAAACCACAAAAACATTAGGCTAGTTCTTTTTCTATTAAATTAACTTTGTTAATTAACCTTTAATTATCTTAACATTTTTCCAAAACTAAAATTAAATAGATTTAGATTATTTTTCCAAAATAAAATAAAACAACAAAAAGAGTTCTTATTCTTAGGATTTTTTTTAAATTCATGCGCGTTTATTTTACTGGGATGTAATAGCTTAAACTAAGACCTTCTTTACTGCTTTATTCCCCCAATTTTGGACATGTAAATAATCCCCCTCCCCGAAGCCTTGTAATAGCGTAGGATTTACAATTCCCGCACTTTAAATCTCTGTACATATATTAACTGCTTAGATGTATGCTAACTAGGATTGCATGGCAAGATCTATCTTAATTTAAAATCAACCACAACTCACCATAACATGTACAAAGATAACATAAACTGAAAATTGACACACTTGCACATGCCACTCTTAGGGTACGCCTCACTTGGTTTCCTCGAACGTGGTCATTAAGTATAGGATGTTTTAGAGGTCGTCCTTTTTTCCCAAGATCATAAGTTGCCTCGAAATGGTTGCCTCGATAAAAATGATCTAAGACATTAGGATTACCACTAAAGTGTCCTAACGTTGCTTTAGTGACCACACGTCCCTAAAATCGAATTGACCCGAAAAACTCCAACGACGGTGCTACCTACTCCTCAATAGTGGGATAGCATTGTCTAAAGGACATTTGCACAATTAAATTCCTTTTTGAGTAGGTAGAGGTTCTTAAGTACTTGCTCCTTTTAAAAACAAAACAAAAACTTTTCGCACATACACTTTTACAAACAAAGTTTTCAAAAACACTTCATTACACTCTTGAGGACAGAAACAAGAGTTATATCGAAGTTTCAAATAAAAAAAATTTCAAACCCACAATCACAAAGAAAAGCAAACCTTTTGAAAACATAGTGAGCAAGTACCTAAGAGCCCGTGGATAACCACGGATAGAAAGGGTGCTAACACCTTCCCTTTCTATAATCTACCTCCTGAACCTGAGAAACATCTCGAAAAGGAATTTTTCTGTGCTTTTGTCCTTTCCCTTGTTGGATAAAATAAAAGACGGTGGTGACTCTTGCTTACTGCGACACTTTGCGAAAACAAACGCAAACGCGAACCAACATTCCAAAAACAGTCAGTTCTCGTTCCCACCAACCACAGAACTGGCGACTCTGCTGGGGAATCCTTTAATAAGTGAGGTATACCTTGGGATTAGATCACTTGTGTTTTCAATTGTATTGCTTTGTATGCTTTTAATTTTGTGGGCTGGTATCAGAGTTCTATAGATCCTAACCCGGATCTGGGGGTACCATTTTTAGGTAAGTAGCAATAAACTGTGAGGGATCTGTACGGCGTAGACCGACACGGATGAAGCAGTAGCTACATTGGTGTGGCACCTTGGTCTTTACCGATATCCCTTGTGTTGAAACGAGGAGAATATGGGTCTTCTGAGGAGTCATTAAGCACCAACTGACCTTAGAACCTTAAATTGACCAACTTGGCCATAGAACAGTAGCAGTATGCTACACTCATTGAGACTAAACTCTCGTGATGGTTCTGGCTGCAAGAAAAGGTTGCTAAGCTGGAATTATGACCGATTTAGGGTAGTCAGTGATATTGAGATCCTCTAGAACCTGGTTACTATTTTTTTAGGACAGGTTTAAACCAACTAAACTGAAAGAGGGTAATGCCTAAACTCCATGCCAGCCTAAACTTAAGGCTATATGTGTGACTTGTGTGCCTTCAAACTTGCACATACTTGTTATCTGACAACATGGATTCCTTGCAGGTTTTGTTTACAGTCCTTATCCAATAATCTGGATTTATTGCAGGGCTTACTTACATCACCTCACACTTGTGCTTAAACGCATAGCATACACATCATAACATCATGCCTTAACATTTCCTTAACCATTTCAAGGATCTCAAGGGTCTGTGATGCAGGTTATGGTAAATCAAAAGTCTAGCAAGGGGCAAAGGGGATTTATTTTCCTGTAGCCAAGGTTGTCTAGAAATCAAAACACGATAAACTTGAGTCAAGGGCTATGACCCACTCGATATGGTGATCTTGACTCTTGAAGAAGGACTCTCAGCAACATGAAGTTCCTTCAATCCAGCTACCAGATTCAGATTCTAACAGTTTCTTGTTTACCCCGCGAGATCCTTGAAAACATTACATACGTATATCATACATATCATTGCATAACAGGTCTCCCAGTACAGGTCTCTTATCTTCTTCGCTGTTTATTTCAGCAATCATCATGTCTACTGAACCTTCCACTGAGCAAGCTATCAAGGCCCTCCAGGCCCAGAATGCCCAATTTCAAGAGTTGGTCATGAGCCTAGCTAAGGGTCAACAGGACCTGAAGACTCTAATTCTGAAAGAGAGGAAGAAGAAGAAAAAGAGGACCATCCTGTTCAATGCTGGACGCAGGTTTGGAAACGGGCTGCAGGACGAAGTTGATCTGACCACCCCATCTGAAGGGAAAGATAGTCCACAAGAAAGGAGGGCTCCTAGCCCTTTGGTCTCCGACAACGAGGATAAGTACAAACAACTGGAAGACCGTTTGAACGCTATGGAAATACAGAAGGTGCCCGGTCTGGACTTCGGAGATCTAGGTCTATCCTCTGGGGTGGTGATTCCCCATAAATTCAAGGTACCTGCCTTTGCCAAGTACGACGGAGCTTCCTGTCCAAAGCTACACCTCCGGTCATATGTGAGGAAGATTCAACCCTATACTGCTGATAGAAATCTCTGGGTTCATTTCTTTCAAGATAGTCTGTCAGGGACTCAACTGGAATGGTTTTGTCAACTGGAAGGAGCTAACATTCGCAACTGGGAGGACCTTGCTGCTGCTTTTTACAAGCAATACCAGTATAACGCCGACCTTGCTCCCATGCGTACCCAGCTTCAGGGTATATCTATGGGTACAGGCGAAGGCTTTAAGGACTACGCTCAGAAGTGGAGAGATCTTGCTGGAAGAGTCCAACCCCTTCTGTCTGATAGGGAGTTGGTGGACATGTTTCTTGGGACTTTGTCTGGTCCCTATTTCAAGCATTTGATCGGAAGCTTTTTAGCCGGATTCACCGAGCTGATACTGACCGGCGAAAGGGTCGAAGCTGGCATCAAAGGTGGGAAGATTCAAGAAGAAACACCTTCTGATGCTCAGAAAAATCCCTACAATGGGAAGAAAGAGTCCAATGTTGTGTATGGTCAAAAGAGTCGTCATGATCAACATGTAGGGGCAACCCTGATCTCTGATCCCACGCCTGTTCAACAAAAACGGAGCAATAGGCGTAGGGTAAGATATCAAGAAAGGCAGTATACTAATATCAACATGCCTTTGTCTCAAGCATTACAACATTTGCTGGAGTTGAAGCTAATCATGCTAAAGGATCCTCCTCAAAATCCTGATACTTCCTCTTCCAAGTATAACCCGGGTGTGAGATGTGCCTATCATTCTGACAGTCCTGGACATGACACCGACGACTGTTGGACTTTGAAGAACAAGATCAAAGACTTGATTGATGCCAAGGAGATCAAGTTTGATCACTGATCCTATGCCAAATCATTGAGAATGTCTTTGTTTCATTTGAATTTTCAAGTTGTAATCTCTTTGTTATTCAAACAATTATCTATTAATGCCAAACTTTGTTTCATTAATGCATTGCATATGTTTGTCTTGATTTGATCCAATCATTTTAATTACATTTAAACTATGCTTTTTACTCACTTTATGACATTCAACTCTTGCTAAAAGTTACAAGCCATTAGAGGGAGGATGACGAAACAATGCCATAATCTCATACAGTATGCTTTTGGATAGACCTTGCTGATGATGTACAGGCATTTCTTTCAAATCCTAAACACTGTAGTTATAAGGAAGATAATCCCTTGTCAACCCCTTCGAGCAAAAGAAGTAGGAGTTTTCTATTTTAAACACAAATTGAAACCTTTAATCAAAACCTGGGGCAGGGTAGTCTCTCAGTTAATTCAAATGCGCATTGAAGTCGCAAAACTCTCAGTTCATAATACAACGAACGACATCAAAAGCATTCCTCTGGAATCAAAAGACAGTGGTGGTTCCTTATTTCATAGGCAGACAATCTCTCAAAAAAAAAGAGAAAAAGCCCACTAAGCCAAAATCTATAAAGGAGGCTTGAGAAAGTTGGGGCATCCCGCTGACTGTAATCTCAAAAACAGGAACAGTCAGGCAAAAGTTAGGGATAATAAATCAAAAGAACGAGGTCGCTACAAATCCTCAATAACATGAAAAATGTTGCAAAAATGACTGCCTTCCAACAAATTCAACTTGTGTGAACCATCACCAAAAACGTCGTTCCAGACTCATTTGGAGTTCAAATGCACAATTAACTGAGTTTAGGATTGAAGAACATCACGAAGAGCGGGTGGGTACAAATATACTTTGAGCCTTTATCCTTTGTTTCTTAAACCGTGAACCAAGCCACGTTACAACCCTTCAAAAGTCCTAACTGAAGCATGGGTTAGTTTGAAAGCATACTGTTACAAAAGGTATCCTGACTCCTGTAAGGCTTTGCCCTAAATCTTGTGTTGAATTTGTCTTATAAAAAAAAGTTTTCTGCTAAAAAACGCACTTTTTAAAACTTCGAGACAAGCATAAACTTTCCATTATTTGAATATCACTGTTTGCATTTGGCTATTTGTTTGACAGCGGAGAAATTCACACAACGAATATCCGATGAACGAAAACCTTCTCAGTGAACAAAATCACTTCAAAAAGGATGACACTTCCAATCAAGGGGCATGGCATGATCATTGTCCATCACTTGGGGCAGTCCAGTCAAGATTTCAAGAAATCTCTGAAGAAATGCAGAGTAACCAAGGGCAAGTCTCCATCTCCGTCACTTGGGGCATTGAACGTCAACCCCGACAAAGGGTTACATACAGTCAAACATTTCCAGGCAGTGCCACAAACACTCGCTGCTAGGGGCAGTGACAAATCTCCACAAAATCCTTCTCATAGAATGACTCCCAGCAAGGGTTTAATCTCTAAAAACCTTTCCCCAGCTGAATCAACCTCAAGAATCCTCGAGGACTTCCCCCCAATGAAGATGTCACCTCTCTAGCAGACTGACGACAGGGTTTATTTCCCAAACAACACCAGGACTCCCCAGCTTGAGTTTGCCTCTCCGACTACTACAAATCAAAGGACCACGACTCCTCTTCCCCAGTAGACTCTGGAAGCTTATCCCCTGCAAAGCTCAAATAAGTCTCCTTAACCAAATTCAGAGATTATCCTCACAAGAGTCTAGCTGGGTTATCCTTAGCAAGTTGCAACTGAAAGATCATCCCCAACATAGTTCTTTCTATTCCCAGTGGAGTTCATCATCAAAATCCCCAGCAAGTTACTGCGAAACCTGGACCCGGCCAGATATCTGTTCAACTTTGACTTCCCAGTAGAGCAACAGACGACTAGGACTCCTAAACTCTTTTCCAAAGCAGAAATGAACATACTCTCCACAGAGTTCACAACTTCCCCCAACGGAGTTCTCCTCAACAAAACGAGGATCCTCAGTGGAAACATTCTAAGCAAAATTTGAAGACACACATACTCTTCAACAGCAATCCGGGATTTAGCAACTCCCCAACACTTGTTAAGGATTTATTTTCCCAGACAAAAATACATTCATTAACATTTCACATTTCATACATCCTATTTACATACATGACAAAATACATATAACATAAATCTCATTTATTTTGAGAACATCATTACACAATGCATACATCATGACATTGCATACAACTAACTCTTTACCTATTCAGGAAAGATCGATCGACAGATAAAAGTCATTACCTTTTGGAGTAGCAATCGTCCAAGATTCCTTCACCATCCTGCTGAGGTAGTAATCGTCCAAGATTCCTTCACCATTCCTGCTGAGGTATTAATCGTCCAAGATTCCTTCACCATTCCTGCTGAGGTAGTAATCGTCCAAGATTCCTTCATCATCCTGCTGAGGTAGAAGTCATCCAAGATTCCTTCATTATCCTGCTGAGGTAGAAGTCATCGAAGATTCCTTCATCATCCTACTGAGGTAGTAATCATCCAAGATTCCTTCATCATCCTGCTGAGGTAGAAGTCATCCAAGATTCCTTCATCATCCTGCTAAGGTAGTAATCGTCCAAGATTCCTTCATCTTCTTGTTGAGGTAGAAGTCATCCAAGATTCCTTCATCATCCTGCTGAGGTAGTAATCATCCAAGATTCCTTCACCATCCTGCTGAGGTAGTAATCGTCGAAGATTCCTTTATCATCCTACTAAGGTAGAAGTCATCCAAGATTCCTTCATCATCCTGCTGAGGTAGTAATCATCCAAGATTCCTTCATCATCCTGCTGAGGTAGAAGTCATCCAAGATTCCTTCATCATCCTGCTGAGGTAGTAATCATCCAAGATTCCTTCATCATCCTGCTGAGGTAGAAGTCATCCAAGATTCCTTCATCATCCGGCTGAGGTAGTAATCGTCCAAGATTCCTTCACCATCCTACTGAGGTAGTAATCATCCAAGATTCCTCCATCATCCTGCTGAGGTAGAAGTCATCCAATATTCCTTCATCATCCTGCTGAGGTAGTAATCATCCAAGATTCCTTCATCATCCTGCTGAGGTAGAAGTCATCCAAGATTCCTTCATCATCCTGTTGTGGTAGTAATCGTCCAAGATTCCTTCATCATCCTGCTGAGGTAGAAGTCATCCAAGATTCCTTCATCGTCCTGCTGAGGTAGTAATCGTCCAAGATTCCTTCAGCATCCTGCTGAGGTAGTAATCGTCAAAGATTCCTTCATCATCCTGTTGAGGTAGTAATCATCCAAGATTCCTTCATCATCCTGCTGAGGTAGAAGTCATCCAAGATTCCTTCATCATCCTGCTGAGGTAGTAATCATCCAAGATTCCTTCATCATCCTGCTGAGGTAGAAGTCATCCAAGATTCCTTCATCATCCTGCTGAGGTAGTAATCGTCCAAGATTCCTTCATCATCTTGTTGAGGTAGAAGTCATCCAAAATTCCTTCATCATCCTGCTGAGGTAGTAATCGTCTAAGATTCATTCACCATCCTGCTGAGGTAGTAATCGTCCAAGATTCCTTCATCATCCTGCAGAGGTAGTAATCGTCCAAGATTCCTTCATCATCCTGCTGAGGTAGTAATCATCTAAGATTCCTTCATCATCCTGCTGAGGTAGAAGTCGTCCAAGATTCCTTCATCATCCTGCTGAGGTAGTAATCATCCAAGATTCCTTCATCATCCTGCTGAGGTAGAAGTCATCTAAGATTCCTTCATCATCCTGCTGAGGTAGTACTCGTCCAAGATTCCTTCACCATCCTGCTGAGGTAGTAATCGTCCAAGATTCCTTCATCATCCTGCTGAGGTAGAAGTCATCCAAGATTCCTTCATCATCCTGCTGAGGTAGTAATCATCCAAGATTCCTTCATCATCCTGCTGAGGTAGAAGTCATCGAAGATTCCTTCATCATCCTGCTGAGGTAGTAATCGTCCAAGATTCCTTCATCATCCTGCTGAGGTAGAAGTCATCCAAGATTCCTTCATCGTCCTGCTGAGGTAGTAATCGTCCAAGATTCCTTCACCATCCTGCTGAGGTAGTAATCGTCCAAGATTCCTTCATCATCCTGCTGAGGTAGTAATCGTCCAAGATTCCTTCATCATCCTGCTGAGGTAGAAGTCATCCAAGATTCCTTCATCATCCTGCTGAGGTAGTAATCATCCAAGATTCCTTCATCATCCTGCTGAGGTAGAAGTCATCCAAGATTCCTTCATCATCCTGCTGAGGTAGTAATCGTCCAAGATTCCTTCATCATCTTATTGAGGTAGAAGTCATCCAAGATTCCTTCATCATCCTGCTGAGGTAGTAATCGTCTAAGATTCCTTCACCATCCTGCTGAGGTAGTAATCGTCCAAGATTCCTTCATCATCCTGCAGTAGTAGTAATCGTCCAAGATTCCTTCATCATCCTGCTGAGGTAGTAATCATCCAAGATTCCTTCATCATCCTGCTGAGGTAGAAGTCGTCCAAGATTCCTTCATCATCCTGCTGAGGTAGTAATCATCCAAGATTCCTTCATCATCCTACTGAGGTAGAAGTCATCCAAGATTCCTTCATCATCCTGCTGAGGTAGTACTCGTCCAAGATTCCTTCACCATCCTGCTGAGGTAGTAATCATCCAAGATTCCTTCATCATCCTGCTGAGGTAGAAGTCATCCAAGATTCCTTCATCATCCTGCTGAGGTAGTAATCATCCAAGATTCCTTCATCATCCTGCTGAGGTAGAAGTCATCCAAGATTCCTTCATCGTCCTGCTGAGGTAGTAATCGTCCAAGATTCCTTCACCATCCTGCTGAGGTAGTAATCATCCAAGATTCCTTCATCTTCCTGCTGAGGTAGTAATCGTCCAAGATTCCTTCATCATCCTGCTGAGGTAGAAGTCATCCAAGATTCCTTCATCATCCTGCTGAGGTAGTAATCATCCAAGATTCCTTCATCATCCTGCTGAGGTAGAAGTCATCCAAGATTCCTTCATCATCCTGCTGAGGTAGTAATCGTCCAAGATTCCTTCATCATCTTGTTGAGGTAGAAGTCATCCAAGATTCCTTCATCATCCTGCTGAGGTAGTAATCGTCCAAGATTCCTTCATCATCCTGCTGAGGTAGAAGTCATCCAAGATTCCTTCATCATCCTGCTGAGGTAGTAATCGTCCAAGATTCCTTCATCATTTTGTTGAGGTAGAAGTCATCCAAGATTCCTTCATCATCCTGCTGAGGTAGTAATCGTCTAAGATTCCTTCACCATCCTGCTGAGGTAGTAATCGTCCAAGATTCCTTCATCATCCTGCAGAGGTAGTAATCATCCAAGATTCCTTCATCATCCTCCTGAGGTAGTAATCATCCAAGATTCCATCATCATCCTGCTGAGGTAGAAGTCGTCCAAGATTCCTTCATCATCCTGCTGAGGTAGTAATCATCCAAGATTCCTTCATCATCCTGCTGAGGTAGAAGTCATCCAAGATTCCTTCATCATCCTGCAGAGGTAGTACTCGTCCAAGATTCCTTCACCATCCTGCTGAGGTAGTAATCGTCCAAGATTCCTTCATCATCCTGCTGAGGTAGAAGTCATCCAAGATTCCTTCATCATCCTGCTGAGGTAGTAATCATCCAAGATTCCTTCATCATCCTGCTGAGGTAGAAGTCATCCAAGATTCCTTCATCATCCTGCTGAGGTAGTAATCGTCCAAGATTCCTTCATCATCCTGCTGAGGTAGAAGTCATCCAAGATTCCTTCATCTTCCTGCTGAGGTAGTAATCGTCCAAGATTCCTTCATCATCCTGCTGAGGTAGAAGTCATCCAAGATTCCTTCATCATCCTGCTGAGGTAGTAATCATCCAAGATTCCTTCATCATCCTGCTGAGGTAGAAGTCATCCAAGATTCCTTCATCATCCTGCTGAGGTAGTAATCGTCCAAGATTCCTTCATCATCTTGTTGAGGTAGAAGTCATCCAAGATTCCTTCATCATCCTGCTGAGGTAGTAATCGTCCAAGATTCCTTCATCATCCTGCTGAGGTAGAAGTCATCCAAGATTCCTTCATCATCCTGCTGAGGTAGTAATCGTCCAAGATTCCTTCATCATTTTGTTGAGGTAGAAGTCATCCAAGATTCCTTCATCATCCTGCTGAGGTAGTAATCGTCTAAGATTCCTTCACCATCCTGCTGAGGTAGTAATCGTCCAAGATTCCTTCATCATCCTGCAGAGGTAGTAATCATCCAAGATTCCTTCATCATCCTCCTGAGGTAGTAATCATCCAAGATTCCTTCATCATCCTGCTGAGGTAGAAGTCGTCCAAGATTCCTTCATCATCCTGCTGAGGTAGTAATCATCCAAGATTCCTTCATCATCCTGCTGAGGTAGAAGTCATCCAAGATTCCTTCATCATCCTGCAGAGGTAGTACTCGTCCAAGATTCCTTCACCATCCTGCTGAGGTAGTAATCGTCCAAGATTCCTTCATCATCCTGCTGAGGTAGAAGTCATCCAAGATTCCTTCATCATCCTGCTGAGGTAGTAATCATCCAAGATTCCTTCATCATCCTGCTGAGGTAGAAGTCATCCAAGATTCCTTCATCATCCTGCTGAGGTAGTAATCGTCCAAGATTCCTTCATCATCCTGCTGAGGTAGAAGTCATCCAAGATTCCTTCATCGTCCTGCTGAGGTAGTAATCGTCCAAGATTCCTTCACCATCCTGCTGAGGTAGTAATCGTCCAAGATTCCTTCATCATCCTGCTGAGGTAGTAATCGTCCAAGATTCCTTCATCATCCTGCTGAGGTAGAAGTCATCCAAGATTCCTTCATCATCCTGCTGAGGTAGTAATCATCCAAGATTCCTTCATCATCCTGCTGAGGTAGAAGTCATCCAAGATTCCTTCATCATCCTGCTGAGGTAGTAATCGTCCAAGATTCCTTCATCATCCTGCTGAGGTAGAAGTCATCCAAGATTCCTTCATCATCCTGCTGAGGTAGTAATCGTCCAAGATTCCTTCACCATCCTGCTGAGGTAGTAATCGTCCAAGATTCCTTCACCATCCTGCTGAGGTAGTAATCGTCCAAGATTCCTTCATCTTCCTGCTGAGGTAGTAATCGTCCAAGATTCCTTCATCATCCTGCTGAGGTAGAAGTCATCCAAGATTCCTTCATCATCCTGCTGAGGTAGTAATCATCCAAGATTCCTTCATCATCCTGCTGAGGTAGAAGTCATCCAAGATTCCTTCATCATCCTGTTGAGGTAGTAATCGTCCAAGATTCCTTCATCATCCTGCTGAGGTAGAAGTCATCCAAGATTCCTTCACCATTCCTGCTGAGGTAGTAATCGTCCAAGATTCCTTCACCATTCCTGCTGAGGTAGTAATCGTCCAAGATTCCTTCACCATTCCTGCTGAGGTAGTAATCTTCCAAGATTCCTTCACCATTCCTGCTGAGGTAGTCATCGTCCAAGATTCCTTCATCATCCTGCTGAGGTAGTAATCGTCCAAGATTCCTTTATTATCCTTCTAAGGTAGCAATCGTCCAAGATTCCTTCATCATCCTGCTGAGGTAGAAATCATCCAAGATTCCTTCACCATTCCTGCTGAGGTAGCAATCGTCTCAGATTCCTTCATCATCTGTTTGGAGTAGCAATCGTCTCTGATTCCTTTATCACACATCATTATCAGAAAATACTTTCTCTAGCAGTCAGAGAACTTCAAATAACAGTCCAGATACGATCCAGATTCGGATGTAATTTTGTCACTCATTCAAATACAGTCCAGCATTCATTTCTGAATGGCATCTGTAAGCCCATCTCCAACAACTATCCATCATCTCTCCGAATGGCATCTGTAAGCCCATTCCCGACATCACAATGCTGATACTACACCATGCGAGTGCAAATTTCTGGGCACTCTAGTGTTCAATTATCTTCCACTTTCGGATCACGAAAGGCTAGAAAGCCAATCTATATCCTCAGGTTTAAGAAATTTGAACAGGGGCAACTGTTGTACCCCAAAATTTGCCCTCTCATGTTTCCCAAAGTCTTCCCCCTGCATGGTTGATCATAAACTCTTGCCTAAGGAAAAGGAAAATTGTTGAGGGTTGCTTCGAGACCCTTCGATTGGTGTTCTGAAGGAGCCCTTCGATTGGCATTCTGAAGGAGCATTTCGATTGGCATGGATAATCACTTCGATTGGCATTATGTCAAGGCCTTCGATTGGCATTCTGAAAGACCTTTCGATTGGGATTCTGAATGAGCCTTTCGATTGGCACCCTGGGCCAGGCCTTCGATTGGCATGCCAAGGGATCCTTCGATTTAGCATTATGTCAAGGCAGCTTCGACAGGCATGTTAGCCATGTACTTCGATTAGCATGAAATAACACCTTTCGATTGGCCTGTTAACAGAGCCTTTCGATTGGAATCCTTTGATTGATATTAGAACAAGGGGCATTCGAAGAACACCTTCCAAGCCATTCGAAGGAAGTTATCAAGAGGGAGCTCAAAGCAAAGCGTCCAGGTTCATTCAAGAGACACAAATGTTTCAAAAAAGGTAAACTTTTAATGTGTCTGTTTCTTGTCTCATGGCATTTAATGGCATGTTTAAAGGTTGTCTCTTGCCATTACTGCACCCTCACACCCCTATAAATACAAGGGCCAGTGGCACATTACAGGACACGAAAATCAGACGAAAATCACACACGAAAATTATACACACAAAACTCAACAGAAGAACAAAAAGCATTGGAGTTACGCTGCCAAAAGTCATCAGCACTTCCAGGAAGCCATACCCAATCCTTGCACAAGCCAAAGCTGCCACCCAGCGAATACCTCCATGCCCAGAAATCCCAGATCGAAGGTATTCATCTAGCCAGTACCAAAATCAAAGTTCCAATCTACTGGTAAGAGAGGGTAAATTATCCAACCTTGTTTTTGCATAACACATCATTACTTGTTGTTACCCTTCGATTTGCCATCCTAGACAGGATCAAAGGGCCTGGGTTTGGCACCCAGGTCATTTTTTTCGTGTGCTAACATTTGCTGCAGATTTAGCCTGAAGAGACCCCAACAAGTGCAGGATCGAAAGGCCTGGGATTCAATACCCAGGCCCTGCATTTTATTTCGCTCACATACTTTTCAGGTATAACAGCCCAGATCTAAGGAGACACCTTCTCTGGATCGAACCCATTAGCATGCTAGATCGAAGGAGACATCTCATTCCTGGATCGAAAGCCATGACCTCCATGATCAAAAGACAGTCCTCTTCCCTGGATCGAAGGCTACTCATGCCTTGCTGTTTGGCCCAATCGAAAGGACCATGACCCCTTCTGGATCGAAGCTTCTATTTCTCTCCCTGGGTCGAAACTCCCGTTTTCTCCTTGGATCGAAGGGTTCTCCTTGAATTTTATTTTTGTTTTTATAGACTTCCTTTTAATTAACATTAAAATAAAAAAAAAACCACAAAAACATTAGGCTAGTTCTTTTTCTATTAAATTAACTTTGTTAATTAACCTTTAATTATCTTAACATTTTTCCAAAACTAAAATTAAATAGATTTAGATTATTTTTCCAAAATAAAATAAAACAACAAAAAGAGTTCTTATTCTTAGGATTTTTTTTTAAAATTCACGCGCGTTTATTTTACTGGGATGTAATAGCTTAAACTAAGACCTTCTTTACTGCTTTATTCCCCCAATTTTGGACATGTAAATAATCCCTCTCCCCGAAGCCTTGTAATAGCGTAGGATTTACAATTCCCGCACTTTAAATCTCTGTACATATATTAACTACTTAGATGTATGCTAACTAGGATTGCATGGCAAGATCTATCTTAATTTAAAATCAACCACAGCTCACCATAACATGTACAAAGATAACATAAACTGAAAATTGACACACTTGCACATGCCACTCCTAGGGTACGCCTCACTTGGTTGCCTCGAACGTGGTCATTAAGTATAGGATGTTTAAGAGGTCGTCCTTTTGTCCCAAGATCATAAGTTGCCTCGAAATGGTTGCCTCGATAAAAATGATCTAAGACATTAGGATTACCACTAAAATGTCCTAACGTTGCTTTAGTGACCACACGTCCCTAAAATCAAATTGACCCGAAAAACTCCAACGACGGTGCTACCTACTCCTCAATAGTGGGATAGCACTGTCTAAAGGACATTTGCACAATTAAATTCCTTTTTTGAGTAGGTAGAGGTTCTTAAGTACTTGCTCCTTTTAAAAACAAAACAAAAACTTTTCGCACATACACTTTTACAAACAAAGTTTTCAAAAACACTTCATTACACTCTTGAGGACAGAAACAAGAGTTATATTGAAGTTTCAAATAAAAAACTTTTCAAACCCACAATCACAAAGAAAAGCAAACCTTTTGAAAACATAGTTAGCAAGTACCTAAGAGCCCGTGGATAACCACGGATAGAAAGGGTGCTAACACCTTCCCTTTCTATAATCTACCTCCCAAACCTGAGAAACATCTCGAAAAGGAATTTTTTTGTGCTTTTGTCCTTTCCCTTGTTGGATAAAATAAAAGACGATGGTGACTCTTGCTTACCGTGACACTTTGCGAAAACAAACGCAAACGCGAACCAGCATTCCAAAAACAGTCAGTTCTCGTTCCCACCAACCACACTATGGATGTTATCTCCAGAACCATAGTAAATGAGATTGATGTCTGAATTAATGTTGGAACATCATCTTAGTGATTACTTCTCCAGAAAAGGAAGTTGTTCTTGAAGTTTATGGTGTGAGGATTGCTGATCCTAAATTGGAATGTCTGGCCATGGTGGAGTATGGCTTGGTTTATGGAGTGAATATCAGTCATAATTGTTTGAATTCATGAGTTCTAGTGGATTGCAGAAGAAGGATGCCAGACCAAATGGCCTACCATTTGTGAGGAGGTATCCCTATCGGCTGATTGTACCTTTAAGGGAAACTGTGAAGGAATGAAGGTGACAAAATGTTTCTCTCATGTGGTTGTGCATGTGACTGATGTCAAATCCTTTGTGATTGACATCTTACCTAACTAAAGAAGGGATTTGTGTATTTGTCTGATGTATTGATGCAGGATTACAGTCTTTACATTATGCTTCAGAAAGTGTATGAGAGTTTATTTCTCTCTATGGTTTTATGTGCTTGTGATAACTTGAATAAGTTGCATGGTGGATCTATAACCAAAGTGAATGGCTTCGGTGATAAAAAGTTGATGTCCTAAATGATGTTATAACATCATGCTTGTTGATGGTTGTCTTTGGATGATGCTTGGGATTATGAATGTGAAAATTAATGCTCAATTTTAGTTTCAGAAGTGGATTTTCTAACTATGGTAAAGTAGGATGTAAAGCTTCTGACCATATCTTCAGTGGTGTGTATGGTAAATGCATGACTACTATCATGTTGAAGAACTCACTTGTACCAGTAATTGCTAGTGGGTTCAAGGGAAGAGTATCAGATAAAGTAATCTAATTTGTTTTCTTATGAGGAGATGGGTTCTTCTACTACAAGTATCTCTAGAAAAGATTGTGTCAATCAGGATATTATGAAGCAAGCAAACTGAGATGTTTTTATGTGAGTAATGTCTAACCCAATATGCATGACATCTTGTCCATCCAATGAGTCATGACAACATGTATGGATCTATAAGGCCATTTTTCAAGAAGCTTGGATGTGCTCTCAAGAAGCTAGATTATCTGGATCAGGATTGATTTTACAGCGTGTGAATGTGTCCAGCAAGTGTGTGAAGTTGTAGCCCTCCATTATGAGAATTAGAATTACTTCATGTAATTCGATCTGGTGCTCAAGTGTTCATCTTCAGCAGGAGCACTGTCTATCCATTACCAGGGGGAGTTAGGGACTTCTCTATGGATTGTTGCTGCAATAGTGCAAACCCAATGAAGCTTGCGTGTTGTTCAAGCTTGTGGAAATTATATACCTCATGTGAGGTTATGATGTCAGACAATATGTCGTGACATAGGACTACTAGATGTAGTTTTGTATGCTCTTGGCAGGGTATGTATGGCTCTAGCCACTTGAAGTTGATTAATTGAGTCATGTGCACACATGCCTCTTATAAGTACTCTGAGAGACATTGTTCTTGAGTGTATAATTTATTTTTCTCTACCGATTTAAGTGGGACTCAATGGATGTCTTGGTAGATGAATGGGAGATGTCACACATGATGTCCTGATATCTTGATATGTTTCACTAATACTGGTTGAAAGGAGTTTATTTAGAGTCCAGTGGAAGGCATTATGATTATGCTTCAGAACGTGTGGATAATTCTGTGAAACATCTGTTACTGATGGCTAAAGAAACTTTGATCTATTTTGAAAAGACAAGGGAAAGTAGACAATGTTTGACTGAATGTTAGGACTTTGCTCAGGACTTGTTTCTTTTGAGACTAACAAGGGAGTATTTTGGACGGTGTAATCAAGAACATATCAAGAGGGAGTGTAACACGTGTTTCTTTTACTATGCATCCATAGGAGAATCAGTCCAGAGTTAATAAAGGCATTCAAAACTGACTTGGACGGTGCACATTTATTTTTGGTGCAGTTATCTTCCTCAAATGGCATTCTCTTTGACCAAGACCATTGTCATAGTCGAGGATCGTTAACTTATAAGTAATTGCTCGATTATTTAAAGAAGTCATCCATTTCCCTCTATCATCTTGTGTTTGGTTTTCTTTAAAATAGTCCTGATATGTGATATCTGATAGTAGTCCTTATGGCTTTTGTTCGGGTTTGGGTGAGTACAATTTGGGTATGGTTTTGTGGTGGATATGTTTGTCAATTTTTTGCTAGAAAGGGGGAGAAGGGTTCGATTTTTGTTATTTTTGTTCTTCTTTTAATGTTCGCAATTGTTTTTATTTTTCAAGGATGTTGGGTAAGATACTCGTATTTGAGTCTGCTATTTTTTGTTTGTGTCTTGTGATATGAGTTATGAACACAGTTGTGTCTTGTGTTCTGAGTTACCCGGAGCTAGAATATGCACGTGCATGATGGTGTTTGGTTGCTTCTTAAGGGTCCTCTTATGCTCCCTGAGAGGAAGAATTATCCCTCCGTTGCAAGTAAAGGTTCTTGGGTTAAGAGGAAGTGTCGACTATCTTCTTCCTCGTGTACACCAAATGACTTCAGGACTTTCTTCTCCTTTCATCTTGAGTCTGTTGTGTACTGTGGTATTGAGTTTAATATGCTGTAATGGAATTGTTTGGACTTCTATGAAGAGATGTCAAACATGATGTCCTGACATCAACCAGCTTGAGAATATTATTTCTCCATGTTGTTGTGTTTAGTAGCTTATGAAGGCTAACTCTCTGACAATTATTTCTACTGCAAATGTTCCAAGTTGAGAGATATATTTGATGAGTGTATGATCACAGTTAAGTTTCTATTTTTTCATATTTGCTTTAAAGTTATTGTTGCTAAAATCTGAATTCTAAATTGTTTATTATTTTAATCCAAAATTTGCCAAAGGGAGAGATTTTTAATTCTCTAATTTGTAATTGGGATTAATTTTAGTAAAAAAAATTAGGCAGAATGTTCTATCTTGCAGAGAAAACATGTTGAACAAGATGTCCTATTATGATCAATTGACATCGTGTCTGATATAGCTGGATTTTTAGATTCTGTTAGTTTGTTGCAAATGTTGAATATTCTGGGAATATTTAGTAATCATACATGGCGTCTAAGACTGTGAAATTAGAGATATATGTTGGTATTCAAGTTATTCAAGTTTTCTAAATGTTGAGACATTTTAGGAAAGTTATGATTGAAGACCTATTTTCATGGATAAGTTTTTGTTGACTTTGTGCAGTCTCTTTGCTTCGTTTTTGGAGCCCAATCCAGCCTAGAAAAAGATTATAAAAATAAGACTTTATACCTAAAGAAGATACGAGCCAAAGTTTTAAAAAGTAATAATCTTTAGGGCTTCGTCTATTTACTGTGGATTGTGAGCCACTCTTGTATTGTTTTGATACTAGAGTTGGACTGTCTCTATTAAGTTGTAAGTATTTCCAATCACTCTTAAGCTTCTAAGTATAGAGTGATTGTATGCTTTTAAAGTTTGTCTTCTAATTCGCTTGAGTTGTGTTCTTGTCATTTTTTGTGATTGTGTGTTCTTGTGACTGTCTGTGACTGTAAGGGAAATGAGAAGGGTCTCATACCTAGGTGAATCTTAGGTAGAGTAAGCACGACTAGTGATTAAGTGAGAAGTTGTAAACAGTGTATTTTAGCTTTGAATTGATACTATTATAATGGACTTTCTCCCTAGCTTGGTAGCTTTAACACCCTATTTCCCCGTCGGTAATTTAACCAAAATCAGAGTAATTTAATTCATAAAATAAAACATCAAGAATAGGATGCCACATATTTCGTCATATTAAAACATTGCTCAAGTATAAATAAATAAATACACAACACGTTTTTGGATGAACAAACAATATTTCCAAAATAGTTCTCAAATCTTCAACTTTATTAATGCAGTGGAAAAGAATTCATAATTATTATTCAACATGTTCAACCAATGTTTAATCAAATAAAATAGAGTCTACAATTACTCTCACAATTCTTCAAAATAAACCAAAAACTAAATAAAACAAGCAACCGTTCATCCACCCGGTGTTACGTATCAGAGCACGACATCGACTCGAAAATAAATAACAAATAACCTTGTCTACTACGGATCACCTGCACGTTACCCACATAGAGACAACATTCAAACAGAAGGGGTGCGATGTCACAATAATATAATAATTTATATAATCATAGGTATACAACAGATACATCATGCAAGATTCCAAGCTCAACATTCATCAATGATAATTCACAGTGATTATACACGTACATATATATTTGTCAACATTCATCATACAACACATACCAACTATGCAACTCAACTTCATCAATATATCCATAATTCAATCATAATGTAATGCAATGAGACCGACACTGAGTCAATGCATGTGGCACCAACAGGGCAGAACCCTCATCATAAATAATGCCAACTTGGGGAAGCAGCATCATAACACCAATACAGACCATATTTCTCCCATACAAGCCATCTTTCGCTCATACATGCCATCTTTTTATGAATGCATGTGGCACCAACATACAACAACTTAATTTACATTGATATTACTACTCATCAAGGTCACGCCAGTAAAGGCCATCATCATCATCATCATCATCATCATGCAATATTTATGCACTTCATTCATACATCATTCGTACAACACCATCACGTTCAATCACAACAATATGCATGATACTTCATACAACATTAACACACAAGGCATAAACCTTCGCCAAGATAATCATCAAAAGATAGAAAATATCACATCACATCAACACCAAAATCCTCAAGATTAATTCCACAACAATAACAAATCCATCATTAAAATAGGGCATTCCTAATTAATATACTATACAAAGCATTTGCATACATTTTACAAAATGACATAACTCGTTAGTACGAAACAACCGTCCATGCATCAAATAGTGGGAATTATGGAATAAAAAATATTCCAATGAGCCAAACTACGCGTCTATCAGATATCTGAAACTCAAGTTATGAATTTTTCAAGTTTTACAAGATTTACCAACACCGACAATCTACAGTAACAGACTCTGACACCCAAGGCATCAACCTCCAACCCCAAAATGATTCCTCTACTGTTGTCAAACTTATTATCATATTATAGAAAAAAAATTTAGCTTTCCAACACTTCGAACGACACTCGATTCACTTACGGTTCAAAAGTTATGATCGAAACAATTTCACAATACAAAAACCCGGGATCTGTTACGGCCACCCGTAATGTACATTACGGCCCGTAATGCTAAAAATTCAAAATTTCATTTTTTTCACGTTTCTGGTACCAAAGTATGGAGGGCTATTACGGGCACCCGTAATGCATGTTACGGGCCGTAACGGAGCCCAAAAAATCATATTTTTCATACAGTTTTGTGCGATTTTTCTTGTTTTTTCAGCCCTTGAACAAGCCCCAAATCCTTATTTTTGACCTCCAATAACTCCAAAACATAGCATATAATATAACACTTGAATCAAGGGGACTAAACATATTACTATTCAATTCACATAATCAATTTCATCAATTAATCGCAAAACATCAATGATTCAAGAACACCTACACAAAAACCTAATATTCCATATCATCATCTACCCACAATTATACCACCTATTAGAGAGTCGGAACCCCACCCTTACCTTAGATTGTAGGTTCCTCAAGCTTCAACAATAGTTCCCCCCATCCTAGCTCTTCCTCCTTCCCGCTTCTGCTCTTCTCTCATTTCTATGATCGATCAAAAATAAGAATACTCTTCTCTTTCACTTGTTTTTACTTATCTAGCCTTTGGACCCCTAGATCATAAATCATAATGCTATGATTAACTAATCGAACATGTAAATTAACACATCAATTGACATGGAAATAACACTAATAATATATCAACCTTTCACTTATTACTTCCAGTTCGGAATTTCCAATAGTTTGCATTATTCCCGTAGCTTCTAATGTTTAATCGTTGACTCCAATAAGTCATACCCGCATAACAAACTGTGATATATCATGCTTCTGCTACACCACTTTGATCATCTACTTTAAGGTCACTGTCCTCATTTCCATCAATTATTAGATCTACAAGTTTCACATTTATCTTCAGACTCTCCTTAGTATCCACTAGAAATAATGGTTCACTTTTTGACATTCTCAACCTTCCACTCTCCAGCGTTAGTTAGCATACCAACTCAAGTCTCTGAACTGCTTAATAACTTCCAACTCTTTCATAGACACATTTCCATTAGGTTCCCACGACCTGGAGAATGACTATCCTCTCGATAGAACGTCAATCACTTTACATACTATCAAGCTGGCAAGACTAGTCTATCCCATCCAATACTATCTTGTCTACTATCAACAAGGGATTGAGGGTGATTAATTCCTTAATTTGTCAACAGATAGCCGACAACCATAATGGAACATAAACTATCGTAACCAAACAATAATAGCATTTCTTTACCTTGTGCTCAAAGTTACCTAAGCATAAAGTTCAATAATTTCTCTAAGGCTTACAAACGTTTTATTAATTTCCTCCTTTTTAATCTAGTCAATGATACATAAATCGCTAAAATCCATTACATATTCGTCTTCACACTCACTTAGAATCACGTAAATGATATGTATTATCCAACTCAGGTAATTTTAACATACCAAATACATCATAATTCATATTTTTCCAATTGAAGTCTTTATCCATGTAGAGGGCTCCAACCACATTCACACATTCTTAGTTTTCTTTTAAATCTCCCACCATTGAAGATCCATATATTTTCACATTTGAATTTCATTCCAATCATAATCTCAATAATACCATCTCCGTATCCGGTTGTTGACACATGTCGATATTATGCTATCAATAACACACAATCCACCCTACCATCTAACTTTCCATTTTCCTCAAAGGTCTCTCCACTCTAACCATTCTCAATTGGCATAATTGTACTACTATGTACTTCTCCAATACTTTCACATCCTTCCTATTACCGAACATATCATACTAGACCTCATCTCAACCCAAATGCAATAATACTCAGTTAAGCTCAAAAGCTTCCAATCTTTGTAACCGACTTCAGAGTCTCTCAACTTAAAACTGCATTCACATTGGATGGATCTACAAATACCTTCACTCGGAATGGAATACTCAAGAAAACTCACCTCCTCAAGCTATAATTTACACCTTGACAACTTTACATATAGTCTCCTCCTTTGGACACTGCAATACAAATTGCAACGTTCAACACGTTCGTCTTCTGACTTGGATTAAATCAGAATAGCCTTAATAAATATCGTAATAAACTTATCCAAATATTCATAATTCCTCTACCAACTTCTAAAAGCTTTCCTCTAACTATCCTCATCCTTCACTCGAATCTGAAGGTAACTCAACCTCAATTCAATTACATTGAAGGAATACTCACCTACCCATTGATCCATCGAATCGTCTATCATTTGAAATGGATATTAAATCTAAATCACTACCTTAATCAACTTCGCGGTAATCCACATACAATTCCGTACTACTCTCTTTCTTCTTAACTAATGACATCCGAGCTCCCAAAATGATACACTCGGTTTTACAAATCTTATTTCTCCGCACATCTTCTAAGAACTTCTTGATCAGTGCATATTGATGCACATTATCTTATATTTGTACTTAAGCAATTCCAAGGTTTGTTTTTTTTCTTTCTATTTTATGATGTTTTTATAATTTAGTTTATTTTTACATTTAATTGATTTTCGTATTTATTTTCAGCATTAGCAGCTTTCAATGAAAAATCATAAATGGACCTTCGGGAATCGGATCGCCGCGTTCTAATAATTGTTGGAAATCTGAGAGAAAGATCTAAAACTTTTACTTTGGAGTCGGAAGCTGATTCAGAGTGCATAATTCCCAGTAATTCGTTGAAGTTTCGGACGTTAGAAAACATTTTGTTTCGGGTCATTTTATGGGTCTGGTTTATGTTTCCGGCCCAGTTTGAGTTAGTAGGGAAAAACCCTATTTTGTTTATAAGGTTTTGAGTCATGCTAGAAAAGAAATATAATTCACTTTTCACGATGGAAACTTTGACTTGTACGCTTGAATGAAGAACTAATCATCCATAGTTGATCTACTGTAATCGCGTTTCGATGCTTTGAGGTTTTTAATTTATCAATTCAATTTTGTTTCTCTTTCAATTATATTTTGTGAAATTGCATTTTCTTAATCTTTTATTTCATGGAATGTCTGGATTAAATTCGTATGATTGTATTCCTAATCTTTAATCGTTGTTTACGTTGCTTAGTCGTTAAATCGCGTTCTATATCGTGTTTGCTTAATTCATGATTGTATTAATCTGTTTACTTAATTCAGAATGGGAATTCAATCTATTTTATATCTATTTCGCTTGTCAATTATTATTGAAATCAAATAGAGGTCGAAGCCGCTTAGGGAATTGGTAAGGTAAAAATCAATTATTAGTAGGAACCTGAAAATAGTAGATCGACTTATTTTTATAATCACTTATTTCAATACCTTATTTTCTCAGCTCTTTAAAAATTGATCATGAATTAAATTCCCCATAATTACTTCTGTTGGTTAATAACAATACAAGAATCCTCGCGATACGATACTCATGTCACTGTCGCTAAACTACATTTTTTAAAGTAACTCGTTTTTTATTTGTGCGCGACAGCGTATTAAAATTGGTGCTGTTACAGGGATTTTTGTTGTTATTAATTAATATTTTAGTCGTAGGTATAATGTTCTTGCTATTTTTTTCTTGCTTTTTTTGTTGTGTTTGTTGATTTTCAAGGTTGCAATTTCGGTTGCAGTATAGTTTTTCAGCCTACCAGGTAAGTTTGAAACCTACTGTTTCGATTTGCTCTGAATTTTTTCCAGAAGTTCAGAAAAAAAATTGATGAACAGTACTCCTTTATAATAGAATTCTATAAGATTTCGGCCCTCAAAATCACAAATTCCTCTTTTTTCTATTTTAAAATAATTTTTTACTATTTTCATAGTTTCGAAAAAAATCCAAAAAAATTTTAAAATTCTTATTTTCCTTCATTAGATTAAATTTGGTGTTTTTCTATTTTTTGAATTTATTTTAATCATTTTCCTTCTTTATATTCTTTTCTGTCTGTTTGGGACATAATTTGTATTTCGGTGTTTATTGATAATATGGTTGAAAAAGAACTTTGAGGCAGTTGGATGTCCCTGATATGAACTATAATAGTTTATGTATTGACTATCCTACCACTGATGTACCTTCTAAATTGAAATCTGATTTAATACACTTGTTGACAAAGTTTAATGGTCTTGCAGGTGAGCATCCATATAAGCATCTGAAGGAATTTCAGGTTGTGTGCTCTACACCTTTTGAACCTTCACTAGAGGATATTGTCAAAAAATTGGCTGTAAATAATCTCCAGTTTCAACAACAAATAGATTCTACTCTCAAAACTTTGCAAACACAAATTGAACAACTTGCCTCATTGATGAATGTCATGCAACAAGCTCAAGGTCCTAACCAACAACCCTTGGAAAAGAATTATGTTTTTCCAATAGAGTTGTGTGATACGGTGGCAGAACCAGACTGTTTTTAGGAAAATGCTGGTTTGCGTTTTGCGTTTGTGTTCGCAAAATGTCGCGGTAAGCAAGAGTCGCCACCGGCTTTTATTTTATCCAACTGGAAAGGAAAAAAGCACAAAAAAATTCCTTTTTCGAGATTTTGAGTACGGGGGGTAGATTATAGAAAGGGAAGGTATTAGCATCCTTTCTATCCGTAGTTTTCTACGGGCTGTTAGGTACTTGCTCATCATTTTAAAATTTCTTCCGTGTTTGTGTGTTTTGAAAAGTTTTTATCTTACTTCGTTTTAACCCTTGTATCAGTCCTCAAGAGTGTTACGAAGTGTTTTTGAAAACTTTGTTTGAAAAGAGTGTAAGTGTGGAAAAGTTTGATTTTGAGCAAGTACCTACTAGCATCTACCTACTCGAAAAAAGAGAGTAAATGTTCTTGTTTCCTTTATACAGCGCTATCCCACTATTAGTGAGTAGGTAGCACCGTTGTTGGAGTTGTAAGGGTCAATTCGAAAGGGACGTATAATCAATAAAGCAATGTTAGGACGTCTTAGTAATAACCCTAATGTCTTAAGATCGTATTCGAGGCAACATTTCCGAGGCAACCTTTCTGAGGCAACATTTCCGAACGGGACATTCGATCTTTGTTTAGACAAGAGGGCAACCACTAAGACATCCTATACTTAATGATCGTTTACCGAAGGCAACCGAAGTGAGAGTATACCCTAGGAGTGCGCATGTGCGAGTGATTTAATTTCAGTTATTATCTTTGCACATTTAGGGTTTGCTAACCATTTTAAAATTAACATACATTCTTGTCATGCAATCCTATTATCATACATCTAACAGTTAATATTTGCGAAAATTAAAATGCGAGAAATAAAACTACGCTATTACAAGGCTTCAGGGAGGGGGATTAATTACATAGCCAAAAACCCGTAAAACGATAAATAAAGGAAAAAATCCTAATTAAACTATTACATACCATGAGCAGTTACATTAATATCGCAAAATAATAAATGTGCGTGATGAATTAAGAACGAGAGAAATTAGGGTTTTGACCACGTTTAAACCTAATTGGAAGAAAAAAAAAATTTGTTGTTTTTGATTATTTTGAGAAAATAAGGTTTTAATTGAGTAAATACAAACCTAATTACTAATTAATTTAATTTGAGAAAAATATTTAATTGGACCTATTTTTGCATTTTTGTTATTTTAAGAAAAGAAAATAAAACTTAAATCAAACAAACCCTAATTTTCTAATTTATTTTAAATTATTTACAAAAAGGTTAAAATTACCCTAAAATTAAATACTAATATTAAATTAAATTTGATAAAAATGAAATAAAAATCTAAACTCTAATTTGATGAAATTGATTTTATGATTTTGTAAAAAAAGAATTAATTTAATGTTAGAAAATAATTTAAATAAAGAAATTAAATAGAATGAAAAATATAAAAGAAAAAGAAATGGGCCTGGTTATGTTGGCAAAGAGGGGGTGTCAATTGCATTTTCTGAGCCCAATAATCCTTGGCCCACGTTGACTTTCCAGATCCTATATGCTTGCTTGACTAGGGTGCATTGTGGACCTCTAAAGAATGGCCCTTGGATCTAGCTTGTTGGAGATCTAGTGGTTGAATATTGAGGGCGTATAGTGGTCTCCTTGCATGCATGTGTACCTGATGATGTAAAAAAAATATTGGCAAATATGGGGACCTGGGGATCGAACCAAGGCCCTTTGGCTTTTCCAAACGACTGATGACCAACTGAGCTAGCGTGTTCATTTGTATGGTTAATGACAAATAATCATTATATTGGAAAAAAACAAAATGATATATAAAAACGCGCGAAGTTTGAACAGGCGAAACCGGGAGTGCCACGCCACACTTCTTCTTCCTCTCTCCGTTGGTAAAAGTCCAACACTTTTACCTACAGTTTTCTGGGCGTAGGTACAGCCCTGTGATCTTCCAAAAACCTATGCACGCATGATAAATCAATACCAGTGGTACCAATCAACTCGTTGCAACCTCACGAGCATCATGGTACAACTTTCCATAGCCAATTGTTCCTGCAAGCAAAACCCCTAAACACGAAACCTAAACCCTAATCATGGCAACTTTCTGTATGGTTAACAAAAACGCAATTGAGTAATATCATTAGCTTGCAAATGTTTCAAGGATTCAAAATATGTCCATAAAATATGCTAACAATGCTAGATTTATGAGATACGATTTCAAAAAATCATAGAGGTCGTGGGGTACTTACAGCGCATATCTGGGCACAAAAATGCTTGCTAATGGTTGGGATAGAGTCCTTGGATGCCCAGCAGACGAATGGTATGCTTGGAATGGCTTGAAGAAACCTGGAATTGAGAAATCAGATTGCACCTTTTCTTGATTTTTTTGAAAGTTGTTCTTCTCTTTTCACGCCTCCTAATCCTCTTGCTTTTGGTCTGCCAATGTTCTATATGTACCCTTGAATGGATTAGGGTTACAAATTTGCTTCAAATCTTTTTCAATTAAGATGATTGAATCATGATTTGATTCTTATATAAATCTTTCAAAATCAAGAAAAAATCAATCTTTTTGTGTCCAAATGACCCTTTCACGATTTTATTCTCTTCCCAGCTATACAAGAGACCTAAACATTCACAAAATCTCAAGCCTTGATTAGTTTTGATATTTTCATGATTTTATTTTGATTTAAATAAATTTAATTGAAATAAAAATCAAAATAAATGACAAAAATAAAATAAAGACAAGTGGGAAGGATCATAGGTCGTGGACCATGTTACAAAGTCAATACAAGCACAAAAAGTTGGGCCCATTTGACAAAAATTGCAATTTGAGACATATTTGACTTTTGGCAATTTTGCAAAAAAGGTCAACTTTGCCAATGCATAACTCCTTCAATTTTGACCCTAGAGATGTGTTCTTAGACTTTTTATAAAGCTTGAGATGTCCTATAAGCAAAACTTTTAGTATCATCTCAATTGAGTCTTCCATTTTCATGTATGAAGCTTTGACAAAAAAGGTGTTTTTATTGACTTTTTAAAATGACCTATAATGTCCAAATTTGTATCTTCTTATGAGTGCATATTTTGAACTTGGGAGCTGAAGGTTAATTTTAGGGGATTGCATCCTCTTCAAAATGAGCTTTGTATGGGTCATTTTTGATCAAGTATGAAAAAGTTATGCTTGGTCAAAGTTTAGTTGACTTTTCCTGCAAAACCCTAATTTAGCAACTTTTGGGTTTTGATGAATTGTGAGTAATCCTTGAGCAATCATGATCAAACCTTGATCAAATGATGAATAATACTTCAAAATGAGGATGTTGACCAAAAATCTTGAAGTTTGACTGTATGTGGGCCACAGTTGACTTTTGCCCTAGCACAATCGATTTCCAGGCCTTTGAGCAATTGACTGAGTAAACTTTCTTTGTAGGGCTTGAAACTTGACATGTATGACCTTATGGACATATTAGGACAATGGTAAGCATTTGGGATCCCTTGGAATCAAGTACCTTGATGCAAACTGAAACCCTAATTTTGAGGTAGACTACCTTAAGAGAGAGTTGGTCTGGTCAACCCTTGGACTTCCTTGAGCAATTTGAGGAGCTCACTTGAAATGTATTGAAAATATGGGAGGGAAAATTTTGGGGTACAACAGCTTCCCCTATTCAATCTTCTTAAACCCGGGGATGTAGATTGGCTTGCTTGTCATTTTGTGATCCAAAGTTAGGAGATGATTGAACACTAGAGTGCCCAGAAATTTGCACTCGCATGAAGTGGTACTCTTCTTGTAATGTCAGGAATGGGCTTATAGATTCCATTTGGAGGTTGATGACGGAGGATCGGCTTAAAGATTCCATTCGAAGGAGTTTCGATCGCATGAGAGATTCCTTTGTGAGAGCTTGTATACATGTTGTTGAGGAGGACTTCGCTGGGGAATGCTGGTCTCTGTCTTGGTAAAAGTTGAATTTTAGGAGCTTCGGTCGTCCGTTATTCTACTGGGGAATCATCTCTTGGTCGAAGAGGTGAAAATGAACTACTATCTGGTCGTGATCCAGGCTTCATAGTGATAAGATCGACTGCTATCTGGTCGTGCTCCAGGCTTTACAGTGACTTAACAGGGAGATGAGATTAAACTTACTTTCCAGTTGTTCTCCAGGCTTCGCAATTTCTCAATTCTTATCTGGTCGTACTCCAGGCTTCGAAAGGAATTAAGTTGTTATCCGGTTGCATCCGGGCTTCAACTTGAATTTAAGGCATACTAATATCCGGTCAATTCTGAGCTTCTTAGTAATTTTCCAAGTGAACTACTATTTGGTCAAAACCCAAGCTTCGCAGTGTCTTAAACTGTTATCTGGTCGATTCCAGGGTTCAGTCCTTTGCCGCTATCTGGTCGTAATCCAGGCTTCGCAACTTCTTACTTCTTATCTGGTCGTGTTCTAGGCTTCAGAAGAAATCAAGTGGTTATCCAGTCGCATCCGGGCTTCCATTTGATTTTTAGGCCTACTAATATCCGGTCGATTCTGGGTTTCTTAGTAATTGGCTGGGTAGACTGCTATTTGGTCGAAATCCAAGCTTCGTAGTGTCCCTTACTGTTATCTGGTCGTAGTCCCAGGCTTCAGTGTCTTTTGCCGCTATTTGGTTGTAATCCAGGCTTCACGATGTTTTATACCATTATCTGGTCGAATCTAGGCTTCATGGTGTCCTGTACTGCTATCTGGTCGTAATCCAGGCTTCAGAGTAACTTGCATTGCTATCTGGTCGTTCTCCAGGCTTCACAATAACTTGCTGTGGATTCAACTATTTTCCGGTTGATTTCTGGGCTTCATAGCTTGGATTTAAGATAAACCACTATCTGGTCGATTCCAGGCTTCGTGGTATTTTGGTACTGTTATCCGGTCATTCTCCGGGCTTCACAGTATGATAGAGAAATCAAGATATTATTCGGTTGGATCCGGGCTTCATAGCTTGAACTGGAATAGAAATCTTAGCATCGATTTGACTGAACTAGAGAAAACTTGTGAGAATTTGATTGCATCTTTTACCTAAAAGGTAAAGAGTTAGTTGTATGTAATGTCATGATCAGTGATATGTATCGAGTAATGATGTTCTCAAAATAAATGAGATTGTGCTACATGATGTATATGCGTATGCCATGATGTATGGATATGCAATGTTTTTTATGATATTCTCTAGTTGGGGAAAATAAATCCCGGACTACTGCTAGAGAATATAAAGAGTTGAGTTATTCGTTCTCGATGGGGATAATGACCAAAGATGATTTGAGAATAACTCTGCTGGAGAATAAACTGGCGAGAGGAAGACTTTGTGGGGAAGAGAGATGTCTGCTAGAAGATCTGTTAATTTAGAGAAATATCCTCAGCTGGGGATGAATTACTGTTGCTTGGTGATGATGAACCCGGTTGGGAATTGAGTTTCTGCTTGTGGAAGAAATAAACTCCACTGGGGATAATCTTCTAGTGCTGGTGATAGATAAACTCTGCTTGGGGAGAATTAACACCACTATTTTTGGGTATTTCCAAATCTGCGGGGAGTGTATGTACTTTTAGTCATTTTCTCAAGCTGGCTCTATCCCTGTACCTGGTGGGTTGAGCAACTGTAAGGTTTGGACACTTCTTGTTTGCCCCTGTTCCTGGAATTACGAGTAATCTTCTTTTGTTTCGCATGTAAATATTTATGAGAAACAATTATTTTCAAATGCATATATCAAAAATGAATCATTGGACGCTCTTGCAAAACAAAACAGAAAAAGAAAACACAAGTTTGAAACTTCTTTGTGAAAATGAATCGTATTGATTTTTGAAGTTAGCCTGTAATAGGCGTTTTGCACAAGAGGCTGACGTCCTAGTAAGAGAATGTCGCTGTAAGAATTATACATTTTGTAAAAAGTAAATAAAAACAGCTATGAAACAATCCCACTGGGTTCCAACTCTGTTATTGCCTTTATATCTTCGAGCATCTCATCACTTTGCTACTTGGTTTAAGGTAAATCAGATTGATTGGTGTCGTCCGAGCTTAATAGTCGATACTGAAACCTGGTTGCAAGACGATCCAATGAGACATAGTGTTACGCTTTAATCCCTAATTTTTGCCTGGACTGCCCTTTCGGGTTTTCAGTCCATCGGGATACCCTTTTTTGCCTAAGCCGCCTTTTCAGGTTTTCGACTTGCTGGGTGTATATATCTTTTCATTTTCATCCCTTATTTTTGCCCGAACCCTTTTGGTTCGCCGGGAAGCCCTTATTTTTTCCTAGGCCAGTCAACCTAGCGGGTCTTTGATTATGCGTAGTATTTTTTCACTATGTCTGCATTGACGGGGTGAGGAAGGTCGTCACCATCCATGGTGGTTAGAATCATAGCTCCTCCTGAGAAAATGTTCTTAACCACAAATGGCCCTTCATAAGTGGGGGTCCATTTGCCCCTGGGATCACCTTGCGGCAATATGATGTGTTTGATCACTAGATCCCCGACTTGATATTCTTGTCGTCTGACTTTCTTGTTAAATGCCTTGATCATTCGATTTTGATACGTCTGACCATGGCAAATAGCAGTAAGTCTCTTTTCATCGATTAAGTTCAGCTGATCAAGCCAGGTCTGGATCCAATCGTCCTTGCTTAAACATGTATCCTTCATAATCCGGAGAGAGGGTATCTGGACTTCGATGGGTAAGACAACTTCCATGCCGTATACCAGAGAGTAGGGTGTTTCCCCGGTTGATGTGCGCGCCATGGTACGATAACCGTGGAGAGCGAATGGTAGCATCTCATGCCAGTCTTTGTATGTGATTGTCATTTTCTGTATGATCTTTTTGATGTTCTTATTAGCTGCTTCAACAGCCCCATTCATCTTCGGACGGTAGGGAGAAGAGTTGTGATACTGTATCTTGAATTGTTTGCAGAGCTCAGTGATTATTGTATTGTTGAGATTTGTACCATTGTCTGTAATAATCCTCTCTGGTACACCATATTGACAGATTAAGTTGTGTCAGATAAACCGCTCCACAACGTTCTTGGTTACTGTAGCAAAGGAAGCTGCTTCAACCCACATCGTGAAATAATCAATTGCTACCAGAATGAAATGATGTCCGTTAGACGTCGTAGGTATGATCTCGCCAATCATGTCGATGCCCCACATTGCAAAAGGCCAAGGAGCTGTCAAAACATTTAGAGGAATTGGAGGTACATGCACCTTATCAGCATAAACTTGGCACTTGTGACAGGTCCGAGAATGTTGATAACAATCGGCTTCCATAGTAGACCAATAATATCCTGCCCATAGGATTTTCTTTGCCATGGTATGTCCACTGGAATGAGTCCCGAAGGTACCTTCATGTAGTTCTGCCATGATCCTTTCTGCCTCGCTCTTGTCCACACATTGCAGTAAGGTTAAATCATGGTTACGCTTGTAAAGGATCCCATTGTTGATGAAGAACTTCGCAGCGAACCTTCTCATAAACTTGTTATCATTAACAGACGCACCCTCGGGGTATTCTTGAGCCTCAATATACCTCTTTACCTCGTGAAACCAGGGTTTATCTGCTACCTCTTCCGTCTCAATGTCACAGCAATGTGCGGGTTCGGCCAACCTCTCAGTGGTAATCCGGGGAGCTTCATTGTCCCTCCTGACCTTGAACATAGAAGACATGGTAGCTAGCGCGTCCGCTAACTGATTCTCTTCTTTTGGGAAGTGTTCAAAGGTTATCTCCTCAAAGTGAGGAAGCAATGTCAATACATACTCTTTGTAAGGAATAAGATTTGGGTGTTTCGTATCCCACTTGCCTTTGATTTGACTGATCACTAGAGAGGAATCTCCGAATACACTCAAGAACTTAATCCTTAGGTCAATAGCAGCTCGAAGACCCGGGATGCATGCTTCATACTCCGCCATATTGTTGGTGCAGTTAAAACATAATCGGGCGGTGAGTGGAGTATGACAGCCCTCAGGAGATATAATCACAGCACCAATGCCATTACCAACGCGTTTGAGGCTCCATCAAAATACATAGAACATCGGGATCCTTCCTCAGGTCCTTCATCCGGTCCAAGTTCTTCACAGTCGGTCACCAACATGATGTTCTCATCTGGGAACTCGAAATTCATGGACTGGTAGTCATCCACGGCCTGATGCGCCAAATGATCCGCCAACACACTCCCCTTAATTGCTTGTTGGGTTGTGTATTGGATATCATACTCAGTTAAGATTATCTTCCATCTTGCTATTCTTCCGGACAAGGCAGGATTTTCGAAGATATACTTGATTAGATCTATCTTTGATATCATTAGGGTAGTGTAAGTCAGCATATATTATCTCAGCCGGCGAGCAGCCCATGCTAAAGCGCAGCAAGTTTTCTCGAGCAACGAGTTTCGGGTCTCGCAGTCGTTAAACTTTTTTCTAAGGTAGTAAATAGCGTGCTCTTTTCGGCCAGACTCGTCATGCAGGCCCAACATGCACCCCATCGAATTGTCCAATACTGTCAAGTATAAGATCAAAGGCCTTCCTTCAACTGGTGGCATCAGAATAAGTGGCTCTTGGAGATATTCTTTGATCCTTTCGAATGCGGTCTAACATTCATCATTCCATTTTACCACATGATCTTTCTTCAGCAGCTTGAAGATTGGCTCACAAGTAGCAGTCAGATGTGAAATGAATCGGGCGATGTAGTTCAGACGTCCCAAAAATCCTCTAACTTCCTGTGATCGGTGGGAATGAGAACTGACTGTTTTGGATATGTTGGTTCGCGTTTGCGTTTGTTTTTGCAAAATGTCGTGGTAAGCAAGAGTCGCCACCGTCTTTTATTTTATCCAACAAGGAAAGGACAAAAGCACAGAAAAATTCCTTTTTGAGATGTTTCTCGGGTTCGGGAGGTAGATTATAGAGAGGGAAGGTGTTAGCACCCTTTCTATCAGTGTTTATCCACGGGCTCTTAGGTACTTGCTCATTGTGTTTTCAAAATTTTCTTTTCTTTGTGTTTGTGGGTTTGAAAGAGTTTTTTATTTTGAAAGGGGTGTAAGTGCAAAAATTCTTGTTTTGTTTTAAAAGGAGCAAGTACTTAAGAACCATCTACCTATTCAAAAAGGAATTAAACTGTACAAATGTCCTTTAGACAGTGCTATCCCACTATTGAGGAGTAGGTAGCACCGTCGTTGGATTTTTCGGGTCAATTCGATTAAGGGACGTGTGGTCACTAAAGCAATGTTAGGACGTCTTAGCGGTAACCCTAATATCCTAGATCATTTTTCCGAGGCAACCGTTTCGAGGTAACTATGATCTTTGGACAAGAGAGCGACCTCTAAAATTTCCTATACTCAATGACCACGTTCGAGGCAACCAAGTGAGGTGTACCCTAAAAGTGGCATGTGCAAGTGTGTTATTTCGGTTAATTTTTATCTGTACATGTTAATGGTAAACTATGTTGATTTTAGGTTAAAGATTGATCTTGTCATGCATTGCCTAGTTATCAAACATCTAACAGTTAATATTGTACGAAAATTAAATTGCAGGAAATTAAATCTAAACTATTACAAGGCGTCGGGTATTTACATCGCCAAAAGCAAACCCTTTAATTTAAATTGCGGAAAATAAAAATAAAGCGATAAATTAAAGTCCTATTAAAACATTTACATGCCGGGAAACAATTACAATATTGGATCAAATGATACGCGTGCAAGAAAATTAAATCGGTGCATTTTTAGGGTTTTGACCCTTATTGAAAGCAAACATGTTTTTGTTATATTGAATTTAAAGAAATTAAAACGAAGTTACTTAATTAATTAAAAATAAGAGATATTTTTGGATTTTTTAATATTTGAGGAAATAAAATAACATTGATTAAAATCATTAAAAAAAACCTAATTCTACATTAATTTTAATTTATTGAAAAGATATTAAAATTGTACCTAATTAAAAACTAAATTAATTGGTTAATAATTATTTACAAAACTAAAAATAATGAAATTAAAAAAAATGATGTTTTTTATGTTTTATGGTTTTGTTAAAAAAATGATTTAATTAGTTAATTTAAATAATAATAATAATAATTAGCAAATAAATAACAAAATAAATAAAAGAAAAGGATAACCAAAGGGGGTGTTGGGCCCAAGAGGAGGTGTGATTTGCAATTTGCTGGCCCATTAACGTTCAGCCCTGTTTGACTTTCCCACTCCAGCGCGTGCCTTTGACTAGGGAGTATGATGAGCTTGCAATCTGGACCCTTGGATTTGGCCTAGAGGCCATCTGGCGCCTGGATCCATGAGGCATATGGTGAGCCACGCCTTGGACGCTGCATACAATTGCCTGGAGAAAAATCATAACAAATATTGGGGGACCTAGGATTCGAACCCAGGTCCCATGGGACAATCCACTAGCGCCTCCACCAACTGAGCTGTGTGTTCTTTTGGTTAATAGAATAAGCAAAGAGTATTATATGTATAACAAACAATTATGCCTGAATAAAAATAAAACAAGCGCCAATTTTCAAAACTGGCCAATCAGGAAAGGACACCTAGTCGTCTTCTCCAATGGTCCTGATATATTTTCCTGCGGATTTGGTTCCGTAGAAAAATTTGTGGCATCATCCTATAATGCATTCTAGGTCACAAAAATGCAAACCAAACCTATCATCATGTTCGTCTCATTCTCCTAAATCCATCCATGGCCATGGCTTGTCTTGATTTCACCTATAATTAAAACACCTAAAAACAAAGCAAGAAAACCCTAGGTTCGGGCATCACAATATAGGCTATGAAAACAAAATCGAATATTGCAAAAAGCTTAGAAATCATACAAGGAACAAGAATATTCTAATGCTTTGTCAAAAAGACGCAAGAATGAGGAGTTATGTTTTCGTGTACAGAGGCATATTCGTGAGTACTTACAGTGCGTTGCAGGGAAGAAGAAGGCTTAGTTTTGATTCCAATCGCTTCAGGGGATGGCAGTCAATAACACCACATTGAGTTTTGGTCTTGAAAACGTCCCTAATGTGGATTTCGATCTTCACTTTTTCAAGCTTTTTCTCAAAGTTTGTTTGGCCGTTTCTCCAGTGCTTAGGTCGTGTTCTTGATAGGTATGGCTTGCACAAGTAATAAGGAGTGCATTAGGTTAAACTTTGGGCCTCCAATCCTTGTGCATTGATGATTCCAAGATATGATTTGATCACCATTAACAAGTTTCCAAAATTGTAGCAAATCTGATTTTTTGTGCACAACAATGGTTGATATGAATTTGATTATGTGAATCATGATATTTGAAAGCTGTAATGATCACAAAGATCTCATTCCATCAATTTTTAGATTTTATTTGAATTAATATTGATTTAAAATGAATTAAATCAATAAAAACTAAATAAAATAGAAAAATAAATGATTGGTCATGAAATTGAAGATGGGATACGTGTGTGGTGTGATAACACCAAATCAAGTGGAAAAAAGTGGGCCCTTTTGTCAAAAATTGGAGTTTGGAAGATAGTTGACTTTTGGCAATTTTGGAAAAATGCCTAACTTCAACAATGCATTACTTCTTCAATTTTGTACTTTTGGAAGTGATCTTGGACTTTTTAGAAACCTTGAGATGTCCTGTAATCCACCCTTTTGGTATCATATCATTTTGATATTCAATGCTCAAGTTATAAGCTTTGGCAAAAAAGGTGTTTTTGTTGACTTTCAAAGATGACCTGTAATGTCCAAATTTGTAACTTTTTGTGAGAGCATTTATTGATCTTTGGGTGTGAAGGTGGATTGTAGGAAATTGCATCCTCTTCAAAATTTGATTTGGATGGGTCATTTCTCATAAAGTATGAGAAAGTTATGCTTGGTCAAAGTTGAGTTGACTTTTCCTGCAAAACCCTAATTTAGCAACTTTTGAATCTTGATGAATCTTGAGCAATCCTTGATGAATTATGATCAACCCTTGATAAAATGATGAATTATCCTTCAAAATGAGAATGTTGACAAAAAATCTTGAGGTTTGACTGTATTTGGGTCCCAGTTGACTTTTGCCCTAGCACAGTCGATTTTTGGATCTCTTGAGCAATTGACTGACCAAACTTTCTCTGCAAGGCTTGAAACTTGACATGGATGAACTTAAGAACATATCAGGACATTGGGGAGAATTTGAGGCCATTTGGATATGAGGACCTTGATGCAACACAAAACCCTAATTTTGAATTGACTGCCTTAGGAGATGGTTTGACTGTCCAACTCTTGAGCCATCTTGAGCAACTTGAGATTATTCTTGAAAGGTCTTGAGAAATATGGGAGGGCAAATTTTGGGGTACAACAGTTGCCCCTGTTCAATCTTCTTAAACCTGAGGATATAGATTGGCGTTCGGGCCTTTCGTGATCCGAGGGTGGAAGGTGATTGAACACTAGAGTGCCCCGAAATTTGCACTCGCATGAGGTAGTATTTGTCTTGTGATGTCGGGAATGGGCTTACATATTCCATTTGGAGATTGATGATGGGAGATGGGCTTAAAGATTTCAGCCGAAGGAGTGTCGATCGCGTAAGAGATTCCTTAGCGAGAGCTTGTATACCTGTTGTTGAGGGAGATTCCGCTGGGGAATGTTGTTCCTTGTCTTAGGAGAAATAGGACTTTAGGAGCTTCGGTCGTACATTATTCTACTGGGGAATCATCTCTGTTGAAGAGGTGAGAGTGAACTACTATCTGGTCGCAACCCAGGATTCATAGTGATAAGACCGACTGCTAGCTGGTCGTAATCTAGGCTTTATAGTGACCTACTGGGGAGATGAGATTAAACTTGTTATCTGGTCGTAATCCAGGCTTTGCAATACCTCACTTCTTACCTGGTCGAAATCCAGGCTTCAGAACAAATCAAGTGGTTATCCGGTCGCATTCGGGCTTCAACTTGAATTTAGGGCATACTAATATTCGGTCGACTCCGGGCTTCTTAGTAACTGTCCATGTAAACTGCTATTTGTTCGGAATCCAAGCTTCACAATGCCTTGTACCGCTGTCTGGTCGTAATCCAGGGTTCCCGATGTGTTATACCATTATCTGGTCGAATCCAGGTTTCATGGTGTCACGTACTGCTATCTGGTCGAATCCAATCTTCACAATACCTCACTTCTTATCTGGTCGAAATCCAGGCTTCAGAACAAATCAAATGGTTATCTGGTCGCATCTGGGCTTTCCTTTGGCTGTTGGGTTTACTAGTACCCAGTCGAATCCGGGCTTCATAGTAACTGGCTGGGTAAACTGTTGTTTGGTCGTAATCCAAGCTTCACAATGTCCCTTAACGCTATCTGGTTGTAATCCAGGCTTCACGATGCATCATACCACTATCTGGTCGAAATCTAGGCTTCGTAGTACTCTTGGTTGCTACTTGGTCATAATCCAGTCTTCACAACATCTTCTACCATTATCTGGTCATAATCCAGGCTTCATGGTCTTGTATTGCTTTTCTGGTCGTAATCCAGGCTTCACAATAACTTGCAGAGCTGTTATCCGGTCGTGATCCGAGCTTTACGGCTTGTGTTTATGATATACCACTATCTGGTCGAATCCAGGCTTCATGGTGCTTACTGAGATGCTATCCAGTTGTAATCCGGGCTTCACGGCTCACTGGGGATTAAACTATTATCCGGTCATTTTTTTGGCTTCATAACTTGAATTTTGATTGTATCTTTCCTGAAAGGTAAAGGTTAGTTCTATGTAATAAATGATATGTATCAGGCAATGATGTTCTCAAAATAAATGAGATTGTATGGTATGATGCGTATATGCATGTAGCATGATGTATGGACATGTAATGTTTTAGTTGGGGAAAATAAATCCCGGAGCTGCTGGAGAATAAAAGTTGAATGCTTCGCTTCCGCCAGGGATGGTGAACGAAGATGATTGTGACGATAAACCTGCAGGAGAAAAGAACTCTGTTTTGGAATAAACTGATGAAGATATTACTCTTAGGGGAATTACTCTGTAGGGAAGGGGTATTCTGCTGAAGATTTTAATGATAACCTCTGCTGGAGATTCCGCTGATGAACTCCGTTGGGGATGGATTACTGTTGCTGGTGACATTGGATCTGTTGAGGATTGAACTCCTACTTGGGGAAAGGAAAGAACTTCATTGGGGATGATCTTATGCTTGCTGGGGAATGCCTTTATACTTTGTTGAAGAATATTAAGACCTTCTGGGGATACCAAACCTTTTTAGCGCTTGATGGTGGATTAACTCTGCTTGAGGAGAGTATTGCTGATTCGTCCGTAGTTGCAAGTCTCGGCTGAGAGAGCTTATCATTACTGTCTTGCCCTGCGGGGAATGAAGGTATCTTAGCCATATTCTTCAGCTGGATATACCTTGGTACCTGGTGGACGAGACAACTACACGGCTTGGACATTTCTTATGCCCCTGTTTCTGATATTACCAGTAATTCATCTTTCGTTTCGCATGTAAATATTTATGATCAGCAATTAATGCAAATGCATATATCAAAAATGAACATTGGACGTTCTTTGCAAAATAAAACAGATAAAGGAAAAACAGCTTGAAATTTCTGAAAATGAATTTGTATTGATTTTGACGTTTGGCCTGAAGAATAGGCGTTTTTGTACAAGAGGTTGACGTCCTAGTAAGAGAACACCGCCGAACAAATAGAATTTATACAATTTGAAAAGGAAACAAAACAGCTATGTGAATAATCCCACTGGGTTCCAACTCTGCTATTGCCTTTATATCTTCAAGCATCTCATCACTTTGCTGCTTAGTTGAAGATGGATCTGATTGATTAGTGTCGTCTGAGCTTGATAGTCGATACCGAAGTCTGGATGCGAGGTGATCCAATGAGACATAGTGTTACGCTTTGATCCCTAATTTTTTCCTGGACCGCCCTTTCGGGTTTTCAGTCCACCGGGATACCCGTTTTTGCCCAAGCCGCCTTTTCAGGTTTTCGACTTGCCGGGTGTACAGACTTTTTTCATTGTCATCCCTTATTTTTGCCTGAACCCTTTTGGTTCGTTGGGAAGCCCTTATTTTTGCCTAGGCCAGACAACCTAGCGGGTCTTTGATTATGCGTAGTATCTTTTTACTATGTCTGCATTGACGGGGTGAGGAAGGTCGTCACCATCCATGGTGGTTAGAATCATAGCTCCTCCTGAGAAGATGTTCTTAACCACAAATGGCCCTTCGTAAGTAGGGGTCCATTTTCCCCTGGGATCACCTTGAGGTAAGATAATGCGCTTGATTACCAGATCCCCAACTTGATACTCTTGTCGTCTAACTTTCTTGTTAAATGCCTTGATCATCCGTTTTTGGTACGTCTGACTATGACAAATAGAAGTAAGTCTCTTTTCGTCAATTAGGTTCAGCTGATCAAGCCGGGTCTGAATCCAGTCATCTTCACTTAAACCTGCATCCTTCATGATCCAAAGAGAGGGTATCCGAACTTCAGTGGGCAAGACTGCCTCCATGCCATAAACCAAGGAATAAGGTGTTGCCCCGGTTGACGTTCGTGTTGAGGTGCGGTACCCATGAAGAGCAAATGGTAGCATCTCATGCTAATCTTTGTATGTCACTGTCATCTTCTGCACAATCTTCTTAATGTTCTTATTAGCCGCTTCTACAGCCCTATTCATCTTCGGTCGGTAAGGAGAAGAGTTATAATGTTGTATCTTGAATTGTTCACAGAGCTCGGTGATCATCTTGTTGTTGAGATTTATACCATTGTCCGTAATGATCCTCTCTGGTACACCGTATCGATAGATCAGATTGTGCTGAATGAACTGTGCCACGACGTTCTTGGTTATGGTAGTAAAGGAAGCTGCTTCAACCCACTTCGTAAAGTAATCAATCGCTACCAGGATGAAACGATGCCCGTTGGATGCCGTAGGTCTGATCTCGCCGATCATATTAATGCCCCACATTGCAAAAGGCCAAGGCGATGTCAAGACGTTCAGAGGAACTGGAGGTATGTGCACCTTATCAGCATAGACATGGCACTTGTGACATGTCCGAGAATGCTGATAACAGTCAGCTTCCATTGTAGACCAATAATATCCTTCCCGAAGGATTTTCTTTGCCATAGTATGTCCACTGGAATGAGTCCCGAAAGTACCTTCATGTATCTCCGCCATGATCCTTTCTGCTTCATTCTTATCCACACAACGCAGTAAGGTTGAATCATGGTTACGCTTGTAGAGAATACCATTGCTAATGAAGAACTTTGCCGCGAACCTCCTCAGAAACTTCTTGTCATTAACAGATGCACCCTCGGGGTATTCTTGAGCTTCAAGGTACCTCTTCACCTCATGATACCAGGGCTTTCCTGTTACTTCTTCAATCTCAAGATCACAGCAATGTGCAGGTTCGTCCAATCTTTCAATAATGATCCGGGGAGCCTCGTTGTCCCAATTGACTTTTAACATAGAAGACATCGTAGCTAGCGCGTCCGCCAACTGATTCTTCTCTCTAGGGAAGTGTTCAAAGGTTATTTCCTCGAAATGGGGAAGCAATGTCAACACATACTCCTTATAAGGGATAAGATTCAGGTGTTTCGTATCCCACTCGCCTTTGATCTGACTGATCACGAGAGAGGAATCTCTGAATACACTTAGAAACTTAATCCTTAGGTCAATTGTAGCTCGAAGACCCATGTTGCACGCTTCATACTCCGCCATGTTGTTGGTGCAGTTGAAACATAGTCGGGCGATAAACGGAGTATGAGAGCCTTTAGGAGATATGATCACGGTGCCAATGACATTACCCAAAGCATTCGAAGCTCCATCAAAGTACATAGACCATCGGGATCCTTCCTCAGGTCCTTCATCTGGTCCAGGTGTCTCACAATCAGTTATCAACATGATATTCTCGTCCGGGAATTCAAAGTTCATAGATTGGTAATCATCCACTACCTGGTGTGCCAAATGGTCTGCCAATACACTTCCCTTGATTGCTTTTTTATTTGTATATTGTATGTCATACTCAGTCAATATCATCTTCCATCTTGTTATTCTTCCGGACAAGGCAGGCTTTTCGAAGATATACTTGATTGGATCCATCTTTGATATCAACAGAGTAGTGTGAGTCAACATATACTGTCTCAGCCGGCAAGCAGCCCATGCCAAAGTGCAGCAAGTTTTCTAAAGTAGTGAGTATCGGGTCTCACAGTCGGTAAACTTTTTGCTAAGGTAATAAATAGCATGCTCTTTTCGGCAAGACTCGTCATGCTGCCCCAGCACACACCCCATTGAGTTATCGAGCACTGTCAAGTATAAGATCAAAGGTCTCCCTTCAACTGGTGGCATTAGAATGGGTGGCTCCTGGAGATACTCTTTGATTCTTTCGAAAGCGGTCTGGCATTCATCATTCCAACGTACTACTTGATCTTTCTTCAGTAGCTTGAAGATTGGCTCACAAGTAGCAGTTAGGTGTGAGATGAATCGGGCAATGTAGTTCAGTCGTCCTAGAAAGCCTCTGACCTCTTTCTCTATCCTGGGTGCTGGCATCTCCTGTATAGCTTTCACTTTTGCTGGATCCACTTGAATACCTTTGTCGCTTACGACGAAACCCAATAGCTTACCAGATCTCACCTCGAAGGTGCACTTGTTCGGGTTTAACCTCAGCTTGTACAACTTCAGTCTGTCAAATAGCTTCTGCAGATGGTCAAGGTGTTCTTCCTCAGTCTGGGACCTTACAATCATATAGTCTACGTATACTTCAATCTCATGATGGATCATGTCATGAAACAAAGCAACCATTGCACACTGATATGTTGCCCCAGCATTCTTTAGTCCAAAAGGCATGACCTTGTAGCAAAAGGTACCCCACTGAGTAACAAAGGTTGTCTTCTCCATGTCTTCGGGAGCCATTTTGATTTGATTATAACCGGAGAATCCATCCATAAAGGAGAATACCTTATGCTGAGCAGTGTTGTCAACCAGAACGTCAATATGAGGTAGAGGGAAATCATCCTTGGGGCTTGCCCTGTTCAGATCCCTGTAGTCAACACACATTCAAACCATCCCATCCTTTTTCGGCACAGGAACCACATTGGTGACCCACTGAGGATAAGAAGTCACTTCTAGAAAACCAGCGTCAAATTGTTTCATAACTTCAGCCTTGATTTTCTCAGATATCTCTGGGCGCATACGGCGAACCTTCTGTTTCACTGGGGGACAGTCTTCCTTGGTAGGCAGGCGATGAACCACAATATCAGTATCCAACCCAGGCATATCTTCGTAATACCAGGAAAAGATCTCAATGTAGTCACGTAGCATCTAAATCAACCGCTGTTTCACACTGGATTCCAGATTTGCACCGATCTTGACTTCCTTCTTGTCTGTCTCGGTACCCAGATTCACTGTTTCCACTGGCTCTTCGTGCGGCTGAATAACCCTCTCTTCCTGGAGTAGCAGTCTTGCAAGTTCACCAGGCACTTCACAATCATCTTCACCTTCGTCTTCGGCTAAGTTGATCAGATTTTCGAAGTCATAACCGGCAGTAGCAGAGTCGTTACCAGTGAGATCCAGAGTGGATGTGGACCTGTATATGTGAGTGTTTGTAAAATAGCTGTTTTGCAATATATAATAAAGGAAAACAAGGAGCGCAAGATTTGAAATGCAAGAAACATCCAATGCTTTTATTAATTATATATGAAAATGACACACAAAAGCCCTCACAAATGAAACCATGATGCCCCGGGTAAGACACCGGGCCATAAAGTTTCAAAACATTGTCTAGTACAAATTCAAAACAAAAAGTTTCATTACTGGGTAACAAAAGTAATAGGGATGAAGTCCTTTGCTGTCCAGTTGCTTGGTCCACCATTGGTCGTAGGATAGATCCAGCTGTCGAATTCAGACTCTTCTTCATCATCTTCAATGGCCTTCACTCCCGAGTTGTTGATGAATACGGGAGGTCTTCCGATCCTTGCACTTTGAACAGCCCTTTGAGCTTCTGCAGTGAAACCCAAACCAAACTTGTTAGTCTTTTGTGTAAAATCAGGGAGTCGGCCCCAATTTGTACACTCACCCTTCTCAATAATAGCCCGGGCATCTTTTAAGGAAGCCATCTTCATAGGAGAATCTTCAACCACAGTCTCAGCTGATGCCAGTGTCTTAGGAACCTCTTCAAAGTGCTAAAATGGGGTTTCAATGAACTCCCCATCCATTTCTACATATCGGAACGAGTTGAGGTGGCTGACCATGTACTCTTCCTCCCCTTGTACTGTCACAATCTTCCCTTTGACTGGGTACTTCAACTTCTGGTGAAGCGTTTAGGTTACGGCCCCAGCTTTATGGATCCATGGACGACCCAGCAAACAAGAGTAGGATGGCCGAATGTCTATCACATAGAACGTAGAATCGAAGACCTGAGAACCAACTTTAATTGGAATATCAACTTCACCGTGCACCATCCTTTTAGACCCATGAAAGGCCCTGACAACGATGTTACTTGGTTTTAGCTCCAACCCTTCGCAATCCAACCGGTCTAGAGCTTTTTTAGGCAATACGTTCAATGAGGAACCAGTATCAACCAATACATGTGCAAGAGTAGTGCCCCTGCATTCAATGGAGACATGCAGGGCATCGTTATGATTTTTCCTCTTAGCCGTCAAGTCAGCGTCTGAGAAACCCAATCCATTGTCAGCAGTTAAATTGGCCATGCAATCTGTAAACTGATCAGTTGATGTCTCTTGTGGCACGTGGGCAGTCTTCAGGAAGGTAATCAGAGCCTTGGCATGGGCCTCTGAGCACAGCAATAGTGACAACATAGAAATCTTGGATGGGGTTTTCCCCAGTTGCTCAACTACGTTGTAATCACTCTTCTTAATAATCTTCAGAATCTCTTCCATCTCCTGTTTGGAAGCTTTAACAGTAATTGTCTTTGGTGCCTCCGTCTGGGCAGGCACATCAGTGGTGATCCCTTTGCCCCGAGCGTCAGATGACTCGGTGACAGGGGTAGGACTAGGAACTTGATCAGGAATGGCAGTAGGTACACTTGCAGGTGTAATGACAACAAGTCTTCGGGCTGTTGGTGGAGCAATATCAGGTGAGAAAAGTCTTCCGCTGCGGGTGACTTTAGCAGGTCCAGTGATGTTGCTGACGCCAGTATCAGCATCCAACTCTTGCTTAACTCCATGAAAATAAACATCAGCCCCATAGTGCCAAGGGATAGCTTTGTCAGAGGTGTAGGGGATGGGCCCCGGAACAGTGATAATCACAGGTGCGATTTTCGGAACAAATGTAATTCTAACAGGCTTCCTCGAGGGAGCCTTAGAAGAATTGTCGAAAATGGTAATGATGGTGACTTCTTCAGTAGGAATGGAAGGAACAGCAGTCTTCTCAAATAGGATATCCTTACTATCCATCAGGTTTTGGATACCTGACTTCAGGAATGGGCAATCGGTAGGTAAAACAGAACACATATGGCAACCTTCGTCACAGCCCGGAAATAAACCGGCTAGCAACAAGTTCTTCTTGACAGTCATCAGAGGGGTAACAATGTCATCCACAGAAACTACAAACAAGTCTTCCTCTACAGCATTCACTCCATGTTTGGGCATGGGAGCAGTCACGACATTAGGTCTTTCGGGCGCCTCGAACTCAATCTCTTTTGCATCAATTAAGTCTTGTATCTTGTTCTTCAAAGCCCAACAATCATCTGTATTATGCCCCGGTCTATCAGAGTGATAAGCGCAGCGGGCGTTAGGGTTATACCTTGGTGACGTTGTATTTGAATTCTTTGGGGCTTCCCTTAGAGTCACCAGATTAGTCTTCAGCAAGTGTGGCAGAATCTGAGATAAGGTCATGCTGAGACGAGTGAATTGCCTCTTAGGTCTCTCGTCCTTCTGTTGATTATTGTACTGAGGAGCACCAGCAGGTTTTGAAATAACAACCGCATTGACAGCTTGGTGGTGTTCAGGTCTACTTTGTCTTCTTGCACTGTAGACAGCACTTGACTCTTTCTTAAACGGCTTCTTCTCGGTGCTTGATGAAGCACCCTTCTGTATCTTCCCAGCCTTAATACCAGCCTCAATCCTCTCACCAGTCAAAATAAGATCTGTAAACCCAGATGAAGAGCTTCCAATCAAGTGGTTGAAAATGGACCAGACAGGGTCCCCAGAAACATATCAACAAGCTCCCGATTAGCTAAGGGCGGTTGTACCCTTTCGGCGAGGTCTCTCCACTTTTGAGCATAATCTTTAAATCCTTCACTTGTTCCCATTTACATATCCTGGAGTTGGGTACGCGTAGGAGCGAGGTCGGAGTTGTACTGATAGTGCCTGTAAAATGCAGTAGCCAAATCTTCCCAACTGCGGATACTGGCTCTGTCCAACTGATAGAACCACTCAAGCTGAGTCCCTGAGAGACTGTCTTGAAAGAAATGGATCCATATGTTTTTATCAGCAGTGTAAGGCTGGATCTTCCTCACATATGACCGGAGGTGCAGCTTCGGACAGGAAACTCCGTCATACTTGGCAAAGGCTGGTGCCTTGAATTTATGGGGAATCACCACCCCAGATGATAGACCTAGATCTCCGAAGTCCAGACCGGGCACCTTCTGAATTGCCATAGCGCTCAAACGGTCTTCCAGTTGTTTGTACTTATCCTCAGTAGGAGGATACTATTCTTCATCGTAGTCTGTCTCGTTGTCGGAGACCACAGGGCTAGCAACCCTCCTTTCTTGTGGACTATCTTTCCCTCCAGATGAGGTGGTCAGATCAACTTCATCCTGTAACCTGTTTCCATACCTGGGACCAGTGTTGAACAGGATTGTCCTCTTCTTCTTCTTCTTTTTCTTTTTCAGAATCAAGGTCTTCAGGTCCTGCTTACCCTTATCTAGGATCATGAACAGCTCTTGAAATTGGGCATTCTGGGCCTGGAAGGCCTTGATAGCTTGCTCAGTAGAAGGTTCAGTAGACATGATGATCACTGAAATAAACAGCGAAGAAGATAAGAGACCTGTAAAAGGGTACCTGTTTATGAAGTGTATGAGATGAAATGCGTATGATTTATGATTTCAAAGAAAATCGGGATTCAAATTTGTAAACAAGAAAGGAAACACACTTTATTAGATTTAAACTTCAAAATTTAAATTGTTCAACAAATTGCCCATAAGGCGTTACAAAAATGGAAATACTGAAAAGTAAAATAAAAATTGGAAAAGAAATCATCAAAGGTCCATCAATGCTCCCATGGTCTCTTCTTATCAGTGCGAACATAGTCGTTGAGAATCCGCTCGTTCTCCAGTTGCCTAGTCAACTTCTGGATCTTCTGCTCTTGTTCATTGAACTTCTCTCGGTAAGAATCCCGTTCATCCCTCAACTGCATCCAAGACCTCTTCAGTGCCCCAATGTCAGTGGGCATATAAGGGTGGAGAATGGTTGGAAGAACCCCTTCTTAATTAGCAACTTCAAGAGTGACAGGCCGGACGGCTTCATATGGCATACCTAGCTACTGGGCACGGATGCGGACCCATCTGAGATATGGTTCCATTGGCAGAGAAGTCTTTGGACCCAACTCATGTGGATCAGATTGGTGAACTCTGTCCCAAGCCCTTATGAATCTACGACGTTGCTCGTCGCTATCCCCTTGAAAATCAAAGATGATATGAGGCATCAGCATCTCATGAGGTCCTTCTCTTCTGGCTCTTCCAAACTGACGGAGAGCTAAGCATGGGTTGTAAGAAATTCCTCCATGGGTTCCTAGCAATGGAACATTGGGATACTCTCCACAGCGATCAATGACAGTCACCTCATCCATACCTTTGAGAGTCCAGATAATGTTATTATGAGAAAGAGACATCACCATATAAGCCCAGCCCATTCCTTCTTTGTTCTTCAGCACTGACTTAGGGAGGTGCGAAATAAACCACCTCGATAATAAAGGAGCACAGCACATCAAGGTTCCGTGCTTTCGGGCAGTACGAGCATAGAGCTGATGAAGAATGTCACCTAAGAGAGTGGGTACAGGGTTCTGAGAGATGAAGATCTTTATGGCATTCACATCAACAAAAGTATCAAGTTTCAGAAACAATACCAAGCCATAAATCAAGAGAGCCAGAATATCTTCGAATGCCTTAAAGTCTAGGCTATCCCAGAAGTAGTTAGCCTTGCCAACCAAGAACTTAGTCAGAAAACCCTTAGCTCCACTTCTAGTCTCCCAATTAGCCATTACCTCCTCTTTAGTCAAGTGAAGGGTTGCAGCAATCTCTTCGCGCCTAAGAGTCTTCTCCCAACCAATAAACGGAGTCTGCTCTAAAACTGAGATACCGAGCAGCTCAGAGAACTCTTCTAGGGTAGGAACCAGCTGATAGTCTTGAAAAGTAAAACAGTGGTATAGCGGATCATAGAACTGGACCAGGACACTCATCATCTGCTCGTCCAATTTGGAGGTGACCAAACTGAGAAGAGAACCACGCCTCCTGATGAAGGAAGTAGTGTCAGGCATCTTGGCAACCAACTCTTTAAGCAAGGTAAGGACTTGGACAAATTTGATCCGGATAGTATTCTTACGCATGGGCATCATGATGACCTACAAAACAGAGCAAAGATGAAACCCTCTTGTCTTTGAAATAGGTTAGTCCTTATGCAAGATGTATGCAATGTTATGATGTCATGATGTCATGATAGTAAGCACACCACAAGTATCCACAAAAAGCAAACATGGCAAAGGCACACAAGTCACACAAAAGAGCCCTTAGATTTCAGGCTGGCATGGAGCTTAGGCACTACCCTCTTTCAGTTCAGTTGGTTTAAACCTGTCCTAAAAATAGTAACCGAGTTCTAGAGGATCTCAATATCACTGACTTCCCTCAATCGGTTCCAGTTTAGCAACCTTTTCTTGCGGCTGGAATCATCGCGAGAGTTTAGTCTCAATGGGTGTAGCATACTGCTACTGTTCTATGGCCAAGTTGTTCAATTTAAAGGTTCTAAGGTCAGTTGGTGCTTAATGACCCCTTAGAAGACCCATATTCTCCTCGTTCCAACACAAGGGATATCGGTACAGACTAAAGTGCCACACCAACGTAGCTACTGCTTCAACCGTGTCGGTCTACGCCGGACAGTTCCCTCACAGTTTATTGCTACTTACCTAAAGGGTACCCCTAGATCCGGGTTAGGATCTATAGAACTCCGATACAAGCCCACAAAATTAAAGCATACAAAGCATACAATTGAAAACATAATGATCTAATCCTAAGATACACCTCACTTATTTAATATCCCCGGTAGAGTCTCCAGTTCTGTGATCGGTGGGAATGAGAACTGACTGTTTTGGATATGCTGGTTCGCGTTTGCGTTTTTTTTTGCAAAATGTCGCGGTAAGCAAGAGTCGCTACCGTCTTTTATTTTATCCAACAAGGAAAGGACAAAAGCACAGAATAATTCCTTTTTGAGATGTTTCTCGGGTTCAGGAGGTAGATTATAGAAAGGGAAGGTGTTAGCACCCTTTCTATCTGTGGTTATCCACGGGCTCTTAGGTACTTGCTCATTGTGTTTTCAAAATTTACTTTACTTTGTGTTTGTGGGTTTGAAAGAGTTTTTTGTTTTGAAAGGGGTGTAAGTGCGAAAAGTCTTGTTTTGTTTTAAAAGGAGCAAGTACTTAAGAACCATCTACCTACTCAAAAAGGAATTAAACTGTACAAATGTCCTTTAGACAGTGCTATCCCACTATTGAGGAGTAGGTAGCACCGTCGTTGGAGTTTTCGAGTCAATTCAATTAAGGGACGTGTGGTAACTAAAGCAATGTTAGGACGTCTTAGCGGTAACCCTAATATCCTAGATCATTTTTCCGAGGCAACCGTTTCGAGGCAACTATGATCTTTGGACAAGAGGGCGACCTTTAAAACTTCCTATACTTAATGACCACGTTCGAGGAAACCAGTGAGGTGTACCCTATGAGTGGCATGTGCAAGTGTGTTATTTCGGTTAATTTTTATCTGTACATGTTAATGGTGAGCTATGTTGATTTTAGGTTAAAGTTGATCTTGTCATGCATTGCCTAGTTATCAAACATCTAACAGTTAATATTGTACGGAAATTAAATTGCGGGAAATTAAATCTAAACTATTACAAGGCATCAGGTATTTACATCGCCAAAAGCAAAACCTTTAATTTAAATTGCGGAAAATAAAAATAAAGCGATAAATTAAAGTCCTATTAAAATAATTACATGCCGGGAAACAATTACAATATTGGATCAAATGATACGCGTGCAAGAAAATTAAATCGGCGCATTTTGAGGGTTTTGACCCTTATTGAAAGCAAACATGTTTTTGTTATTTTGAATTTAAAGAAATTAAAATGAAGTTACTTAATTAATTAAAAATAAGAGATATTTTTGGATTTTTTAATATTTGAGGAAATAAAATAACATTGATTAAAATCATTAAAAAAAACCTAATTCTACATTAATTTTAATATATTGAAAAGATATTAAAATTGTACCTAATTAAAAACTAAATTAATTGGTTAATAATTATTTACAAAAATAAAAAAAATGAAATTAAAAAAAATGATATTTTTTATGTTTTCTGGTTTTGTTAAAAAAATGATTTAATTAGTTAATTTAAATAATAATAATAATTAGCAAATAAATAAAAAAAATAAATAAAAGAAAAGGATAACCAAAGGGGGTGCTGGGCCCAAGAGGAGGTGTGATTTGCAATTTGCTGGCCCATTAACGTTCAGCCTTGTTTGACTTTCCCACTCTAGCGTGTGCCTTTGACTAGGGAGTATGATGAGCTTGCAATCTGGACCCTTGGATTTGGCCTAGAGGCCATCTGGCGCCTGGATCCATGAGGCATATGGAGAAAAATCATAACAAATATTGGGGGACCTGGGATTCGAACCCAGGTCCCATGGGACAATCCACTAGCGCCTCCACCAACTGAGTTGTGTGTTCTTTTGGTTAATAGAATAAGCAAAGAGTATTATATGTATAACAAACAATTATGCCTGAATAAAAATAAAACAAGCGCGAATTTTCAAAACTGGCCAATCAGGAGAGGACGCCTAGTTGTCTTCTCCAATGGTCCTGATATATTTTCCTGCGGATTTGGTTCTGTAGCAAAATTCGTGGCATCATCCTATAATGCATTCTAGGTCACAAAAATGTAAACCAAACCTATCATCATGTTCGTCTCATTCTCCTAAATCCATCCATGGCCATGGCTTATCTTGATTTCACCTATAATTAAAACGCCTAAAAACAAAGCAAGAAAACCCTAGGTTCGGGCATCACAATACAGGCTATGAAAACAAAATCGAATATTGCAAAAAGCTTAGAAATCATACAAGGAACAAGAACATGCTAATGCTTTATCAAAAAGATGCAAGAATGAGGAGTTATGTTTTCGTGTACAGAGGCATATTCGGGAGTACTTACAGTGCGTTGCAGGGAAGAAGAAGGCTTGGTTTTGATTCCAATCGCTTCAGGGGATGGCAGTCAATAACACCACGTTGAGTTTTGGTCTTGAAAACGTCCCTAATGTGGATTTCGATCTTCAATTTTTCAAGCTTTTTCTCAAAGTTTGTTTGGTTGTTTCTCCAGTGCTTAGGTCATGTTCTTGATAGGTATGGCTTGTACAAGTAATAAGAAGTGCATTAGGTTAAACTTTGGGCCTCCAATCCTTGTGCATTGATGATTCCAAGATATGATTTGATCACCATTAACAAGTTTCCAAAATTGTACCAAATCTGATTTTTTGTGCACAACAATGCTTGATACGAATTTGATTATGTGAATCATGATATTTGAAGGCTGTAATGATCACAAAGATCTCATTCCATCAATTTTTAGATTTTATTTGAATTAATATTGATTTAAAATGAATTAAATCAATAAAAACTAAATAAAATAGAAAAATAAATGATTGGTCATGAAATTGAAGATGGGACACGTGTGTGGTGTGATAAGACCAAATCAAGTGGAAAAAAGTGGGCCCTTTTGTCAAAAATTGGAGTTTGGAGGATAGTTGACTTTTGGCAATTTTGGAAAAATGCCCAACTTTAACAATTCATAACTTCTTCAATTTTGAACTTTTGGAAGTGTTATTAGACTTTTTAGAAACCTTGAGATGTCCTATAATCAACCCTTTTGGTATCATCTAATTTTTATATTCCATGCTCAAGTTATAAGCTTTGGCAAAAAAGGTGTTTTTGTTGACTTTCAAAAATGACCTATAATATCCAAATTTGTAACTTCTTGTGAGTGCATTTCTTGATCTTGGGGTGTGAAGATGGATTGTAGGAAATTGCATCCTATTCAAAATGAGATTTGGATGGGTCATTTCTCATAAAGTATGAGAAAGTTATGCTTGGTCAAAGTTGAGTTGACTTTTCCGACAAAACCCTAATTTAGCAACTTTTGAATCTTGATGAATCTTGAGCAATCCTTGATGAATCATGATCAACCCTTGATCAAATGATTAATTATCCTTCAAAATGATAATGTTGACAAAAAATCTTGAGGTTTGACTGTATTTGGGTCACAGTTGACTTTTGCCCTAGCACAATCGATTTTTGGACTTCTTGAGCAATTGGCTGACCAAACTTTCTCTGCAAGGTTTGAAATTTGACATGGATGAACTTGAGAACATATTAGGTCATTGGGGAGAATTTGAGTTCATTTGGATGTAAGGACCTTGATGCAACACAAAACCCTAATTTTGAATTGACTGCCTTAGGAGATGGTTTGACTGTCCAACTCTTGAGCCATCTTGAGCAACTTGAGATTATTCTTGAAAGGTCTTGAGAAATATGGGAGGGAAAATTTTGGGGTACAACACTTCCTTTTCTGTGCGGGGAGTTGGCATCTCCTGTATAGCCTTCACCTTTGTAGGATCCACTTCAATACCTTTATCACTAATGACGAAACCCAGCAGCTTACCAGACCTTACCCCGAAGGTGCACTTGTTCGGGTTTAACCTCAGCTTGTACATCTTCAGCCTGTCGAACAATTTCTAGAGATGGTCAAGGTGTTCTTCTTCAGTCTGGGACCTTGCAATCATGTTGTTGTACCCCAAAATTTGCCCTCCCATATTCATCAAGAATGGTCAAAGTCAAGGTCACAAAATTCCCCAAGGGTTGTGCAGCTCAGCTGTCTCCTATACAGTCAAAACTAGGGTTTGAGTTCTGGTCAAGCAAATGAACTTTTCAAAGGCCCAATCAAGTCTCATATGCCTACAAAGATGGTCAAGTATCCTCATATCAAGTTTCAAGGCATTCAGCTCAAGATTGCACAGTCAAAACCCTAGATTGCACTACAGTCAACTGTAGGGGCAAAATGGTCATTTGACAGTCAAAAGTTCAAATTTTTGATCAACATATCATTTTGAAGCCACAAACATCATTTGATCAATGCTTGATCATGATTCTCAAGGTTTGGCTCAGAAATCATCAAAGATGCAAAAGTTGTTATATTTGGACAGCTGAAAAAGTCAACTGAAATTGACCAGGGCATAACTTTCACATGGATTATCAGAAAAATTCCATCCAAAGCTCATTTTGAAGAGAAAGACATTTCCTACAACTCATCTTCATGTTCCAAGTCCAATAAATGCTCTCACAAAAAGTTATCAATTTCAACATTATAGGTCATTTTCAAAAGTCAACAAAAAGGGACTTTAAGTCAAAGGCCATAACTTGAGATTGGTAAATCAAAATGACATGGGACCAAAGGCATTGGTTAAAGGACTCAAAGACCTTTCCAAAATGTCCAAGAACATGTGAAAAGCTTAAAAATTGACCAAGTTATGCCTTGTGGAAGTTGGGAAATGTTTGGGAATTTTGAAAAGTCAACATTGATGCAAAAGGCCTAAATTTGCTATTGGGCCCATTTTTCTTCCAAGTTTCTTCATGCCAAGCCTATGCACGACCACTAGGCCCAAAGGGAAGTATTTTCATATTTTTTAATTATTTATTTGAATTTATATTAATTTATATTCATTTAAATCATTTTAATACATGGAAAATACAAACCTAACCTAAAAAAATCTTTTTATGCATATTCCAAGGTCAATATTTCGTGCACTTCTTAATTAAGCAAGTTTTGATGAGAATTGATCAGATTTGAACCAAAATGCACATGGAAAAGATTTGGAAAAGATCTTGTAAAATCAAATATTGAAATCCATTATGGCATGAGATTTTGTACAACTTTCTTGACCTAAAAGCCTCTATACATACTCAGGATCAAACCCTAATGAAAAGGAGACTGCAAGCTGCGCAAAAAACCAATATACAAACTTGAGAAAATTGCCTTAAAAATGAAATCTGAAATCAAGGTTTTAGGTCGATTCAAGCTTCAATCTTCATCCCATTAGCATCCTCAGGCACTCCTGATCAAATTCCAACCAAGAACATCCACCAAAAGGCCCTGAATTGGTATCAAGAACCCGGACTGAACCTCAAAAATTTTGAAATCGCATAGCATGATTTAAGCATATTTGTGCATTTTTATTTATATATTCATGATCACAATGATGTTTCGAAGCTAACTGATGCGTTTGATTGCATTTTTATACCATATATATGAATCTGCCATGATCGTCCTCTAGGGTTTGCAGGTTTCAAATTTGGGGGTTTTTGCCCAAGGAAAAATTATGCTTCCAGACCAGTGCCATTAGCTTAAGCAGGTTGAGACGAAGAAGATGGCACCCTCGCGCTCAATTTATGAGCGACGAGGGGCTATTCGCTATTTTCTGTTAGAGGCCCTAAAACAACACTTCAAAAACCGTGGCCTCTGAGTTTTGTTTTTACAGGGATGAAGACGATGATGTCGTGTCATAAAGGGACTGGCTCATTCAAATGTTGCGCGCGCTAATCCACTCATGTCTTGTTTTCTTATTATATTGTTTATTCGTTAATTATATTACCAAAAGCATAAATGGCTCAGTGGGCAGGGACAGCGCTTGTAACCTTCAAGACCTGGGTTCAAGTCCCAGGTCTGGCAAATGCTTAATGTATTTTTTCAATAATTGTTCCTATGCTACGCTAACGTTCAGGTACACTATATTCTCTCATCATCAAGCCACACACGTGTCCCAGACAACCAAATCAGAGGCGTGGATCCCAGGAGCACATTAGACTCCAGTCAATGCATCATGTGGAATCTTGAAAAGTCAATGGATTCAAGGCTTGATGGGCCAAAAGTCCAGGCTTGTACCTCACAATCTGGGGCTACACCCCACCCTGGTTTGCATTTTTTACATTTTTCTTCTTACCTTTATTTTTGTTGTTTTATTTATTTTATTGTCTTAATTTAATTAATTTATTTTTTCTACAAAATATAAAAACATTCAAAAAATCAGAAAAAGCCAAAAATTGATAAATATTTATATTATAATTGTTTTCATAAATAAATTAGAATGTAAATTATTTAGTTTAATTAGGCTTTAATTTTAATTCCTTTTTAATAAAAATCCAAAAAATGTAGAATTAGGTTAATTGATAATTTTAATATCTTTTTAATTTTTATTTTTCTTCTCACAATACTATTTATTTATTATTTTATTTTTATGATTAAAAATTGTACATAAATTAATTTAGAGTTTAATTTAGGTTTTAATTTAATTCTTTCATAATGAACTTAAAAAACATTAGAACTAGGGTTTGCCGTTTAATTTTAATTAATTTTTCCTTTTTTCTTTTAAATCTAAAAAACACAAAATACCAAAAAAAAAGCATTTAATCATTTAATTTTTTAATTCTCATTAACTTTTAATTTTTTGCAAAAGGGTCCAACGCCCTAGTTTCGTTTCAATTCCTTTACTTCGCATATTTACTTTTTATCGTTCATTGTAATTATGTAATTGCCCCAAAGCATTGTAATTTAAATTTTTCGCACCTTTATTTATCGCATTATTTATTTTCCGCTAAATCGGGTCCGGTTTAATTTTGGCGATGTGGACCCGCGCCATTTGTAATAGCCGTAGATTTATTTTTCCGCAACTTTATAACTGTTAAATATGCATGCAAGAATGAATGGCCTTAATTAAAATCAAGCGTAGATCACAAATAGACATGACAAGACAAATAACTGAAACATGACACACAATTCGCACACACCACCCCTAGGGTACGCCTCACTGTTGCCTTTCGAAAGGTGATCGTCGAGTAGAGGACGTCTTAGTAAGTCCTCATGATCCGGGAACCTGGCATGAGGGTAGCTTCTAAGGTGTCTTCCCATTGCTCTGGTGATCACCATGTCCCTAAACTCGAATTGACCCGAACACCTCCAACGGTGGTGCTACCTACCTCTCAATGGTGGGATGGCACTACTTTAAAGGACTCTTACACAGACGAATTCCTTAGGGTAGGTAGGTTCTCAAGGATACTTGCTCTAATCTCAAAACAAACTCAAAAAGACTTTTCACACTGACACATTTTCAAAAGCTTTCAAAACAAAACTTTTCAAACACTCTGACGTATGAGTCGATCTGAAATTTTTCAAAAGAAACTTTTTAACCCACATTGAAAAGCGCACAAAACAATTTTGAAAACACATTGAGCAAGTATCTAAGAGCCCATGGATAACCATGGATAGAAAGGGTGCTAACACCTTCCCTTTCTATAACCTACCTCCCGAACCGAGAGCGATCTCTTTAAAGGAATTTTTCTGTGCTTTTGTCCTTTCCATTTGGAGAAAATAAAAGACGGTGGCGACTCTTGCTTCCGCGACATTTCGCGAACCAGCGTTAAACAGTCAGTTCCAGATCCACCGATCACAGAACTGGCGACTCTGCTGGGGATGAAACTTATAAAGTGAGGTGTACCTTAGGGCTAGCTTATAACTATGTTTTCACTTGTTTTCCTTGTGTGCTTTAAATTGTGGGTTGCTTGGGAGTTCTATAGATCCTAACCCGGATCTGGGGGATACCTTTCTTAGAAAGTAGCAACAAGGCTGTGAGGGAACTGTGCGGGGTATACCGACATGGTTGAAACAGTCTGCTACGTTGATGTGGCACTTTGGTGTGTACCGGTAACCCTTGAGTTCAGTCAAGGAGAGTACGGGGCCTCCGCGTGGTGTCGTGAAGCATCAACAGACCTTAGGAACCTTAATTGAACTATCTTGGCCTCTTTAGGGTAGTGAGATAACTGACTTTGGTGCAGTCCGAGGTTGGTTGATACTCGATACTACACTCAATTGAGGGTTGCTTTCCTGGAATATTTCGGTCGCCAGTTCAGTGGCTAAATCGAAACGATGAACAATGAAAGCAATCCCGTGATATTGGGAACCTTAGAACCCGGTTACTTTGATTAAGACAGGTTGAACCCACCAACTTCAAGAGGGTACTACCCAGACCCCATGCTGGCCTTAAACCTTAAGGGCTTGTCTTGTGTGCCTTGTTTGCCCTACATGTTTGTCTTTGTAAATATCTGTGGTGTGTTTAATCATAGCATCATGACATCATCCAGCATCATATGCATTGACTAACCATTTCAGGGGTTCGAATTTTCATCTTTGTTCTTGTTTTGTAGGACATGGAAACTGCTCGTAGAAAGACAATTCAGGTCAATCTTGTAAGGATCCCTCCTCAGCTTAAGGAGCTTATATCCAGGATTCCCGAGAACTCTTCATTCAGTGACAGGCATGGAAGCCTCATCAGCTTGGTCAACACCAACATTGAGGAAGATATGATTAAGGTCTTGTTCCAATTCTTTGACCCTCTGCATCACTGCTTTACCTTCTTGGACTATCAGTTGGTACCTACATTGGAGGAGTTCTCCCGGCTCCTGAAGATTCCTATCCTTGACCAGCTACCTTTCAACGGTACAGAAAAGGAACCTAAGCTTGAAGAGATTGCTAAAGCCTTGCACCTACAGTCATCTGACCTCAAGGGACATTGGGAAGTTAGAAGTGGTATCAAAGGGTTCTTAGCCAGGTTTCTGTTTGAAAAAGCTCATGAATGTTGGAACTCCCTTGACTTGCAAGCTTTTGAAGAGGTTGTGGCCCTCCTTGTTTATGGTTTGGTGTTGTTTCCTAACCCAGATCAGCTCATTGACATCAGTGCCGTTCAGATCTTTATGTCCAGGAATCCTATACCTACGTTGCTGGGGGACATCCTTCACTCATGTTACACTCGAACCATGAGAAAAAGAGGTGTCCTTATGTGTTGCACTCCTCTCCTGGGAAGGTGGTTTATTTCGCACCTTCCGCAATCAGTCCTGAAGAATGAGCGGTGTTTGAGATGGTCACAACGGTTGATGACTCTTACACATGCAGATATACATTGGTGTCCTAGATCCAGAGGAGATGTCACTATCATTGATCGTTGTGGGGAGTACCCTAATGTTCCTTTACTTGGAATCAGAGGAGGTATTACTTATAGCCCATGCCTGGCTTGGAGACAGTTTGGTTATGCTCGGAGGGACGGTCCTCATGACATGTTGATTCCTGACATAGTTTTTGACTTCGACAATGATACTCAAGGACTTCGCCAGAGATTTATCAGAGCTTGGAGGATGCCTAGCAGGATAGACAGCAAGACACTGGGGCATAGGAACTCCATCCCTTTGGAGCCTTATCTCAAATGGGTACGCGCCCGCTCTCAGAAGTTAGTGATGCCTTATCCTCACATGCTTCCAGTAATCAAAGAGCCTGTCTTGGAAGGGGAAGTGTCTCATGTTATTCAGCACCCTGATATGCCCACATCCTGGGAAGAGATGCAGAAGAGCTGGATCCAGCTTAAGGAGGAGCAGAATTCTCTTGAGACTAGTCTGCATGCCAGCGAAAAGAAGGTCTTGGAGCTCACCCGTCTGTTGCATGAGGAGAGGAACCTCAACACCTACATAGCTCCGAAAAGGATGCGCAGTGTATTTTGGGATTGACTTGATTTTTGTACTTTTTGCCCATGAGGCCTTGATGTATTAAAACAATGATTTCTTTAATGATAACGTGTGTTCTTTTCTTGTCTACAACAAATTTGAACTTTCGAACCCTTGAATGCATTGCATACGCATTTCATACATCATGTGCATAGCAGGTTTTTCCCCTTTTCAGGTTGCTTACAGTTCTTCGCTGTTTATTTCAGCATCATGAATCCCGGATCTGAATCAACAGAGACATCAATCAAGGCTCTCCAGGCGCAGAATGCGCAGTTTCAAGAGCTAATCATGGGTCTAGCTAAAGGCCAAGAGGAACTGAAGACTATGCTCCTAAAGAAGGAGAAGAAGAAGAAGAGAAGAACTGTTCTGTTCAACTCGGGCCGAAGGTTGGGTAATACTCTGCACCATGAAGAGGCTGGTTCTTCTGTTGGTAGGAGTCCTTCTCAGGCAGAAGTAAAGGTTCCTACTCCAGTGGTCTCCGACAACGAGACGGATTTTGATGAAGAGCAGTACCCTCCTGAAGACAACAGATACAAACAACTAGAGGACAGGCTGAAAGCTATGGAGGTGCAACAGGCACCTGGGCTGGATTTCGGAGATCTGGGTTTGTCGACTGGTGTGGTTATCCCGCATAAATTCAAGGCACCCACCTTCTCCAAGTATGACGGGGCATCCTGTCCCAAGCTGCATTTGAGGTCCTATGTTCGGAAGATTCAGCCGTACTCTGCGGACAAAAATCTATGGATCCACTTCTTCCAGGAGAGTCTTTCAGGGACTCATCTCGAATGGTTCTATCAGCTGGATGGGACCAAAGTTCGTAACTGGGAGGAGCTGGCTACTGCTTTCTACAAGCAGTATCAGTATAATGCCGACCTTGCCCCCACACGTACCCAACTCCAGGGTATGGCGTTAGGTGCAAGCGAAGGTTTTAAGGAGTACGCTCAGAAGTGGAGAGACCTGGCTGGCAGGGTGCAGCCACCATTGACTGATCGGGAGTTGGTTGACATGTTCTTGGGGACCCTATCTGGGCCATTCTTTAACCATCTCATTGGGAATTCTTCTGCTGGTTTCACTGATTTAATCTTGACTGGAGAGAGAATTGAAGCTGGGTTGAAGTCTGGGAAGATTGCCAAAGCTGCATCATCATCTGGTTCGGACAAGAAACCATTCAAGAAGGAGTCTAGTGCCGTGTATGGTTCCAGAAGATCAGAAAGAAATGAACACCGCCAATCTGTCAGTGCGGTCATGATTGCTAAGCCTGCTGCCGCTCCCCGGCCAAACAATGCTCAGAAGGTGGAAAGACCCCGGAGGGAATTCACCCGCTTAGGCATGACTTTGTCACAGATCCTGCCACAGTTGCTCGCAACTAATTTGGTGACTGTCAGGGAGGCGCCGAAGTTCCCCAATACTGCATCCCCCAAGTACAACCCGAATGCTCGTTGTGCTTACCATTCAGAAAGCCCGGGGCACTCTACTGATGACTGTTGGGCATTAAAGAACAAGCTGCAGGACCTCATTGACGCTAAAGAGGTACAGTTTGAGGCATCTGACAAGCCTAATGTGGTGACAGCTCCCCTGCCTGCTCACGGAGTCAATGCTATTGGTGATGAAGAGGAGGTTGATGAAGCTGAGTTTGATAGCTGGATCTACCCGGCTGCTGATGGTGGACTTAACAATTGGAGCGCCAAGGACAATCTCTTTGTTTCTTTTGTTGCTAAGTAATGAATTCCTATGTTTTGTTATTTTGTAATAAACAATGATAAACTCTATGGCCCGGTGTCTTACCCGAGGCACCGTGGTTCTATTTATGAGGGCATATGAACTGTCATTTTATACATCATGAATGAAAATCTTGGACGTTTTTCGCATTGCAAATATTGTGTTCCTTTTCTGTCTGTCTTTTCCTTTACATAATTTTCAAAACAGCTGTATTTACACACACACTCACTCATACAGGTTCCAATCCACTCTGGATCTCGCTGATAACAGCTCTGCTAATGCCAATTATGACTTCGAAAATCCGATCAACTTAGCCGAAGACGAAGGTGAAGATGATTGCGAAGTGCCTGGCGAGCTTGCAAGATTGTTGCTTCAGGAAGAGAGGGCAATTCAACCCCATGAAGAGCCGGTGGAAACCATAAACCTGGGTACTGAGACAGATAGAAAAGAGGTAAAGATTGGTGCCAACCTAGAGTTCAGCGTGAAGCAACGGTTAACCAAGATGTTACATGACTATATGGAGATCTTTGCCTGGTCCTACGAAGACATGCCAGGGTTGGATACCGATATTGTCGTCCATCATTTGCCGACTAGGGAAGACTGTCCTCCAGTTAAACAGAAGGTCCGTCGGATGCGTCCAGAGATGTCCGAGAAGATTAAAGCCGAGGTCATGAAACAGTTTGATGCCGGATTCCTTGCAGTGACTTCTTACCCTCAGTGGGTTGCTAATGTGGTGCCGGTACCTAAAAAGGACAGTAAGGTCAGAATGTGTGTTGATTACAGGGATCTGAACAGGGCCAGCCCCAAGGATGACTTCCCCTTGCCTCACATTGATGTCCTTGTTGATAATACAGCCCAACACAAAGTATTCTCTTTCATGGATGGCTTTTCAGGCTACAATCAGATCAAGATGGCACCTGAAGACATGGAAAAGACTACATTTGTTACTCAGTGGGGCACCTTCTGTTACAAGGTCATGCCGTTCGGGTTAAAGAATGCTGGGGCAACCTACCAACGTGCCATGGTTGCCTTATTTCATGACATGATCCATCATGAGATCGAAGTGTATGTGGACGACATGATCGCTAGGTCCCAGACTGAGGAGGAGCATCTAGATCATCTACAGAAGTTGTTCGACCGGTTGAAACTATACAAGCTGAGATTGAACCCGAACAAGTGCACCTTCGGGGTAAGATCTGGGAAGTTGCTAGGCTTCGTGGTCAGTGATAAAGGTATTCAAGTGGACCCTGCTAAGGTCAAAGCTATTCAAGAGATGCCAGTTCCTAAGACAGAGAAGGAAGTCAGAGGCTTTTTAGGACGCCTGAATTACATTGCTCGATTCATCTCTCATTTGACTACTACCTGTGAGCCAATCTTCAAGCTGCTGAAGAAAGATCAGGTAGTACGTTGGAACGATGAATGTCAGGCTGCCTTCGACAGAATCAAAGAGTATCTCCAAGAACCACCTATCCTTATGCCACCGGTTGAAGGGAGACCTCTGATCCTATATCTGACAGTGCTTGATAATTCAATGGGGTGTGTGCTTGGGCAGCATGACGAGTCTGGCCAAAAAGAGCACGCCATTTATTACCTTAGCAAAAAGTTTACCGACTGTGAGACCCGATACTCACTGCTTGAGAAAACTTGCTGCGCTTTGGTATGGGCTGCTCGCCGGCTGAGACAGTATATGCTGACTCACACTACCTTGTTGATCTCAAAGATGGATCCGATAAAGTACATATTTGAAAAGCCTGCTCTGTCTGGGAGAATTGCAAGATGGCAAATGATCTTGACGGAATACGACATTCAGTACACAACCCAGAAAGCCATCAAGGGGAGTGTATTGGCAGACCACTTAGCTCATCAAGCTGTAGATGACTACCAATCAATGAACTTCGAGTTTCCAGATGAAAGCATTATGATAGTAACTGATTGTGAAGTACCTGGACCGGATGAAGGACCTGAACCAGGATCCCGATGGTCTATGCACTTTGACGGAGCTTCCAATGCTTTGGGAAATGGTATCGGCGCCATAATCATATCTCCACAAGGTACTCATACTCCACTCACTGCCCGGCTGTGTTTCAACTGTACCAACAACATGGCGGAGTATGAGGCGTGTATCATGGGTCTTCAAGCTGCGATTGACCTAAGGATCAAATTTCTAAGTGTTTTCGGAGATTCCGCTCTTGTGATCAATCAGATCAAAGGAGAGTGGGATACGAAACATCCAAACCTGATTCCTTACAGAGAATGTGTGTTGACCCTGATTCCCCACTTCACAGAGATAACCTTTGAGCACTTTCCAAGAGAAGAGAATCAGTTAGCGGACGCGTTAGCTACAATGTCTTCAATGTTCAAGGTCAAATGGGATAATGAGGCTCCCCGGATCATCATCTGGAAATTGGACGAACCGGCATACTGTTGTGATCTCGAAACTGAATTGGTAACTGAGAAGCCTTGGTACCACGAAGTGAAGAGATATCTGGAAGCTCAGGAGTACCCTGAAGGTGCCTCTATCAATGATAAGAAATTCCTGAGGAGGTTCGCAGCCAAGTTCTTCCTGAGCAACGGCATCTTGTACAAGCGAAACCAGGATTCAACCTTACTGCGTTGTGTGGATAAGACTGAAGCGGAAAGAATCATGGAAGAGCTACATGAAGGGACCTTTGGTACGCATTCCAGTGGACATACCATGGCTAAGAAAATCCTACGGGCAGGATATTATTGGTCCACAATGGAAGCTGACTGCTACCAACACTCCAGGACATGCCACAAGTGCCAGATCTATGCAGACAAGGTGCATGTTCCTCCGGTTCCCCTGAATGTTCTGACTGCGCCTTGGCCGTTTGCAATGTGGGGCATAGACATGATCGGCGAGATTAAACCTACGGCATCTAATGGACATCGCTTCATCCTAGTGGCGATTGACTATTTCACAAAGTGGGTTGAGGCAGCATCCTATGCTACGGTAACCAAGACTGTTGTGGCACGGTTCATTCGACACAATCTGATCTGTCGGTACGGCGTCCCTGAGCGGATTATTACAGACAACGGTACCAATCTGAACAATAAGATGATCGCTGAGCTTTGCGAACAATTCAAGATACAGCACCACAATTCTTCTCCTTACAGACCGAAGATGAATGTGGCTGTAGAAGCAGCTAACAAAAACATCAAAAAGATCGTGCAAAAGATGACAGTAACGTACAAAGATTGGCACGAGATGTTACCGTTCGCTCTGCATGGGTACCGTACCTCAGCTAGGACGTCAACCGGGGCAACTCCCTTCTCTCTGGTTTATGGTATGGAGGCAGTCTTGCCGATTGAAGTACAAATTCCCTCTCTCCGGATAATGAAGGATGCAAATCTGAACGAAGATGATTGGATCCAGACACGACTGGATCAACTCAACCTCATTGATGAAAAGAGACTTGCTGCTATCTGTCATGGTCAGACGTATCAGAAACGAATGATCAGGGCATTTAACAAAAAGGTCAGACCACAAGAATATCAAGTTGGGGATCTGGTTATCAAGCGAATCATCCTTCCTCAGAGTGATCCAAGGGGCAAATGGACCCCTACATACGAAGGGCCATTTGTGGTTAAACATGTGTTCTCAGGAGGAGCAATGATATTAACCAACATGGATGGTGACGACCTTCCTCACCCCGCCAATGCAGACATAGTTAAAAAATACTACGCATGAAAAAAGACCCGCTAGGCTGATATGCCTAGGCAAAAATTAGGGCTTCCCGTCGAACCAAAAGGGTTCGGGCAAAATGTAGGGATGAAAATGAAAAAATCTGTACACCCGGCAAGTCGAAAACCTGAAAAGGCGGCTTGGGCAAGAATGGGTATCCCGGTGGACCGAAAACCCGAAAGGGCGGTCCAAGCAAAAATTAGGGATAAAGCGTAAAACTATGTCTCATTGATCACTTTGCATCTAGAATCCGGCATCGATCAGTCAGCTTCACCTTCAACCAAGGTCATCAAGTGATGAGACGCTCGGAGTTATAAAGGCAATAGCAGAGTTGAAACCCAGTGGATCATTCATCTTTCACACAGCTGTTTTATTTTCTTTTGTACAAAACTTGTATAAACTCTTTTGATCGGCGACGTACCTCTTACTAGGACGTCAGCCTCTTGTACACAAAACGCCTATTCATAGGCCATTCAAAAATCAATAAAAATATATCTTTCAGTTAAAACGTGCCAAGTGTTTTTCTTTTTCTGTTTTGTTTTGCGAAGAACGTCCAAGGTTCAATTTGTGATGTATGCATTGACAATAATTTGCTAACTCATAAATATTTGCATACGAAACAAAGGAATTCATTGCAGGTGACACTAGAAACAGGGGCAATAAAAGAGTGGTCTAAACAGTCTAATTGTTCTATCCTCCAAGGTACCAAGGTAGGTTCAGCTAAAGAACACGGCCAAGTGCATCCTAATTCCCCAGAGAGTGGTTCAGTAAAACAATACATTCTTCTCCAAACTATCACCAAATATCAAAGGAAATCGAGTATCCTCCCGTAGATCTCAATACTTCCCCAGCAGCACGCATTCTTAACAAGTATCCCCGGCAGTCTTGGTCTAAAGATTGTTCCCCGGCGGTATCTCAACATTCAAAGGAATCACTTTCCCCAGCATATCAAACCTTCCCCAGAAGAATCCAATCCAGCTTCACCAGCAAAGTTGGAAATCATATCCCCAAGCAATAAGCTTATCCCCAGTAGATTCTGGAAGCTTATCCCCTCGCAGAGCACGAACGCGTCGTCCGGCTTTATTTAAAGAGTTATTTCCTTAACAGGATATAACTGGGTTATCCTCAGCCAAAAGCCATGGAAAGATCGTCGTCAATGTAGTCCTTTCCTATCCCCAGCGAAGTCCATTAATACTTCCGATAACAAGGGTATCCTCAGCAAACTATCAACGAGCAGCAAAGCATCTCTACCCCCACAGAGTATTGCTTCCCAGCATGGTCATCAGAGTATCTTTTCTCCCCGCAGAAGTTCCATTTGCCAAGTTTATTCCTCAAACGGAGTTATCTTCTCCTACCGGTACTCTTGCAGTTATCATCCCCAGCGGAAGCAAAATTTATTCCTCAATATCAGCCCAGGATACAACTTCCCGGCACCCGCCAAGGATTTACTTTCCTAGACGAAAACATACATAAAACATCACATACATCATTATAGCATGCATAACACATTGCATCATACAAGTCTCATTTATGTTGAGAACATCATTGCTTGATCCATATCATGCATTGCACATGACTGACTTTTACCTTTCAGGAAAGAGGCAGTTTAAATTCTCAATCATCGCCAAAGGCCTTCTCTGGTTCAGTCAGATCGACCCTAAGATCTCCCTGATACTTATCCAGTTGAAGATGTTTCAAGACCTAGACCGGTTCAGTTAAATCGACCCTAAGATTTTCCTGATGCTTATCCAGTCAAAGGCCTTCTCTGGTTCAGTCAGATCGACCCTAAGATCTCCCTGATACTTATCCAGTTGAAGATGTTTCAAGACCTAGACCGGTTCAGTTAAATCGACCCTAAGATTTTCCTGATTCTTACCCAGTCAAAGGCCTTCTCTGGTTCAGTCAGATCGACCCTAAGATCTCCCTGATACTTATCCAGTTGAAGATGTTTCAAGACCTAGACCGGTTCAGTTAAATCGACCCTAAGATTTTCCTGATGCTTACCCAGTCCAAGGCCTTCTCTGGTTCAGTCAGATCGACCCTAAGATCTCCCTGATACTTATCCAGTTGAAGATGTTTCAAGACCTAGACCGGTTCAGTTAAATCGACCCTAAGATTTTCCTGATTCTTACCCAGTCAAAGGCCTTCTCTGGTTCAGTCAGATCGACCCTAAGATCTCCCTGATACTTATCCAGTTGAAGATGTTTCAAGACCTAGACCGGTTCAGTTAAATCGACCCTAAGATTTTCCTGATGCTTACCCAGTCCAAGGCCTTCTCTTGGTTCAGTCAGATCGACCCTAAGATCTCCCTGATGCTTATCCAGTTGAAGATATTCCAAGACCTTGTCCGGTTCAGCTAAATCGACCCTAAGATTTTCCTGATTCTTATCCAGTCAAAGGCCTCTCTGGTTCAGTCAGATCGACCCTAAGATCTTCCTGATTCTTATTCCAGTAGAAGACACCCAAGATTTTTCTCAGCGAGCGTTGTTGAAGTTAAAGTCGCCCAAGGTTCTCTTACCATTCATGTTAAGATAGTAACCATCCCTGGTTCATTCATCAGCGTTTGAAGCTCCAGACTCAGCTCCTGTAAACCAGTCAGGACACATCTATACCAAGCATCTAAAATCAGCTCCTGCAACGTGTCAGGTACTCATTTCCTCTTTTGCAGGTATGCAGGTTCTCGCTAAGGAATCTCCTACGCAAGCAGCATCCAGATGGCATCTATAAGCCCATCATCCTATCCAGCAATCTCCAAATGGCATCTATAAGCCCATTCCCCCATCACCGTCATTATGTGAGCGCAAATTTCTGGGCACTTTAGTGTTCAATCATCTTCCACCTTCGGATTACGAAAGGCGCGTCCGCCAATCTGCATCCTCAGGTCTAAGAAGATTGAACAGGGGCAGCTGTTGTACCCCAAAATTTGCCCTCCCATATTCATCAAGAATGGTCAAAGTCAAGGTCACAAAATTCCCCAAGGGTTGTGCAGCTCAGCTGTCTCCTATACAGTCAAAACTAGGGTTTGAGTTCTGGTCAAGCAAATGAACTTTTCAAAGGCCCAATCAAGTCTCATATGCCTACAAAGATGGTTAAGTATCCTCATATCAAGTTTCAAGGCATTCAGCTCAAGATTGCACAGTCAAAACCCTAGATTGCACTACAGTCAACTGTAGGGGCAAAATGGTCATTTGACAGTCAAAAGTTCAAATTTTTGATCAACATATCATTTTGAAGCCACAAACATCATTTGATCAATGCTTGATCATGATTCTCAAGGTTTGGCTCAGAAATCATCAAAGATGCAAAAGTTGCTATATTTGGACAGCTGAAAAAGTCAACTGAAATTGACCAGGGCATAACTTTCACATGGATTATCAGAAAAATTCCATCCAAATCTCATTTTGAAGAGAAAGACATTTCCTACAACTCATATTCATGTTCCAAGTCCAAGAAATGCTCTCACAAAAAGTTATCAATTTCAACATTATAGGTCATTTTCAAAAGTCAACAAAAAGGGACTTTAAGTCAAAGGCCATAACTTGAGATTGGTAAATCAAAATGACATGGGACCAAAGGCATTGGTTAAAGGACTCAAAGACCTTTCCAAAATGTCCAAGAACATGTGAAAAGCTTAAAAATTGACCAAGTTATGCCTTGTGGAAGTTGGGAAATGTTTGGGAATTTTGAAAAGTCAACATTGATGCAAAAGGCCTAAATTTGCTATTGGGCCCATTTTTCTTCCAAGTTTCTTCATGCCAAGCCTATGCACGACCACTAGGCCCAAAGGGAAGTATTTTCATATTTTTTAATTATTTATTTGAATTTATATTAATTTATATTCATTTAAATCATTTTAATACATGGAAAATACAAACCTAACCTAAAAAAATCTTTTTATGCATATTCCAAGGTCAATATTTCGTGCACTTCTTAATTAAGCAAGTTTTGATGAGAATTGATCAGATTTGAACCAAAATGCACATGGAAAAGATTTGGAAAAGATCTTGTAAAATCAAATATTGAAATCCATTATGGCATGAGATTTTGTACAACTTTCTTGACCTAAAAGCCTCTATACATACTCAGGATCAAACCCTAATGAAAAGGAGACTGCAAGCTGCGCAAAAAACCAATATACAAACTTGAGAAAATTGCCTTAAAAATGAAATCTGAAATCAAGGTTTTAGGTCGATTCAAGCTTCAATCTTCATCCCATTAGCATCCTCAGGCACTCCTGATCAAATTCCAACCAAGAACATCCACCAAAAGGCCCTGAATTGGTATCAAGAACCCGGACTGAACCTCAAAAATTTTGAAATCGCATAGCATGATTTAAGCATATTTGTGCATTTTTATTTATATATTCATGATCACAATGATGTTTCGAAGCTAACTGATGCGTTTGATTGCATTTTTATACCATATATATGAATCTGCCATGATCGTCCTCTAGGGTTTGCAGGTTTCAAATTTGGGGGTTTTTGCCCAAGGAAAAATTATGCTTCCAGACCAGTGCCATTAGCTTAAGCAGGTTGAGACGAAGAAGATGGCACCCTCGCGCTCAATTTATGAGCGACGAGGGGCTATTCGCTATTTTCTGTTAGAGGCCCTAAAACAACACTTCAAAAACCGTGGCCTCTGAGTTTTGTTTTTACAGGGATGAAGACGATGATGTCGTGTCATAAAGGGACTGGCTCATTCAAATGTTGCGCGCGCTAATCCACTCATGTCTTGTTTTCTTATTATATTGTTTATTCGTTAATTATATTACCAAAAGCATAAATGGCTCAGTGGGCAGGGACAGCGCTTGTAACCTTCAAGACCTGGGTTCAAGTCCCAGGTCTGGCAAATGCTTAATGTATTTTTTCAATAATTGTTCCTATGCTACGCTAACGTTCAGGTACACTATATTCTCTCATCATCAAGCCACACACGTGTCCCAGACAACCAAATCAGAGGCGTGGATCCCAGGAGCACATTAGACTCCAGTCAATGCATCATGTGGAATCTTGAAAAGTCAATGGATTCAAGGCTTGATGGGCCAAAAGTCCAGGCCTGTACCTCACAATCTGGGGCTACACCCCACCCTGGTTTGCATTTTTTACATTTTTCTTCTTACCTTTATTTTTGTTGTTTTATTTATTTTATTGTCTTAATTTAATTAATTTATTTTTTCTACAAAATATAAAAACATTCAAAAAATCAGAAAAAGCCAAAAATTGATAAATATTTATATTATAATTGTTTTCATAAATAAATTAGAATGTAAATTATTTAGTTTAATTAGGCTTTAATTTTAATTCCTTTTTAATAAAAATCCAAAAAATGTAGAATTAGGTTAATTGATAATTTTAATATCTTTTTAATTTTTATTTTTCTTCTCACAATACTATTTATTTATTATTTTATTTTTATGATTAAAAATTGTACATAAATTAATTTAGAGTTTAATTTAGGTTTTAATTTAATTCTTTCATAATGAACTTAAAAAACATTAGAACTAGGGTTTGCCGTTTAATTTTAATTAATTTTTCCTTTTTTCTTTTAAATCTAAAAAACACAAAATACCAAAAAAAAAGCATTTAATCATTTAATTTTTTAATTCTCATTAACTTTTAATTTTTTGCAAAAGGGTCCAACGCCCTAGTTTCGTTTCAATTCCTTTACTTCGCATATTTACTTTTTATCGTTCATTGTAATTATGTAATTGCCCCAAAGCATTGTAATTTAAATTTTTCGCACATTTATTTATCGCATTATTTATTTTCCGCTAAATCGGGTCCGGTTTAATTTTGGCGATGTGGACCCGCGCCATTTGTAATAGCCGTAGATTTATTTTTCCGCAACTTTATAACTGTTAAATATGCATGCAAGAATGAATGGCCTTAATTAAAATCAAGCGTAGATCACAAATAGACATGACAAGACAAATAACTGAAACATGACACACAATTCGCACACACCACCCCTAGGGTACGCCTCAATGTTGCCTTTCGAAAGGTGATCTTCGAGTAGAGGACGTCTTAGTAAGTCCTCATGATCCGGGAACCTGGCATGAGGGTAGCTTCTAAGGTGTCTTCCCATTGCTCTGGTGATCACCATGTCCCTAAACTCGAATTGACCCGAACACCTCCAACGGTGGTGCTACCTACCTCTCAATGGTGGGATGGCACTACTTTAAAGGACTCTTACACAGACGAATTCCTTAGGGTAGGTAGGTTCTCAAGGATACTTGCTCTAATCTCAAAACAAACTCAAAAAGACTTTTCACACTGACACATTTTCAAAAGCTTTCAAAACAAAACTTTTCAAACACTCTGACGTATGAGTCGATCTGAAATTTTTCAAAAGAAACTTTTTAACCCACATTGAAAAGCGCACAAAACAATTTTGAAAACACATTGAGCAAGTATCTAAGAGCGCATGGATAACCATGGATAGAAAGGGTGCTAACACCTTCCCTTTCTATAACCTACCTCCCGAACCGAGAGCGATCTCTTTAAAGGAATTTTTCTGTGCTTTTGTCCTTTCCATTTGGAGAAAATAAAAGATGGTGGCGACTCTTGCTTCCGCGACATTTCGCGAACCAGCGTTAAACAGTCAGTTCCAGATCCACCGATCACACATGTTATCAATGTAAATGTCAATCTCATGGTGAATTATGTCGTGGAATAAAGCGACCATAGCGCGCTGATAAGTTGCCCCGACATTCTTCAAACTGAAAGGCATTACCTTGTAACAGAAGGTACCCCACTGTGTAAAGAAGGTTGTCTTCTCCATGTCCTCGGGTGCCATCTTGATCTGATTGTAACCAGAAAAACCATCCATAAAGGAGAAGATCTTATGATGCGCGGTGTTGTCGACCAGAACATCGATGTGAGGAAGTGGGAAATCATCCTTGGGGCTTGCCCTGTTCATATCTCTATAGTCCATACACATCCATACCTTACCATCTTTCTTAGGAACCGGAATAACGTTGGCAACCCACTGCGGGTAAGAAGTGACAGCTAGAAACCCGGCGTCAAACTGTTTCATGACCTCAGCTTTAATTTTCTCATACATCTCAGAGCGCATACGGAGAACCTTCTACTTTACCGGAGGGCAGTCTTCTTTAGTTGGCAAGTGGTGAACCACAATATCGGTGTCCAAACCAAGCATATCTTTATAGGACCAGGCGAAGATCTCAACATAGTCGTGTAGCATTTGTATCAACCATTGCTTGATACTAGGCTCCAGATTCGAACCTATCTTAACCTCTTTCTTGCCTTCCTTTGTACCCAAATTCACTGATTCCACTGGCTCTTCATGAGGTCGTATGGACCTCTCTTCCTATAGTAACAGTCTAGAAAGTTCCCCAGGCACCTCAAAATCATCCTCTCCTTCGTCCTCGGCTTGGTTGATCGGATTTTCGAAGTCATAACTGGAAATAGCAGAGTTGTTATCAATGGGATCCAGAGTGGATGTGGATCTGCATTATGATACGTGAGTGTGTGTGAGACAATAGCTGTTTTGATAAAGTGCGAGATAGAAAAGAAAAACAAGGAGCGCAAAATTTATAATGCAATAAAACGTCCAATGCTTTATTGATGATATATGAAAATGACAAATAATAAGCCCTCATAAGCAAAGCCAAGGTGCCTCGGGCAAGGCATCGGGCCGTAAAGTTGCGAACTGTTTGTTACAAATCTTAAAACAAAAGTCTATTACTGTGTAATAAAAGAAACGGGCACGAAGTCCTTCGCCGACCAGTTGCTCAATCCACCATCGGTTGTTGGGTAGATCTAGTTATCGATATATGAATCTTCTTCACCATCTCCAATCGCATTAACTCCTGAGTCATGCTGGGGCATGGGTGCAGTTATGAAGTTGGGTTTCTCCGGAGCATCAAACTCAATCTCTTTAGCTTCAATCAAGTCTTGCACTTTATTCTTTAAGGCCCAACAATTGTTTGTATCATGACATGGGCCATCGGAGTGATAGGCACAGCGGGAATTTGGGTTATATAGCGGAGATGTGGTGTTGGGATTCTTCGGGGCCTCCCTCAGAGTTACCAGGTTGGTCTTCAATAATTGTGGTAGAATTTGAGACAAGGTCATATTGAGTCGAGTGAACTGTCTTTATGGTCTCTCCACCCTTTGTTGATTGTTGCATTGTGGAGCAACTGTGGGTCTTTATATCACTACCGCATTCACTGCTTGATGGTGTTCCGGTCTGCTTTGGCCCCTCGGGCCGTAGACCACACTAGCTTCTTTCTTAATGGTGAAAGGCTTCTTTACTGTACTTGATGAAGTATCTTTCTGTATCTTACCACTTCTGATACCAGCTTCTACTATCTCCCCAGTCAAAATCAATTCACTAAACCCAGATGACGAACTTCCGATCAGATGATTGAAAAATGGACCGGACAACGTCCCTAGAAACATGTCAACCAACTCCCTGTCAGACAAAGGGAGTTGGACTCTTCCAGCCAGATCTCTCCACTTTTGAGCATAGTCCTTAAAACCTTCACTTGCACCCATAGACATACCCTGAAGCTGAGTACGAGTGGGAGCAAGGTCGGCGTTATATTGATACTGCTTGTAAAAAGAAGCAGCAAGGTCCTCCCAATTTCGGACATTGGCTCCTTCCAATTGATAAAACCATTCAAGTTGAGTCCCTAACAGACTATCTTGGAAGAAATGCACCCACAAATTTCTATCAGCAGTGTAAGGTTGGATTTTTCTGACGTATGAGCAGAGATGGAGTTTTGGACAGGATGGTCTATCGTACTTGGCGAAAACCAGAGCTTTGAACTTATGAGGGATCACCACCCCAGATGCCAGTCCCAACTCTTCAAAATCCAAACCAGTGATCTTCTGACACTCCATAGCACTCAGACGGTCTTCAAGTTGCTTGTACATATCCTCAGCAGGAGGATATTGTTCCTCATCATAATCTGTATCATTATCAGAAACTGCAGGATTGTGGCCCTTTTCTTCTTCTTGGTCCTCCCTTCCTTTGGATGAAAAGGACAGATCAGCTTGCTATTTCAACCTATCCCCAAAACCTTTTGCCCATACTCAGCAGAACGACCTTCTTCTTCTTCTTCTTCTTCTCTTTCTCTTTCAGAATGAGAGCTTTCAAGTCCTCTTGCCCTTTAGCCAAGCTCAAGAACATCTCTTGGAACTGGGCATTTTGTGCTTGAAGATCTTTGATAGCTTGATCGGAAGACATTTCTGCTAAAATAAACAGCGAAGAAGATGAGAAACCTGTAATGGTACCTGTAATGGGGTGCATGATAATGGGATGCATATGTAATGATTTCAAAGACTTTGAGAGATTTAAATTTGCAAACAAAAAAAAACAAACTTTATTATATTAAACTAGTAAAAAGGTTCAACAATGCATTTTAAGGCGTTTACAAAGAAATAAACGAAAAATAAATCTAAACTAGAAAAACCAAAAACAGAAATACCATGGGCACTTCCCCTTGGTGCTGACGTAGTCATTGATCGTTCTTTCATTCTCAATTTTCCTGGTGAGCTTCAAGATCTTCCTCTCTTTCTCATGGTACTTCTCCCGGTAGGTATCCCTCTCCTCCTTCAACTGAATCCAGGATATCTTCAATGCCCCAAGATTAGTGGGCATGTAGGGATAAAGGACTGTATAAGGAATGGCCTCTTCATTGGTGGGCTCCATAATCACTGGCAACACAGCTTCATAAGGCATCTTGAGCTTCTGAGCACGAGCTCGGACCCACTCGAGATAAGGATGCATAGGGAGAGAAGTCCTTGGTCCTAGCTCTTGAGGGTCAGATCTGTTCACCATGCCCCAAGCTCATATAAACCTTCGGCGATGCTCGTCAACGTCCTCCTTGTAATCAAAGGCAATATCTATAAGAAGTAGCTCATGAGGACCGTCTCTCCGAGCACGACCAAATTGTCGCAAAGCCAAACAAGGACTGCAGGTTATTCCCCCTCTGATTCCAAGCAATGGGACATTAGGGTATCCCCCACATCGATCAATGACAAAAGTGTTTTCCATAGCCTTAGAACCCCAAAGAATGTATGTATGGGCAAGGGACATTATCCTGTAAGACCATCCTAAACCTTCCTCATTCTTCAACACAGACTTGGGGAGGTGCGAAATAAACCACCTCACCAGCAGCGGCATGCAACACATGAGAGTCCCTCTTCTTCGCACAGTACGAGTATAGAGGGCATGCAAAATATCACCAAGAAGAGTAGGTACAGGATTACGAGACAGGAAGATCTTAACCGCATTCACATCAATAAAGGAATCTGGATTCGGAAAGAGAACCAAACCGTAGATAAGGAGAGCCAAGATGTCTTCGAAAGCCTGAAAGTCCAAATTATCCCAGAACTGTTGAGCTTGATCTATTAGAAACTTGGCTAAGAAACCTTCAACCCTGCTTCGTGTCTCCCAGTTGGATATTACATCAACCCGTGTCAGATGAAAAGTTGAAGCAATGTCTTCTGGTCTAGGAGTCTCTTCCAAACCTGTGAAGGGTGTCTGCTCAAGGATGGATATGCCCAGTAAGTAAGAAAACTCTTCCAAAGTGGGAACTAGCTAATAATCTGGGAAGGTGAAATAATGGTGCACAGGATCGAAGAACTGGAAAAGCACACTCATCATCTGCTCATCAAACTTTGAGGTAACCAAGCTAAGAAGCTAACCATGTCTTCTAATGAATGAAGAAGTATCAGGAACTTTTGAGACTAACTCTTTGAGTTGAGCTAGTATTTGCACAAAGTTAACTCGGATGGTGTTTCTGCGCATGGAAGCCATAATCTGTAAAACAGAACAAAGATAAATCCCCTTGTTCTTTGAAATGGTTAGTGTAATGAAGTATGCATGCTATGTTATGATGCACGATATCATGATAAACACACAACAGGTATAGCAGATAACAGACATGGTAAAGGCAAACAAGTCAAACAAGAGCCCTTAAGTTTCAGGCTTGCATGGGGTCTAGGTACTACCCTCTTGAAGTTCAGTTGGTTTCAACGTGTCCTAATAATAGTAACCGGGTTATAGAGGTTCTCAATATCACTAACCATCCTCCATCGGACATGGTTTCAGCTCACGCAATCTTTTCTTGCGGCCAGAACTATCTCGAGAGTATGGTCTCAATGAGTGTAGTATCGAGTATCAACCAATTCTCAGCCACCGAGGTCGGCTATCTCACTACTTCCTACTGGCCAAGTTGGTCGATTAAAGGTTCTAAGGTCAGTTGATGCTTAACGACACACATAGCAGCCCTGTATTCTCCTCGTTTCTCCACAAAGGATACAGGTACCAACCAATGTGCCACATCAACGTAGCTACTGCTTCAACCATATCGGTCTACGCCGTACAGCTCCCTCACAGTTTATTGCTACTTAACTAAAAGGTGTCCCCAGATCCGGGTTAGGATCTATAGTAACTCCCAATACAAAACCCTTAAAAGTAAAGCAACCAAAACAAACAAGAGAAGCAATATGATGACCTAATCCTAAGGTATATCCCACTTATTACTCCCCAGCAGCCAGTTCTGTGATACGGTGGCAGAACCGGACTGTTTTTAGGAAAATGCTGGTTTGCATTTTGCATTTGTGTTCGCAAAATGTCGAGGTAAGAAAGAGTCGCCATTGACTTTTATTTTATCCAACTGGAAAGGAAAAAAGCACAGAAAAATTCCTTTTTCGAGATTTTGAGTACGGGGGGTAGATTATAGAAAGGGAAGGTATTAGTACCCTTTCTATCCGTAGTTTTCTATGGGCTCTTAGGTACTTGCTCATCATTTTAAAATTGCTTCCGTGTTTGTGTGTTTTGAAAAGTTTTTATCTTACTTCATTTTAACCCTTGTATCAGTCCTCAAGAGTGTTACAAAGTGTTTTTGAAAACTTTGTTTGAAAAGAGTGTAAGTGTGGAAAAGTATGATTTTGAGCAAGTACCTACTAGCATCTACCTACTAAAAAAAAGAGTGTTTCTGTTCTTGTTTCCTTTAGACAGCGCAATCCCACTATTAGTGAGTAGGTAGCACCGTCGTTGGAGTTGTAAGGGTCAATTCGAAAGGGACGTACAATCACTAAAGCAATGTTCGGACGTCTTAGTAATAACCCTAATGTCTTAAGATCGTATTCGAGGCAACATTTCCGAGGCAACCTTTCCGAGGCAACATTTCTGAGCGGGACATTCGATCTTTGTTTAGACAAGAGGGAAACCACTAAGACACCCTATACTTAATGATCGTTTACCGAAGGCAACCGAAGTGAGAGTATACCCTAGGAGTGCGCAGGTGCGAGTGATTTGATTTCAGTTATTTTCTTTGCACATTTAGGGTTTGCTAACCATTTTAAAATTAACATACATTCTTGTCATGCAATCCTATTATCATACATCTAACAGTTAATATTTGCGAAAATTAAAATGCGAGAAATAAAACTACGCTATTACAAGGCTTCAGGGAGGGGGATTAATTACATAGCCAAAAACCTGTAAAACGATAAATAAAGGAAAAAATCCTAATTAAACTATTACATACCATGAGCAGTTACATTAATATTGCAAAATAATAAATGCGCGCGATGAATTAAGAATGAGAGAAATTAGGATTTTGACCACGTCTAAATCTAATTGGAAGAAAAATTGTTTTTTGTTGTTTTTGATTATTTTGAGAAAATAAGGTTTTAATTGAGTAAATACAAACCTAATTAATAATTAATTCAATTTGAGAAAAATAATTAATTGGACCTATTTTTTCATTTTTGTTATTTTAAGAAAAGAAAATAAAACTTAAATCAAACAAACCCTAATTTTCTAATTTATTTTAAATTATTTATAAAAAGGTTAAAATTACCCTAAAATTAAATATTAATATTAAATTAAATTTGATAAAAATGAAATAAAAATCTAAATTCTAATTTGATGAAATTGATTTTATGATTTTGTAAAAAAAGAATTAATTTAATGTTAGAAAATAATTTAAATAAAGAAATTAAATAGAATGAAAAATATAAAAGAAAAAGAAATGGGTCTGGTTGTGTTGGCAAAGAGGGGGTGTCAATTGCATTTTCTGAGCCCTATAATCCTTGGCCCACGTTGACTTTCCAGATCATGTATGCTTGCTTGACTAGGGTGCATTGTGGACCTCTAAAGAATGGCCCTTGGATCTAGCTTGTTGGAGATCTGGTGGTTGAATATTGAGGGCGTATAGTGGTCTCCTTGCATGCATGTGTACCTGATAATGTAAAAAATAATAATATTGGCAAATATGGGGACCTGGGGATTGAACACAGGCCCTTTGGCTTTTCCAAACGCCTGATGACCAACTGAGCTAGCGTGTTCATTTGTATGGTTAATGAAAAATAATCATTATATTGGAAAAAAGCAAAATGATATATAAAAACGCGTGAAGTTTGAACAGGCGAAACAGGGAGTGCCACGCCACCCTTCTTCTTCCTCTCTCCGTTGGTAAAAGTCCAACACTTTTACCTACAGTTTTTTGGGCGTAGGTACAGCCCTGTGATCTTCCAAAAACCTATGCACGCATGATAAATCAATACCAGTGGTACCAATCAACTCGTTGCAACCTCACGAGCATCATGGTACCACTTTCCATAGCCAATTGTTCCTGCAAGCAAAACCCCTAAACACGAAACCTAAACCCTAATCATGGCAACTTTCTGTATGGTTAACAAAAACGTAATTGAGTAATATCATTAGCTTGCAAATGTTTCAAGGATTCAAAATATGTCCATAAAATATGCTAACAATGCTAGATTTATGAGATACGATTTCAAAAAATCATAGAGGTCGTGGGGTACTTACAGCACGTATCTGGGCACGAAAATGCTTGCTAATGGTTGGGATAGAGTCTTTGGATGCCCAGTAGACGAATGGTATGCTTGGAATGGCTTGAAGAAGCCTGGAATTGAGAAATCAGATTGCACCTTTTCTTGCTTTTTTTGAAAGTTGTTCTTCTATTTTCACGCCTCCCAATCCTCTTTTTTTTGGTCTGCCAATGTTTTATATGTACCCTTGAATGGATTAGGGTTACAAATTTGCTTCAAATCTTTTTCAATTAAGATGATTGAATCATGATTTGATTCTTATGTAAATCTTTCTAAATCAAGAAAAACTTAATCTTTTAGTGTCCAAATGACCCTTGCATGATTTGATTCTCTTCCCAGTTGTACAAGAGACCTAAGCATGCACAAAATCTCAAGCCTTGATTAGTTTTGATATTTTCATGATTTTATTTTGATTTAAATTAATTTAATTGAAATAAAAATCAAAATAAATGACAAAAATAAAATAAATACAATTGGGAAGGATCATAGGTCGTGGACCATGTTACAAACTCAATACAAGCACAAAAGTTTGGGCCCATTTGACAAAAATTGCAATTTGAGACATATTTGACTTTTGGCAATTTTGCAAAAAAGGTTAACTTTGCCAATGCATAACTCCTCCAATTTTGATCCTAGAGATGTGTTCTTGGACTTTTTAGAAATCTTGATATGTCCTCTAAGTAACCCTTTTCTTTTCATCTCAATTTAGTCTTCCATGTTCATGTATGAAGCTTTGACAAAAAAGGTGTTTTTGTTGACTTTTTAAAATGACCTATAATGTCCAAATTTTTATCTTCTTGTGAGTGCATATTTTGAACTTGAGAGCTGAAGATGAATTGTACGGGATTGCATCCTCTTCAAAATGAGCTTTGGATGGGTAATGTTTGATAAAGTATGAAAAAGTTATGCTTGGTCAAAGTTGAGTTGACTTTTCCTACAAAACCCTAATTTAGCAACTTTTGGGTTTTGATGAATTGTGAGTAATCCTTGAGGAATCATGATCAACCCTTGATCAAATGATGAATAATACTTCAAAATGAGGATGTTGACCAAAAATCTTGAAGTTTGACTGTATGTGGGCCACAGTTGACTTTTGCCCTAGCACAGTCGATTTTTAGGCCTTTGAGCAATTGATTGAGCAAATTTTCTCTGTAGGGCTTGAAACTTGACATGGATGACCTTATGTACATATTATGACAATGGTGAGCATTTGGGACCCCTTGGACTTAAGTACCTTGATGCAAACTGAAACCCTAATTTTGAGGTAGACTACCTTAGGAGAGAGTTGGTATGGTCAACCCTTGGACTTCCTTGAGCAATTTGAGGACCTCACTTGAAATGTATTGAAAAATATGGGAGGGAAAATTTTGGGGTACAACAAGTTGCTTTCTAAAACTATTGATGAAACTTGTATTGATTTGTTTTCAACTAATATTCCATCGTTGTCTAGTTTTGATGATGTTTACTCTTGTAATATTTGTACTGACACTAAAATTTGCTCTGTTTGTGCTGAAATTGAGGTTTCCTTGCAAGTTGATATTCTTACTACATATGAGATTGCAAATGAAGTTATTCATATAGATGAATCTCTCAACACCCCGGCTGCCCAGAGAAAACCATCCATCGAACAACTATATTCCTAAGAGCTAAAACCACTTCCTGACAATCTAAAATATGCTTATTTAGAGATGAATGAAAAGCTACAAGTTATAATTTCTTATAACCTTAACTTTGATCAAGAAAATAAGCTTTTGCGGGTTTTAAAGAAGCATAAGAAGACGATTGGGTGGACTTTGGCCGACATTCCTGATATTAGCACATCCATGATTTTGCATAGGGTCTCAATTGAAGTGGAAGATGAAACAAAAATAGTGAGGCAGCCCCTTAATCTTTTGATCTTTGGTGTTGTGGAAAATAAGATCACGTGCTCAATCGACACTTTTACTTATCAAAGATTATTCTTTGATTTGGGAATAAAAGGCAAAGGCACTAATAAAAATTTCAAGTTCAATGGACATTACCCAAAGCTACTCCATGAGAGCCCCACTTTGGAAGAAGAGAATGTAGAAGACCTCTCTCTTTGGAAAAGGCTGCTTATGTGATCACTTATCATCCTTGACTATTTGGGTGTGTTCTTTCCTTTCTATCACTCTTATTTAATAGTTATGTCCTTTTATTGAGGAGAATGCATGTTTAACGTGTGGGGGAAGGAATCATTTATATCCTTTGTTTTCTTTGCTTTGGTTCGTTGTTTTGTTTTGTTTTTAGTTATCATTAAAAAAATGAATCTTTTTGAAAGTTTTGGGTTATAGATTAATCTGAGGTTAGCTGTGGAGACTTGGGAAAAGTTTTCAAGATCGGTATCGTCTTAACACCATAAGTCTCCTGCATATGAAAATTAATTTGAATAATTATTATGACATAGCCTTGAATTCTCATTCTCTAACAGCTCTTGAGTAGTTTATCTTAGCAGTCAGCATCATCTCACACATGCTCTATGTAGGGAAGTCGATGAATATGAGTGAGTGATCCAAGTTTTATTTGGGAAAAAAAGGGAATGCACCTTCTAAGTTTGGTAACCCTCACCCGGTGACTTAACTCAACGGTTATGGAACCTACAAAATTTGATTATCAGACCTGTTGTTGGTTGGTTCAGAGGTTTCTGGTGCTGAACTTGGTAGGATGGATTAGGTCCAATCTCCCGCAACTACAATTGGGTAAGCAAAGGGTTACACCATTCATGTACCAGAACCCCATGCAAAAAGGATCAGAGTCACTAACTGGTCGCCTTACTATGAGTGTATGGGGATAACGGGCTTAATGTGATTGTGCTAGAATGAAAGAGAGCAAAAAGGAGGATGAGTAAGTTAAGCTTTGGCATAATTACATTTTTCGAATTGGGTTGTATATTCAGGAGGCTTGTGACTGCACAATTGCGGTGTACTGTTCCTACGGTATCCTTAGTGTGCAAGATTAGTAACTATCAATGCAATCTTAAACGAAGAAGAGTTTGTAGCCTCAAATGAGTAACTGTGATGCTGTTGCGTTTCTTGAGTTTTGATTTTATTTTTGCTCGGCGTGCAAAAGTTTAAGTGTGGGGGAATTTGATCAGTGGATATTGATGCACATTCTCTTACGTTTGTACTTAGGAATTTCCATGGTTTGTTTTGTTTATTTTTCTATTTTATGATGTTTTTATAATTTAGTTTATTTTTACCTTTAATTGATTTTTGTATTTATTTTCAGCATTAGCAGCTTTCAATGAAAAAAATCATAATTGGAGCTTTGGGAATCAGATGTGCATGTTCTAATAATTATTGGAAAGCTGAGAGAAAGATCTACAACTTTTATTTTAGAGTCGGAAGCTGATTCAGAGTGCATAATTTCCAATAATTCGTTGAAGTCTCACACATTAGAAAACAATTTGTTCCGGGTCATTTTATGGGTCTGGTTTAAGTTTTCGGCCCAGTTTGAGTTAGTAGTGAAAGACCCTATTTTGTTTATAAGGTTTTGAGCCATGCTAGAAAAGAAATATAATTTACTTTTCACGATGGAAACTTTGACTTGTACGCTTGAATGAAGAACTAATCATCCAGAGTTGATCTACTGTAATCGCGTTCCGATGCTTTGAGGTTTTTAATTTATCAATTCAATTTCTTTCTCTTTCAATTCTATTTTATGAAATTACATTTGCTTAATCTATTATTTCATTGAATGTCTTGATTAAATTCGTATGATTTTATTCCTAATCTTTAATTGTTGTTTACGTTGCTTAGTCGTTAAATCGCGTTTTATATCGTGTTTTCTTAATTCACGATTGTATTAATCTGTTTGCTTAATTCGGAATGGGAATTCAATCTATTTTATATCTATTGCACTTGTCAATTGGTATTGAAATCGAATAGAGGTCGAAGCCGCTTAGGGAATTGGTAAGGTAAAAACCAATGATTAGCAGGAACCTTAAAACAGTAGATCGACTTATTTTTATAATCACGTATTTGCTCAGATCTTTAAAAATTGATCCTGAATTAAATTCCCCATAATCACTTTTGTTGGTTAATAAAAATACAAGAATCCTCGCGATACGATACTCGTGTCACTGTCGCTAAACTACATTTTTAAAGTAACTCATTTTTTATTCGAGCGCGACAGCAGATCACTTTTCCAATTCTCCCAACTCTGAAATGACATCCTGTATGGTTCCATAGGAACAAGTCTGGTACCAAGAACGAGATCAACAACAAACTCTTCCTCTCATACAACATCACCACGTGACAAATAAATTACTTCCAGGTGCTGGAACCATTTTTAAAACAAATTTCATCACGTTAGATTTCTAACGCTTCCAACGGAACTCGAATTGGATGTCCAGAACTCATGTTATGAATTTTTTAAGTTTTCAGAAAATTCAGCTCAACATAGTGGTAACCGATTCCCTCCAGGATGGTAACCGGTTACATCCATGTAACCCAAAAATACTGCGCTACAGTATGATGGTGTACCTGGGTACTCATATATTGGTAACCGGTTACACGCAATGCAGAAGCACTTTTCTGCTGCTTCTTGCCACAAATATCACTTTTCTTCTCAACCCAAAATATCATTCCTCTTATAACTCAAAGGATATAATACTTTTCCAAAACCTCAGTTTTAAAAATATCAAAGTTCTAATTCTTTTCACAAGACTACTAATATCTATGAGTTCTGATTCTGACTCGTGATTCACAAATACCCAACAATATCAACTACATTCAGCAACCACTTACATGATTCCATCAACATAATTCACATCAATTCATCACACCAACATTACTCCAAACAACGATAGTACACACAATGGTAACTCAACACTGACGACTTCACAATCAACATGCAGTGCTGAAAACATTACAACCATCTGAACTTCATCTTCTAAGAGTTATCCTACGTACTTAAAAAATATCTTTCAGCATAAGAATATGTAACGAATCTTCAAAATAATTCGTAATCACTTGGTTTAACTTCAAATAGTTCACTCCAAGGATAACATTAAGTTAATCCAACATCCCTATCTAATGATAAGTCACAATTGTCCCCAGGAAAACCTGAGGATTCACCCACAACTGGCACATCATTAGGCATAACCTTGCCCTCCACTTCTAGAGACACGAACAACACAAGTACCTGGTCATTCCCTCTCAATGACACTTTGACTGATCGCTAGGCATAAATCTTGAATTCGTACTTCCTCTGAATTTGGGAAACAACAAGGTTTCGCCAACATTTTCACTCCTACAATTCACGTCACACTAAACAAACTGTTCACACCTGAATCATCTCAGAGAACCACGAGCTTCTTCCCCACTTGTTTCAATCCCATTCCTGCAAACAACTGATTAGAACAGCGAGAAAGTACCAACAATGTTTCACACACATGTTGCGTACTAAGGAACAAAACAATGACAATATTCAACTGTCACATTACAGACTCGACAACTTGGTCATACGGACCGACCTGCTCTGATACCACTAATGTAACACCTTATTTCTCCATCGATAATTAAACCAAAATCAGAGTAATTTAATTTATAAAATAAAACATCAAGAATAGGATGCCACATCTTTCATCATATTAAAACCCTGCTCAAGTATAAATAAACATATACACAACACCCTTTCGGATGAACCGATAACATTTCTAAAATAGTTCTCAAATCTTCAACTTTATTAATGCAGCGGAAAATAATTCATAATTATTATTCAACATGTTCAACCAATGTTTAATCAAATAAAAGAGAGTCTACAATTACTCTCACAATTCTTCAAAATAAACCAACAACTAAATAAAACAAGCAAGCGTTCATCCCCCTGGTGTTACGTATCAGAGCACAACGCCGACTCAAAAATAAATGACGAATAACCTCGTCTACTACGAATCACCTGCATGTTACCCACATAGAGGCGACATTCAAACAGAAGGGGTGAGATATCATAACAATATAATAAGTTATATAATCATAGGTATACGACAGATACATCATGCAAGATTCCAAGCTCAACAATCATTAATGATAATTCATAATGATTATACACGTACATATATATTTGTCAACATCCATCCTATAACACATACCAACTATGTAACTTAACTTCATTGTTATATCAACAATTCAATTATAATGCAATGCAATGAGATAGACACTAACTCAATGCATGTGGTACCAACAGGGCAGAACCCTCATCATAAATAATGCCAACTTCGGGTAGTAATATCATAACGCCAATACATGTCACCTTTCGCCCATACAGGCCATCTTTCTCCCATACATGCCATCTTTTTATGAATGCATGCGACACCGACATGCAACAACTTAATTTACATTGATATTACTACTCATCAATGTCACAAAAATACATGGCATCGTCATTATCATTATCATCATGCAATATTTATGCAACTCATTCATACATCATTCATACAACACCATCACGTTCAATCACAATAATATGTATCATATTTCATACAACATTAACACACAAGGCATAAACCTTCGCCAAGATAATCATCATAAGATAGGAAATATAACATCACATCAACACCAAAATCCTTATGATTAGTTCCATAACAAAAACAACAAATTCATCATTAAAATAGGACATTCCCAATTAATCTACTATATAAAGCGTTTGCATACATTTTGCAAAACAACATAACTCGACAGTACAAAACACCCGTCCATGCATCAAATAGGTTGAATTATGGTACAAAAATATTTTTAAAAGAAATTAAATTAAACAACTATTCCAGCGATCCTAACTAAGCTTCAATCGAATACCCAAAACTCAAGTTATGAATTTTTTAAGTTTTATAAGATTTACCAACACCGACAATCTATAGTAACAGACACTGACACCCAAGGCATCAGCCTCCAACACCAAAATTATTCACCTACTATTATCAAAATTATTATCATATTGTAGAAAAAATTTAGCTTTCCAACGCTTCAAACGGTACTCGATTTCGACTTAGGTTCAAAAGTTATGACATAAACAATTTCACAGTACAAAAACACGGGATCTGTTACAGCCATCCGTAATGTACATTACGACCCATAATGTACATTACAAACCGTAATTCTAAAAATCCCAAATTTCATTTTTTTTCGCGTTTATGGTACCAAAGTCCAGAGGGCTATTACAGACACCCATAATGCACGTTACGGGCCGTAATAGAGCCCAGAAAATCATATTTTTCATGCGATTTTTCTTGTTTTTCATCCCTTCAACAAGCCCTAAATCCCTAGTTTTGACCTCAAATAACCCCAAAACATAGCATATCAGATAACACTTGAATCAAGGGGAATAAACACATTAATATTCAATTTACATATTCAATTCCATCAATGATTCAAGAACACCTACACCAAAACCTAATATTTCATATCATCATCTACCCACAATTATACCACCTATTAGAGAGTCAGAATCCCACCCTTACCTTAGATTGTAGGTTCCTCAAGCTTCAACAATGGTTCCCCTCTTCATAGCTCTTCCTCCTTCCCGCTTCTGCTCTTCTCTCGTTTCTACGATCAATCAAAAATAAGAATACTCTTCTATTTCTATTGTTTTTACTTATCTAGCCTTTGGACCCCTAAATCATAAATCCCAACCTCGCCCTCACTTGTTCAACATAATGTTACCATCTTGCCCTTCTTGCCTTACACTATTGTTCTCCTCATATTATTATAAATAATAATTCTAAATATTATTATTAAATTTAATTTAATCTCAAATAATTATTTAATCTCTAAATAATCATAAACTGATTAATTCGTCATATTACTCTTATCCGCACACTACTAATTATATTGTGCTCACGAATACATCATCATAACTCAGCATAATTCATATATTCACGAATAATCATCAATATTCACACTAAATTAATTAAATAATTAATCTAGATTTAAGGGGTGATACAGTAACCTCCAGAGCAGGTGTTATTGTACACTGATCTGGGTTAACAATTATGTGTGTTGTTTACTTTCTGCACTGTTTTATTGTTTTACTTGTTCATTGTATTGTTGTTCAGAGATCAGTGTCTCGACATCTCTTAGGACATCTGATATTTGACCACTAGAATTTCACTTTCCTTAGCGAACCATTCAACATTCAATAGAACTACTGATGTTTCATTAGAAACAAACTCAATGGTTTTCTTTCTAAGTGCCAAAGTGATTATGATGATATCTTTATTAAGACTATCCGGAATTCTAATATATACACACTTAATGAAACCATTAGAACTAAAATTGTTCTACATAAAATATATGCATTACTATCATCAAAACATAGAGATTTAAACACAGATCCAAATCTTGCTCTAACAATCTCCCCCTTTTTGATGATAACAAAACCATGTATTTTGATGGAACAATTTTACAAGGTTAAATCATAAACAAAACAATATAAGAGTTTAGAAAACTCCCCTGAAATGAACAAATCCCCCTGGGATAAACAATCTCCCCCAAAATCATAAACTTATGATCATTCAGAGTGTAAGAGCATTGTTATATGATTTAAATACTTAATTTAACCTTTAAGCTTTATTAAATTATCAAATCGTCCATAACATTTGAAACATTAGAAGTTTTGTACCAAAACTTAATTTGTCAGAGATGTGCACAATGTTCTTGAAAAGACATTCTAAACATTTTGCATATATATTTTTTTCTTGTTAGAATGTAAGAAATGTGATTTCAAAGATATAGGTATATATCAAAATCATCACTACTTTCTCCCCCTTTTTGTCATAATCAATTTTTTTAAAACATAAAGAATATATATATATATATATATATATATATATATATATATATATATATATATATATATATATATATATATATATATATATATATATATATATATATATATATATATATATTATAAGGAAACATATTTCAAAAACAAAATAGGTCCTAGAGGACTTAAGAAGTGGAGGAGTTATGATTCTTCTGAAGAAGTTTGTGAAGCATTTCTTTGATAGAGTTGATGATATCTTTCTAATTGTGCAGTTTTTCCTTGATTAACAACTATTCCTTTTGCATTTCCTCAAGGGATTTTAAAAATTAAGGGAACACACCATAATTGTTTTGAGAAAATTATTTTAACTCTGCTTGTTCCTTTCTTGCATCTTCTCTAGTATATTCTTCTACTTTCTTAGCAGCTTCTTACTCAGCTGCCTTCTGAGCTTCTCTAGCAAGAAATATCTCTTCATCTTCTTTGACATATATTTCTCTAGTTTCATTAGAGAGGTTTTAAATTCTGATGAATTCGACTGATATCCATCTTTTAAACCTACTTCATGTTGGTAATAGATGGGGAGAATTAGTGCTGATGTTGGATACTTCATGAATCTTTTCTAATCTCTTGAATGCATTTTCCTTGAAATTTCCAATAAATTCCTCAAGACTCATAGATAACCAAACAAAGTTATGATGGTCATAAGTGGTTTCTTCATCATAGTTAACTTTATCAGTTTGAATGTGCTCAAAATCTGAATTGATGTTTGGTTGATTTAGATCAAAATTCAGGTTTTGTGAAAATGGATCTGAAGGTTTTTATGTAGTTGTCTAAAGAGGGAGGATAGTACAAATATTCGTGGGGATGGAATAGAATCTTCAAAAGCAGAGTGAATTTCTGATTGAATAGCTTCAGAAACGATTTGAGAAATGGAGATGGGTAAGGTGGTTGTAGTAGGGGTTGAAGTGGGTTCAGCTAGGTTGGTTAAATTTTTTGCTGAAGAAAATGCAAATTCAAACAGTGACATGGTGGGAACGGTGGTAGTAATTGGAACAATGGTATATGATTGTGAGGTGGTTATAAGAGGTGTGAATGCTTGATATGCTTCAGATATGTTGGATTTTCTAGTGGGAACTAAAACAATAATAGTGGAGGGTGGAATGGTTGTAGCCGTTGAGGGGAGTGGTGGTGTTAAAGTACTCATTGTTGGAATTGAAACAGCAGATACAAGAGACTTAATGGTTGAATTGGATTGAGAAGCTAATCCAGCATCTTTTGAGGATATTGTAACTTTCTATAGAACTTTAGGCTTTTTCTCTGGGGCTTATTCCTTCTTCTAAAGAGAGTGAATCTTTCTTTTGAATAATGGAGAAGATTTGTCTGGAAAATAATCATAGGAAATAGAAAAAGTATCAAATCCTTCATCCTGAAGCATTTTGGAATAGGTTTTTAGAACTTCTGGTTGATACTGCTTAATGAAGTAAGGATAATCACCAATTGGTGTTATCTGAAACTTTGTTCCTTGTAGATCAACAATTATTTTTGGTTTGATCCATATTTTTAACAACTCCCACGCTTTTGAGATTGTTTCCATCTATAACCCCACTTTCAATTATAAAGTATGTTATCAGACTCCCCAGTGGGATGTAGCTCTTTTTTGGCTTTCTGGATCCATCATTCCTTGTTTCAATAATAGTATCCATCTGATAATTAAAGAGTAAAGAAGGAAGATACATCTTATCTTTCTTAATTAGATAGTAAAGGATATACTTATGATTAGAATTGATTGAGTTAGATGAACTGGTTGGCATTATGATGTATGCATCCTAAGATGATTTTGAACCACACACGAAGATTCTTATTGAGTTCCAGTATCTTTGATGATTTTTCTTTTGTAGTCCCTTGCTTACCTTGTGTAAATATAGATGGTTCTAACACATTGTGTAAGAATTTTGATTTGAAATATGCTCCATAAACCAATTTTTCTCTTGCTTTATCCATCCCTAGTAGAGTAGTTATTGATTTAATATTGATAGTGATTTTTGCACCAAGAACATGAGAGATGATGTGCTTTTCATCAGAAATGGCGAATCTTCTAAATTCTTTCTCCAATTTTGTGTATACAGGGCCATGAAGATGAATGAAGTAGTTACCCCATTCTTGGAAGTTGAGTTCTTCAGTTAGATCCATACCATTTTATTTTAAGTTCTCAAAATCCATGATAAGTTTAGGAATGACTTCTAATTGATTATCCAGAGTTTCCATATGAACATGTGCAGGTTGATCGAGAATCGAGATCTTTTGACATTCTTGATGCACATACAATGATTGATGAAGTGTTAACAAATTTGAAGGAAATCTACTTGAATTACTCTATTGAGATGCTTCTTGTCATTCTAATTTTTGAGAAAATTTGTATAGTTATAACTGTTGTGCAGCCATGGATGAGCAGATTTAGGCAAAAAAGGGTTTTAGGGTTTTCAGACGAGAGATCTAAAACTGTGAGTAATGAGTGGTAAAGTGTGTGAGGGTGAAGGAAGTGGGTATTTTAATAAAACTTTAAAATTAATAATAAGTACTAAGGGATATCAATGATGACCTTAGCATCCTATTCTCAATTTTTCCACTGCTTAATAAGACACTCAATTGTTATGATGTGACATGTGTATTTCAATGAGTCATAGTCATACCTTTTGATGTGACAACAATTAATGATATTAAAAAACAAAAATACTTAAATATTTGTCTTTATAGTATTTTTTAATATAGATAGATTCTAACTAGTAGGAGTATAAAAATATAGAATAAAAGAATAAAAGAAATTTATCAGATAAGAAGGCGTTAGTTAAGAGAAAAAGTCAAAAACATTTTATGCTGATAAGGAATTTTTGTCAAATTTACCCTTTTTAAGTTTATGAAGGATAATGAATGCTTCTGGATAGATGTGTTGTTTATTCGATCTCCATTACTTCCGACGACCTTCTATTTTTGTGATGTATTCACAATGGAGAGATCTTCATCTTAAGAGACTATTTCTACTAGAGATACTAACTCTTAGAATAATTTCTTCAATAAATTTTGTTTTGACAATTCTTTAAACTTTATAGTCGGTATGTCAGATAGATTAACTTGACTAAGAACTGCTCATATAAATACATCATTTTCTGTAGCAGTGTTTTCATCTCTTTATTTGAATTAATTTCTTCAGAACCTTGTGCTTTATATTTTTGGACTCAGTTGTTGGGTATTTGCATTAATTCATTCTGATACCCCTGAGAACCACAAGTTTGATTTCTTCAAGTTCTAGACTTTGGGACATAAGCTTTCTTGCCATTATGAGTTGTCAACATCCATAATCTAGGTACCATGATTGGTGTCTTCACACTTCTATTTAACAAATCTGCAACATATACTATTTTAACTTTTGGTACTGACTGTCTTTTAGGTCCATTTGAGTTAGTTTTACCCGAATTCTTGATGAATTTTGGTTTTCGTGTAGCAATAAATTTTTGTGTTTTTGCTAGTGTATAATGATAGGAAAATGGAGACATAGATTTGTCATCTTTATGATCATTATCAGAATCATTACTTACTTCTCTTATCTCATTCTGACTAATGACATAGATCATGGAAGCCATCTTGCTTCTATCGAGGCTTTTGTTCAAGAACTTTTAAAACTCCTTGTCATATTTGTACAAGATAGTTTCGGAAGATGGTGGAGCTTTAGAAAGAGTTTCTTTAAGTTTCAAACATTTTTTATCCAGAAATATGTTTTCTTTTTCTAAAACAAAATTATTTTTTTTTATGTTCATAAACTTCTTTTTCAAACCTACCATATTCTTCAACATCATATTCATGAACTTTTATCAAGTTCTTGAGTTTCTGCTTAAGTTCTTGGTACTTTCTCAAAATGTCAGATAGAACTACTTCAGAACCATCATGAGGGATTTCAGAAAATACCTCTTTAGAGTCTCACTCTTTATATTAAGAACTTTCTTTGAAACGATAGTTGTGAATGCTACGTTAGCATGCTCTTCATCACAATCTGATCCTGGTGCTTCTGAATCATCCCACGTTGCCATGAAGCCTTTCTTTTTTCCTTTGAAGTTGTTGTTCTTGGAACCTTCATTTTTGGAGCCTTATTTCTATAACTTTAGACAATCATATTTGTAGTGTCCTGGTTCATTACATTTGTAGCACATGACTTCTCTATTTCCCTTTGAGAAAGAATCTAAGCAATCTCTTTTCAATCTTCTAGAATTATTTTGTATTTTCCAAAGTTGTTTCACTCTTCTGGAAAGTAATTACAATTCATCATCGTCATTAGAGTCTTCATTATACGAATCTTCTTCCTCTTCATATTTGAGAGCTTTGAGTCTTCCTGACTTGACCTTTTCTGATTTAGACTTTTGAGCGATAGACTTAACCTTTTTCTTAGGTTCATATTCCTCTAACTCTATTTTTTGACTTCTTAGAGAGCATATCAACTCTTCATGGATGATTTTGCTAAGGTCCTTAAAAATTTTCAAAGATGTTACCATAGGTCTCCACTTCTTTGGAAGACTTCTGGCGATCTTCTTAACATGGTCCATTGTTGTATACCCTTTGTCTAGAACTTTGAGTCCTGCTACTAAGGTTTGAAATCTTGAGAATATGGTCTTAATAGTTTCATATTCTTCCATCTTGAATGTTTCATATTTCTGAATTAAATCTAACGCTTTAGTTTACTTTACTTGAGCATTTCCTTCATGAATCATTCTTAAGGAATCAAAGATCTCCTTTGTTGTTTCTCTATTGGTGATTTTCTCATATTCATTATATGAGATAGCACTGAGAAGAATGGTTTTGGATTTATGATGATTCTTTCTTTTTCATTTCTGATCATCACTCATTTCACTCCTGGGAATAAGAATACCTTCTTCAGATATAGGTTCCCTATAACCGTATGTAATCAGATCCCAAAGATATGCATCATAACCCAGAAATAAACTCTCTAGTATGTCTTTCCAATACTCAAATTTTTCTCCATCAAAAATAGGAGGCTTGGAAAAATATTTATGTCTTTCGCTGTTATTTGCATGCGTAGCCATAGAAAGTTTTTCTCAGACTAGATCTCTTTACACGGTTAGGTGTTTGATTTTAAAATCAATAAAGATCTAGAGCTCCCAATACCAATTGAAGGGTGAGAAAAACACAGGAAAGGAGGTTTGAATTGGGTTTTCTAACAAGCTTTTAATCTTAAAAATTATTCTGCAAACTAACTAGAAATAATAAGACTAAGGAAAGAATAAAATGGCTCTTTTGGTTTATACAAGTTCATCTTCAACAAGGCTACTCTTATCCACCCGCTAAGGTGAGTTTGTCTTTAACAAGGACTTAATCCACTAATCTCAACAGATTACAGATGTACAGGCTACCCGCTGGTGACTCACAACAACCTCCTAAGAGTCTCAAAAGAAACCTTATCCCTCTCAAGTCTACAGACTAACAACCTAGCCACTTGAGGTAATAATCTATTCTAGACAGAATTACAATCAATTGTGTTTACAATGTTTGCTTCTAAAAAGCAAATTAACACAACAATGAAAAAGAAAGTCTCTAATACAATTTATGAGCAACAACTCTTTGTATTGAGAACTCTAAGATAAACACAAATAATGAGGAACAAATATTTTTGTTTAATCCCTAATATCTTAACACAATAATGAGCAAAAACTCTTGTGTGCTTGATATTTCTCTAGAAGAATATTTGTGGATGAATATTTGAGTAGTGATTCTTATTTTTCTCTTGACATTTTTCAGTATTTCAACAATTTGATTCAACCTTGATAATGTAAAGTAATTCTTTGTTCTTTAAATGATGTTAAGGTCTCTTTATATAGACTTTGCAAAATAGACCGTTGGTAGTGCAAAAAATTTATTTTCATTTTCCAGCTACAATAATGGTAGCATTTCATTGTAGGAGACAAAATAGCACAATACATAACCATGTAGTGGAATTTGAAGTGTAATGTATGTACTGTATTCTTTGTGGCTAAGTGAAATTCTAACATGACAGAACTCATATGTCCTATGACATGTTGGGACATCTAATCTGACTTAAATATTATGGCAAGGCATATAGCAGTTAAGAACCAGTACTAAAAATCATAAATAACACACAAGAATTATTGACCCAGATTGGAACAGCCTTCCTACTCTGGGGGCATACCAAGCCAGGGATAAAGCCCACTATAAGAATATCAATTCAAAGACCCTACAACAAACATACCAGTTTACAGTCTTCTCACTTAATCATTACATGTGCTAACTTTCTATCTAAGACTCACCTAGATATGAGGCACCCCTTAATCCCTCGTCAATCACAGACATCAATTGGATAAACAGGAAGACGCACTTCCATGATAGCAATACAGAAGACAAACTTCCATGACAATATCTAGCCAAAACTCTTGACTAATAATACAACTTGGAGTTGCTTACAAGATTCATCTAAGAAAAATACTCAACTCATTACCTGTATGCTTCTGAGTGAGAATACAAACCAACTCTCCTAGAGAGCGGCACAAAGATAAAGCCCTAATGATATACATCTTGGACCTGTGTCTTTTCTAGGTTACAAACACTTCTATTTATAACATTTTCCCAACTGGATTTGGGCCTTCAATCACAGTTCATTGGCTGTTACAATTCTTTAGAAAATTCTGCTACAAAATAGGTTTTCAATCAAATCTTTCCTAAATTATATCCATATTTAGAAAGTCAATATTCATAAATATCCTTCTTGATTCTTCTTAACCTGCAAAACAGGGCCACATAATATTGCATAATATTCCCAGAATATTCTGCATCTGTTAAATCATAACAGAATCCAACTATTCAGCTCAGCTAAAGCGCGGTATCATATGACCCTTCATAGGACATCTTATCCGACATGTTGCCCTAGATGTTGAAATACTTCAACTCAACATGTCCCAACATAAAATATGACTTCTTGCTCCACCTGTTCTTCATAGAAAGTAATCACATCCTATTTAACAGATTGCTGCTATATTTGTTTTACAAAAATTAATACTAATCCTAAAACTAGAGAAGTTACAATCCCCCCCTTTGGCAAATTTTGGCTAAAACAATTAAATATTTTAGATTACAGCAATAAACACAAACATCCACCAACAGTAATCCTCAGAAACTACTGAACACAACAACATAGTATCATGGAGTCAGTCTTCATAAGCACGATGATGTTAGGACATCATATTCGACATCTTCTTTGTTGTATTTTGCATGAACTCCATTACAGCACAGAAACTCAACACCAACGAACATCAACCTCAGGATAAAGGAGAAGAACATCCTGAAGCACGTTGGTGTACATGAGGAAGAAGATAGTTAACACCCCCCCAAACCAGGAACCATTCCTTGTCACAGAAGACTGATGGTGGCATAAGATATCTCTTAATCACTTTTTGATTAGCATCCACAAGTTTATTTAGAAAAATCAACCACCACCCCTGGTAACTCAAAATACAGGTCACAACTATATCCATAACTAAAACCAGAGCACATGCCACAAGATAGATAGAACATCTTGTCTGACATTTGTATTCAACATATGGAAATGCAGACTCCATACTACTGACCATCTGAGCAAACCATTTCTCCCCCTTTTTCTCCAAAAATTGACAAAGAAAGCCTTTACAAAACCAGACCCAGGCACAACTCACCCAGACCCGAACAAAACCCATAACTATTATGGATACACCAAACACTCCACGGTGAAAGAGGATAGGATAAACCTCTATAAATAGTTGATCAGTTACTTAGGAATTAATGATCTTTGAGTGATACAAAGTTCTTGGTCAAAGGAAATGTTAATTTAGGAGAAAACTACTGCTAAAATAGATGTGCACATTCCAAAACTGCTTTGAATGTCTTTATTAGCTCTGGATTGTTTCTGTTGGAAAGAAATAGTCCCAATACTTGCACATGCACATTAAAACACACTTTATACACTCTTTTCAAACACGTGTTTGGTCACACTATCCACATAACTTCTTTGTTGATCACACCGGAAACACATCCTGAATAATGTCCTAACATCCAGTCAAACATTGTCTTCTTACTCTTGAATGCATAAACCCGTCACCAACACCCTTTTACCCATTATCCTAATACCTTCAACTGGACTTTAGGTGTACTTATTTCACTTAGACTTAGTGACAAACACCAAAACATTAGAACAACACATGTGTGACATCTCTCAATACCAGAGACACTAAGAGAGATATGTGTACTTCTGATCTAATCACCCAGCTTCATATGTCTTGAATAACACATGCCCTTTCAATACCATCAAGCACTACATTATGTCACAGCATATTGTTTGACATCACACCCTCATAAGAATCATAAAATCTCCACCATCTTGGAACACACTTAAGCTTCACAATATCTTCACCAATGCAGCAATATCCCATCGACAATCACTTGACTCCCCCTGTCATGGATAAATAATGCTCATGCTGAAGAAGAGCAGTGAAGAGCAACACCACACACCTGCTAAACACATTCACATACTGGAACTTCAATCCTGAACCAGATACTCTAGCTCCTTTAGAGTATATCCAGGCCTTTTGACTTCTTCACTCTAATAAAGATATGTCTAGAAAAATTCTTTTGACTTCCTTGACTCTTAGGGGGCCAAGATATCATACACTCTACTCCAAAATAAATATCAGTTTGCTTAAAAGCTTTACTGAGAGCTAGACTAACCCAATAACTCCTAAAGTTACTTGCATCAAAAGAACCCATCAGATTACACCATCTAACACAATTCCTCTGCCATTACATCCACTAGTAATTTCTGATACTAGTGAGGTCCTTAACATAGTAATCATGCATTTAGCAAGCATACTACTGCAGACAGGATCATAATATGCACATTCTAATCTCCATAGTCAGAACTGCCACTTCTGACAATGATGCTTGAGCACACAACTCCATATGATAAACCCAAGAATCTTCCACACATACCCTAACATGATGTTACAACATCATTAAGGACATCAACTCATAACACAAAACCAACCACCATGGTTTTTAAAACACCATTCAAAGGACTCATTATGTTGATACGTTCTTCAAGAAGCTCTCAATAAACACAAGAAGATCTCAAAATATCACACCTTATGCAACACCTTAAAACTAACACACACACATGAATTCTATAGAGAGAAATAAACTCTCAAAAAATTACTGAACCAACAGTTCAGACAATAGACTAGCACACACATCACATAAGTACCCAACTTCGGACAAGGTCTTTACCATTAATCACATGCTCATTTTCATCAAACTAATACCCAGCTTCCGACAAGGTACTCGTCTTCAGAGGAAATGTTCCTCAGACACAAACTGCAAATGATGTTGTTAGAATATAGTTTGGTTCTACATCTTTGTAATAGTTTTGATGATAACAAATACATGATATATACATAAAGAACAAGTGTGCTCTCTAATAATTTAATAAAATATGCAGATAAGTTTTGAGAAAGAAGCATATAAGTTAGCAAACAAAGTTACGCTAAGAAGATCTGATATAAATTTTTGTACAACTATTGAAATATCCCGTTCAAAGAAGTTCTACTGCTAAAACTTATGAAGCACCAAAGTTGCACGCTAAAACTCTGATGAATAAAAACTATGATGATGTAAAGTCTCAATGTTAATATTCTTATTCTTACCAGGTTTTAAAGAAGCAAGTTCTAATGCATTACAATTCAATCATTGCAAATCAAAGAGTAACAGCTGGTACCAAACAAGATCTATATTTTTGGAAAGTGCATTAACATCTTTTTTATCAACCTTCCAAAATCATCTTCTCATGTCTCATATGCTTCTCCTATATAAAGGAGTCTTGAAGAGTGATCAAATATACTTGCGCATACAAAGAAATATCCATACAAGCTCTCTCATATATATTCATTGTGCTTTAACCTTATGTATAAATCACAGTCGTGATATAGTTTTTATAGAAACACTATTGTACATATTTTGATTCATATTTTGTAATACCTTGAGAAACCAAGTTGTGGTTTAATCTCAAGAAGACATTGACGGTAGTCTTTGTAATTGTGTAACCAAAGATTTGATTAGTGGATTAAGACCTCGTTTGAGAGAGACAAAATCACCTTGGCGGGTGGACTGAAGTACTTTGAGTTCAAATGAACCAGGATAACCAAATGTGTCATACTGTTTTAATTTTTAAAAACCCCAATTCAAACCCCCTTTATTGTGTTTTTATGTCCTTCAATTAGTATCAGGGCTCCTGGTTCTGGGTGCTAACACTTAATCGTGTCGGAAAAAGATCCTAGCAAGAAAAACACTATGGTGGGACCAAGTCAGAACAACAACAATGATAACTATGATAAGAAAGACAGAATCATCAACAAACCTCCAATCTTTGATGGTGAGAACTTCAATTACTGGAAACATTAATCAAAAGTTTTTTTCTAGTACATGACGCTGATCTCTGGGATATGGTAACTGATGGCTACATTCATCCAGTTGACGCAAGCGGTCAGAATATCGACATAAATAAAATGACAGATCAACAAAAGAAAGAATTCATAAATCATCACCAGGTAAGAACAATTATCTTGAGTTCTATCTCAAACACCGAGTATGAGAAGATCACGGACATAGATTTAGCTAATAACATGTTTGACTCTTTGAGAATGACGCATAAAGGCAACACACAAGTCTAAGAGATCAAAGCTCTTGCACTCATCCAGAAGTATGAGGCCTTCAAAATGGAAGAAGATGAAACCGTTGAAATAATTTTCACAAGGTTTCAAATTATGGTTGTTGGGCTAAAAGTTATGGACAAAGGGTAATCAGCAGCAGATCATGTAAAGAAAATAATCATAAGTTTACCCAAAAATGGAGACCCTTAGCCACAACCTTAAAACTAGCCAAAGATCTGCACAAAATATCTCTTGAAGAACTTATCAGCTCTTTGAGAAGTCACAAGATAGAACTAGAAGAAGATGATCCCAAAAAGAAAGGTAACTCCCTTGCTCTTAAATCTAATAAAAAATATGAAACTAAAGCTTTTCAGGCAGAAGAAGAAAACTTTGGTGGATCCTTATCAGAGGAAGATGAACTATCTCTTCTCTCCTGAAGATTCCATCAGCTATAGAAGCACAGAAAGAGGAATTTCAGAACCCTGGAAGAACGGGAAATCACTATGAATCATCCTCTAGATATAGAAAATCTAGCAACAAAGATGTTGTATGATACGAATGCAAAGAGTCGGGTCACTACAAAAGGGACTGCCCAAACCTTCAGAAAGAAAAGCCTAAGAAGAAGTTCTCCACAGAAAATAAGAAAACTCTTATGGCAACGTGGGATGACTCAAAACCTTCAGAAGCTAATACAAAATCAGAAGATGAATGTTACAATTTAGCTTTAATGGCCAACATATCAGAAGAAAGAGATACATTCGAATCTGAATCAGATTCAGAAGAGGTATTTTCAAAATTCTCTAGATCTCAATTAGAAGAAAGTCTGCCTAAAATTCTTGAAAGATATCAGCAACTTCGAGTCAAATACAATAACCAGAAATGCGTTCTTGTATCTGAAACTGAAGAAACTAGAAACAAAAAAAATAAAACTCTGGGCTAAAAGAAATAAATTCTAAACGAACAAATAGGATGAAACGAACAAAAAATTAAGGGTGTGCTAGGGAAGCAAGAAGAATCAAATAATCAGATCAAAAGTCTATTAGAAGTCTTGTTCACACGACTTCCACCTCCTCCACAACCTTAGTTATGATCTTTTGCTTGTTTCTACTATGTTTATTTCTTGTTTAAAAAATTATGTTCATCTGCTTCTTCCTGTATTAATCTTTGTTGAATGCATCAACTTCTTGTTCTCTTTTAGTGTTTTTATTGCTTTTGATTTATGACAAAAGGGGGGAGAATGTAAGATATTTTGAATATAATAGTGGCGGGACTTAGTCTCAAACATTTTGATTATCATAACCTATGTTTCACCTTTTGAAAGCAAATAGGAAAAGTCTCTAGAAAGTAACTTATGTCAATGGGACTTATCAGAACTTCCATCACAAGCTCTGATCAAACATCTTCAGGGAAGTATCTATTTTTTTTATTTGAGTATTCAACTCAGAGGAAGACCCTAATTCTTTATGTTCTTACGTGATTTCTCAAAATATACAAGTTTTTGTCATCATCAAAAAGGGGGAGATTGTTAGAACATACTTTGGTTCTACATCTTTGTAATAGTTTTGATGATAACAGATACATGATATATACATAAAGAACAAATATTCTCTCTAATAATTTAATAAAGGATTAAATAACTTTTTGGTCCCTCTAAATATCTCAAATTTCGTTTTTAGTCCCTCTAAAATTTTCCTTCCAAGAATGGTCCTCCTAAAAAATTAAATTTTAACTTTTGGTCCCTCCTACAATTTAGTGACGACTTTTATGACTTAGCGACAATTTTTATTTAGCGGCGAAATTAGAGACCATTTTAGCTACGATTTTGTCAGGAGGGATCAAAAGTTAAAATTTAATTTTTTTTAGGAGGACCATTATTTGAAGGAAAAATTTAGAGCGACTAAAAATAAAATTTGAGATATTTAGAGGGACCAAAAACTTATTTAACCCTTAAATAAAATATGCATAGAAATTCTGAGAAAGAAGCATAGCCAAATATGTTCAAACGAACCAGGATAACCAAATGTGTCATACTATTTTAATTTTTAAAACCTCTATTCAAACCCCATTTCTTGTGTTTTTCTATCCTTCAAATGCTTCCCTTCCACAGATGTTAGGGAATTTGGTATGACATCATTCTTCTTCATACTCCATCATGGCCAGACTTCCCATTTAGGAATCCAATGGTGATCAGCAATTCTCACCCCATGACCTTCAACACAACTTTCTACAATTAAGTTGTAAATACATATGATGATGTCTCAACATCTCTCTCAGTCATATGGATTTCACCCTTAACTATGGTTCTGGAGATAACACCATAGTAATCCATACATCACTCTTGAAGGAAGCACAGGAGAATCAACCATCAGTAGCTGATCAATCTTCAAGACCATATCAAAATAGATGCAGAGCATGCACACCTCAAGATGCTTCTTCTTATATGCACAATATCCAGACCTCCTGTCTGACTTAAATGTGATAGATATTGTTCTTATGAACCTAAAGAGGATATTCCCTCTAAATGTTATCTATAGCATACTTCAAAAAACAAGGTATCAACATACCATAACCAGTCTGCTTCTTCCAATCCATCAAGACACGGGGATGCCCTACCAATGTTCCATTATGTGAGGACGCCACATAATTGAACCCCGAAAAAGATAACCAAGGAAAGCCAACTCCTCCTTGCTATAGACAAAAAACTGAAATTTCTCATCTTTGGTGGATTAGATGACACTTCAGGATGTGCAAAAACTAATCAACCACTTAGGTTGATACATCTCCAATGCACACGTCCTTTACTATAACAGAACAAGAGTTCCATGTTCTCCTAGACTTGATAAGAGATATCAAGTTTGAGTAAATAACATTTATCATGTTTAAGAGAGACATCAGCCAAACTCGTTGAGAAAAATAAATTCTCAACACAAAGATGTCAAGAAATTATATCTAACATCTCTTCAAGAATCTTCAACTCCAGCTTTGAGATTCTTCTTCATCAACTAATAAGAGTACCTTGAGAATCAACCATTATCCTCCTCTTAATAGCAGTACACATGTGGTTAGTGCACACCACCATTACTCCCCTCAAACATAATTTGTTCTATGGCCATAAACAAGATTCCATAAATCTGGCTCCTTTGACCAGATGAATATCCCAGATGACAGGGAGAATGTCATTGACATATGACATTTATGTTCAAGGATCCTGGCTAACACAACTATATTGGACACTAGAGCTCAACCTCTACACTTCTACTAACTTGGATCAGAAATAAACTGAACAAAGAAGTGACCAATTTGGTTGATCAACATTCAACCAGTCCAGCAATCTAAGACATGTTTTCTGGATAAAACATCTTAGATCCACAACCCAAATGCCTCCTCTTCCAAATCAGAAGTAGGTTCTAAACATATGTGATAATCACACATTTTTTTAGCACCCAGAGCATCTGTTATGCCACAGGGTTCTGCACACCTGCTGACATGATGTCCCAACATCTGGTAGGACATCAGTTCCCTTCTATTGGAACACAAAGTCGAGCTTGGTTATGAAGCCATTACTGCTTCCAGGAAATCACAACATCCCTTGATCACCTTTAAGATCTTTAAAATTAGTCCAAGCTCCAGCTACACCAACAACAATAAGACTCATAGTCACTTTCCTAATTAGGTCGAGAAATAGGAAGACTCCTTTAGAAACCAAAATAAATGGCCCAATCCTTTCTTCAATAATCTATCAAATAAATGACACGTTTCTTGAAAAATACATCAACCACACACTAAAGTGCCTTTATGAGTGGACTTGAGAAATAAAATTCAAGTATCTTTGGCAACTTTATATAGATGGTTGAAACAGTCGTTCATATATCCCATCACCATAGGATAACTCTGTTGAGGAGACCAAACCCTAATGCCCTTCCAAGAAGCAACAAGGGTTACATCAGATACCATGTGGCGGAACAAACAACAACAACTCCTCAACATTCTTCAGGGACAACAAACCCTTTCACATAAACACCATACTCCATGTGAAATAGGTTAACATATGTTTGAAAATAAATCAAACCCCAACACAGCAGCTCACCACCAAAGCTACGGGCCTGATAACAACAGACAGGTCCAATACATATCATGTCATGAATAGTCCATCCTCCACTTTAAGGGACAATTCAAAAACAATATGAACTATCTAAGTTCAAACAACTTTTCAGTAGAACCTTCTACCTTGACCATGAAATAGAAAGAATCCCTGTTGGATCTCATCCAGAAACAGACAGGATGCCTGCTATAATACCAATTGAAAATATGGTATGACAGAACTCAGATGTCCTATGACATGTTGGGACATCTGATCTGACTTAAATATTATGGCAAGGATATAGTAGTTAAAAACCAGAACTGAAAAGCATAAACAACATATAGGAATAGTTAACTCAGTTCAAAACGACCTTCTTAATCTAGGGGTAAACCAAGCCAAGGATAAAGTCCACTATAATAGTATCAATTTAAATACCCTACATCAAACATACCATCTTATAGTCTTCTCACTTAATTACTACCTGTGCTAACTTTATATCTAAGACTCACCTAGATATGAGGCCCTCCCCAATCCCTCATTAATCACAGACGTCGATTGGACAAACAGGAAGACACACTTCCATGACAGTAAAACAGAAGACACACTTCCATGAAAATACCTAGCCAAGAATCTTGACTAAGAACACAACTTGGAGTTCCTTACAAGATTCCACCAAGAACAATACTCAACTCATTACCTACAAGCTTCTGAGTGAGAACACAAACCAACTCTCCTAGAGAGCGGAACAAAGACAAAGCCTTAATGATCTACTTCTTGGACCTGTGTATTTTCTAGGTTACAAACACTTCCATTTATAACCTTTTCCCAACTGGATTTAGGTCTTCAATCATAGCTCATTGGCAGTTACAATTCTGCAGAAACTTCTGCTACAAAATAGGTCTTCAATCAAATCCTTCCTAAATTATCTCCATATTTAGAAAGTCAATATTCTTATAATAGTACATCTGATTTTCTGGTTAATTCATATTGATCTGATCTTTAATTTTTGATGACACCTTTTCTGAGCTGCATATCTGATGTCTAATTATTGAAGCAAAAGCTTATATCAGTACATATGATTTTGACATTGAATTCTGTATTTTTGATCTCTTGAATTATGATCTCTGAATTGAGCTAAAAGCAACAACTTATGTCAGCTACATATTAGTTTATGATCTTGAATTCTTTCCTTTCTGATCTCTTGAATTCTGATCTTTGGATTGAGCTGGAAGAAACAACTTATGTCAGCTATATCATGGTTTCTGATTATGAATTATTTCTTTTTGATATCTAAGATCTTTATTTCTAATATCTTGAGATCTTCAATTCTAAGCTGTGATTTCTGATATCTTTGTTTCTGAGCATCACCATTTTTGATATCTTCATTCTTGATATTGAGCTGTAAGAAAAAGCTTTTAACAGCTACTTCTTTGATTTCTGATATCTTAACTTCATAGCTCTTGATTCTGATGCTGAGATGATCTTTGAATTTTGGTTTCTTGGCTCTTTGATTTCTGATCTAGAATCACAAGTTCTTCTTAGAATCATATTGAGGTTCTTTTCTTGGCGAACCATTCAACGTTCAATAGAACTACTGATATTTCATTAGAAATGAACTCAATGGTTTTATTTTTTAATGCTAAAGTGATTATGATGATATCTTGATTAAGACTATCCAAAATTCTAATATTTGCACACTTAATGAAACCATTAGAACTAAAATTATTCTACATAAAACATATGCATTGTTATCATCAAAACATATAGATTTAAACACAAATCCAAATCTTGTTCTAACATGGATCACATGCGAGGGATCTGGAATGTATCTCCTCAATTGAGACACATGAAATACATCATGGAGATTCGCAAGCAACGGTGGTAAGGTAACCCGATAGGCCACCTCACATATCTTCTCTAAAATCTGATTGGACCAATAAAATGCAGTGTAAGCTTTCGAGACTTCAAAGCCCTTCCAACATCAGTTGCTGGAGTAACTCTCAAAAACACATGATCTCCCACCTGGAACTCAAGTGATTTTCTCCTCTTATCATGATAAATCGTCTAACAACTCTGAGAAGCTTTCATCCTCTCTTGGATCATCTTTATCTATCCAGTCATCTCTTGCACAATTTCAAGTCCAAGCACAACACTCTCGCATGACTCATACCAACACAATGGAGTTCTACATCACCTACCATGCAACGCTTCATACGACGCCATGCCAATACTTGCATGAAAAATGTTGTTGTATGTAAACTCAATCAATGGAAAATTAATATCCCAAGCTCCTCCATGGTATAACACATAAGCCCTCAACAAATCTTCCAACAACTGGCCATCTGTTTGCGGATGATATGTGGAACTCAACCTCAATTTAGTATCAAAAGCATTATGCAAACTTTCACAGAATTTCGATGTAAACCTCGAATATCTATATGATACGATACTCAAAGGTATCCCATACAATCTCATAATATCCTCAACATACATCTCATCCAGCTTCTTCATAGAATGATTGACTTTCATCGGCAAGGAATGAGCCGACTTAGTAAACCTGTCCAGTATCACTCAAATAGAATCACTGCCCTTAGCAGTCTTCGGCAAACCCGACACAAAATCCATGGAAATACTATCCCACTTCCATTCTGGAATATTCAGTTTTTACATTAAACCCGAAGATTTCCAATGTTCAATCTTCGACTTCTGACAACTAAAATAAGCGTAAACGAATTCAACAACTTCCTTTTTCATACCAGGCCACCAAAAAACTTTTTCAAGTCTTGGTATATCTTTGTAGCACCCGGATGAATACTTAACCCACTTATATGCCCTTCTTCAAGAATACTCCTCTTAAATTCTAGCACATCTGGAACACAAAGTATATCATCGAATCTCATTACTCCATTCTCATTAATCCTGAATTCACCTCAGTTACATTGGTTAATCAAGGTCAACTGATCCACCAACTTCAAATCATACTTATGAACATCCCAAATTTCTTCAAGGATGTCAATAGTCAGTTTCAACACTCCCAACCTTACACTATTAGGAGTCTCTTCACACACCAAGCTCATATATCTTAATTGTTTGATCGTTTCTAACTCTCGAACCATAAGCATCGACATACTTAACGATTTTGTACCTAACGCATCATCTACCACATTTTCTTTACCCAAATGGTAACTCAAATCAAAGTCATAATCTTTCAACAACTCAAGTTATCTTCTCTATCTCATGTTTAACTCTTTCTGATCAAACAAGTACTTCAAAATCTTGTGATCACTAAACACTTCAAATTTAGAGCCAAAAAGATAATGTCTCCAAATCTTCAACACAAACCCCACATTTTCTAACTCTAAGTCATGCGTAGGATAATTCCTCTCATGAACTTTCAGTTGTTTAGAAGCGTAAGCAACAACCTGTCCATTTTATATTAGCAAACCACCAAAACCCATCTTAGACGCATCATAATACACCACAAAAGACTCGCACGAATTAGGAAAAACCAATACCAAAGCGATCGTCAACTTCTTCTTCAATTCCACAAAACTATATTCACATGAAACATCCGATACATAAGCTTGACCCTTTCAAGTCAACTGAGTTAAAGGTAACACTGTGATACGGTGGGAGAACTAACTTGAGGATTTTGTGTTTTATCGCAAATGTTGCAGTTAGCAAGAGTCGCCACCGACTTTTATTTTATCCAAAAGGAAAGGTGAAAAAGCACAGGAAAGACCTTTGAGATTGTTTCTTGAGTTCGGGGGGTAGATTATGAAAAGGGAAGGTATTAGCACCCTTTTCATCCATGGTTTTCCATGGGCTCTTAGTTACTTGCTAGATCACTTGCTTTTGTTGTTCGAAAATGTGTTTGGTGTGGTTTTGAAATTATTTTGTAAAAGAGGCCATTCGTTTAAGAAATCTTTGTAAAGATTCTCGTTCATAAGAATGTATACAAAGAAGTTTGTATTTTTTGAAAATGTTTTCAATATTTGTAAAATGTTTGGAAATGTGTGTGTTTGTTTTTAAGATAGCAAGGATAGTTGTTTGGAAATAGAGCAAGTAACTAGAAGTAATCTACCTACTCAAATGTCTTTCTTGTGCAATTTCTATTCCTTTGACATTGTTGTCTTACCATTGATTTGGTAAGCAACCCTACCTTTGGATGTAAACGGGACGGGCATGGGTCACGGTATAACCATGATTAGCAATATTTCAAAGTATCTTAGCATTTTTGACGGACCAAGATCATTTTGTAAGGCAACTTTGAATAGCGTCATCGAGGGACTATGATCTCATATTTGTTTGTTTTGCCAAGATACTTCGCATGTGTAATATGGACATTTTTGTATAACACAAACAAGTGGAGAAACCCTAAAGATGCTTGTGTGCAAGTGTATTATTTTCATGCCTTGATTTTGTCTTGTATTAGGGTTTTCTATTTGTTTTGTTTTTATCTTGCCATACAAACCCTAATTACTAGCATGGTATATAAAGCGGTAAATTGCGAAATTTAAATATCCTACGCTATTACAACATTTTTATGGGAGGGGGGGAATACAAATTGTGAATGGGGATTTGCAATAATATAAATTTAATTAAACTATTACAACCAAATCGAATTTATACAAATATTGGAATAAACAAATACAATATTTAAATATGCAATATTATGTATATGCAAGAAAAGATTTTGTTTTATTTTTTATGTGAAAAGGAATTTTAACCTAATCCTAAAAATATATAAAAAAAGGAAATTATATCTTAAAAAAAGGTTAACCCTAACTTCTAGTTTGAAAGAAAATAAAGTTCTTATGTATTATTTTTATGTATTTTTTGTATTAAAAATAATGAATAATATTTTATGAAAATATTTAGTTTTTATACATGCCAAAATAAATATTTACAAGTATGGAATAAAAAGGAAATAAAACAAATTAAACTAAACCTATTTTATTTATGTTTACAAGTTTATTTAAGAAACATAATTAATATATATAGTTTAATAATAATATTTTTTATGTAAAAATAAAATAACATAAACAAAATACAATATTTATCAAGTTTTATATTTTTCATGATTTGATGTATTAAAGAAAATATTTAATAAAACAAAAAAAATAAAATAAAACAAATAAACAAAATAGTTGGGCCAGGGGTGTTGTAAGGAGACAGAGAGTAGTATGTTAGCAAAAACACTAAGGCCCAAAGAAACAAACCCATCTTGCAAAACAGCAAAAAATGGAAATGGAAAAATATGAAGAAAAAAAACAAAAGGTAGCGCCAAGGTTCGAACCCATGACCTGGGTCTCACCAGCGCGCTACCTTGCCATTGGGGTGGCTATACATCCGTTGATTTATATGAAACAATAAAAACATAACACAAACAATGTCCTTGCTCTGTACTTCATCTTCTTCCTCAAGCTGGCCAGAAGCTCTGTAACTTTCTCATTTCTCCATGAAAATGAAAACTTCGAACATGAAAATGGTAGTACTCATTCCCATGATTTCAACTATGTAAATCATGTAAGCTAACAATCAAAGATCAAAACGAATTTTAAAAGCCCTAAATTTAAACCTAATTTTTCTAGGAACTTCATGTTCAAAATTCTCTCAACTCAGGCCAAATAAATGCAAGTTATATATATGTACAGCTTCGTAGTAATGATATCTACATTGTTTATTCACAAATCGTGGCCAATGGATGCCTGTATGAAGAGATAGAAATTGAGATTCTTACCTCTTTTAGCTGAGATCATGAATGGAGTTTGAGTGATATTTAGGAAGGCCTGAAGGTTGCTTTAGCTTTCTTGAACCTCCCTGAGTATGTTCCAACCCTTACCTTGCTTTGAAAGTGTCTAAAACTCTCTATTCCAGTCAACCTGCAAACTTGGAAAACAAAAATGGCAGAAGAAAGAAAAGGAGTTACAGTGGAAGGATGATGGTATGGATAACTTAGATATGAAGTAGGTAAAGTGCTTGAATGATTGAAACTTGAAACGCACGAGCAAATTGATGGATTGCTATGCTTGGACACAAACTGCAAGTTTTGACAGTTTTTTGGTGATATGGAGTTTTGGAATGTTTCAGCCCTTTTTTTAATCATTCTCAACTGTAATATGTTTGTGTATTAGTATGGAAAAGGTTTCAAGTCAGCTCTTCAATAGATCCTTGAGTTGTAGCCTTTTTACACACTTTCTTACTTTTGAAGCAAAGTGAAGGGACAAGTCTTCACATGCTTGTACTGGCTTGCTTGGAGTTGGTATGAGCTCTATACAAGTTTCCTTAGGTCTGTAGTACTTGTGTGTGCAGATAAGACAGGTTCAATGCTCAAGAATTGGAAAGTTGCAAAAGTGAACCTTTTCCAAAATGGCAATGCCAACTTTGTGCCATTTATGGAATTACAACATGGATAAAGACTCTAAAGCTTGGATTAAAGCTTTTTCAACTGAGTAAGCATTGAATTATGGAGTAAGAAACAATTTTGGGACCTGTAAAGCATGGATTAGGCAGCATAGGTACTGATTTGAATTTTGTTCTTCATGAAATGGCTTGAATTCAAAGTGAGAAATTGCCAACTTCATCTCTTTGATTCTCCCTACTCAAAAATGATCTCAAGGAGTTCTTGGACATTTTAGAAATCTTGCAGTGTGCTCTATAACTCATCTTTGAAATGCATTTCAATATTCCTCTTGTAACTAGGTGAAAAATGGCCATGAAGTTGGGTCCAAAACCTGCCTAAATTAGGGCAAAATTTCACTAAGTTATTTAGTTCATGAGCATGTATTCATAAATTTATATCTTGAGATCCAAGCATCTTTAGGGAAAATGTGTGAAGCAAAGTTGTATATTTCATGGATATCTACAACTTTCATGTTGGGAACTTTCTTTGAATCATCTTGTATCATGATGGAAATTTGGCTTAAAGTTGAGAAAAAATAAGAAATTTTCTATACTTAGAAAAATTTCTAAGTTAAGAAAATTTCAAATTTCAAAACAAAATCTTCAATCTTTGATTTCTTGATGAAAAATTTTCACATTTTGACATGTTTTGATGAATTATGATCCTTGACACTTGATTTTGACCAAAAAGACAAAGTTTGACTTTTCAGTGTACAGTTGACTTTTGATCAGTTGACGGCAAATTTCATCTGTCTATCCAATGGATTTCTAATGTTTTAAAATATGTAATTAGGTCAAGATGATACAAATTAACCCTTGAAATCATGCTTCAACTCAATTGGTCATTTGCTAGGTCAACATCAGAAATTGTCCTTTCTTAGTCAAAACCCTAATTTTGACCATTTTGCCCTTTTGATGATTTGATCAAATTTCTTGAGGATTTATGGTCCAAACTTGATCAAATGATAAATATGAGCCTAAAATGTTGATGTTGATCAAAAATTATGAAGTTTGACTGTAAATTGGCCATGGTTGACTGTTTCCTCAATACAGCTGGTTTTTAGGTCAACTATCCAATTGACTGATAAAAAATGTGGTTCAGAGCTTGAAACTTGTCATGAACAATCTTAGGGGTCCATAATGATGTTTGAAAGTCATATGAAGCATTGATAGTCCAGAAATCCTTGTGCAAACTCAAACCCTAGTTTTGGATCAACAGTGTAAGATGAGATGTCTTGAGTTGATCAAACCCTAATTCAGTCTTGAGTCAAAGAGATCTTGTGAGGAAATTCTTGATAAGTGAGAGGGAAAATTTTGGGGTACAATAGCTGCCCCTGTTCAATCTTCTTAAACCTGAATAGTTAGATTGGCGAGTTTTTCCATTCGTGACTCGAAGGTGAAAGATGATTGGACACTAGAGTGCCCATAAATTTGCACTCGATGATGTGTAGTTGAGGGAATGGGCTAAAACATGCCATTTAGAGAAGTGATAAAATCTTGTCGGAGATGGGCTTGTAGATGCCATCCAAAAATGTTTGTAAGTTGTAAGCTGAAAGAATAAGCATTAGAATTGCGTCTGTTCCTAGAGCGTATCTGAACTGTATCTGAAAGGTGATTCTGAATGAGTATCAGAATGGCGTCCCTGTCTGGAGTGTATCCGCACTATATCTGAAGTCTGAATCTGAATGAGTATCATAATGGAATCCGTGTCTGGAGCATATCCGTACTGTATCTGAAAGCTGAATTTGAAAGAGTATCAGAATGGCATCCGTGTCTAGAGCATATCCGAACTATATCTGAACTTGAAATCTGAATGAGTATCAGAATGGCATCCGTGTCTGGAGTGTATCTGAACTTTATCTGAACTTGAAATCTGAATGAGTATCAGAAAGTCATCTGTGTCTGGAGCGTATTTGAACTGTATCTTAACTTGAAATTTGAATGAGTATCAGAATGGCATCCGTGTCTGGAGCGTATCCAAACTGTATCATGATTGCATTTTTTTAATGGTAGCTATTTAATCTTATCCTGAAAAGGGTAAAATGTTAGCTGAAACAAAGTTATATTGCATGAAATGTATGATGCAATGTATTTGCTTTATCAATGTTTATGATATGTGGATTTAATGTATGCGCATGTAAGCTGATTTGCTGTATTGCTGTTTGATTGAGGAAAATAAATCCCTGAACGCTGCTAAGGCTATGTTGAATTTTCATATCTTGAAGTTTGAAGTACTGACAAACTCTTGTTGAGGGAAGTAAATTATGTTGTGAGGGCAATTCCATGTACTACTTGTAAGATTGGTTTGGGGAATCTTGAGAAATTTGACGATTTCTACTGGGGATTAATAATTTGAAAATTGTTCTGCTGGCGATTTAAATGACGTACTGTAGGGGATTACTTATGGAATAGCCTAAGAGACGTTTTCCTGTCCTTCCAACCTATCAGTAATTGTCTCTCTTATTTTATTTATTTGTAAACAGTAATTATGTTCAAATGCATATGTTCATCAATGAATCATTGGACATTTTTGCAAACAAAACATAAGAATAAAGAAAATACAAATAGTTTTTTTTTTGCACTTTCAAAGGGGTATCTTTGTATTGATTTTGAATAAGTATTTTGTACAAAAGAGACAAACATTCTAGTAAGAGAATGGTGCCATAAAACAAGAAAAATTCATACAAAGGAAGAGAGATATATGTAATAATCCCATGGGGTTCCCATTCTGCTATAGCCTTCGTATCTCTGAGCATCTTATTCATTTGTTTCTTCGTCTGAAGATGATTGAATTGATCAGAACCTCTGAGTTCGTCAGTGGAAGTCAAAGGTTGTCTGTAAAGTAATCCGACGGGACATAGTCATAGGCTTTGATTCCCTAACTTTTGCCTGGACCACCCTTTCGGGTTTTCAGTCCACCGGGAAACCCTTTTTTGCCCAAGTCGCCCTTTCGGGTTTTCAACTTGCCGGGTGTACAGATTTTTTATTTTATCCCTAACTTTTGCCCGAACCTCTTTGGTTCACCGGGATGCCCTTGTTTTTCCTAGGTGTGTCAACCTAGCGGGTCTCTTATGCGTAGTATCTTTTGACTATGTTTACATTCACATGGTGTGGCAGGTCATTACCGTCCATGGTGGTCAAGATCATTGCCCCACCGGAGAATATGTTCTTGATTACAAATGGTCCTTCATAGGTAGGAGTCCATTTGCCCCTGGGATCACTTTGTAGAAAGAAGATACGTTTGATCACTAGATCCCCAACATGATATACTTGGCGTCTGACTTTCTTATTGAAAGCCTTGATCATCCGTTTTTGATACATTTGACCATGGCAAACAGCAGTAAGTCTCTTTTCATCAATTAAGTTCAGTTGATCAAGTCGAGTTTGGATCTAATCATCTTCATTCAAACATGCGTCCTTCATAATCCTTAGAGAGGGGATCTGAACCTCAATAGGCAAGACAGCCTCCATGCCATAAACCAAAGAATAGGGTGTTGCCCAGTTGACGTGCGAGCTGTGGTACGGTACCCGTGGAGAGCGAATGGTAGCATCTCATGCCAGTCTTTGTATGTGACTGTCATCTTTTGTATGATCATTTTAATGTTTTTATTTGCAGCTTCGACAACACCATTCATCTTTGGCCGGTAGGGGGAAGAATTGTGATGATGAATCTTGAATTGCTCGCACAAGGCGGTGATCATAGTGTTGTTGAGATTTGTACCATTGTCAGTGATGATCCTTTCCGGGATACCGTACCGGCAAATAAGGTTTTGCTTGATGAAACGGGCAACAATATTCTTGGTAACGGAAGCGAAGGAAGCTGCTTCCACCCACTTGGTAAAATAGTCAATGGCCACCAGGATGAAGCGGTGTCCATTGGAGGTTGTAGGCTTGATCTCTCCAATCATATCAATTCCCCACATAGCAAAGGGCCAAGGAGTCGTCAAGACATTCAGAGGAACCGGAGGTACGTGGACCTTGTCAGCATAAATTTGACACTTATGACAGGTCCGAGAGTGTTGATAGCAATTTGTTTCCATGGTAGACCAATAATAGCCTGCCCGTAGGATTTTCTTAGCCATCGTATGCCCACTGGAGTGAATGCCAAAAGTAACTTCATGTAATTCATCCATGATCTTTTCCACTTCAACCTTATCCACACACCAAAGCAGAATGGAGTCATGATTACGTTTGTACAGGATGCCATTACTAAGGAAGAACTTAGCAGAAAATCTCCTTAAGAACTTTTTATCATTGATTGAAGCTCCTTCTGGATATTCTTGAGCCTCGAGATACCTCTTGACTTCATGAAACCAAGGCTGGTCCACTACCTCTTCAGTATTAATCTCTTGACAATGTGCTGGTTCATCCATTCGTTCGATGGTGATCTAAGGAGCCTCGTTATCCCAATTAAGTTTAAACATAGATGACATTATGGATAGAGCGTCTGCTAGCTGATTTTCTTCTCGCGGGAAATGCTCGAAGGTAATCTTCTCAAAATGTGGTAGCAATGTCAAAACATGTTCTTTGTAAGGGATAAGGTTTGGGTGCTTAGTGTCCCCTTCCCCTTTGATCTGTCTGATAACCAAAGCTTAATCTCCAAACACGTCTAAGGATTTGATTCCCAAGTCTATGGCAGCTCTGAGACCAAAGATGCATGCTTCGTATTCCACCATGTTGTTTGTACAGTTGAAGCAAAGTCTGGCAGTAAAGGGAGTATGACACCCTTCTGGAGATATGAGTACAGCGCCGATACCATTACCAAGTGCATTGGATTCCCCATCAAAGAACAGGGTCCATCGGGATCCTTATTCAGGTCCGTCATATGGCCTGATTTATTCACAGTTGTCTAATGTCATGATGTCTTCATCCGGGAATTCAAACTTCATAGACGGATAGTCTTCTAAAGCTTGGTGAGCAAGGTGATCAGCCAATACACTGCCCTTTATAGCTTTCTGGGTAGTATACTGTATGTCATATTCTATTAGGATCATCTGCCATCTAGCTATCCTCACAGACAGAGCAGGCTTTTCAAAGATGTACTTTATCGGATCCATCTTAGATATCAACAAAGTAGTATGAGTCAGCATATACTGTCTTAGCCGGCGAGTAGCCCATGCCAGAGCGCAACAAGTTTTCTCGAGCAGTGAATATCTGGTTTCACATTCGGTAAACTTTTTGCTCAGGTAGTAAATAACGTGCTCTTTTCGGCCAGACTCGTCATGCTTCCCCAATACACACCCCATTGAGTTCTCTAGAACGGTCAGATACATGATCAGTGGTCTTCCCTCGACTGGTGGCATCAAAACAGGAGGCTCTTGTAAGTACTCTTTTATCTTGTCAAAATCAATCTGGCATTCATCATTCCATCTGACTACTTGATCTTTCTTCAATAGTTTGAATATTGGCTCACAAGTAGCTGTTAGGTGAGAAATGAATTTGGAAATATAGTTCAGGCGTCCCAAGAATCCTCTGACTTCCTTCTCAGTATGAGGAGCAGGCATTCCTTGTATCGCTTTAACCTTGGCAGGGTCGACCTCAATACCTTTGTTACTGACGACAAAACCTAAGAGTTTACAGGACCGTACTCCGAATGTGCACTTGTTTGGGTCCAACCTTAGTTTATACTTCTTCAATCTCTCAAACAACTTTTTCAAGTGATCAAGGTGCTCTTCTTCTGTTTTTGATTGGGCTATTATATCGTCTACGTAGACCTCTATTTCATGATGTATCATGTCATGAAACAAAGCTACCATGGCGCGCCAATAGGTTGCCCCAACATTCTTCAGTCCGAATGGCATCACTTTGTAGCAGAATGTGCCCCACTGTGTGACAAATGTAGTTTTCTCCATGTCCTCAGGTGCCATTTTGATTTATTGTAACCTGAGAATCTGTCCATGAAGGAAAACACTTTGTGCTGCACCATATTATCAACCAGGACATCGATGTGGGGGAGTGGAAAATCATCTTTAGGTCTGGCCCTATTCAAATCTCTATAGTCCATGCACATTCGTACTTTACCGTCCTTTTTAGGCACGAGAACAATGTTGGCAACCCATTGGGGATAGGAAGTAACAGCCAAGAATCTGGCATTGAATTGTTTCATGACATCCGATTTGATCTTCTCTGACATGTCAGGCCTCATGCGGCAGACTTTTTGTTTTACTGGTGGACAGTCTTCTCTTGTTGGCATACGATGTACCACAATCTCTGTATCAAGTCCCAGCATGTCTTCATATGACCAGGCAAAGATCTCAACATAATCATGCAACAGCTGAATTAAACACTCCTTGACACTAGGCTCCAGATCGGCACCCACCTTGATTTATTTTTTATCCTCCTCGGTACCCAAGTTGATTGTATCCATCGGTTCCTCATGAGGCTGAATAGCTCTTTCCTCTTGTTGTAGTAGTCTAGCCAATTCCCCTGGTACTTCACAATCTCCCTCACCTTCGTCTTCAGCTTGGTAGATTAGATCCTCAGAGTCATAAAAGGCCATAGCAGTATCGTTACCCATGGGATCCGGAATGGAGGGGTACCTGCATTTGTGAGTGTGGGTGTGTGTAAGGGTATAGCCATCTTAAAAAATAAAATGTAAAAGAAAAACAATGAGCACAAAAAGTTTGTATGTGAAAAACGTCCATGATTCATTGAATGTCATATGAAGATGAAATAAAAACCCTTACAAATGGACCATTGTGCCTCGGGCAAGACACAAGGTTTTAAATGTGAGAATTGTTTGTGAATATTACAAGTCCAATAGAAATGTAAAAGATAAATTACTGAGGGATGAAATTTATTGGGACAAAGTCTCTGGCTTCCCAATTGTGAAGTCCTCCATTGACAATAGGAAATATCCAATCCTCCAAGCTGCAATCCTCTTCACCATCTTCCACTGCATTGACCTCTCGGTTGCTAATCCTCAAGGGTGTCCCTCCAGCACGGGCACGACGCACGGCCTTCTAAGCACTTGAAGTAAACCCTAAGCCAAACTTGTCAGGTTTGTACGGAATATCTGGAAGTTTTCCCCAGATGGTGCATCCACCTTCCTCTACTATTGCCTTGGCGTCCTTTAGAGATGACATCTGGAGCGGAGGTCTTGTAATCTTGGGGATCTGGGACACCGCCTTGGTTACTGCTACCTCTTGAGAGACTTCTTCGAAATGTTGAAAAGGAGTTTCAATGAATTCGCCGTCCAATTCCATATACCGGAAAGAATTAAGGTGGCTAATCATATACTCTTCCTCTCCATGGACTGTGATAATCTTTCCATGGACCAGATATTTCAGCATCTGGTGCAGTGTAGAGGTGACAGCGCCCGCATTATGGATCCATGGTCGTCCTAGCAGACAGGAGTAAGAGGGGCGGATGTCCATTACATAGAAGGTTGAGTTGAAAGTTTGAGTCCCAACCTTTATGGGGATATCTACCTCCCCGTGTACCATCCTCTTTGAGCCATCAAATGCTCTTACGACTATGTTACTGGGTTTCAACGTTAGTCCTTCGCAGTCTAGTCTGTCGAGAGCTTTCTTTGGTAAACATTAAAAGATGAACCAGTGTCCACCAAGACATGGGCCAGAGTTGTTCCTCTACATTCCACAGAGACATGCAATGCCTCGTTGTGATTTCTTCCCCTTGGTGTCAGATCAGCATCCGAGAATCATAGACAGTTATCTACCGTCAAACTGGCCACACAATCTTGAAATTGGTCAGCAGACGTCTCTTGAGGCACATGGGATGTCTTCAGAAACTTCACCAGAGCTTTCGCATGTGCCTCTGAGCACAGTAACAATGCCAACATGGAGATTTTGGAGGGAGTTTGCCCCAACTGTTTAACTACGTCGTAGTCACTCTTCTTTATTATTCTCAGGATCTCCTCCATTTCCTTCTTGGAGGTTCCAGGGATAGTCAGTAGTTGAGCCTTCATTCGGAAAAGCTCTTCTTGAATACTTTTTCCTCGAATTTCAGCATTAGGAGTGTTGGTAGGTATAACAGCAGGGGTTGTGTCGTCTTTGTCAATAGGAGCACTTGCAGATATGATTATTGGTACGGAGGTAACCTTCGGAGCAGCCACGGGTCCAAAAACTGCCTTTGGGGGAGGGGGGGCAATTTCTGGAGAGAAGATTCTACCGTTTCGGGTAATCTTACTGGTTCCGGCAATATTGATAATGTCGAAGTCTTCTTCTTCGGAGTTTATTTCTTCGGCGGACAGCCCATCTTGTTTGATGCCATGGTAGTAGATGTCTCCACCGTAATTCCACGGCATAGCTTTGTCTGATTCATACAGGACTGGCCCAGGCATAGTGATTATAAGAGGAGTAGTTTTTGGAACCGATGTAATCCTAACGGGTATTTTGGGGACCCTGGAAGAATTGGCGGAGATGGTTATGATTGAAATGTCTTTAACAGGAACAAGTAAAACAGGAGTACTTTCAAACAAAATCTCTTTGTTGTCTATCAAGCGTTGAATGCCTATTTTCAACAAAGGGCAAACAGTTGGTGAGGATAAGCAGAGATGGAAGCCTTCACTACAACCCGGGAATACACCGACTTTCAACAAGTTTTTCTTAATGATTGGGAGTGGAGTCAAGAGTTCATCAATTGTGGTAACAAACAAATCTTCTTATATTGCATTGGTGTTGTGACCATGCCTAGGCATAGGAACGGAAATGACGTTTGGCTTCTCGGGTGCATCAAACTCAATCTCTTTTGCATCTATAAGGTCTTGAATTTTGTTTTGCAGGGCCCAACAGTTGTTAGTGTCATGACCCGGACTTTCGGAATGATATGCGCATCTGGCATTTGGGTGATAATGAGGGGACACTGTGTTTGGGTTCTTTGGAGCTTCTTTTAAAGTTAGAAAATTGGATTTCAGAAGGTGCGGTAAAACCTAGGGTAGAGTCATATTAAATCTGGTGAATTGTCGGACCGGCCTTTCCACCCTCGGTTGATTACTTCTTGGTTGATCAGTTGTAGGCTTTGGGATCATAATAGCTCCTACCATTGGTCGGCGTTCAGCTCTCCCTTGGTTCCTTTGTGGATAAACAGCAGATACCTCCTTCTTCCTAGTGAAAGGCTTTCTCACAGCTGTAGAGGCAGATGAATCCTTCTGAATCTTTCCACTTTTTATGCCAGCTTCCACCCTCTCTCTGGTTAGTATTAACTCAGTAAATCCTACGGATGAGCTTCCAATCAGATGGTTGAAGAAAGGGCCCGATAGAGTTCCTAAGAACATATCCACCAACTCCCTTTCAGACAGAGGGGGTTGTACTCTCCCAGCTAGATCTCTCCATTTCTGCATGTAATCCTTGAAGCCCTCATTGGAAGCCATGGCCATACTCTGAAGTTGAGTACGGGTAGGCGCCAAATCTGCATTATACTGGTATTGCTTATAGAAAGCTGTGGCAAGATCTTCCTAGTTGTGGACATCGGCCCTTTCCAATTGGTAAAACCAATCGAGTTGTGTTCCAGATAGGCTATCTTGGAAAAAATGCACCCATATGTCTTTATCGGTGGAGTGCGGCTGGATCTTTCTCACATATGATCGGAGGTGCATCTTAGGACATGACACCCCATCATATTTTTCAAACAACGGCACTTTGAACTTCGGTGGGATCACAATTTCCGACACTAATCCCAATTCTTCAAAGTCTAGACCTGGCACCTTTAGTATTTCCATAGCACTCAAACGCTCTTCAAGATGTTTATACTTATCATCTGCTGGAGGATACTGTTCCTCAGAGTAGTCTTCCTCTTCTTCCTCCTCCTCTTCAGATTCTGACGGAACCGCTGTTTCTTTTCCTTTCCCTTCTCCTTCCCCATAAGTGGTTGCAAAATTCAAGGTTCTTCTAGTCTGTCCCTGAAACCTTCTCCCCATGTTCAAAACCCCAGTGGTCTTCTTTGTTTTCTTCTTTCTTTCTTCAGCTAACAGAGTCTTCAACTCTTCTTGCCCCTTGGCTAGGGTCATGAGCAACTGTTGAAACTGCGTGTTTTGAACTTGAAGATCTTTGACTGTCTATTCGAGATCCATCTTACTGAAATAAACATTAGAGAAATGAAGAAACTCGTTGCAAAAGACCTGTTTATGTTATCATGAATGATATGTGCATATGTAATGTTTTCAAGGATTTTTAAAGATTCAAGTTCGTTTTAGACAAAAAGAAACACACGTTATATTAATAAAATAGAGTTTGAGTAAATCAATTCCCCTTGGGCAAAATAATACAAAACTCTAAGATAAAAAAGTAGTGTGCATCCCCTTTGGTGCTATGTAGGCATTTAGAGTCTGCTCCTCATGAAGTAGCCTAGTGAATTCCAAAACCTTCTTCTCTCTTGCGTAGAATTGGGATCCGAAAGTATCTCTCTCTCCTTTGAGCTGTATCCAATCCCTTTGTAGGTCTTCAAGAGATGTGGGCATGTCAGGATGTAGGATAGTGTATGGAACTTCTCCTTCCTTAACAGGCTCAATGATCACCGGGAGAATGGAAGGATAAGGCATCATAAGACTTTGAGTCCTGGTTCGTACCCACTTAAGGTAAGGCTCAAGAGGGATGGAATTCTTGTGTCCCAAAGTCTTGCTATCCACCTTGTTTAGCATCCTCCATGCTCGGATGAATCTCTAGCGAAGACCTTGATCGTCGTTGTCATTGTCGAATACCAAGCCTTGAATCAGCATCTCGTGTGGGCCATCCCTTCGAGCATAACCAAACTGTCTTAGAGCTAAGCATGGGTTGTAGGTGATGCCTCCCATAATTCCAAGTAGAGGGACATTAGGGAATTCCCCACAACGGTCAACAATGATAACATTCTCTTTGGATCGAGAGCACCAATGGGTATCTGAATGTTTGAGCATCATTAACCTTTGTGACCACCTTAATCCTTGCTCATTCTTTAAGAATGATTGGGGAAGATGAGAAATAAACCATCTTTCCAGGAGAGGAGTGGAACACATAAGGACACCTCTTTTCCTCATTGTACGAGTGTGAAAAGAGTGTAGGATATCACCTAGCAATGTAGGCACCGAATTGCGTGACATGAAGATTTTGACGGCACTCACATCTATGAGTTGGTCAGGATTGGGGAACAAGACCATCCCATAGATAAGAAGAGCCACAATTTCCTCAAAAGCTTGCAAGTCTAAGGAATTCCAACAGCTTTGGGCTTTCTCAAATAGAAACTTTGCTAAGAAGCCTTTGACACCACTTTTAGTTTCCCAATGAGTTGTGATATCAGATGAGTGCAAGTGTAGAGCTTGAGCAATCTCTTCTGTATTTTGGTCTCTTTCCGTACCGTTGAAAGGTAGTTGATTGAGAATGGGAATCCTCAAGAGTTGAGATAATTCTTCCAAAGTATGCACAAGCTGATAGTCGGGAAACGTGAAGCAATGGTGCAAAGGATCAAAGAATTGGAAGAACTCCTTCATCATATCCTCGTCTGTGTTAGAGGTGACCAAGTTTAGTAGACGACCATGTCTCTCGGTGAATGAAGAGTTCTCAGGGATCCTTGAAGCTAGCTCCTTAAGTCGTGGAGGAATTCTTACAAGGTTGACTTGGATAGTTTTCCTGCAAAGTGAATCCATATCCTACAAAACAAGAACAAAGATGAACCTCCAAAATCCTTGAAATGGTTAGTGAATGCATATGATGTTCATGATGTCCATGATGTTATGCACAAGTATGTATATACAAGCAAAACAAAAAAGTTCTTAGTTTAGGCTTGCATGGGGTTTTATAGGTAAGTACCCTCTTGAAGTTTAGTTGGCTTAAACCTGTCCTAATAATAGTAACCGGATTCTAAGGAGCTCAATATCACTGGATTGTTTCCTTGGTCATTGTTTCAGCTCAAGCCTCTTTAATGGCGACCGAAATATCCCAAGAAACCAACCCTTAATGAGTGTAGTATCGAGTATCTACCAACTTCGGACTGCACCAAATCCGGTCATCTCACTACATCCTAAAGGCCAAGTTGGACAAGTAAAGGGTTCTAGAAGTTCATTAGTGCTTCATGACATCACTCAGCGGCCCCGTATTCTCTTTAATTGACTCAAAGGCTACCGGTACCCACAAATATGTCACACTAACATAGTTATTTCTTAGACCATGTCGGTATACCCCGCACAGTTTCCAGAATGTATTGCTATTTACCTATAATGTTTCCCAAATTCGGGTAGAGGATTCAAACCCAAACAAAGAACCATAATGTAAAGCAAACAAGTCAAACAATGTAAGCAAATAAATTTGATCTAGCCCTAAGGTAACCCCACTTTTATAATTTCCCTAGCAGAGTCGCCAGTTTTATCCAAAAGGAAAGGTGAAAAACCACAGGAAAGACCTTTGAGATTGTTTCTTGAGTTCGGGGGGTAGATTATGAAAAGGGAAGGTATTAGCACCCTTTTCATCCATGGTTTTCCATGGGCTCTTAGTTACTTTCCTGATCACTTTATTTTGTTGTTTGAAAATGTGTTTGGTGTGGTTTTGAAAGTATTTTGTAAAAGAGGCCATTTGTTTAGGCAATCTTTGTAATGATTCTCGTTCGTAAGAATGTATACAAAGATGTTTGTCTTTTTTGAAAATGTTTTCAATGTTTGTAAAATGTTTGGAAATGTGTGTGTTTGTTTTGAAGATAACAAGGATAGTTGTTTGGAAATAGAGCAAGTAACTAGAAGTAATCTACCTACTCAAATGTCTTTCTTGTGCATTTTCTATTCCTTTGACATTGTTGTCTTACCATTGATTTGGTAAGCAACCCTATCTTTGGATGTAAACGGGACGGGTGTGGGTCATCGTATAACCATGATTAGCAATATTGAAAAGTATCTTAGCATTTTTGAGGGACCAAGATCATTTTGTAAGGCAACTTTGAATAGCATCATCGAGGGACTATGATCTCATATTTGTTTGTTTTTCCAAGATACTTCGCATGCGTAATATGACCATTTTTGTATAAGAAAACCAAGTGGAGAAACCCTAAAGATGCTTGTGTGCAACTGTATTATTTTCATGCCTTGATTTTGTATTGTATTAGGGTTTTCTATTTGTTTTGTTTTGATCTTGCCATACAAACCCTAATTACTAGCATGGTATATAAAGCGGTAAATTGCGAAATTTAAATGTCCTACGCTATTACAATATTTTTATGGGAGGGGGGAATACAAATTGTGAATGGGGATTTGCAATAATATAAATCTAATTAAACTATTACAACCAAATCGAATTTGTTAAAATATTGGAATAAACAAATACAATATTTAAATATGCAATATTATGTATATGCAAGAAAATATTTTGTTTTATTTTTTATGTGAAAAGGAATTTTAACCTAATCCTAAAAATATATTAAAAAAAGGAAATTATATCTTAAAAAAGGTTAACCCTAACTTCTAGTTTGAAAGAAAATAAAGTTCTTATGTATTATTTGTATTAAAAATAATGAATAATATTTTATGAAAATATTTAGTTTTTATATATGCCAAAATAAATATTTACAAGTATGGAATGAAAAGGAAATAAAACAAATTAAACTAAACCTATTTTATTTATGTTTACAAGTTTATTTAAGAAACATAATTAATATATATAGTTTAATAAAAATATTTTTTATGTAAAAATAAAATAACATAAACAAAATACAATATTTATCAAGTTTTATATTTTTCATGATTTGATGTATTAAAGAAAATATTTAATAAAACAAAAAAATAAAATAAAACAAATTAACAAAATAGTTGGGTCAGGGGTGTTGTAAGGAGACAGAGAGTAGTATGTTAGCAAAAACACTAAGGCCCAAAGAAACAAGCTCATCCTGCAAAACAGCAAAAAATGGAAATGGAAAAATATGAAGAAAAAAAACAAAAGGTAGCGCCAAGGTTCGAACCCATGACCTGGGCCTCACCAGCGCGCTACCTTGCCACTGGGGTGACTATACATCCATTGATTTATATGAAACAACAAAAACATAACACAAACAATGTCCTTGCTCTGTACTTCATCTTCTTCCTCAAGCTGGCCAGAAGCTCTGTAACTTTTCTCCATGAAAATGAAAACTTCCAACATGAAAATGGTAGTACTCATTCCCACGATTTCAACCATGTAAATCATGTAAGCTAACAATCAAAGATCAAAACGAATTTTAAAAGCCCTAAATTTAAACCTAATTTTTCCAGGAACTTCAAGTTCAAAATTCTCTCAACTCAGGCCAAATAAATGCAAGTTATATATATGTACAACTTCATAGTAATGATATCTACATTGTTTATTCACAAATCATGGCCAATAGATGCATGTATGAAGAGATAGAAATTGAGATTCTTACCTCTTTCAGCTGAGATCGTGAATGGAGTTTGAGTGAGATTTCGGAAGGCCTGGAGGTTGCTTTAGCTTGCTTGAACCTCCCTGAGTGTGTTCCAACCGTTACCTTGCTTTGAAAGTGTCTGAAACTCTCTATTCAAGTTAACCTGCAAACTTGGAAAACAAAAATGGCATAAGAAGGAGAAGGAGTTACAGTACAAGGATGATGGTCTGGATCACTTAGATATGAGGTAGGTAAAGTGTTTGGATGATTGAAACTTGAAACGCACAAGCAAATTGATGGATTTCTATGCTTGGACACAAACTGGAAGTTTTGACAGTTTTTTGGTGATATGGAGTTTTGGAATGTTTCAGCCCTTTTTTTTAATCGTTCTCAACGGTAATTGTTTGTGTATTAGTATGGAAAAGGTTTCAAGTCAGCTCTTCAACAGATCCTTGAGTTGTAGCCTTTTTGCACACTTTCTTGCTTTTGAAGCAAAGTGAAGGGACAAGTCTTCACATGCTTGTACTGGCTTGCTTAGAGTTGGTATGAGCTCTATACAAGTTGCCTTAGGTCTGTAGTACTTATGTGTGTAGAGAAGACAGGTTCAATGCTCAAGAAGTGGAAAGTTGCAAAAGTGAACCTTTTCCAAAATGGAAATGGCAACTTTGTGCCATTTATGGAATTACAACTTGGATAAAGACTCTAGGGCTTGGATTAAAGCTTTGCCAACTGAGTAAGCATTAAATTATGGAGTAAGAAACAATTTTGGGACCTGTAAAGCATGGATTAGGCAACATAGGTACTGATTTGAATTTTGTTCTTCATGAAATGGCTTGAATTCAAAGTGAGAAATTGCCAACTTCATCTCTTAGATTCTCCCTACTCAAAAATAATCTCAAGGAGTTCTTGGATATTTTGGAAAGCTTGCAATGTACTCTATAACTCATCTTTGAAATGTATTTCAATATTCCTCTTGGAACTAGGTGAAAAATTTCCATGAAGTTGGGTCCAAAACCTGCCTAAATTAGGGCAAAATTTCACTAAGTTATTTAGTTCATGAGCATGTATTCATAAATTTATATCTTGAGATCCAAGCATATTTAGGGAAAAATGTGTGAATAAAAGTTATATATTTCATGGAGATCTACAACTTTCATGTTGGGAACTTTCTTTGAATCATCTTGCCTCGTACTCTGCCATGTTGTTGGTACAGTCAAAACATAATATGGCGGTGAAGGGTGTATGGAAACCCTTGGAAGAGACAATCACAACATCGATCCTATTACTAAGCGCGTTAGAAGCTCCATCAAAAACCATAGTCCATTGGGATCCTGGTTCAGGTCCTTTATACAGTCCAGGTTCTTCATAATCAGTAACTAGCATAATATTCTCATCTGGGAACTCAAAATTCATAGACTAGTAGTCATCTACGGCTTGATGATCCAAATGATCTACCAGTACACTTCCTTTGATTGCTTTCTGAGTTGTGTACTAAATGTCGTATTCTGTCAAGACCATTTGCCATCTTTCTATTCTTTCAGAAAGAGCGGGCTTCTCGAATATGTATTTTATTGGGTCCATCTTAGAGATCAACAAGGTAGTATGTGTCAACATATATTGTCTTAGTCGACGAGCAGCTCATGCCAAAGCGCAGTAAGTTTTCTCGAGTAGTGAGTATCTTGTTTCACAGTCGGTAAACTTTTTGCTAACGTAGTATATTGCATGCTATTTTTGACCAGACTCGTCGTGTTTCCCCAATACACATCCCATTGAGTTCTTAAACACTGTTAGGTACATGATCAAAGGCATTCCTTCAACCGGTGGCATTAGAATCATTGGTTCTTGGACATACTCCTTGATTTTTTCGAAGGCTATCTGACAATCATCGTTCCACTTCACTACTTGATCTTTCTTCAGTAAGTTAAAGATTGGTTCACAAGTAGCAGTCAAATGGAAAATAAATCTGACAATATAGTTCAATCGTCCCAAGAAACATCTGACTTCCTTCTCAGTACGGGGAGCTGGAATTTCTTGAATGACTTTAACCTTGTTAGGATCAACTTCAATACCTTTACCACTGACGATGAAACCTAGGAGTTTACCGGATCTTACCCCAAAGGTGCACTTGTTTGGATTCAACCTCAACTTGTATTTCTTCAATCTCTCAAACAACTTGTGCAGGTGGTCAAGGTGTTCTTCTCCCGTCTGAGACCTGGATATCATGTCATCAATGTAAACTTCTATCTCGTGATGGATCACATCATGGAACAGAGCTACCATAACACGCTAATATGTTGCACCAGTGTTCTTCAAACCCAAAGGAATTACTTTGTAACAGAAAGTGCCCCACTGTGTGGCAAAAGTAGTCTTCTCCATGTCTTCGGGTGTCATCTTGATTTAATTATACCTGGAAAAACTATCCATGAAGGAAAATATTTTATGTTGAGAGGTGTTGTCAACCAGAATGTCAATATGTGGAAGCGGAAAGTCATCTTTGGGGCTTGCCCTATTCAGATCCATGTAGTCTATATAGATACGTACCTTACCATCTTTTTTAGGTACTGGAACCACATTTGTAACCCACTTAGGATAGGACGTAACAACCAAGAAACCTACATTGAACTTCTTCATAACCTCAGCCTTGATCTTTTCTGACATCACAAGACGTATACGACGAACTTTTTGCTTTATAGGGAGGCAACCTTCCTTTATCGATAGATGGTTGTTGTACCCCAATATTTGCCCCTAAGATCCCTTCATCATACCATATTGATTCAATCACAACAAGATCACATTAGGGCTTTTGGTTCTCCTCCATATCTCTTGCTTTGCTCTTTGAGGAATCACCAAGCACCTTGACTTGTTTTTCTTTTGTGATCTGCATGTTTTGTTTTGACTTTCCTTTTAATTAATAAAATGTGTGATACGGTGGGAGAACTGACTTGAGGTTTTGCGTTTGTGTTCGCAAATGTTTCGGTTTAGCAAGAGTCGCCACCGAATTTTTATTTTATCCAAAGGAAAGGTCAAAAAGCACAGGAAAGACCTTTGAGATGTTTTCTTGGGTTCGGGGGGTAGATTATGAAAAGGGAAGGTGAAAGCACCCTTTTCATCCTTGGTTTTCCATGGGCTCTTAGTTACTTGTTTAGATCACTTGCTTTTGCTTTTCAATTGTTTGAAATGGTGCTTTGTGTGTGGTTTTGAAAATGTTTTGAAAAGAGGCCATTGTTGTGGAAACCTTTGTAATGATTCTTGTTTGAATGTATACAAAGGTGTATTGTCTTTTGAAAATATGTTTCAATGTTTAAAAGTTTGAAAGTTTGAAAGTTTGTTTTGAAATTGTGTTGTGAGGTGTGTTTGAAAATAGCAAGGATGTTTTTGCAAGTTTTGATCAAGTAACTAAGAGTTGTCTACCCTATCTACTCAAAGATCTTTCCTACACATTTTTAACCCTTTTTACAGTGTTGCTTTACCATTGTATTTGGTAAACAACCTTGTATTTGGATGTTAAACGGGACAGGCGCGGGTCATCGTATTGACCATGATAGCAATTGTGCTAAGTATCTTTAGCAAATTTTTGAGGGACTAGATCATTTTATGTAGGCAACCAAGATAGTGTCATCGAGGGACTATGATATTTTGTTTTGTTTTTGTTTTGCCAAGATACTCAACATGCATACCATGTCCATTTTAAAGGCAACAAGTGGATGAAACCCTAGGGGTACATGTGTGCATTGTGTTGTCATTTTCATGCATTTTTTGTCTTGTATTAGGTCTATTTGTTTTGATTTTGGATATTGCATACAAACCCTAATCTCTATCATGGCATATTTGAAAGCATAAGTGCGTAAAAGTAATCTAGGTTATTACAACATTGATATGGGGAGAGGGATACAATTTTGAATAGGGGATTATTTTGCAAGAAATTAAAATCCTAAGTTATTACAACCAAATTGAATCTCTTTGCTCAAATGATAAATAAACAATATTTAAATAAGCAATTACATATATATGCAATATATTATAAATATGCAAAAAAATGTTTTTGTATTATTTTTATGTATGTAAAATTATAATATTTAATGTATTAAAAAAAGGAAATAAAAAGTTATTTTTGTTAAGGGTAAAACCCTAATTTATTTTAAGAAAGTATATATATATATATATATATATATATATATATATATATATATATATATATATATATATATATATATATATATATATATATATATATATATATATATATATATATATATATATATATATATATATATATATATATATATATATATATATATATATATATATATATATATATATATATATATATATATATATATATATATATATATATATATATATATATATATATATATATATATATATATATATATTAATTATATTATTTATGTATAATAAAATAAAAATGATAAAATATATACAAATGTCAAAAAATAAAATATATTAGAAAAAAAATATTACTTAAGTATGTAAATAATAAAAAACAAAAAATAAGAATATAATAATTTTATGTGTTATTTACAAGTTTTTATTTGTGAAAATAAAAGTATATACTATTTAATAATTATTTTTATGTCTAAAAAATAATAAAAAATAATAAAATAAAAATGTGAAAATTTATGAAAATGTTTTTGGTATTTTTTATGTTTAGAAAATATAAAATAAAATCTGAAATGAAAAATAAATAGAAAAATATAAAAAATATAATGAAATGGGCCAGGGGGTGTGAACAACAAAGAGGGTGGTGCCAAAAACAGAAGCAAGCCAGCCCAGCCCATTTCCACTTCATCTTCAACCTTTGAATCAGAAAAAACGCGCGCCTGTGTACAAATCTCCATCTCCTGTATACGTGCTCTAAAGCAAAAACTCACAACATGAAAGTTATAGCATTTTTCAACACGATTCCAACCATATAAAGAACTTAATCTAACTCTCAAAGACCAGAGAGAATTTCTCTGGCCCTAATTTCTAACCTAACTTTTTCAGGAAGTTCATCAATCAAATTCTCTTAGCACACTTAACTTAAATGAAATCTATGCATATGTACAGCTTAAGGGCTATGAGTACTACATTTTTTATTCACAAACCTAAGCCTAATGATTCCTAAATAGAGAGATAGAAAGTTGACAAATACCTATTTCAGTTGAACTCGTGTATGGCAATGTGGAGGTTTTCAATGAGGCCTGAGATGTTTGTGAGCTTGCCTGAACTTCCTCTGACCTTCCCCAATGCTTTGTTTGCCTTGAGCTTGCATGAATAAGCCTGTAGAAGTCAACCTGCACAAGCTGAAAACAGAAATGGTGAAGCTTGAAAATGGAGTTACAGACAATGACCAATGGTTGGGATAGCTCAGGTGGGTTATATGGAATGTATTTGAACAGGTTTGGGGCAAAACACACGAGTAGATTTTGTTATGGAACTCAAAGTGCAGAAACTGCCCTGTTTTGCAAGAGGAATGTGTTTTGATGTTCAAGAGTGTTTGAAGGATGGGTGGCTCGTGTTTCTGGCTCAAGGAAATGTGCAAAACTTGTTTGGAATGCTTACAAACTTTGGTAATATCAGATCCTCAAGATATGCGATTTTGGCAAGTTGACTTGTTTTGAAAGAAAAGTGTGAAGTGATACAAGATAGGCCTGTACAGGCTATCTCCAAACATGCACAAGTTTGTTGTACCTTTGCCTAAGTTTATGGAACTTGTTTGCTGCAAAGATATAGGTCCAAGGCTCAAGGGAAGTAATGTTGACATAAAGTTGCCTTTATGAAAATGGAAATGCTACCTTTTTGCCATTTTAAGATTAATTCAATGTGTAAACCTCTATTGATCAGAATAACAACTTAAACCAATTAGTTTGCATTCAATTTTTGAGTGTGGAAGGGTTTAGAGACCTGTAATCAAGTACAAAGCAAGTTTGGACATATTTTGCAACTTGTGTCAACATGAAAATGCCATGGGTCAAAGTGAGTTTTTGCCAAATTCAAATCTTCGATTCTCCCTAACCATAAATGATTTTGGAGAGTTCTTGGACATTTTTTAAATCTTGTAACATGATCTACAATCCATCTTTGAAATGAATTTTGAGATTAGAAGTGGAACTATGTGAAAAATGGTCATGAAGATAGGTCAAAATCCTGCCTAAACTAGGGCAAAATTTCACTAAGTTAAAAGTTTCATGGACCCTTGTTCCAAAAATCATAACTTGAGATCCAAGCTTATTTTGAGAAAACTTTGTGAATAAAAGTTGTATAATTTGTGGAGGACTACAACTTTCATGTTGGACGTTTTGTTTGAATCCAATTGAATCATGGTGAAAATGTTGGACAAAGTTGGGAAAAAATAAGAATTTTTCTTAACTTAGAAAAATTCTAAGTTATGAAAATTTTCAATCTTAAACCCTAATTTGCAAAATTAGGTTTCTTGATGAACAAGTTTCATGTTTTGACTCATTTTGATGAAAAATGACCCTTGGCACTTGATTTTGACCAAAAAGTCAAAGTTTGACTTTTCAGTGTACAGTCAAATTTTGATTAGTTGACTGAAAAATTCATCATTCAATCCAATGCATTTGAGATCTTTTGAACCTTGTGAATAGGTCAAGATGATGCCATTGAGTCCTTGAATCCATGCTTGAACCCAATTTTCCATTGGCTAGGTGAAAAATCAGAAATTGCCCTTATACAGTCAAAACCCTAAAAATGACCATTTTGCCCTTTTGATGATCTGATCAAATTTCTTGAGTAGTTGTGATCCAAACTTGATCAAATAGTTCATATGAGTCTATAATGTTGATTTGGATAAAACATTATGAGGTTTGACTGTAAATTGGCCACAGTTGACTTTTTCCCCAATACAATTGATTTCTAGGTCAACTGTCTAATTGACTGGGCAAAAATTTGATTCAAGGCTTGAACTTGGTAGAGGAAATCTTATAAGTCCAACATGAAGTATGAAAGTCACTTTGAGAATTGAAAGTCCAGAAATCCCTGTGCAAACTCAAACCCTAATTTAGGTCATCAGTGCAAAGAGATGTCTTGAGCAGAGCAAAACCCTAATTTGGTCTTGAGTCCGAAGAGTCTTGTGAGGGGAAATCTTGATAAAATGAGAGGAAAAATTTTTGGGCCCAACAAAATGCAATTTTGGTTTGTCTTACTTGTTAATAATGTAGGTACAGGCAATGTGGTTTACCAAGTTGATCCATGGGTTCATGAGTTTATTTCCATGCCCTAGTCAATAAAGCTTGAGAAATTCAAACCTCGCCATTGAAGTTGTTTTGGAATAAACGACATGGAAATGTTTATTTCGGTTCACCATATTTCAAAGTTATCAGGATTGATTCAAAAGTACAAGGGGTTGACTGATGAAGTTGTCATGGTTGGACAACGCCTTGTTCCCATTGGTCACAAGTGCATATTTCTCTAAATTCTCAAGATATGGAAGTGGTTTTGGTTTCTATGAGTTCTCATTATCATCCTCAACAACTTTTATCTACAATGCAAAAGTGTTGGAATAAGAAGGTTGTTTAAAATTGTTAAAGTTCCTCAAAGCATTTTCTTGATCTAGGAGCTAGGGTTTTGAACTTCAAAGGAGTATATCTTGCTCATCTTTTGGTATTTTTGAGTTATTCTAAAAGCATCCTTATCTTCAAAGGGTTATTAATAAACCACTTCAAAAGTTTCAAGGATTTTTCATGTGGAAGAAACTTGATGATGAAGAAAGATTACAAGTCCTCCAGATGAACCCCCAATTTCCCATGTGTGACTTCAAATGATCATAACTTGGTTAATTTGTATCACCTTAATCCCATTCCTTTTCCATAATTATCTTTAAGATGTGAAATTTATTCCTTCCTTTATGTGCAAAGTGAGAAAATGGATGGAAGATGCCTTAAGGATACAAAAGATTATAGGTCATTTCATGATTTTTTGCCAACTTCAACAATTTATAAATCTCTCAAGTTTTGGAGATTTTGAATGGTTCAAGTTTCAAAATGTCATTCAAGAGGTCTATTGCATGCCATCTTTTTTGGTCAAGATTAAATTCCAATATGAAGGCCATGTTTGGATGCAAAACATTATATGTCACTTTTGAAGAAAAACTTGAAATATTTAAGTATGGAAAGTCAACCTCTTTTTCCCAACTTTGACTCATTGCAACTTCCAGCTCAAACATCTATTTGATTCCATTCTTTTCCCTTTGCAAATCCTGTAACCTCGTCTTTCTAAAGCATCAAGAACCATGTCGTAAGACCCCTTGAGCTGGGAATGCCATTGTTTCAAAAGTGGTAACTTGGAATTGAAGTTTCATCAAAAGTCAGAATTTGAAATCCTTGATTTAGCTTCTAAACACATTTTTTTTCTGCACGCTTTTACTTATAAACATGTTTAGTGAACCTCCATCAGTGATTAGCACATCAAAACGCAAGGTTTGGATGAGTTTTGATTAAAATAGAAGTCACACTTTTCTTGTTTTCAACTCCACACGAATTCCCTCCAAATTGCATCATTCACCATTTCTTTTGATCCCATTTGCTTCTCCTATAAATACATGAGTTATCTCATTTGTTTTCTCAAGCTTGAACAGCCAAAATCACCCTGCCAAACTCATTCCATAACTCACTTTTCTGTAACTTCGAAATCAGCATTCAAGCCTTTTTCAATCCTTTTTTTCTATCAATTCACCTTCCTTGATCTTCCCTGAAGCTAACAAAAGAAGAATTGAGCCTTGAAACTTTCTGAATTGATCTAACCAAATCCATTTACAGAGCTCTGCAACTGAACTTCAATAGGTAGATTTCTCCATTAATTCTTCCAAACTTTGATATCATTGTGAAGCTCTCATTGCCCTGGTTCTAGTCACAACACTTGCTTTTAATTGGAAACACGTTTTGGACATGAATTTTCAAATTCCTTTTTAAAACTTTCCTTCCAAATTGCTTGAGCTACAGTTTATATGAATTTTTCGCGAAGGTGTGGTTGTTTTCATCTTGATGAGACAAAGCGAATGCATAGGTCTGAGCTTCTGATTTTACAGTTTGAAGGATCTGGTGTTTCACGTTGGCTGGAGGTTGAAGATGACCAACATGACATCTTCCAACCAATGATGGCGTGCCATTTGTTTTTTTTAAATCTGATTTTATATGTGATTCAGTGCTTTATTCAGTAATGACCATGATATGCACAGCGCGCCAGATCCCTTGGATTTGATTACTAATGCGTTTTAACTCTTATCCATTGGTCCACATCTTTTTGGTTTTTATTTTATTTTCTGATTTTTTATATTTAATTGTTTTAAATTTCAAAAAATCATAGAAAATTCATTTTAAGTCCAAAAAATCTGAAAATATTTTGAAAAATATTTTTGATTTTTCTCTTTATGATTTTCATTTTTTCACAATTTTATTGTGTTTTAACATGTTTTTTATAATTTTTCACTTTATTTGAATTGTTTTAAATATTGGTGACCTCATTTATTTTTTATTTCTGACTTTGTTATTTTTTATAATTTTTGGTTCATTTTACTCATTTCTTTTAAATTTTAAAAATAGTTTCTGACTCTAAAAAATTACCAAAAATTTTATAAAAATATTTGAGTTCATTTCTGATTTTTTTTTATGGTCTTAATATTTCTTGATTAATTTGAACATAGTTGATATTTTTCTCTTTTATTTCTATTTTAAAACATTTAAAAACCCCTTTTTAATATATATATATATATATATATATATATATATATATATATATATATATATATATATATATATATATATATATATATATATATATATATATATATATATATATATATATATATATATATATATATATATATATATATATATATATATATATATATATATATATATATATATATATATATATATATATATATATATATATATATATATATATATATGTATATATATATATGTATATATATATATATATATATATATATATATATATATATATATATATATATATATATATATATATATATATATATATATATATATATATATATATATATATATATATATATATATATATATATATATATATATATATATATTGAATGTAATATTATTTTGTGATTATTTTCTGGTTGATCTTGGGTTGAATTTTTTATCATGAACTTTGTTAACATCATTGGATCCATGGTGTTCAGTCTAACTCCATAAAAATGGATGAATGATTTTAATAATAGTTTGATTAAATTTTAATTCAAATGTGTTTTGTATATTCTTTCCCACCCCTCTTCATCTCATCCCTTTCTTATTGCACTAAGTGTTATTGGAGCATGATCTGTATATCATGTCTCAAAACAAATGGTGCGTAATTTGTTATTGACCAACCTCAAAATAGGTGCGACTTCTATATAAGTCCACTTATGATTGCTTAACATAGCGTTAAATTTTGTCCTGATTTGAATAAATGATCATTTGTGGCCCAAAACTATGTTTGCAAGCCCAAGTATGTTAATTTGATCTCTTTGATCCAATAACCTTGAGATTCATTGTGTGGAGGCTTTGGTTCTACCAATCCTCTAATGGATCTGCATCACTTTTGGTCAACGCGGATCACTTAAACATCATTGATCATTAAATGTTATATTGAGGATTCTTAAATGGATGATATACTTGACAAAAAGAAAATGCAACTTGTTGTGTGGAGGCTTTGGTTCTACCAATCCTCTAATGAGTTCCAAATGCAAGTTTTAAGATGGTCATCTAACTAACCACTAATTACTAATAATTGACTTTATTTTGTATGCTCTTTTATTTTATACACCATTTACTTTAAGCATTACATTTCATGCTATTTTTCATCTTTGCTCACTTGAGCCCCTTTATATTCTTGTCATTTTTATTTTTTCTCCTTTGAGCTTTTCCTTTCTTTTTTAAGATACCTAATAATCAACATGAACCATAAAAAAAATTTAATGATACTCGGACTATTTGGTTACTATCCTTGGCATTATGGAATATTGGACTTCTTGGACTTAGGATTAGAAACCTTGGCCTATGGTGGAGACCTTGTGACCTTAATTGATATTTTGTCTGGAGTTCTTGAGGTTTACCTCAATACATTGGGTTGTTTGTTTGTTTTATGTGCAGGTTATTATGATTACATTCTATGTTTGTAATCTGGAATTCAACTGTATACAGTCGTTACTCTGCCCAATTTTTGTGAAGACTTAATACATTTGAAGTTTGGTTCTCTCAAGAGGCCTAGTATCTTTGCTTGCTTGGTTTTAATCCAAAGAATGGGAATTCTATATTGACTCATAATGTCAAGTATTGGCTTCTTGTTGGTTAGATGGTTCTTATCCCTATCTTTTACCTTATGTTTTAGGATAGTCTCCTCTTCTCCTCCCATCTTCTTTAATTTCAAAAATCTTCTCCCTCCTTTTGAAAACTCTTCTTGTTTTTAAACTTGAACTACTTTCATAATAACTTGGACTTAGGTCCATGCATTTTCAAAACATTTTCATAAATAAGATTCAATCAACTTAATAATATCTTGACATTTTTTGTGAGAAGACTAAATGTCAATCAATCTCATTTCAAACCATTTTGCCACTTTGGATTTTGATTTTAAAACTTTTCTCAAAAGATTAGACTCTTGTCAATCCTTGTAGTGATGCAAACAACTATACTTCTACAATATGTAGTGAAGTGAGATATTTTCCACTTGGGTGTTGAGTGAGGCATTGTTGATTTTAAAATCCAAGCCATATCCTCCACTTTGAGATGATGCAAATTCTCCTTTCTCATGATTGTGGGTAGTAAGTATGTTTTCCACACGGACAATGGCGGTGATGTCTTATCTCATAAAATTAACCAACACACTTGTGTTTTAAAATTTTCAATAGGTCAACTACGTGTACCCTGATCCCCTATTGCACGGAAGGTAGTACGTAGGCACTAAAGATTCGCAACCCCGGCGGGTGCAAAAATCATAAAAGTACTTCTTTTCTCACCTCCACCATCTATTTTTTCATACAACATTTTATAGCCAAAATATACAGATTTTACAAAGAGGTTCCTACGGAGTACCGTAGATGTTTAGGGTGCTAATACCTTCCCTTTTGCATAACCAACCCCTTTACCTTGAATCTTTCCCCCTCTTTTTGGTTTATTCTCTCTTTTCACATTCCCTTGGAAACAATAAAGCACGGTGGCTATTTTTATTTTAATCTGTATAAGTCTAGTCAATCCAATGGCTTAGTCTTAAACATTTCTACCTCTACAAAAAAATGGCGACTTCACTGGGGAAATATTGACCTCTTGCTGGTTCATCCCTAATTGGGTTGAGCCTATCTTTGTTTATATTTGTATATGTGCTATTGTTGTTTATATATTATATGTTGTATATATGTTTGTCTGGATTTTCCTGGTTTTCAGGGTGCTTGGTGATTATTTATAAGTCCTATACCCGGACTTGGGAAAACTTTAAGATAGGACGGGAGGTATAATAATGCTAACTTTGAGGGAGTAATCTCAAAAAAGGAGGCATGATATCACCCACTCAGTGGAGGCCCCTTTGACTGTAGTGTCATTTACCGAGTAATCGGGAAGACATACTGCTTTCGACCAAGGAGCCTGCTGAAGCTGAGGACCGTAGATTACCTAACCCATCTTGGCCTTTTAGGTGTAGTGCAGAAGATATGATGGAGTAATCCAGAAATAGTTGTCACACGATACTACGCTCGGACGAGTTTTTCTTGAGAATATTATTAATTGGCGAGTTAATCAGGAAGTTGGTAATATCCAAAGGAAGGATGTAAACTCTTGGAACCTCTAGAACCTTGTTCGGCAGGTGATAACTTTTAGACATACCTTATGGGTATTACCTTCAACCTCATGCTCGTGACGTTGAACCTATGAACCCTATGTTTGTGATCTTGTGTGTGATTGTTGCATCATGCATCCATGCACTCATAAGCATCTTTTGAAGAAATTTTATTTCAAGGGACTTGAAAGTTGACCATTTGTGAATATCTCATGTACTTTTTGACTATAGATTCTGGAAAAAGAAAGACGGGAAAATACAGTTTCAAAGATCCCAAGATAGATGAGTTGATCAGTCTAATTCCTGAGATTGAGCGTTCTGCAGATTTTCAAAAGAAGTATGGATCCATCATTCCTCTCATGAAGCTTAGGATGAAGAAGGATATTCTCTCGACCTTGGTCCAGTTATATAATCCGATGTATCATTGCTTTACTTTCCCAGATTATCAGTTGATGCATACACTAGAGGAGTATTCTCATCTGTTGGATTTACCTATTACCGATCGTGTTCCTTTTACTGGTTTGGAGGGTGAGCCAAAACCACACGAGATTGCTGCTTTGATCCATCTGAGGAAGTTTGAGGTTAAAGCCCATAAGACTACTAAAGGATGGATTAGAGGATTACCAGCTCAGTTATTATTGGAGAAAGCTCATTACTTTTCCAGTATGAAGAGTACAATCGCTTTTGAGGCCATCTTTGCTCTACTTGCTTACGGGTTGTTTTTATTTCCTAATGTGAACAAGTTTTTGACATTAATCCTATCAGGATCTTCATGATTGGAAACCAAGCTCCTACATTTTTAGGTGATGCTTATTACTCTATTCATCTTCGGAATTCTTATCATAGGGGGATGATTGTTTGTTGCACGCCTCTGTTGTACCGGTGTTTTATTTATCATATCCCTCAGTCTGATGCTTTTTGGGATGTCAGGAAGGAACCACATTGGGCTTCTAAGGTCATGGAACTTACTCACTCAGATATTTATTGGTATCATCGTGCTTACCATGATGTAGAGATTGTCGAAAGTTATGGTAGTTTCCCCAATGTGCCTCTTCTTGGTACAAAGGGAGGAATTAACTACAACCTTGTTCTTACATGACGACAGCTTGGTTATCCGATGAGGGATAAACCAAATAGTATTCATTTGAGTAGTTTCTTCTGGAAGGAGGGAGAATACCATAAGGAAGCTAGGGAGCAGATTGCGAAGGCCTGGAGTCACATTCATAGGAAGAGTAGGAAAGACCTGGGACCTAGGGGGGCTATTTCTTTGGAGCCTTATCTTCAGTGGGTCCAAACGAGAGCTATTCAGTTGAAGATGTCGTATTCTCGGGAAGCACCTATGCCTGATTTGTTTGTGAAGACCAATCCTCCCTTATTGGATGATGTGGAAGAGTTACATCTTGCTGGTCTTGATGCAGTAGGAAAAGGATGCTTGGAAGAATAAATGCCAAACTTTAGAGATTTCCTATAGAGCAGACTTGAAGGAGAAAGACGGCTTGATTGAGATTCTTGAGAATCGGGCTGTAGAGACCATGGAGAGGCAAGGGGATTTATTTTCCTCTAAGCCTCGGTCAGATGCTAGTTTCTCACTTCCTGATTCAGGTGATTGGAAGGAGGTTGCCACCAGATATGCGGAAGAAAACCAGAGGTTGAAGGCTCAGATTGCCAGGCTTACAGGGAAGCACCAGCGTATAGAGTGATCTCCGTCAGCTTTACTTGTTAGGGTTTTAGACTTTATTTTCATCTTGTACTTGGGATTATTAAAACCCTTAATCCATTTTGAAGTTATTATAATAAAAAAATTCAGTATTTCAAATGTGTTATTACTTTGATATTTGCAACGTGTCTATAAATCTTTAAGTCCCTTGAAATATTAAATAAAATAAATCATGTGCATTTCAAATCATACATCATATTGCACATATTTTTTGCATTTATTATTCATATCCATGTGTCTTACCAAGCTTCTTTACTTCGTTTAGCAAGTTGTCTCACCACTACAATACTCGAGCTAATTTCAGAAGGAAGATGGACAACTTAGAACAAGAAAATCGCGAGTTACGCGAGGAAGCTTCTGCTCTGAAGGCCGGCATGGCCAATCTCACTGCTCTGATGGAATCTCTGGTGGTTTCTCAGAATCATCCACCGAGTGTCCAACCTCAATAGACAAAGGTTACTATTGAAGCTCTGACTATTCCTGTGTCTGCTACTCCAGTTGTTATTCAGAATCGCATGCCTCAAGGTTGTCTATGGGGAATGCCAGAGAACTTTATGCCTGAAGGTTTCAATCTTGATCCTCAAGTTACTCCAGTTGTTCATACTATTATTACTCTTACACCTCATGTGGTGCATGCTACTTCTACTGCACCTCCTTCGGTGAATATGGTCATGTTTGCTAATGATGATATGTATCATCCTTTTCCTCCACCAAGTGAAGGCTTGGGTATCTATGATAGAATGGATGATTTTCAAGAGCAGTTTGACAAGATGCAGAGGGAGATGAAGGCCCTCATGGGAAAGGAATTATCAAGGCAAAATGTGAATGATTTATGCTTGATCCCGAATGTCAAGATACCTACGAAGTTTAAAGTCCCAGAATTCGAGAAGTACAAGGGCAACACTTGTCCTCATACTCATTTTGTGATGTATATAAGAAGAATGTCTATCCACACTGATGATCAACGTCTGTTGATTCACTTTTTTCAGGATAGTTTGATTGGTGCTGCGTTGAAGTGGTATATGAGTTTGGACAATGTCAATATCCATACTTTCAACGACTTGGGAGAAGCATTTATCAGAAAATATAAATACAACATGGGCATGGCTCCTGACCGCGATCAACTCATGGCCATGGTCCCGAAGGACAGGGAATCATTCAAAGAATATGCACAGAGATGGCGTGAGGTAGCCGCCCAAGTGATTCCTTCCATGGAAGAGAAGTAGATGACTAATATTTTCCTGAAGACTCTGGGTGATTTCTACTATGAGAGGATGGTAGTGAGTGTGCCAAGTGACTTTACTGAAATGGTGGGCATGGGTATCGTTCGGAAGAGGTTGTAAGAGAGGGTTGTTTAACAAAAAGTGAAAGTTCCAGAAGTACGAAGAAGCCATCCTATGGGTTTTCCAAAAAGAAGGAAGGAGACACAAACATTGTTATGAAAGAGAGGAGGGTTAATCCTCCTAGAAGAAATTATTAGCGTCATCAACAAGTTGTCTCAGTGACTCCATTTGTTGGTGTAGCTTCAACCACCGTTGCTTATCAGAGACCATCCCATCAGGGGAATCAAGGGTATAATCAGAGAAGGGAGAGTTATGACCATATCCCTATGAGAAATACAGAATTACTCTCGGCGTTAATTTAGAAGAAGGTGGTTCATACCAGACCACCTCCCGCTATACCATCGCCATTGCCTTGGTATTATAAGGTAGACTAAACATGTGCTTTTCATCAGGGAGCACCAGGGCACAATGTTGAGAACTGCTATCCTTTGAAAACTGAAGTACAAAAATTGGTGAAGTCTGGTATCTTATCTTTCAAGGATGTTGTCCCTAATGTGAAAGATAATCCTTTGCCAAAGCATGGAGGGGAAAATGTTGTGAATATGGTGGCCGGTTGTCCAAGCGACTTCCGGATTTTTGATATTAATTTGGTTAGAGGAGATTTGGTAAAAATGCATGCAGACCTCTGTGAATTTAGCTACTATACGCATGATTATGCCGATTGTGCTATTTACTGTAGGAATATACAGGGTTGTGGCAAGATAAAAGATGATTTGCAGGAGATGATGGATGAGGGCCTCATCCACATAATCAGGCCTAGGGCAGAGTATGGAGAGGAAGTAAACATGGTTTCTGGATTTCCTGGAGAGTTCAGAATCTTTGATGTGGAGTATATGAATGAGGATCTTGTACAATTGCATGCTACTTTCTGCCACATGGTTGGTCAGGTGGAACATCAGTATGGATCTTGTCGAATTTGTTGTCGGGACTCCCGAGGATGTTCAATTGTTAGGAAAGGTGTTCAGTTGTTATTGGATAATGGAACTATCAAGGTTACAGGCCAAAGGGATGATTATCATGAGGTTAATGAGATTGGGGTTTGTTTGGCTGAAGAAGAGTCAGATGATGAGTATGCTTCTGCGGATGAGTTCTTCTCCTCATATGAAGATATGTTTTCCAGGGATGACTCTGCAATGATTGAACATGTTGAAGAGGGAGTATATCTTATTGTGCCTTGTTTTGGTGCACCCACCCCTTTTGAAGTTGAATATCATAGCAAGCTAGCTATTATTCCGTTGGTGATTAGCTTACCGGGTCTTGTCCCCTACAAGTCAGATAAGGTTGTACCCTACAAATATAATGCTACAATTTTAGAGCATGGTGTGGAAATTCCCATCCAGCCAATGCCTAATATTGGAAATAATGTTGAGACTAGCAGAGTGACCCGTAGTGGTCATGTATTTGCACCAGTTCTTCGTGGAGATGTTAGTACTGGAAAGAAAATTGTTGAAAATGTTGAACCCAAGAAGGCAGTGGGTGAATCTAGTGGAGCTACGCTAGAAAAATAAGTGGATGATATTTTAAAGATAATTAAGTTGAGTGACTATAAAATTGTAGATCAGCTACTGCAGACTCCTTCAAAAATATCTATCTTGGATTTATTGATGAACTCCTCTGCTCACAGATAATATTTGATGAGGGTATTGGACCAAGCTTTCGTGGAAAGTGATATGCTTGTAGACCAATTCAGCAGTGTGGTAGGGAACATTGCATCATGTAATAACTTGAGTTTCTGCAATGATGAACTGCATGATGAAGGAAGGAATCACAATCTGGCCCTCCATATCTCTATGAACTGCAAGAGTGATTCATTATCCAATGTGTTAATTGATAATGGATCCGCATTGAACGTTATACCGAGGAGCACACTCATGAATTTGAAATATCAAGGAACGCCCATGCGTCCGAGTGGCATTATTGTGAAAGCGTTTGATGGATCAAGGAAATCTGTTATTGGTGAAGTGGACTTGCCTATTCATATAGGCCCACATTTGTTTCAGATTACTTTCTAGGTCATGGATATTGTACCCGCTTATAGCTTCTTGCTGGGACGGCCGTGGATACATGAGGCAGGGGATGTCACTTCGAATTTACACCAGAAGTTGAAGTTTGTGCGTGAAGGAAAAGTGGTAATTATAAATGGAGAAAATGCATTATTGATATCTCATTTGTCCTCTTTTAGCATTGTGGAGGAGGATGAAGCTGTTGTTGGAACCCAGTTTTAAGCTTTATCCATTGATAATATAAGAGGAAATGAGAATTCTATGGTTTCGTTTAAGGATTCTCAGTAGGTTATGTGTAATGGCCCTAGTGAAGTATGGGGACAAATTGTAGATCCACCTGTAAACATGAATAGAGCTGGCTTGGGGTTCTCTGTGAAGAATGATAAAGGTAAGAGCATGAAGCCAAAGTCTGCTGCAGGCAAGTATCAAGACATCTTTTGTAGCGGGGGTTATCTCCATCCAATTGTTTCTAGGATTAATGCCATTGTGGAAGATGAAGCAGAGCTAGAAATGCCAAATTATGTGACGCACGGAGTTAGGGTTCAGAACTGGATCACCATTGATGTTCCCTCTTGCATACATGTTTCACTCTGCCTAAGGTGAAAGTATTGATGTTGTATGGGCTTATCTGTTTTCTTTGATTGTTAAAATCAATAATAAAAGTTGTCTTTATTTCCAAAATTGTGTTTTTCTTTTTTTTCTTAGAAAATGGTAATCAGAAAAAAAACCTTTCAAAATAAATAATAACTGAAATTCAATCTGCATGATCACTTGTTATATGTGTCAGTTTCTAAAAGCAATCATAAATCATATGTGTAGATTAATTAAAAAAACCGTTGAATACAACGCCCTGCACCCTCTCCCAACTTTGAATGTCCTGTGTATGGGGTTAAGAAGAAGACTATGATGAGATTCCAGAAGAGGTCTCACATTTTCTTGAGCATGAGGGGAATGCCATTCATCCATATAAAGAGCCATTGGAAGTAATCAATTTGGGTTCAGAAGAATATCCGAAGGAAGTCAAGATTGGAGCATTACTGCATCCTGATGTGAAGAGCAGGTTGATTTAGATGTTGAAAGAGTATGTGGATATTTTTTCTTGGTCTTGCCAAGATATGCCTGGTCTAGATACAGATATTGTAGAGCACTGATTGCCACTGAAGCCAGAGTGCCCGCTAATCAAACAGAAGTTGCGAAGAACTCACCCAAATATGGCAGTGAAGATCAAAGAAGAAGTTCTAAAGCATATTAATGTCGGTTTTCTTGTGACATCAGTGTACCCTCAGTGGATTTCCAATATTTTCCCAGTACCGAAGAAAGACAAAAAAGTTCGCATGTGCGTAGATTACAGAGATCTAAATAAAGCTAATCCAAGAGATGTTTTTCCATTGCCACACATTGATATGTTAGTGGATAGCACAGCAAAATTCAAAATTTTCTCGTTCATAGACGAATTTTTTGGGTATAATCAAATAAGTATGGCTCCTGATGACATGGAAAAAACAACGTTTATCACACCTTAGGGAACATTCTGTTACAGAGTAATGCCCTTCGGATTGAAGAACGTTGGTGCAACGTACTAGAGGGCTATGACAACCCTATTCCATGATCTGATGCACAAGGAAATTGAGGTATATGTTGATGACATGATTGCTAAATCCCAGACTAAAGAAGGGCATGTAGACGATTTGTTGAAGTTGTTTCAGCGTTTGAAGAAGTATCGTCTTTGCTTGAATCCAAATAAATATACCTTTGGTGTTCGGTCAGGGAAATTATTGTGTTTCATTATTAGCCAGAGAGGGATTGAAGTTGACCCTGATAAAGTCAAAGCAATTCAAGAAATCCCAGCGCTGAGAACTGAAAAGCAATTCAGAGGGTTCCTCGGTCGTTTGAATTATATTTCCAGATTCATTTCCCACATGACTGCAACGTGTGAACTGATCTTTAAGTTGTTAAAGAAAGATCATGGTTGTGTGTGGACACATGACTGCCAATGGGCATTTGAAAGTATTAAAGAATATCTGCTTGAACCTCCTATCTTGCTCCCTCCTGTTGAAGGAAGACCATTGATTATGTATTTGACAGTGTTAGTAATTCCATGGGCTGTATTATGGGACAACAAGATAAAACAGGGAAGAAAGAGTATGCCATTTATTATCTCAATAAAAAGTTTACCGATTATGAGTCACGGTATTCCATGCTGGAAAAGACATGTTGTGCTCTGGCCTAGGCGGCAATATATGTTGAATCACACTACTCGGTTGATCTCCAAAATGGATCCAATCAAGTACATTTTTGAAAATCCTGCTCTTACTGGGAGAATTTCCCGCTGGCAGATGCTGTGATCTGAATATGAAATCGAATACCGCACTCAAAAATCTATTAAAAGCAGCGTGTTGGCAGATTATCTTGGTGTTGGCAGATTATCTTGCTCACCAGCCAGTTGATGATTATCAGTCTGTGATGTATGATTTCCCAGATGAGGATGTGATGTTTTTGAAAGTGAAAGATTGTGATGAACTATTGCCCGAGGAAGGTCCCGATCCTGAATCTCGCTGGAGCATGATATTTGATAGAGCTGTGAATGCTTATGGTAAAGGAATTGGTGTTGTGATTGTCACTCCACATGGATCGCACATTCCTTTCACCGCAAGTTTGACATTTGATTGTACTAATAATATGGAAGAATATGAGGCTTGCATCATGGGTCTCGAGGAAGCTATTGATCTCAGAATTTAAATTCTATATGTGTATGGCGATTCAGCTTTGGTAATAATTTAGATTAAAGGAGAGTTGGATACTCGTCACCCCGGCTTGATCCCTTACAAAGATTATGCTAGAATATTGTTACCCTTCTTTAATAAAGTTGAATTCCATCACATCCCCAGAGACGAAAATCAAATGGCGGATGCTCTGGAAACTCTGGATTCTATGTATCAAGTGAATACTTGGAATGATATACCTCAAATTATAGTTCGGCGACTGGATAGGCCCGCTCATGTGTTTACAATAGAAGAGGTAGCAGATGAGAAACCTTGGTATTATGATATCAAGCATTTTCTCCAAACTCAGAAATACCCGATTGGTGCATCGAATAAAGATAAAAAGACACTGAGAAGATTGGATGGAAGCTTCTTCCTCAGTGAAAATGTATTGTACAAGAGAAATCATGACATGGTCTTGCTCAGATGCGTGGATAGACACGAAGTAGACATGTTGATGCATGCGATTCATGAAGGTTCATTTGGCACTCATGTCAATGGACATTCGATGGCTAAAAAGATGCTAAGGGCAGGTTACTATTGGCTGACAATGGAATCTGACTGTTACAGATTTGCAAAGAAGTGCCATAAATGCCAGATTTATGCGGACAAGATTCATGTGCCTCCGACACTTCTCAATGTTATTTCTTCCTTGTGGCCTTTCTCTATGTGGGGTATTGACATGATTGGAATGATAGAACCCAAAGCTTCGAATGGACATCGTTTTATCTTGGTAGCAATTGATTACTTCACCAAATTGGTGGAAGCTGCTTCATATTCTAATGTTACTAAGCAGGTGGTATTGCGCTTCATTAAGAATAATCTCATATGTCGGTATGGTGTGCCAAGCATAATCATCACCGATAATAGCTCAAATCTGAACAACAAGATGATGATAGAACTTTGTGAAGAATTCAATATTATCCATCACAATTCATCTCCGTACAGTCCGAAGATGAATGGGGTTGTTGAAGCTGCTAATAAGAATATTAAGAAGATTATCCAGATGATGGTTGTTACTTATATAGATTGGCATGAAATGCTCCATTTTTCTTTACATGGATATCAGACATCTGTCTGCACTTCAACAGGAGCAACCTTATTCTCCCTTATGTATGGAATGGAAGCAGTGCTCCCAATCGAGGTTGAGATTCCCTCTTTGCATGTGATAATGGAAACCAAGTTGTCAGAGGCTAAATGGGTCCAGAACAGTTTTGACTAATTGAATTTGGTCGAAGAGAACAGAATAACGGCTTTGTGTCATGGGCATTTATATCAGAAGAGAATGAAGAAAGCTTTTGATAAGAAGGTCAAACCTCGTGAATTTAGAGAAGGCGACCTCGTGCTCAGGAAGATCATGTCTTTTAACGCTAATTCTAGGGGCAAGTGGACTCCCAATTTTGAAGGCTCATATGTTTTCAAGAAAGCCTTCTCTGGCGGTGCATTAATTCTTGAAACTATGGATGGCGAGGAGTTCCCACATCCCATGAATGCTGATGCAGTCAAGAAATACTTCGCCTAAAGAAATAAAAGAACAGCTCGCTAAGTTGAAAACTTGAAAGGGCGGATTAGGAAAAAAGGAGCATCTCTGTAGGCCGAAAACCCGAAAGGGCGGTCTAGGGAAAAATTAGAGACATAAACAGAATAAAATTTCCCGCAAAGTTGAAAACCCGCAAGGGCAGCTTAGGCAAAAGTTAGGGACTTTCTTTGCAAGTAACTGCATCAGACAAGACTTGATCATTGAAGCAACAATCTTCTTGGATCCTCACCATACTTCAACAGAAGCTGCTGCTCAGAATTTCAAAGTTGTTAGAGGGAATAGTGATCATTGTATCTCAATGTATCTTTTCCATTATATATAACTATTTTTCGAACTTTGTAATCATCCGTGGAGTCTCGCCATTCGCAGACTACCATTCTATCAATAAAATTTGAGCTTTTACCCAATTTTTTGTATTTCTTATTTTTATTCAGCTTACAAAAACTCCATTTATTATTGATAATAATTTTCAAAGCAAAAAAGATTAAATAACAAAGTTATTTTTCGAAAAGAATTTACAAATTACTTTTACTTTAGATTTTGTGATTGAAGAGGAAAACAAAAGTGGTGATCACAGGATTGGACGAACTCCAGTAATTTTTGGAAGTTTTGTTTCCCCCGGGAAGGTTTTCTCAGGTCGTTTTCGCTGGTATGTATGTGATTTTCGTATATTGAAGATGATACCAATTGGTGTAAGGTGCGGTATCAGGTTTATGATCCTAGTGTCCCCAGTCAAGTCTTGGTTCATTTTTTGATGTTGGGTTTACGTGGTCTAAGGACTCTATCCCAGATTCCCCAGCGAAGTCTTCCCTCAAATGACGAAAGGTTTTTTCCCTTGGTGTGCTGAGATGGATCTATTTGTAAAAATGTCACTCTTTCTACAATATGGGCATTACCATTGGTATTTATTTCCCAGACGACTAGACCAGGGCAGTGTATTTTCTAAGAAGTGTTGAGACAGTTGTCAACCCTTTGGGTTTTCACCCACCAAGTGCTAGGTTTGATTTAAAATCCCCTTGAGTTTGACCTTTTTCTATATGTTGACTTCTTGATTCCCCAGGAAGGCTATCCTAGGGCATATTTTGTTGGAATACGTCTGCATGATATAAAGACTCAATCCAAAATTCCCCAGTGAAGGCTTCGCTATTTGATAGAAGTCTTTTCTCCCCGTGCATGCTGAGTTGGGCTCATTTACGAAGCAGCTCCCTTTCAGCAGTACTTGCATTTTGTTTGATTGCCCGATAATCAAGCAAGGGCAATGTTTTATTTAAGAAGTGTTGAGGCATTTGTCAGTTTTTTGGGTTTTCACCCGCCAAGTGCTGGGTTTGATTTAAAATCTCCATAAGATTGATTTCTTGCTAAAATGTTTGACTTCTTAACTCTCCAAGTTGTTATCCCCATGAGGTTCCATACTCTCTCCCCAGAGAAGTTGGTGCAATACTTACTCTCAATATTGAAGAACGTATCTTGGTTTCCTCTCTTCGATGTGGTGTTGGCCTCCCCAATGAAGTCAACACGAGGTCCCCAGTTGTGTCTCGATGATGAGGCGTTATCTCCTCTAGTGAAGTCTGTATGATGTTCCCCCAAAGAAGTCATCTCGAAATCCTTAGTTGATATTTTTCCGATATGGTTTCCATCTGCCTTATTTGAAATCAGTATCATAATCCCCAGTAGAAGTGTTGACTGTGAAAACATTTGTTTCCCCATTGAAGTCTGAGTGCTATCCCTCGATGAAGCCTGAAGAAGAATGTTATATTCCTGTATCTGTACTAATTTGTTTCTATGATTTGTTTACTTCCGGATTATGTTCCTTCCCAGTGAAGTTAAGCCGCGAAATAGGATTTTGTTTCCTCGTTTGATGCTTATTTTCTTATGGAATGTTCATCTTGGATGTGATTTAGCCGAGTGTTGATTGTGCTCGAGTTGGTTTTGTTTGTTTATCCAGTGTTATATATCTGTTTTGTCAACATATACATGATAACACTCATATATTCATACATACATCATGCATAGTTAAATTTAGCAAATCATTTCTCATTAACATTCATTAATATTTTGTTGACATATTACCCTGTTTTGAAGAGTTGTGTTATGCTCTCTCCAATAGAGTGTCGACCTTAAGCAGAAAGTGTATATTCTTTCAATTTCCCCACTGAGTTATCCCTCGTGGAAGATTTTTGCTTTAGCCTTCCTGTATAGATCTTTGTCTGGATGATTTGGGTTTCCCTCTTGAGTTTATTTCTCAAAGGATGTATTTTGGTTGACTGTTTCACTCCAGTTTATTTCTGGTTTGAATCTTTGTTTTCCAACAATATTATTATTTTAGATTACTGCAAGCTTCGAGCATTGGTCTGAGAATGTGCATTTATTTTGGCACGAGAAAACTTTTATCTCCTCAGTAGGAATATGTTGGCATTTCCCCAGGAAGTTGTATTTCATTCCCCAAAAAGTCATGATTCATTCCCTAGTAAGTCATATTGCTTTCCCCGGGAAGTCATATTGCTTTCCCCAGAAAGTCATTTTTACAAACCTTACTATAACAGCAAGTAATAGGTCTCTTTATTTGAGCAACTTGTACTTCCCCGTAAAATTCGGTGTTAATTTTTTGCTATCTTCTCTATGAGTGGATAGTTTACATTTTGTTGTCAAATTACTCCAATAGATGGCAAGTATTTCAATATCGCAGAGACAATTAATTGTGAAATCTTTGCAAGTGGTAGTCTCTTTATTTGAGACAGCTTATATATTACGCTTTCCAGGAGGAATGCCTTGGTTAAAGAAGAAGTTGAGACTCGTTCTAGGTGAAACACCAGAATTTTGGAGAAACATGTTTTTCTTTTTTCTACCTTCAGTGAATGTTGGTAGTTCACCGTCAGTGAACGACGATGCTATGATATTTCTTTTCTCTCTACCTTCAGTGAAAGTTGGTAGTTCACCATCGGTGAACGTTGTTGATTGTTATCTTTTTGCTGCCTTCAGTGAATGTTGGTAGTTCACCGTCAGCGAACATTGGTGCTATGATATTTTCTCTCTACCTTTAGTGAAAGTTGGTAGTTCATCATCAGTGAACGTCGATGGTATTTTCTCTTAATACCTTCAGTGAAAGTTGGTAGTTCACCATCAGTGAACGTTGGTGATTGTTATCTTTTTGCTGCCTTCAGTGAACGTTGGTAGTTCACCGTCAATGAACGTCAGTGCTATGATATTTTCTCTCTACCTTCAGTGAAAGTTGGTAGTTCATCGTCAGTGAACATCGATGATATTTTCTCTTACTACCTTTAGTGAATGTTGGTGATTGTTATCTTTTTGCTGCCTTCAGTGAACGTTGGTAGTTCACTGTCAGTAAACGTTGGTGCTATGATATTTCTTTTCTCTCTACCTTCAGTGAAAGTTGGTAGTTCACCATCAGTGAACGTTGGTGATTGTTATATTTTTGCTACCTTCAGTGAATGTTGGTAGTTCACCGTCAGTGAACGTTGGTGCTATGATATTTATTTTCTCTCTACCTTCAGTGAACATTGGTAGCTCACCATTAGTAAACGTCGGTGCTGTTTTTCTTTTCTCTTTCTACCTTCAGTGAATGTTGGTAGTTTCGCCTTCAGTAAAAGTTGGCGTATCTTTTTTATCTTCTATCTCCTCTTTAGCTGAGTTGATGCTACCTTATATCTTCTTTGGGTGTTACACCAATAGAGTCGGGTCTTTTTGATTCACCAGTGATTTATTTTCCTGTTCGGGTTTCTCTTTTGATCCTTATTTCCTTTTCTACATCTCCAGTGGTGTTTTGCGTCCCCTTTGAAGTTGTTCATATGCATTCATACTCATAAGCACTACATGGCATCTTAGGGCCAAAAATAGGGTTTGTTTTATAATTAAGTATCTTCGATCACGTCGACACGAAGATTTTTAACCTTCGTATCTCCGTATAGAAGAAACTTAAATAAGGGCAGTTGTTGTACCCCAATTTTTGCCCCTAAGATCCCTTCATCATACCATATTGATTCAATCACAAAAAGATCACATTAGGGCTTTTGGTTCTCCTCCCTATCTCTAGCTTTGCTCTTTGAGGAATCACCAAGAACCTTGACTTGTTTTTATTTTGTGATCATGCATGTTTTGTTCTGACTTTCCTTTTAATTAATAAAACGCAATGTTGGTTTGTCTTACTTGTTAATAATGTAGGTAAAGGCAATGTGGCTTAGCAAGTTGATCCCTAGGTTCATGAGTTTATTTCCAGGCCCTAGTCAATAAAGCTTGAGAAATTCAAACCTCACTATTTTATTTGTTTTGGAAGAAATGGCATGGCAAGGCTTATTTTGGTTCACCATATTTCAAAGTTATCAAGATTGATTCAAAAGTACAAGGGGTTGACTGAAGAATTTGTCATGGTTGGGCAAGGCCTTGTTCCCATTGGTCACAAGTGCATATTTCTCTCAATTCTCAAGATATGGAAGTAGTTTTGGTTGCTATTAGTTTTCGTTATCATCATCAACAACTTCTATCTACAAATCAAAAGTGTTGGTACAAGAAAGTTGTTTAAAATTGTCAAAGTTCCTCAAAGCATTTTCTTGATCTAAGAGCTAGGGTTTTGAACTTCAAAGGAGTATATCTTGCTCATCTTTTGGTATTTTTGAGTGATTATAGAATCATCCTTCTCATCAAAGGGTTATTAACAAACCTCTTCAAAATTTTCAAGGAGTTTTCATGTGGAAGAAACTTGATGATGAAGAAAGATTACAAGTCCTCCATATGAACCTCCAATTTCCCATGTGTGACTTCAAATGATCATAACTTGGTCAATTTTTATCACCTTGAGCCTATTCTTTTTCCACAATGATCTTGAGGATGTGAACTTTATTCCTTCTTTTATGTGCAAAGTGAGAAAATGGATGGAAGATGCCTTAAGGATACAAAAGATTATAGGTCATTTCATGATTTTGTTTTCCCACTTCAAAAATTCATAACTCTCTCAATTTTTGGAGATTTTGAATGGTTCAAGTTTCAAAATGTCATTCAATAGGTCTATTTCATACCATCTTTTTTGGTCAAGAGCATATTCCAAGAGGAAGGCCATGTTTGGATGCAAAACATTATAGGTCACTTTTGAAGAAAAACGTGAAATATTTCTAAGTATGGAAAGCCAACCTCTTTTTCCCAACTTTGACTCATTGCAACTTTCAGCTCAAACATCCATTTGATTACATTCTTTTCCCATTGCAAATATTATAATCTCATCTTTCTAAAGCATCAAGAACCATGCCTTAAGACCCCTTGAGCTGAGAATGCCATTATTTCAAAAGTGGTAACTTGGAATTGAAGTTTCTTTAAAAGTTTGAATTTTAAATCCTTGATTTAGCTTCTAAACACATTTTTTCTGTGCGCTTTTGCTTCTAAACATATTTAGTGAACCTCCGGAAGTGATTAGCACATCAAAACGTAAGGTTTGGATGGGTTTTGATTAAAATATAAGTCACACTTTTCTTTGTTTGCAACTCCACACGAATTCCCTCCAAATTGCATCATTCACTGTTTCTTTTGATTCCATTTGCTTATCCTATAAATACATGAGCTATCCCATTCGTTTTCCCAGGCTTGAACAGCCAAAATCACCCTGCCAAACTCATTCCATAACTCACTTTTCTGCAACTTTGAAATCAGTGTTCAAGCCTTTTTCAATCCATTTTTTCTATCAATTCACCTTCCTTGATCTTCCCTGAAGCTAACAGAAGATGAATTGAGCCTTGAAACCTTCTGAATTGATTTGACCAAGTCCATTTACAGAGCTCTGCAAATGAACTTCAATAGGTAGATTTCTCCATCAATTCTTCCAAACTTTGATATCATTGTGAAGCTCTCATTGCCCTAGTTCTAGTCGCAACACTTGCTTTTAAATGGAAACACATTTTGGCCATGAATTTTCAAATTCCTTTTCAAAACTTTCCTTCCAAATTGTTTGAGCTATAGTTTATATAATTTTTTTGTGAAGGTGTAGTTATCTTCGTCTTGATGAGACGAAGCGAATGGCATAGGTCTGAGCTTCTGATTTTACAGTTTGAAGGACATGTGTTTCACGTTGACTGGAGGTTGAAGATGACCAACGTGTCATCTTCCAACCAATGATGGCGTGCCATTTTTTTTTAAAATCTGATTTTATATTTGATTCAGTGCTTTATTCAGTAATGACCATGATATGCACAGCCCGTCAGATCTCTTGAATTTGATAACTAACACGTTTTGACTCTCATCCATTGGTCCACATCATTTTGGTTTTTATTTTATTTTCTGATTTTTATATTTAATTGTTTTAAATTTCAAAATATCATAGAAAATTCATTTTAAGTCCAAAAAATTTGAAAAAGTTATAAAAAAAATTTTTGATTTTTCTCTTTCTGATTTTTATTTTTTCATAATTTTTTTTTGTGTTTTGATATTTTTTATAAATGTTCACTTTATTTGAATTGTTTTAAATGTTTAAAAATACTTTTATGCATTTTTAAATTTTTTAAAAAAAAATATGGAATGATTCAATGATATTGTGACAAATATTGGTGACCTCATTTATTTTTTATTTCTGACTTTGTTATTTTTTATTATTTTTGGTTCATTTTCCTCATTTCTTTTAAATTTTAAAAATAGTTTCTAACTTTAAAAAATTACCAAAAATTTTATAAAAATATTTGAGTTCATTTCTGATTTTTTTTATGGTCTTACTTAATATTTCTTGATTAATTTGAACATAGTTGATATTTTTCTCTTTTATTTCTATTTTAAAACATTTAAAAACCCTTTTTAATATATATATATATATATATATATATATATATATATATATATATATATATATATATATATATATATATATATATATATATATATATATATATATATATATATATATATATATATATATATATATATATATATATATATATATATATATATATATATATATATATATATATATTAAATGTAATATTATTTTGCGATTATTTTCTGGCTGATCTTGGATTGAATTTTTTATCATGAACTTTGTTAACATCATTGGATCCATGGTGTTAAGTCTAACTCCATAAAAATGGATGAATAATTTTAATAATAGTTTGATTAAATTTTAATTCAAATGTGTTTTGTATATTCTTTCTCACCCCTTTTCATCTCATCCCTTTCTTATTGTACTAAGTTTTATTGGAGCATGATCTCTATATCAAGTCTCAAAATAAATGGTACATAGATTGTTATTGACCGGCCTCAAAATAGGTGCAACTTCTATATAAGTCCACTTACGATTGCTTAACATAGCGCTAAATTTTGTCCCGATTCGAATAAATGATCATTGGTGGCCCAAACCTATATTTGCAAGCCCAAGTATGTTAATTTGATCTATTTGATCCGATAACCTTGAGATTCATTGTGTGGATGCTTTGGTTCTACCAATCCTCTAATGGATCTATATCACTTTCGGTCAACGCGGATCACTTAAACATCATTGATCATTAAATGTTACATTGAGGATTCTTAAATGGATGATATACTTGACAAAAAGCAAATGCAACTTGTTGTGTGGAGGCTTTGGTTCTACCAATCCTCTAATGAGTTCCAAATGCAAGTTTCAAGATGGTCATCCAACTAACCACTAATTACTAATAATTGACTTTATTTTGTATGCTCTTTTATTTTATGCACCATTTACTTTAAGCATTACATTTCATGTTATTTTTCATCTTTGCTCACTTGAGACCCTTTATATTCTTGTCATTTTTGTTTTTGCTCCTTTGAGCTTTTCCTTTCTTTTTTAAGATACCTAATAATCAACATGAACCATAAAAAAACTTTAATCATCCTCGGACTATTTGGTTACTATCCTTGGCATTATGGAATATTGGACTTCTTGGACTTAGGATTAGAAACCTTGGCCTATGGTGGAGACCTTGTGACCTTAATTGATATTTTGTCTGGAGTTCTAGAGGTTTAACTCATGACATTGGGTTGTTTGTTTGTTTTATGTGCAGGTTATTATGATTACATTGTTTGTTTGTAATCTGGAATTCACCTGTATATAGTCGTTACTCTGCCCAATTTTTGTGAAGACTTAATACATTTGAAGTTTGGTTCTCTCAAGAGGTTTAGTATCTTTGCTTTCTTGGTTTCAATCCAAAGAATGAGAATTCTATCTTGACTCATAATGTTAAGTATTGGATCCTTGTTGGTTAGATGGTTCTTATCCATATCTTTTACCTTATGTTTTAGGATAGTCTCTTCTTCTCCTCCCATCTTCTTTATTTTCAAAAATCTTCTCCCTCCTTTTGAAAACTCTTCTTGTTTTTAAACTTGAACTACTTTCATAATAAACTTGGACTTAGGTCCATGCATTTTCAAAACATTTTCGTAAATAAGATTCAATCAACTTAATAATATCTTTACATTTTTGTGAGAAGACTAAAAGTCAATCAATCTCATTTCAAACCATTTTGCCACTTTGGCTTTTTATTTTAAAACTTTTCTCAAAAGATTAGACTCTTGTCAATCCTTGTAGTGATGCAAACAACTATACTTCTATAATATGTAGTGAAGTGAGATATTTTCCACTTGGGTGTTGAGTGAGGCATTGTTGATTTTAAAATCCAAGCCATATCCTCCACTTTGAGATGATGCAAATTCTCCTTTCTCATGATTGTGGGTAGTAAGTATGTTTTCCACACGGACAATGACGATGATGTCTTATCTCATAAAATTAACTAACACACTTGTGTTTTAAAATTCTCAAAAGGTGAACTACGTGTACCCTGATCCCCTATTGCACGGAAGGAGGTACGTAAGCACTAAAGGTTCACAACCGCGACGGGTGCAAAAATCATAAAAAATACTTCTTTTCTCACCTCTACCATCTATTTTTTCATACAACATTTTATAGCAAAAATATACAGATTTTACAAAGAGGTTCCTACGGAGTACCGTAGATGTTTAGGGTGCTAATGCCTTCCCTTTTCATAACAACCCCCTTACCTTGAATCTTTCCCCCTCTTTTTGGGTTATTCGCTCTTTTCTCATTCCTTTGGAAATAATAAAGCGCGGTGGCGATTTTCATTTTGATCTGTATAAGTATAATCAATCCAATGGCTTAGTCTTAAACATTTATACCGCTACAATGGTGAACTATAATATATGTATCGAGCCCTGGTAGTCTTCATACGACCAAGTAAAGATCTCAACATAATCATGCAACATCTGAATTAACCTCTTTTTGACAATGTCTTCTAGGTTGACACCAATCTTGATTTCTATCTTGTCTTCTTCAGTACCCAAGTTCACAACCTCGACTGGCTCTTCATGTGGTCGTATGGCTGTTTCTTCTTGCATTAATAGCCTAGCAAGCTCTCCAGGTATTTCACAATATTCCTCACCTTAATCTTCGACTTGGTAGATCATATTTTCAAAGTCATAATTGTCAATAGTAGAACTGTTATCAAGGAGATCCAGGGTGGATGCGGATCTGCAATTTGTTGTGTGGGTGTGTGTAAGAATACATAGTTATCTTGAAAACAATAAAGTAAAATAAATACAAAGAGCGTAAAATTTGAGTGCAAACGTCTAATGATTTATTGAATGAAAATATACATAACCAAAAATTAAAAGAAAGAAAAATAGAAAATAACATTTACTCCTGACTAAAGGAGATTGGTATAAAGTCTTCAGCCGTCTAATTGTTTAGCCCACTCCCGATAGTATGGAAGATCCAATTGTCTATGTCGCAATCATTATCAGCGTCTTCCATAATATTAACGCGGTTTTTGTGAACTCCATTACTGTTTATGCGGAATGGAGGTCTCCAAGAATTGACATGAGCACGCGGACATCCCTCCGAGCCTTAGAAGTGAGACCCAAACCAAACTTGTCCGATTTGTAAGGAATATCGGGAAGCTGACCCAAAATAGTGCAACCATCTTCTTCAACCACAGCCCTAGCGTCTTTCAGAGAAGTCATTTTTTATGGGGTTTTAGGAATAACAAGAGTAGCTTTATTAACCGAGTTTGTCTGAGAAACAACTTCAAAGGTCTGGAAAGGAGTCTCGATGAATTCACCATCCACCTCAACATACTTGAAAGAATTCAAATGGCTCACCGTATATTCTTCTTCACCGCAAACTGTAACTATCTTTCTCCTCCTGGGATACTTCAACTTTTGGTGTAAGGTAGAAGTAACAGCACCTGCCCCATGAATCCAAGGGCATCCCAGTAAACAAGAATAGGCTGGACGAATATCCATCACATAGAAAGTATATTCGAACACCTGGGAACCCACTTTGATTGGAAGATCCACCTCTCCATTCACCATTATCTTTGAACCATCAAAATCTCTCACCACAATGTCACTGGTTTTTAGAATAATCCCTTCACAGCCAAGTTTGTCTAAAGCATCTTTTGGCAACACGTTCAAAGAGGAACATGTGTCCACTAACACATGAGATAAGATAGTTCCCCTGCACTCAATAGAGACATACAAAGTCTTATTATGATTCCTTCATGCGGGAGTTAAGTCAGTGTCAGAAAAGCCTAGCCCATTATCAATCGTCGGGCTAGCAATATCATTTTCAAACTGATCAACAGAGATTTCTTGCGGCACATGGCCAGATTTCAGAAATCTCACCAAATCCTGAGCATGGGCTTCGGAGCATAAAAACAGGGATAACATAGATATTTTAGAAGGTGTTTGCCCCAGCTGTTCAACAATCTTGTAGTTACTTTTTAAGATAATCTTTAATATTTCCTCCATCTCTTTCTTGGAGGGGTCTTCGACAATGACTTATTTTGATGCCTCCATCTGGACAGGCTCAGTCCTATGTTCTTCGCCTCAAATTTCAGTAGTAGATTATGCAGCAGTGATACGAACTGGTGCAATAACAGTCTTCAGAGATATCTCTGGAGATAAAACCCTTCCACTTCTGGTAACCTTACTAGTCCCAGAAATATTTCCAACATCTGGGTTAGTAACTTCAGCATTTTCCTCTTCAACAGTCAATGGTTCCTGTTTAACTCCATGGTAGTAGACATCAGCTCCATAATTCCAAGGGATAAGCCTTATCAAAAGAATATGGAATTGGCCCGGGTGCAGTGATAGTCAGAGGAGCAACTTTAGGTTCTATAGTAATCTTCACAGGACCCTTATAAGTGATCCTTACAGGAGTATCAGAAATTGTAGATACGTCTTCAAGATTCAGGTCTTGGGATGTACTCTCCATAGGAGGAGTCTTCTCAAAAGGAATTTTCTCAAATAGGATCTCATGATCATCCATCAAACATTACATACCTTCTTTCAGTAATGCACAACCATTAGATTGGGATACACAGTAGTAGCAGTCTTCAGCATAACCCAGAAATAAACCAGCTTGCAATAGCTTTTCCTTAACAATCATCAGGGGAGTAGTAAAATCATTCACAGTAGGAACATAAGAAACATCTTCAATAGCATTAACGCCCTTGTCATGATTGGGCATAGGTGCAATAATCATATTAGGAGTCTCAGGAGGGTCAAATTCAATTTCCTTGGCGTCAATCATGTCTTGGATCTTATTCTTTAAGGCCCAACAGTTATTAGTGTCATTCCTGAGACTATCAGAATGGTATGTATATCTTGCATTTGGATTGTAGCAGGGAGAGAAAGTTTTGGGATTCAAAGGAGGTTCTCTCAATGTAACCAGCCCTTCTTTCAACATGTGTTGCAATACTTGGGCCAACGGCATGTTAATAATTGTAAACTGTCTCCTGGGCGCGTCCTACCCATGTTAATTATTTTGTTGTTGTTTCACTGGAACAGGATTGGAGATCAGTACTGCCCCCACAAATTGGTTATGATCGCTCTTATTACGACCCTTGGCTAAGTTCAGGAACATTTGTTGGAATTGGGCATTATGAGCTTGGAGATCTCTGAATGTTTGTTCAAGATCCATTTTTTCTGCTGAAATAAACAACAAGAAGATAAGAAAGCCTATCTTGAAAGTACCTGTTATCTAATGAGATGCATGATATGTAGATGAAAATCTAATGTTTTCAAGGATCTTGCGGGGTAAAGAAATTTGAAAAAATCCGGTTACAGCTCTGACTTGTGGGATTTTGAATCTTCATTTTTGGACGTCCTTCTATTAGAATCAAGCTCACCATATCGAGTGGGTCCTAGCCTCTGACTCAAAAGAACGTACTTTGATCTTTAATGGCATCTGGTTAGAGGAAAATAAATCCTCTTTCCCCTTTCTAGCAATCCAGTTTATGATAATCCTGCACCAAAGATCCCTAAGATCCTTGAAATGGTTAGTAAAATGCCATGTCATGATGATATGATGTTATGATGTCGTGATGTTATGTTTATGTTTAAACAAGCCTCAAACACAAACAAATTACACAAGAGCCTTAGGCTTAAAGGCTTGCATGAGGTATATAGGTAAGTATCCTTCTCTATTAAAGTTAAGTTGGATCAACCTATCCTAAAATAGTAATCGGGTTCTAGGAATCTCATATCACAGATCTTTCTCGAAGGTTTTATTTTAGTACAACAACTGACTTGCCACCAGAACATCCTGCGAGTTCAATCTCAATAAGTGTAGCATCGAGTATCAACCAACCTTGGACTGCACCAAATCCATCCATCTCACTACCTTTTAATGGCCAAGATGGGTCAATTAAGGTTCTAAAAGTTAGCTAGTGCTAATGACACCACGCGGAAGCCTAATGTTATCCTTAACTGACTCAAGGAACATTAGTATAATCCAAAGTGTCGCACTAACCGTAGCCATCACTTCAACCATATCGGTCTACGCCGTACAATTTTTGTGATCTATTGCTACTTATCTAAGGCATCCCTAGATCCGGGTGTAAGATCTTACAAGTAATAAAACCAAGCAAACCCTTAAATTTAAAGCAAGCAAAGCAAACAGTAAAGCAAGTAAAAATGATCTAACCCTAAGGTAACCCCTCTTTTTTAAGTAGTCCCCAGCAGAGTCGCCAGTTCTGTAATACGGTGGGAGAACTGACTTTTTTGGTTTTATCAAAAATATGCGGATAGCTAGAGTCGCTACTGACTTTTATTTTATCCAATATTTAGGAAAGGTGAAAAGAATAGGAAATACCTTGAAGATTTTGAGTTCAGGGGATATGTTATGAAAAGGGAAGGTGTTAGCACCCTTTTCATCCGTAGTTATCTACGAACTCTTAATTGCTTAGCTCACTTTGAAAAACATGCTTTTGTGTGTGTGTGTGTGTGTGTGTGTGTGTGTGTGTGTGTGTGTGTGTGTGTGTGTGTGTGTGTGTGTGTGTGTGTGTGTGTGTGTGTGTGTGTGTGTGTGTGTGATTTGTTTGAAAATATTTTGAAATTCCAATGTAAGGTAGACTTTGTAATGATTCTTTTATCAGTCCTCAAGAATGCGTACAAAGTGTTTTGAAAATATTTGTTTGAAAGTGATGTGTGAAAAATGTTTGTGAGAAAAATTATTAGCAAGCAATTAGGAGTTTATTACCCACTAAAGGTCTTTCTTATTCTTTTCCTTCTCCTTTAGAGATAGTGTTATCCATACCATTAGTTGGTAGGTAGCTCTATCTATTGGATATGAAGCGACAGGCATAAGGTCATTGTATGGTCATCGAAGGAAACATGTAAGGATACTTTAGCAATTGTATCAGAGGGACCAAATCATTTTGCTCGTAGGGTCATCGAATGGACTAGATCATTTTGTAGGCAGCTCGAAGGGTCATCGATGGATTATAATCTTTATTCGAAAAGGACATGATGATTTGATCGAGGGTCTTTTGCTAAAGTATCCCCACTTTCGAGGGGCGTGGCCAAGCATCGTAAGGCAACAAGAGAGGTTACCCTAAAGATACTAGTGTGAATAGTGCATTCAATTCAGTTATTTTATCTTGAGATTAGAGTTTGCTATCAGTTGTTTTGAGATCTTGTCATACACGCCTAATCACTAACAGCATAAAATATAGCAGAGATATAATTGTGCGGAAAGTAATTCCTAAGCTATTACAGGGCTTTGGGGCAGTTACATAAAAAAAATGCGGAAAATAAAGTGAGGAAATTAAAATCCTAGACTATTACATCCTGTAAGCAGTTACATAATAGAAAAAAAAAGGCGAAAGATAAACTAAACTATTACAAAAGAAAATCGTGTGACCTGTACAATTCCCCTAAAATTTTAAATGTGAAATAAAAAATAAAAATGTTTTATTTAAAATATTTGAATGTTAATTTGATGTTGATTAAAAAACTAAGTCTAATTAATTTTAATAATAAAACCTAAAGTTTATTAATTTTAATAAATAAAATACTAATTAACCTAATTAATTTTAAAAAAGGGTCAAAATTAAATTATTAAAAAAACTAAACCTAATTTATTTAGGGTTTTTTAAAAAGGAATTAATTTAGGTTAAATGTTAATTAGGAAAAATAATTAGGGTTATTAAGAAAATTAGGATTAGTGATTTGAAAAGAAAGAAAATCGGGTTAGTGGAAAATATGAAGAAAAATAATGTATGGGGTGGGTGTTGAACCCACGCCCTTCAGCATCCTCCATGCATGGCTTGCCACCAGGTCAAGCGTTGGTTGGTGCTAGAAACATAGGCGCAATACATAATATATTAAACTTGTAGAAATTGGAAAATAACAAGAAAAATTTTCAAAAGGCATGGATCGAACCCACGCCCTTGTGTACCAATGCCTTCTCGCGGGCGTCCTTGTTGCTGGGGTGGCTGTTTGATTCGTTAGTAAAATCAAACAAAACAAATACAATATAAACCAAATCAAGGCGACCAGAGAAGCACCAGAGCCCTAGCTCCGATCGGCTTTCATCGATGAGCGCGTTTCCTTATCCTGCAAAATAATGCAGGTTAGTGACTCAATACGACCCTACACCGCTACTTTGAGGGTTGCAAATTCAATGGTGGCCTTAGTTTTGGCTGAATTGCCCTGTATAAAGAGATATAAGCAAGAAAAAGTTGACTGGTGCAATCATGGTAATGCACGATTCTGGCATCACGAGACTCATGCGATGGTCCAAACCTGTCCAATTACATCTCAGGAACACAATGAAAGCACTAGTTCATATCAAAGCATGATAAAAATAAAAATACGAAAGTCACAAAAAGTATGGAAACTGGCGATGCATGCATGTGTGTTTCAGGCCTCTTTGATCATCAAGAATGATCAATACTTACTCTATATAATATTAGGATTCGATTGGGATGGCTGGCTTGCTTTGGGAAGGACTGAAAGTAAAGTTTCAAGTTTGCCCTACTTTGAGAAATTTTGAGGTTTTTGTGAGAGTATTCTTGCAAGGTTTTTTCGTGTCCCCTTGTTGTCTGAATATGAAGGATATATATATATATATATATATATATATATATATATATATATATATATATATATATATATATATATATATATATATATATATATATATATATATATATATATATATATATATATATATATATATATATATATATATATATATATATATATATATATATATATATATATGAAGATTAGGTCAAGGAGAATGGGATTGGACCTTGTATGAAACAACTTTTGATTTTGCTTGAAAAATAAGTTGAAATAAGACAAACATGAATATTGGTTTTGTAAATAAGCTCACACAATTTCTTGTACAATCTTGGGCCTCCAAAAGATTTGAAACAAAAGCCTTCTAAGCCTTATCCCTCCCCTTGCTATTTATTTGATTTAATTTGCATTTAAATGAATAAAAATTCAAGTAAAAGAAAAAATATAAAAATGGTTTTGGGGGTCCTCTAACATGTCATGAGCACGTTTGAACTTCAAAAATTAGGCCCATTATTCCAAAAGCCCAAAATTGTTCAGTTGAGGTTTCATGCAATTTCACAAAATTACCCAACTTGTACAACTCATGACTTGCTCAACTTTTGTCATATGAAGGTAATCTTGGACCTTTTGAAAATCTAAATATTCCCCTACAACTCTCATGTTGATCATTTTTCTATTTGAAGACTTTATCTTGATGTAAATTGCTTTCACAAAATGTGTCTTTTTGTTGATTTTTAAAATGACATGTAATGTTTTTGCCCATATCTCTTAAATGAAGCATTTTTTGGGCCTTGAGCTTAGAGAGACAAAGTTGTAGAGAATTGAATTTCCATTAATATGAGCTTTGGTTGAGAATTTTCTGATGAAGCATGTGAAAGTTATGCCTGGTCAAAGATCAATTGACTTCTTATAAAGAAAACCCTAATTTAGTAACTTTTTACTTTTGGTTAATATTGAGTTTTCTTGATGAGTTATGATCAACCCTTGATAAAATGGTTAATGTAACTTAAAAATATTGATTTTGACCAAAAATCATGAAGTTTAATTGTATGTTGACCAAAATTGACTTTTTACCCAATATAGTTGATTTTCACTCATCTGAGCAATTGACTGAGCAAATTTGTGATGTAAGGCTTGAAACTTAGTATGAGGATACTTTGAAGCATATGAGGAACCACAAAACTCACTTGAGGCATTAGAATTTCCATTTTCCCTTGAGAGAACCAAAACCCTAATTATAGGTCACTCCTTAGGAGGAGGACTCATTTGATCATTCTTGAGTAGTCTTGAACACTTGATTTAGGAGCATGAGAAAGTCTTTTGAAACGAGAGAGAAAATTTTGGGGTACAACACAAACCTACCAATACCTAAAACCATACCAATCATAATGTTAAGGATAGCCCCCTTTTACCTTAGATTATAGTTAGAAATCGATTCTTCACTTTACATTCTATCGAAATCTCTATGTTCCTCGTGCCCTAGCTCTTCTTCATAGCTTCTCTCATTTAACTATGGGACCCTTTCTATAGTCTTCCCATATTACCCTCATTTATTCCTTCACCAATTACCACCTTGCACCTAATATTTTTACACCAATATTATCCTATTTAATTAAATAATAATTTTAACTAATAATTCTAAATAATTATACTAATTATCTAAAATTATTTAAAACACCCAATATCACTTAATTTCCACTATACCACACATAACATCACATCACACATCATATTGATCAAAACATCACATATACTCACAAATACTTCACTAATATTTATCATAAATCAATTAAATAATTAAATAAATAATCTAATTATTTTGGGTGTTACACCTACAACAGCCACATTGACGGAAAAACCTTGGTACAAAAACTGTTAATGGCAGGATATTATTGGCCTGCCCAATGTCTCCATTATCAAGAAGTTGGATCAATGTTAGAGACATGCGGACCTTCACCGTGCCTCAACAGAACTTCTCCAGTCGATGACTTTGCTCTAGCCTTTCTATCAAAGGGGCATGGACATTCTAGACAAAAACCAATCCAAACCAATGAAACCCGATGTTAATTGATTTGGGCAACAAATTTCCAAATGTCTACCCGTGAACCCGTGTACTCGAACCAACCATATTAATACATATCACTTATACCATAATTATGATGGAAACTAGTATAATATATTTAACTTCAATAAAAAAAATAACATTTGTTTCATTAACAACCTATATGGAGAAACAAAAATTAAAAACTTTATATTATTATGGAAAATTTGTTGATTTAAATTATATATTTTGTAAAATATATATACACATTTATTTTTAATATACCCAAACAATCCAACCTAAACGCACCTGTTGTTTCTCATTTTAGTTTGATTTGGGCTTTATCACAAAAATGTGTAAATCCAATCCATATATTTTTTAGTAGGTTAGGCATCCGATTCTCTCTAAATTGAACCAAATCGGCTCGCGAACTCCCCTAATACCCCACCACTCAACACTCCACCACCAAGGAAACCCCATTTTCCATGGTCTACGAAGTAGACACCATGCTTCCTATGGAGATCAACACACCCTCGTGGTGACAGTCCCAATTCAATGAAGAGGAAAATGAGATAGAATTGAAGTGTGCAGAAGACCTAATCGACGTGTTAAGGGAGGTCGCCCGTGTCCGAGAGTTTGCTTCCAAGAGGTTACTGCTAAACATAGAGCCTATAGAAGGTACCACTCCAGAGTAAAGCCAAGAGAAATGCAAGAGGGTGACTTGGTCTTGAAAGAGGTAGTTCTACACGCTTAGGAGGGGAAACTACAACCTAATTATAAGGGACTGTACCACATATTTCATAAACTTCCTCACGGAGCATACAAGCTACAAGAACGAGAATGACCATTATTACCCAGAACTAGAATGCTCTCTATCTTAGATATTATTATAGCTAAATTATTTGTAATTCTCTAATAAACATAATCTTTATGTTCCTATAAATAATTATTGACCGATGTATTTCCCATAGGGATGTTTCCTTCTGATTGTCTTATATGCTAGACTTCATAGTGAAGATCATTTTCGCCTCTTGAGGCAACATCTCTTACATTAAACTTCATAGTGAAGATCCTTGTCGCCCCTCGAGGTAACATTTCTTACGCTGGACTTCATAGTGAAAATATTTGCTTCCCCTCGAGGCAACGTCTCTTACATTGAAATTCATAGTGAAGATCCTTTATGCACCTCGAGAAAATATATGTTACGCTGGACTTCATGGTAAGATCCTTTCCGCCCTATAGGGCAATACAAATAAGCTATTCGACTCCTTGTCTGAGGAACTTATAGTCTCATCAGTCGGGCTATATATAACTTTTCCTTAGGGACTTAGATTCTCTAGGATAATTATACTCTCGCCTCATGCGAGACGAGACTCAAGAATCATGCCTGAGAGGCGCGATAGATATCCATCTTGAGAGACTTTAACATAAGTCTTACGTGAGGACCCGATAGAAGGATCACCCGAGAGGTCAACTTATTATTATACCTGAGGAACTTAGTGTCTCTTCAGTCGGTTTACATATAGATATGACTAAGAAACTCAGATTTCCCATGATAACTTGGGACTTACTTGAGGAAATGCAAGTTCTCAAGATACTTCCCTAGAGCTGCAATTTTAAAACACTCCATCTTCTATCAAAAGCCTTGTGCTTGTGGGACTATGTAGTGTTATAGTTGTAAAATGTCTCACTTAGGGCGATACCTTTTGACTGCCTCATATGAGGCGATGTGGGAATATCGTCCAAAGGGAGGTATCACCTCGCCCCGGGAATTTCCTATTGCTTGGTAGTAGGAAACGTGGGGTAAGACGTTTATGGGGATGATAGAAGTCAAGGTCAATAAATAATCCATAACTTCCTAGAAATTTGGAATTCAACGGTCTACCATTGACTGAGTGGACGATGTTCCTTCCCAAGAGAATCCTAGGCCTTAGAGCTCTCAATAAATACATCTTCCATGTAGGAGAAGGACAAGTCTTAAGCAATACACATAATTATACCCCTTAAAGCATAACACTTAACTCACATCTATCACCCCTCAGAAGCTTATACCTAAGCACTTCATTCATCTTTAGAGTCTCTCACCGTGAGCAATATTCTCAAAACCATCGTATAAGGCTTCTCGTCGCTGTAGGCAAGCCATAATCATCCACAATTATTATAAATTTACTAAGACTTTTGAATCTTCCTACCTTTACAAGAAAAACATACATACACCATTATTTTTTTTATCAGTACATATATCATGCCGACAACTCATCATACATATTTAATGAATTGGAAGAATCTTTAACTAGAAATAGATTTCACCTTAGATATACAAACTTTTTCTAATGTGAAGATTGTTCTTTAGAAATAATCAACTAAATGAAAAAATAGTTTGCACATATTTCACCATTTAAATTTTAGATTTCTCATATTTTTTACGAGAAAAATATTTATGCAAATAAATTAAAAGATAGATTTCTCATATGGTGGACTTGTCAACCTCAACCTGCATTTGAAAATTTATTTAGATGTCGATTTTATTTAGTTAATTATAAAAAATTTCTAATTTAAATGGATTAAGTCTATGCCATGTTTTTTTCTCTCTTATTTCTAATAAAATACCTTTATTTATAAAAAGTTAAACAATTACTTATTTCATTATATATTTTATGTAACGTTGATCAACTTATTCTAGAGTTATCTTCAACTTAATATTTTATATATCACTTTTAAATTATTACACTTTACTCTATATTTATAACAATTGAATTTTAATACATATATTATAAAAAAACTTTAAACAATTACTAGAGCAGATGAAATACGATGTATGAAAATATTCTTTGGTCAAAGATACTTCTGCGAACACATCGACCAATGCAGACTCATAATTTTAACTTGAAAATTAGCTTAATTTGATAGGAGGTGGGGGTGGGAATATGAAGTTAAATTAGTGTGTGTCAGAAAAAGCACAGAAGCCAAAGGTGGTTCAGTTTCAGACTTCTATAATGTGAATCTTCCTTCTTTCACTCTTACCACTTCTTTGACCACAGTCATTACCTAATCCATTTTCATTTCATGCATGGGACCATACCATTACCACGCTATACCTATCAATCATCTTTTGAATTTTATTTCCTTCATCTCCAATTTTCAAACATCTCTCATGTTTTCTTAAGTTTCATGGTAGTATATGATTCTAAAGTTCTAGAAACTAGTTCTAGTAACTAATGAGACATGTGAAATTATTGAATAAAAAAGTAATATGATGAATCTATAAAAAAACATTATCTATTTCTCATATAATTCCCCAAAAAAAACATATTTAATGTTATGGTTTATCTATCTTGAGTAAAAAAAAGGTCTATATATCTAATTAATATAGCTATCTATTTAATACTCTTCACTTTAAAAGCTCCAAGCCCAACAACATATATATAGAATCATATGAAGGTCATTTACTTTTTGTTTCATTTTTAATATTATTTGCTCATTTTATGAACCCAATACATTCTTTATCATTGTTAAATAAGTGAATTATGATCACTTTTAACTGATAACTAAGTGGCATAGAATTAGAACTTTATTAAATTATCTCCGATTCTTAATATAAAAAAATTTTATTTTTTAAATTTATTGAATAATTAACATATCTAAATTATATGTAGTTCAGATATATTAATTCTTCAATAAATTTAAAAAATAAATTTTTTTTATATTAAAAATCGGAGAGAATAATAAATTTCAATTATCAATGAATTGTTAAGAAGTAAACAAATTTATATTTTAATTTTTTGATTAAATTTAATTTAGTTTAAAATTAGAGTTTGATTTAATTCAACTTTATAAAACTCATTTATAGAATGAGATACATCATTTTATATAAATATTTTTAAAATTTTATGTCTAAATAATACAAGATTTAGAGATTTTTTCAATATACCATATTACGCACAACACTATTAAATTTGATAAGTAAATACAAATAGTAGATAACTTAGAATTCAATAGATAAACTTTCATGTCATATTAAAATTAAATTTATTTAACTCATTTTTAAAAAAATAATTTACAATATGAATGATATCATTATATATAATTTTTTTTAAAATTTATATGTCTAACTGTTCTGGACTGGGCCCGGGTTGGCCCAAGAGCAAGAATGAAGGCCCAATCCAAACGGTTCTACAGGGGGCGCGCCGACCAAGAAGCTACAACCGTGCCCGCCACTGCCCGCGAACGCAACATCCTCGATCTCATACAGTCCAGCTCGAGCACTCCCTCGTAGGGCAGACTATGACCGTTACACCCTCATCTGAACTCCGAAAAGACCGCGTCCTCGTCCGTCCGTACTTCTCGCAGAGCACCCAAGAAGGAGACCACGTGCGGGTCCCCACTACACACGTAGAACCTGGCAGTTCCTTTATTGGGCCAATCCTGATCGGCCCAATGAAGGGACCTTGGCCCAGCGCTGGGGGCTATAAATTCCCTCTGTTCCAAGAGGGTCAGGTATTCATTCTCTTACCTATATACACACTTTTTACCTGCTCGTACTACCACTCATTTCAGCATCGGAGTGCCTTGCAGGTAACCCCCCCCCATCTCGTTCAAACTTCAGCTCGGAGCCAGTCGTGACGGTCCAAGTCTGATCAGGTAAGATCAGTGGCGCCGTCTGTGGGAAACTAGCTTCCCCGTCTTGCAAAAACTCAAAGACCAAAACTCAACTCAACTTTCACCGTCATGGCTGACCAAGTTCGTGATGAACAAAACGTCAGCGTCGTCGACACCAACAACGGCCTCGCGGATAAAAATGGACACATTGATAACACCGGTAACCCCGGTCATAACACCATCCCTGTGTCAACTGCCCCTGGGTCCTCAATCCACCGCGACAGAGTTACCGCTTCATCCTCCTCGGTCCCTCCGCCACTCGAAGAAGACGATGCAGCTCTCACAAACTATCGAGCTACTCAATTTCAGGAAGTCCCTGTCCCCGTCGGGGCAGATGCCACAACTCGAGCGTTGTTCGCGGCGATCAATCAGACGAATTACCTCATCTTCGCCCAAGGGGAAAGATTGAGGGCACTTGAAGACGATCGAAGACCCCCGAGGAGGCACCGGAGGCCCCAGACTCCACCTCCTCGAGTAATTGAGGTCCATTTCCCGTCTCCCCCGCAGAGACACTACAGAGATACCTCTCGAAGCCCGTCACCCCGACCATCGGGGAAACGGCCCCCTTTGGAGAGGCAACCCATCATCGAAGTCGGAGGACGCGGCCGCGCCCCCGTAAGGCAAGAAAGAAGACGCTCTGGAGATGGGCATGGAAGAATCAACCAACGGGCACCGCGCTCGAGAGATTCCCAGCACGACCAGGACCGTCGTGCCCAACAGTATTACAGGTCCCCGTCCCTGTCCCCGGAGCGAAGCGACGAGGACGACCCCCGCGGTCCCCTGTCGCAGGCCATCATGGAGGCGCCCATTCCCCCGGGCATGGAGAAGCCTCCACATCTGAAGGAATACGACGGAGTCGCGGACCCGGTCGACCACATAGACTGGTTCGATGCTATGCTGCACTATCACAACATCGGGGGACCCATCAAATGCCGGTTGTTCCCCACGACCCTCAGAAAGGCAGCAATGGACTGGTATAAAGGCCTCGCCCCGGGATCAATCACCTCGTGGCAAAACCTGAAGAACCAATTCATTAGTTCGTTCACAGTGTCTCGGCGACACCCAAAGACCGAGGCGGCTCTCGAGGCCATCATCCAGAAACAGGATGAAACCTTGAGAGAGTTCATCAATCGCTTCAACCGCTAAGCCATACAGGTCCCCTGCGCGGACCACATGAAGAGATATTTGCTGGAGAGGGGGCTCCTCCCCGGCACAGAATTCAGAAAGGACGTGGGTATCGAGCCACCTAGAACATTCGATGCCCTCCTCGCGAAGGCCCGGGCATACATGGATTACGAGGAGAGAGAGGCGGTCAACAGAGCCCGAGACCCCAGGACTCGCGGGTCCAACAGCAACCCGCGCCAGGAAGCTGATCCTCCTCGACGGGCCGGGGAGAAAAGAAAAGAAGACAGACCCCGAGAAGTCCGAGAGTAAAGAGGACCCTCGGGGCGTTTTACCGAGTACACTCCGCTCACAGCTTCCCGCGAACGCATTTTGGCGGAGTGTGCCAGCACGGACTTCAAGGACGGCGGCGTTAAACGCCCCTGACCCGCTCCCGCCAAGCCCGAAGCAGACAAGAACAAGTATTGTCAGTACCATAGGAGCCATGGTCATCTGACTGAAGATTGCGTCCACCTCAAGGACGCCGTCGAAACCCTCATCAAGGGAGGAAGGCTCGCACAATACCGGCGAAATGACGCCCCTCGTCGTGACACCCGGGAGACAAGAGAACCGGAGGAAGACGCCCGACCATCTGACGAGTCGGTCCCCGTCCAGACCGCCTTCTCCGTGACCAGACCCAAGGACTTCAACGTCCCCAAACACCTGCAGGAGCCGCTCACAACACATAGCAGGTGGAAATATTTCCCCTCCGCCATGGTCATCAATGGCGGAGAGTTCAACGACCTGACTATCAATTCGGCTAAAAGGAAGCTGGATGAACTGGTCGACGCGACACCACCGCAGACAATGACATTTGAGAGGGTAAAAGGTAGGTCGGAGCCCATCACCTTCTACCTCGAAGAGCTCCCCAGGGGATCCCCCAACGCAGTCATTCCCCTGCTGATAAGGGCACGAATGGCTAACTTCGATGTGCACTGCATCCTAGTCAACGAAGGGAGTTCCGTCGATGTAATGTACAGCCAATTGTTCCGAACTCTACAGCTGGACGACTCCCACCTCTCGCCATATGTAGGGCCGGACTTACAGGGCTTCAACGGCTCGACCTCCAAGCCTTGGGGATATGTCTAGCTCATGGTTACCTTCGGCGAAGGCACATCGACAAGGCAGGTTAAAATATGCTTCCTCATCATCGACTTCCCGTCTCTCTATAACTGCATTCTGGGGAGACCAACACTGGTAGAACTGACAGTGGTGCCCTCCACCGTCCACCTGAAGATGAAGTTCTACACCAAAAGAGCACGGGTAGCTACTATCCAGGGAGACCTCGCCGCCGCTCAGAGGTATTTCAACGCCGCGTCTAAGGGTCGTGACACTGTCGACGTCGGAACAAGGCCCGCTAAAAGACCGGCGACGACACGATAGGATCTCGACGAGTCAATACCGGACAGGGATTTCGAGCTCGTCTCCCTCGGCGCAGACCCGAGCAAGGGAGTAAAGATTGGCAAAGACCTCCCCGACCTGGCAAGGAAGCAGATCAAAGCCTGCTTGCGCGAGAATGTTGACCTGTTCGCCTGGAGCGCCATGGAGATGCCCGGACTCGACCCTGAGGTCGCCTGTCACCACCTCGCCATAGATCCCGCCGCTAAGGCCATAGTACAACGTAGGCGTAGGCAGTCTCCGGAGAAAACGGAGGCTGCTGAAAAAGCTGTAAAAGACCTCCTAGAGGCGAATTTTATTTCTGAAGCCCGGTATTCAACCTGGCTGTCGAACGTTGTACTTGTTAAAAAGAATAATGGAAAATGGAGGATGTGTGTTGACTATACCGATCTCAATCGGGCTTGCCCGAACGATGCTTTCCCTTTACCGAACATAGACATGCTGGTTGACAACTCGGCCGGCTACAAAACATTGTCGTTCATGGACGCTTACTCGGGCTACAATCAAATCCCGATGGCCATGAGCGACAAACATTGCACGCCTTTCATGACCATCTCGGGCAATTATTACTACAACGTAATGCCCTTTGGACTAAAAAACGCTGGGGCAACTTACCAACGTATGATGAACAGAGTGTTCCACGAACAGATTGGAGACATGCTCGAAGTCTATATGGACGACATGATCATCAAATCACGAGCAGACGTCGATCATGCAACATACCTCAAGGCAGTATTCTCCCAAGCGAGACAATGTAAAATGAGATTCAACCCCGAAAAATGCACGTTCAGAGTCAAGGCGGGGAAATTCCTCGGGTTCTACCTGACAGAACGAGGAATTGAAGCCAACCCCGACAAATGTCGAGCGTTATCCGACCTCCCGACACCAGCGTCGAAGAAATCAATACAAGTCATGAACGACATCCTCACGTCATTGTCCCGCTTTGTCGCGAGGTCCGCCCAGCACGCCATCCCCTTCTTCAGACTCCTTCGCAAAGAAGCAGCCTTCGAATGGACCGAGGAGTGTGAACGGGCACTGCGCCACCTAAAGCAAAGTCTATCTCAACCACCCGTACTATCTCGACCAGCCGACGGGGAGCCACTATTCCTATACTTGGCCGTCTCAAACGAAGCCGTCAGTGCGGCTCTCATCCGCGAGACCATCGACGGCCAGAAACCTGTTTACTTCACGAGCAAAGCCCTACAAGGACCCGGAAGCAGGTACCAACAGATAGAAAAGGTAGCTCTAGCCCTCGTCAACGCAGAGAGGAGACTCAGACACTATTTTCTGGCCCACACAGTCATCGTGCGAACCGACCAACCAGTGAGGCAGCTCTTGGGTCGGCCCGACATGGCGGGCAGAATGTTGAAATGGTCCTTGGAACTCTCCGAATTCGACATTCAATACGAGAGTAGGAAAGCTATGAAAGCACAAGCCCTGGCCGACTTCGTCGCGGAAATGACCGCTCACGACCCCCCCGCCGGGAAGGAACACAAATGGACCATCTTCGTCGATGGAGCATTTAGCTCGTCCGGAAGCGGCACGGGGATCCTCTTGGAGAACGAGGAAGGCGTAGTGATCGAGCACTCGTTAACCCTCTCCTTCCCGATGTCTAATAACCAAGCAGAGTACGAGGCCCTTCTCGCAGGACTGAGGCTAGCCGAGGACCTAGGAGCCTGCGAAATACAAATCTTCACAGACTCACAACTCGTTGCCTCCCAAGTCCAGGGGAGTTACCAAGCCAAGAACGACAACCTCGTCGAATACTTAAGCTTAGTCAAAAAATACATGACAAAGTTTGAGCGAGCAGAAATATCACATGTCCCACGCGAGCAAAACACAAGGGCAGACATATTGTCCAAACTCGCGAGCACGAGAAAGAAGGGCGGGAACAAATTCGTCATACAAGAATCCTTGTCACGCCCGAGCATCGAAAGGTCCTTGACACTAGTCGAGGTTCACGCCATAGGAGATGCCTCGTCCTGGATGACCCCGGTGTACAATTTTCTGACGAAGGCCGAACTCCCCACGAACCAGACAAATGCAACCATCACGAAACGACGAGCGTGCTCCTACGTGGTGCTCGAGCACAAACTATACCTCAGGGGATTCTCCACCCCCTCTTGAAATGCATCGACGAATCTGCAGTCCCCGAGGTGTTGCGGGAGATACACGAAGGGATTAACGCCCAGCACATAGGCGGTAAGTCCCTGGCGAGGAAAGCCCTTCGAGCGGGCTATTATTGGCCGACAATGCAGCAGGACACCAAGGAACACGTCAAGAAGTGTGACAAGTGCCAGAGGCACGGCGACATGCACCAAGCTCCCCCTCACGAACTGAGCATATTGTCGTCTCCGTGGCTGTTTGCATGGTGGGGTATGGATATCCTTGGTCCTTTCGTGCAAGGGACTTACCAAAATAAATTCCTCATCGTAGCCGTGGATTACTTCACGAAATGGATAGAGGCCGAGGCTCTCACGAAGATCACCTTGCACAACATCCTCCGTTTCTACAAGAGAACATCCTCGCCAGATTTGGAATCCCGAGGGCACTGGTGACTGACAACGGCACCTAATTCACCGACCACAGGTTCCAAGACTTCGTCACCAAACTGGGAACAAAACAACACTTCACCTCGGTCGAGCACCCTCAAACCAACGGGTAAGTCGAAGCTGCAAACAGAGTCATCCTCCGAGGACTCAAATGTCGGCTCGGCGAAGCAAAAAGGGGTTGGGTCGAGGAGTTGCACAGTGTCTTGTGGGCGTACCGCACCACGCCCCACTCGACGACGGGCGAGACCCCCTTCCGACTAACATACGGCACCGAGGCCGTCATCCCGGTAGAAATCAGGGAACCCTCCAGGCGGGCGGATAGAGAATCCCCTCGACAAAGAAATGAAAGACAAGGCCCTCAGGGACGAACTCGACTTAGTCGAGGAAATCTGATCGGGGGCGGCCCTACGCGAGGCCACCCTGAAACAACGAGTGGCCTTGCGTCACAACGACAAGGTCATTAAACGCGAGTTCGAAATCAGCAGCCTGGTATTACGAAGAAACCAGAAAGACTCCCGCGAAGGAAAATTGGCCGCAAACTGGGAAGGGCCTTATCGCGTCCACGGCACCACAGGTACTGGGGCATATTACCTCGAGCAACTAGACGGAGAACCACTACCACGATCCTGGAACGCTGCTAAACTAAAGCAGTACTATAGTTAAAGACCCTTGACACCAAGGACCCTCATCGTCGACGTCCACGTCCGGTCAACGGGGAGAAACGTCCCAACCACGTAGAAAGGCTAAGGTACAGGCCCAATCTACGCCCAAACGACATACCGTCGTTCAGCAAACGAGCATGAACGACAGTGCCCGACGTGGACACCTCAATCGAGCTCCACCGTCGAAGTACCTGTAGGGCAGAACACCCAGCTCGCGATGGGCAGTTCAAGCCACGGGCAAGCGACCCCGATCCGGGTCATACGCCCGAGCAAGCGACTTTGCTCCGCATGCCCGACGAATCTCGAAGTACGTCTGGCCATCCAAAGGGTCAAAAAAGAATCTCTCCTCGAGGTTGTATCTTAGGAGAAATTCGCCACAAAATAGAAAGCCGAGCACAAGCATGTCCCGAGGAAAAGACATAGGCAAATTTGCCAACAAAGTGACAGCCGAGCACGGGCGAGACTCGGGGGCATAACTTAGGCAAATTCTATCACAAAATATGAAAACATAAACACGGGAAAAAGATCAAGGTCGAAACAAGCATTCAGTCAAAAGCTCATAAATAACAGATAGAAATAAATCGACCAAGAAGGCCGGCGATGTTCAAGAATTACAAGAACGGGCACGCAGGCCCAAAAAGTAGATATGCACAGGCACGCAGACCCCCAAAAACAACCATCAATAAAAAGGCGCGCAGGCCCGACTATAATTTCACGGCTAGACTTCCCTAGGGCTACCAACATCGACAACAGGAGACTCGGGCGGAGGCACGATCTGGCCGTCGATGATCTGGGACATGAAGCCCACCCCTTCGGTGTTCAGATCGGAATTCAGCAGAGTGAGCTGGCTAACCGCGGCTTCAAATCCATCTGCCGAGGCGCCAACACAGTCCGTCTCAAGGAGTTGAATACGGGCGACCAGTTCCGACCGACTCCGTAAGGGAGCTGTCTCCTCCGACTCATCTTCAGCAGGGAGCATGGCGGCCTTCAGTTCCTCGACCTCTTTGGCGAGACGCCCGTTGTCGATTTTCAAGCGTTCCCGATCCTCATGAAAGTAGTCCCTCTCCTCGGCAACCTTCCCCGAGTTCTCTTTCTCTACGGCCAGCAGCTCGGCTTGCTCGCGAAACATCTCCTCAGAGCGCTCCAGGGCAGCCTTCAACTTTCGTGAGCTTGCAGTAAGGGCAGCTTTCTCCTGTTCCAACTCTTTGACGCGATCAGAGTCTGCCCCCTCCTCCGCCAGGACAACGGCCATCTCGGCCATCTTGACCATCCCGACCATGTTGGCGGCCAGATGCTTTCTCTGACTTTCCTTACTTAGCCGCCTAATGGTATCAGCTTCATCAGCGCTTACAGACAAGGGAAACCCCTCGAAGAAACCCTCCTCTTTAAAACAGGGGGGAAACCCAAAGGACCTCACCGCACCGGACTCCTCGCCAACTTCCGACTGGCTCTCTACCCGGTTCCTCTTCCTCGGTATCAGATCGACATGATGCTCGACATCCTGAGCGTCCGGGGACCCTCCATAGGCATCACCTGAGCTAGTTGGCGGGCCCATCCTCGTCGCCTGAGGAGCTCGCATCACTCTCTTGTTGACTTTCTTATCCTGTGTCAACTTTAGAAGCCTCTCCTTTCGCCCAGCCATGTGACCTGCATAAAAGAATCTCGGGTTAATTACGAGCAAGTAACAAACGAAGAAACTCGAACAAAACTATAAGATAAAAAATAACCTAACAGGTTCGCAGCCTGCCCGTAGGACTGACACTCCATAAGCGCCTTTGTATCTATAGGTCAGGCCTCAAAGGTCGGGTAACCATCTTCGTCGAGAATATCCTTTCCCTCCCTCGTGGCCCACCGGGCAGGGAAGAAACTGTCGACATATCTGCAGAGGGTACCATAGGCCTCCTCATCTTCGGTGCTCATCCCACCCGCGGGCGTATGGTAGTGCCCGGTGCCATGCTCGTAGTGGCGCGAGGTCCAATGCAAGGGAAACTTGGCTACACGCCCCAACACCGGGCGACCCTCATCGTCCAGAAGAGCCTCCCCGTGATCGTCGGTCACCACAGTTTCTTCCTCGTATACAGACTCCAGGGCAGTTTTGGTGACCGGCCGCATGATGTACCATTTGTCCTTGAACCCCCGGACAGAATCCATATACATCCTGAACAGCCTCTTCGACTGTTTCAGGGAAACCCAACTGTGCCTACCTCCCCGAGACTGGTGCTGTAAATGGAAGACTCTGAAGAAAAGAGGTATGGTCACCCCAATCCTTAAAAAACGACACGTCGGTTCAAATGCCCGAAGGAAAGCAATCGAGTTGGGGTGAAGCTGCAAGGGGGCCAACTCCAAATGACTGGAGACCCCGACCTAAAAATCACTAAAGGGGAGCTTTAGGCCAAGGTCCTTAAACGCGATTTCATACATAGGAAATCCGTACTCGGGGAACTCCGAACAAATCCGCGCGTTAAGAGACGGTCTGGTGACGACGAAATTTTTCTGAAAGCCGGGCTGACTACCGCCCTGCTCGATGATAGTATACGCGCTCCGACTGCGCCGACTATAAGCAGAAGCAATCCCTCTGGGCTCGGCGCCCACCCACTCTAGCAAAGGATCGTCAATGGTATCGATCAGATTCACATTTTCCTCGACGCTTTAATCTTCCACCTCGTTGCGCCCCGAGGAACACGGTTCATCAGCCATTGTTACCTGCAAAGCACAGGAAACCGGTCAATTGGGGAGCAAATCCATACGCTCGCCATAACTGACGGGAAGAAGGGCACGACAAGCCGAGTCACACTCCACACACGGTTAAAACGTTGAAGATTCGAACAAAAGTCTGGAATCACCTCCCCGACGCCAAGATACCACGACAAGTCGTCCTACATACTGCCTAATCGGGCCAACATCCCGGCCAGTCACGAATGTGTCGACCTAAGCTATGGATATGACGAGCAGGATCATAAATCCTAAACCTAGAACTATGAGTTTACCGGGCACTATCACGAGTTAGGCACCCTGAATCATGAAGATCTCGGGCAGCATTGCGAGTCACATGCCTAAACTATACGTTTACCGGGCATAAACATACGTTTGCCGGGCGTAAACATGGATATGCCGGGCAAAAATACGAATTACCGGGGCTAACCCCAGACGCAGATTTTCTAACATACAAACAATGGAAAAAATCATCTACCACAGAGAAAAAACATGAGGATGAGACGCTTACTTGAAATCAGGAAAGAGGTACGGCGGCGGAAGCGAGAATCAACAGCGGAAAGCACGACGGTCATATGAAGATCTGGAAAAAATAGCAGCAGCAAAGGCAGAGGAAGGAGGAGAAGCGCGAAGAGGAAAAACATATTATGGGACCCAAGGATCCTATTTATAGTGATGACGTGGAATACGAAACGTCACCCCGGGGAACCACGAACTTCCCTCCTCGACGCATAGCTCCCCTAGGCAATGATGGCCCTATCTTCAATAGGGTGGCATCACGGTTCCCAAGGGTTGCCTTGTGTACATAACGAACACAACCCGTCGAGAGTCCCCGATCACTCCTCGAAAGGAATTATCTCACGAGCGCGACACAGGGGAAGCTCCTCAAGCGACCACGGGGAACCAAATCTTCTGGCCGAGCATGAGACCCCGTGACAAAGGTGAGTTAAGGTCAAGTCATAACTCCTGCTCCAGGAGCCACGACTTGGGGGGCTCCTGTTCTGGATTGGGCCCGGGTTAGTCCAAGAGCAAGAATGAAGGCCCAATCCAAACGGCTCTACAGGGGCGCGCCGACCAAGAAGCTACAGCCGTGCCCGCCACTGCCCGCGAACGCAACATCCTCGACCTCATACAGTCCAGCTCGAGCACCCCCCTCGTAGGGCAGACTATGACCGTTACACCCTCACCTGAACTCCAAAAAGACCGCGTCCTCGTCCGTCCGTACTTCTCGCAGAGCACCCAGAAAGGAGACCACGTGCGGGTCCCCACTACACACGTAGAACCTGGCAGTTCCTTTATTAGGTCAATCCTGGTCGGCCCAATGAAGGGACCTTGGCTCAGCGCTGGGGGCTATAAATACCCTCTGTTCCAAGAGGGTCAAGTATTCATTCTCTTACCCATATACACACTTTTTACCTGCTCGTACTACCACTCATTTCAGCATCGGAGTGCCTTGCAGGTACCCCTCATCTCGTTCAAACTTCAGCTCAGAATCAGTCGTGACGGTCCAAGTCTGATCAGGTAAGATCACTAACTAATGTAGTATTTAAGATATTCTCAATATTAAAAAGATTAATTCCTTCAAATTGTTTTCTCTAAAATTTATAAAATTAAGAAGAAGAAAAGAGAGAATAATCACTTGCGTTTATTAAAAACAAACTTGTATATTTTGCAAAATTTAATTATATATTAGAGTGGGATATCTGTTAGATTGATTTGGTTTTCAAACCCAAAATCTAAATCTGATCTAATCATCGATTTAAAAATACATATTCAATTTTATCTGATTCAAAATTTGGTTTTACCAATTTACGGGTTTACAATTTGACAGATGGACGATTTTAATATTAATTAAAATGTCAAAAAAATAACTTTTAAAGATATTAATTAAAATAACAAAAATAAGCATTCAGAATACTATTATTAGACAAAATTTCTTATTATTGGATACAAGGTACAAACTTCCATAATACATACATTAAAAATTGAAAAAACGTGAACCATAAAATTATAAGAGAAGATTCTTGATTCTTTTCAAGTTGTTCAACCATTAATCTTTTTAATAAGACCAACACCAAACTTCAACTAAATCCAACATATACTAAAGAGGAAATTAGAACATTAACTAGAAAAAATAGATCTAAGAAAAAAAAGAAAAACAAAAACAAAAACTTAGTTTTCTTACACTTCTACTTCCTTAAACTAGCAACAAAAACATGTCTCAATTCTAAAACAACCCTTCCGTTAGCTTGCTTAAAGATTTAAGGAATCTGAAAAAAGAATAACATACATCACAAATATATAAAATCAAACCACTAACAAAGAAAAATTCTGTTAAAATTTCAATATTAAGGGAAGAAGAAAACAGAACATTCGTAATGGTGAAGGTGGAGAGAGAGAAGTAGAAAAAAAATAAGGATGATGGTGGTGCGGCGGCTAAAATAAGAAAGTGAAAGAAAAAAATCCTAGATAATATAATAAGAAAATGAAAGAAAAAAATCCTAGATAGTAACTATGAGATAAAAGCATTATAAGTATGTATTTTGTTTATGTTTTGGGCTCAGTCAATTGATTTGTAATCTATTAATTAAATTTAGACCAATTCAAATCCGGTCGGATTCGATTTTCTATGCACCGAAACCAAACATCCCAATGTAAGCCCAGATAAAATCAAGGCTTAAATGCAGTTTTGACCCCCTAGTTTAAGGTTTTTGGAGTTTCGATCCCCTAGTTTAAAAGTCAGGTTTCTAGTCCCCAAAGTTTTCAAATTTGGGATTTTTGAAGCCCCTCCATCTGGCTGCCCAAAAAGTGACATGACACAGGGAGAGTAATGCCACGTATTATTATTATTATTATTATTATTATTATTTTTTTCCTCATGGGCAAAATTAAGGTTCGAAAGAAAAAAAAAATAAATAAAAAAAAATAAATAAATAAAAAAAATACGTGGCATTACTCTCCCTGTGCCATGTCACTTTTTGGGCAGCCAGATGGAGGGGGCTTCAAAAATCCCAAATTTGAAAACTTTGGGGACTAAAAACCTGGCTTTTAAACTAGGGGGATCGAAACTCCAAAAACCTTAAACTAGGGGGGTCAAAACTGCATTTAAGCCTAAAATCAATAATGGGTAATCCGCTAACCCGACAAGCCGGTCCAATCGAACCGTGCACCATCGGGCCCAATGGATCGGCCGATTTGGACTGGTTTTTCAAATTTTGTCCATCCTTAATTTATACATTTGATGTATTTTAATAGTTAGATTAAAATTAAAAAGTTTCAATTTTAATAAGTTTGATTTTTTAAAATAAAAAACATTCATATATGATAAAACCTTTGAACTGTTATTCACCGCCCTAGAAAATACAACATTATTATACATACGTTTTTAAACTCTATAAAAGATTCAATGTTTGTGGTGATGGGAAATTAAAAGTGTAAAATTTAAATAGTATAAAAATATGTTGATGGTTGGAACACGCTTTCTCATGTTTGACAATTTTACTAGAAGTGGCTTTGAGAGCTGTCTGTCTCACAATAAAACCTTCAATCCGCAGTCCCACTAGTGAAAAACCCTAGTCAAATCCATACATGTATGTTTTTCTCCTATTCACTCATACACGGAACATCTGCTGACCTAAGTATCGATCTCCCTTCATGTGAGTTAGTTAAAAAAAATTCATAGGTACCTCTTTCTTCACATATGCTTTAGCTTGTTAGTCTGTTAGACACTTTTGTGAGGAGAGAAAGAGAGAGAGATTAATTGGAGAAATTGTATTATTTGAAGCTATATTAGAAATAAATTACAAGTATGTATTTATATACAACACTACTACGGAAAACACATTTAACAACGGTTGAAAAATCATATAATCACGCAGGTCCAAGCGTTGTTGTGTAGAGTGTTGTTGTAAATGCGTAACTTACAATCAGGATTTTGGGACCGTTGTAGTATACTGGAAAAGGCGCGTCATATCACAACAGTTAGTTATCTCAACCGTTGTGATAGACCTAAAGGTCCCAGATTCGATTTTTAGCATTAACATTTTGTAATTTATATTATTCAGGTCAGTGTTCAATATACAACCATGATTAGGGATCATAACCACTGTCAAAACATATTCCGTTTTAAAAGAAGAATTTCTCTACTTTTTAAATCTTTCCCATATTTTAACCTGTATCTATTTTAACCATATAAGAAAATTAAAAACAACATGTATTTCAATTAACAATGCATAAAGATCATAAAAACAGTCTTTACATCAAATACTTTAAATACATCAAAAGCCAACTGTAATATTTACATCAAATACAAATTATGTTTAAGGTAACTTTAATATTTACATCAAACAACATAATATATTTAAGCACATATATCTATACATCAAACAACAGAACCCTTAAGCACATTGTAGATATACGCCCAACATTTACGAAGATCTACAAAGACCTCAATAGGGAATGAAGTTTCGTCATTAAACATCTACATAAAAAAAGAGCAAAAAAGTAAATATAATGCATGATAATAATTGAATAGTCAACTTATATATAATATATGTAAATATTTGAGCAACATATATACCTTATCCCATGAATCAACAATGCCGGCAAGGACAATGTTAACATGTGTTTCATGACGTAATACCCACACTCGTAACCCCCTGTAACCCCCTGGGTGTCTCCTCGTCTATAAATTTAAGCAATAATACATTAATATAACCACACATGAATGTAAACAAAATAAACAGGTAATCAAGCCAATTACCTTAGGAAAGAGCCATGAGGACTTTCTTCCAACATTGTTCATGATATTCACTTGCTGCACAACAGTGTACATTGAAAATAAATTATAAATATTATGCGATAAACTAATTACAATATGAAAGAAAATATTAATTTAAAGTACAAAGTATACGCATAAACTTACGTATTAATAATATCCTTCATTTTCTTTTCAAGTTATTGATGTAAAGAACACAATGTAGTTATCATATTCGTCTTAAATGATATGATGATCAACTGCCAATGTTCACTGAATAAATACGAGCATATATATAATTAGTATTTGATAAAATAAAATCAAATATATAATAGATAAAAATTAATTACAAAATTACTTACTTATTGAAAAATGGTGTTAAATAACATTCTTTTCCTCCCTCATTTATCCGTATTTTCATGTACTCTTCAATGGCTTTTGGATCATTATATGCTCATCGAATCTAATATGGATCCAAGATTCCATAAGTACTTGATTTATTGAACTCTATACAAAGATGGTGAATATACCTAAATGGTTAAATAAAATTAAAAAATAAGGGATGCAATACAAAAAATGATAACGTTCTGTAATGACATGCATACTCAATTATATACTTACGTGCATAAAACTTGTAACATCCCTATATCCATCCACTTATATCCAACGAGAAAATCCCTTACATCCTCATGATTAATATAGAAAAACTGTATCGATGGATAATGTTCTAGCTCAAGAGATTGTTCTTCATTCATCTCCGTAACAGACAAGTACAACGTGGTGATCTCATTTTTATTAAGATGCACTAACTCATTGGGGTTTTCTAGATGGGGGATGGGCTGAACAATTACTTCCTTTGTTACTAGTTATACGTACAACACTTCTACTTGGCAACTGATCATTATCAACATCAATATTATGTTGACCTTCATTATTTGTACGTTGTTGTTCGATGTTTCCACTTATTATCTACATCATAATATTCAATTAGAACATAAAAAAAAAGCATAATATATATCATACAATTCCAATAAAACACTAGCATCTCAAATAAAGCACATACCGTATATAACTCTTCTATCTTTTCCATATTTTCTTCCTTTTTTTCCTTCTCCTCTTCTAACATCCTCATTTGTTCTTCTAATTGCTTCTCAACATTCTCAATATTTTCATTGTGCTTGAAATTCTGCACTTTCGGTGCTTTTTCTTATAGAACCAAAGTATAACCTCATGACGGCACCTTTTCCAACACCACAGATACGCCCACCATGCTTATCTATTCCAATAGCTTTTACTAGTATATTACACTGTGGTTTTGGAACAAATGTGCCTTCACGGGCCGCCTCAACCAACGTATCCTAAACAAAATAAGCAACTTACATATATTAATTGTTACAAAAGCATTTAAATAACAAATAAAAAAATTAAAAAAAATCATAATTACAATTTTCTCAACAACTACTCTTGACGCATCTGAGGTGTACTCCCTATTTGGTCATAGTCGAGACCTCTTCCACTTCTCATATCTTTACGATGGAGATGGGATGCAATCATCTCCTGTTCCTTGTCTCTTTTCAAGCATGATTGTCTTCTCAAGTTTCCTGTATCCCCTATGAGACAATCTATAGGGGGAACATGTTTTTTGCCTTGTTTTGTTGTCCTATTTCGCTTTTAGCCTGTTATTCACATATTGAAAAAAATTATATGATTAGTATTTATAACTCATTAGCATAAAACTATCAGAAAAACATGACTACTAATAACCTTGAATTTCTCATAACGATGAACCTTTACAAACTTTCTCTAGTGCTTCTTCGATAAATAACTATATCTTATCCATGGACGAGCAAGATTGGGCTTAGGCTCCCTAATGTAATCTCGCGTGAGTCGTGACTTAAAACCCCTCCAACAAGTACCGACATAGGTGATACACTTTTTTTTTCAACTTTGAATCATCAGAAACTCAAATTTGGACTATATTTAAACTAATAAGTAGGTATTAGAAGCTACCTAGAAAGTGAAATCAAATAGATGAAAATTAAAACTATTGTCTTAACGTCTATCCATATGCTTTCTTTGATAGCACTTGGAACTTGTTTCCAAACATCTATCAATATGCTGACTTTGCTCTGTGCAAGTAACACAACATAACTCTTAAAATTAGATTGATGTTCACAATCAACTACTCTATAGAACGAATCAAATGCGATCACCTTTTTGTCACCTAGGTTGTGGACTTTTGTAAATTTGGGCATCATTATGACACCTCTTTGTGATATTTTCGTTTGAGTTTCTGTTGTACAAGTATCATTTGTACAAGAATCATTTGTATGATCGGTTTCTTCTCTAGTAGATAGAGAATTCGACAATGTCGATATCTATGTTCACAAACAACAACAACAACAACATTAACAACAACAACAACAAAAACAATGACATGAACAACAACAACAACATAAACAATAACATCACAATCTCTTTCATCAACAATAAAAACATTTACAACAATGGCAAATGAAGTCTACTATAGATGCATGGAAAAAATGTTTTACGTACCGTATACATGATGACCAAGTAAAGGAGAATGTTGTTGGTGTGGGTGTTTTCTTCCTTCCCGGTGATGACGATGGTGTACATGTTGTCAACCTTATCTACAATGATGATCGTGTTCGTGTTATCGACCTCCTCGACGACCGTGTTCAGTATCAAAGTATCAAATTAATAAACAATATTTAATGATGGTGATAGAGTTTAAGGTTAGGGTTGTATCGTTTCATAGTATTGAAGGTTAGGGTTGTATCGTTTCACAACATTGAAGGTTAGGGTTGTATTGTTTCTCAGTATTGTTTCTTTTTCAGAAGTGAATATGGAAACTAAAGAGACATTCTAGCTAGCTAGAAGTGATAATATTTAAAAAGATACCGCCACGGTCCAAATTCTTAACCGTAATGATATGTTATTTTCATAATAAAATTTCATAAAGAAGCGTCAACGTTTAACCATTTAAAATTTTTAAATACAAAATACAAAATATATCACAGCGGTTTACCTAACCAACCGTTGTGCTATTCCTTTTATTCTTTATTTAAAAATAAATAAAAAAATAAAAGGCACATCTTAACGTTAAAGGAATGAAATACTTGAGCTGGCTGAGGTTCAAACCTATGAAAGCTTGAATATATCACCACAGTCAATTAAATAACCGTTATTATATCCTAACAATTAGTAATTAAAAAATAAAAAAATTCCGCGCTTGCATTTAGAGATGTTACCACGGTGTTGGGAAGAACCGTGGCGAACTAGGCGTTGTTGTTTGCGTGTTTTGTAGTAGTGAAACTATGGTTTGTATGCTAAGTAACTAATATAATAAAACCTAACCCTAAATAACTTGGGCTTAAGCTACAACTTGGATTATATCATAACATACCCCCTTATAATCCAAGTTGTCAAACACAAACTAATCATAATCGATCTGAACTATTCTAAATTTCTTTCTCAAAGTTAGGAATCTGTCAATCTTTAGTCCTTTGGTGAAAACATCATCCAATTGTTCTTCACTTGAGAAATGCCTCACTTCAAGTTAACCTTGATTTATCTTCTCTCTTAAGAAGTGAAATCTAGCTTTAATGTGCTTACTTACTCCTTCCATGTTGAACTGGATTCTTTGTAAGATTTATGGCTGACTTGTTGTCGATCTACAACACCAGAGGTTTCTTTACTTTAACCTCCATCTCTTCCAACACATATTTGATCTAAATTTCTTGACACTCATCATAGGATCTGTGATACGGTGGCAGAACCGACTATTATATACTGGTTTTGCATTTTGTATTCGCAAATATGCGGTAAGCAAGAGTCGCCATCGACTTTTCTTTTATCCAATAAAGGAAAGGGTGAAAAGAACAGAAAAAGACCTTTTCGAGATATTTTCTGAGTAAGGGGGTAGATTTTGGAAAAGGAAAGTGTTAGAACCCTTTCCATCTGTGGTTTTCCACTGACTCTTAGAGGTTTGCTCATTTTGAAATACCTTTGTTCTTTGTGTTTTTGAAAAGTATTTGAAAATTCCTTAGTGCGGTGGTTCGCTTTATGATAACTCTTGTATCAGTCCTCAAGAGTGTTGATAAATCATTTTTTGAAAGTATTTTGAAATGTTTTTGTGTAAGTGTGAACATTTGTTTTGAACAAGCATCCAACTTATACTCTGAAGGTTTGTTCTTTTCCCCCTATCTTTTAGACAATAATATCCTACTATTAGTGAGTAGGTAGCCCTATCGTTGGATGTTTGAGGGACATTCGAAGGAACGTACAGTCATAAAGGCAACATATAGAGACGCTTTAGCAATTTTGTTTAAGTGACTAGATCATTTATCGAAAGGCAACTGTAGGGTCATCGGAGGACTATGATTTTTTAATTTATGGGTCTTTTGCTAAAGCTCCCTATTCTCGAGGGATATGACTGTTTTTCCGAAGGAAACTAAAGTGTGCATACCTTAGAGGTGTATATGTGCATGTGTGTTATGTTCAGTTATTTTAGTCTTTGAATTTAAGTTTGCTAGCATTTTGTTATTAGTCTTTCCATACAAGCCTAATTACTAACAGTTAATATCTTGCAGAAATTTAAAGTGCGGGAATTGTAAATCCTACGCTATTACAATGCTTCGGGACAGTTACATAAAAAAAATGCAAGAAAATAAAGTGCGAAATTTTAAATCTAGACTATTACGTCCCATAATCAGTTACATGAATATAAAAGATGTGAAGGTAAATAAAACGCGCGAAAATAAAGACGTCTAATAAATCCTAAGAATGAAAATCTTTTGGCTTTATTTTTATTTATTTCAAGAAAAATAATTAAACTAAATCTAAATTTAATTTAAGAAAATAAATATTGAAATTAACCTAATTCTAATATTTTTCATGTTTTTTTTATTAAGAAAACATTTGAATTAAAATGAACCTAAGTCTAATTGATTTTAAGTTGATAAAATTAAAATTAAAATAATTAATTAATTAATTAAAATAATTTTAGAAAACCTAAATCTATTTTTTTTTATGATAAATAAAAATGATTTTGAAAAAGTAAATATAAAAAGAAGTAAATAAAGAAATCTGGCGTTAGTTTTGGCTAAAGGTCTCTGAATTTTGTGTTTCGAAGCCAAGCTTCCGATCGGTGTTGAGAATGGCATCTCATGAACCAGGTCTCAAAACTTACATGCTCCTCGTCCAACCTGCTCTATATACGACTACAAACATGTATGCAAACATCAAATAGATTAATAAATGCAGATTAACAAGGTTAGATTTAAATAAACTATACCGAATGATGCAACTTGCATGAACGACTCGGGCGTGCTCCAGGCCAAGGTGAGGAATGGAAATGACTCCTAGGGACCTCAGGAGTGCAAAGATGACACAGGATTGGATAGAGAAAAGCTGAAGATCAGGTTTTGAATTTTCTCAATTTTTGAACGATTTTGAGAATTTTGAGAGAGCTTTGTGAAGAGCTTTTGAAGAGATTTTTGAAGAGTAAATTCGTACCCCTTTGCATATGGTTTGCTTATGCTTATATATAGGTATGAATGAGGCAAAATACATGGCAAGGAATCAATTAATCAAACTATGATAAAACAAAAATCAAAAATATTGAAAACTTTCCATTTTTTGAGTTTGTTCTTGCCATTTTTGAAGATCCTTGTCTCTTTTTGAATGTTCAATGAACTTGGACCATTTTGATGTATCTTGCACGAAAATATGGGCCTTCTAATAGATCAAATCAAACCCAAATGTCATGGCCCATTATTCTTTGTATTTTTATTTAATTTATTTGATTTAATTTATATTTAAATGAATACAAATTCAAATAAATAGAAATAAAAATCAATATAGTGCATGGTTAAGTTTATAGGTCCTTGGGTATGTCATAAACATGTTTTAACCCTAAACGTTAGGTCCATTAACCTAAAAATGCAATTTTGCTCAAAGTTGACTTCATGCATTTTTCATAAATCTGCCCAACTTGTGCAAGCCATAACTTGCAAAATTTACATCTTTTGAAGATGATATTGGACTTTTTGGAAAACCCAATATGTCTTCTACAATATCTATGTTGATAATTTTTGCTTTTGAAGATACTATCTTGATGTAAGTTGTCTTGACAAAAAGTGTCTTTTGTTGACTTTTTGAAAATGACCTGTAATGTATGAACTTATATCTTTCAAATGGTGCATTTCTTGAACTTGAAGATAAAAGAGAAGTTGTAGGGAATTTTATCATATTCAAAATGAGCTTTGGTTTGGGGAAAATGGATGAAATATGTGAAAGTTATGCCTAGACAAAGTTCAATTGACTTTTCCTAGGAAACCCTAATTTAACAAATCTTGACTTTTGATGATTTAAGGACTTTTCTTGAAGAATCACGATCAACCCTTGATTAAATGATGAACATCACTTTAAAATGTTGATGTTGACCAAAAATCTTAAATTTTGATTGTATATAGGCCACAATTGACTTTTGACCTAGTATAGTTGATTTTCAGGCATTTGAGCAATTGACTGAGCAAACTTATAGTGGAATGCATGAAATTTATCATGGACAATATTGAAGGCATATTAGGACCATGACAAACATTTATGACCTTTGGAGCTTAGACATATTGATGAAAAGTGAAACCCTAATTAGAAGTTCATTACTTAGGAGGAGAGTTTGTCAGATCAATTCTTGGTCAACCTTGAGAAATTGAGGAACTCTAGAAGCATGTCTTGAGTGAAAATGGGAGAGAAAATTTTGGGGTACAACAGGATCATGCTATATGCCTGCCTCACACGATGATAATGTGACCACAAGTTTCTTTCTCGAGCAGCATGAGATTGAGGCACCAAATGCTTGCAAGAATTAACATTTGCGCTTCTTCGATCTTCCTTATCTCTACACCAATCAACATTTAAATAAAAATTAATCACAACTTCTTTTCCTTCATAACTTCATGGAAGCACAATTCCATAATTTATCGATCCTTTTAAGTATCTCAAGATTTTTCTTGCAGCCTTCGTGTGTGACACCCTTTGTTCACTCATGTATCTGCTCACCAATCCGACTGAGAAACCTATATAAGGGTCAACTGTTGCACACATATCTTAGATATTTGACAATTTGTTTGAACAAAGTGACATCGACTTTGTCTTCCTTTCCATGCTTCTCCAGCTTCAAATTTGGTCCTCAATATTCGAATCATCCATTCAGAATCTCTTTGACATACTTCCTTTGATGCAACACCATACCTTTCTTTGTAATTTTAAACTTCATGCCTAGGAAATATGACAAGTTTCCCAAATCCAAAATTTAATATTCCCTTATCATTAGCTCTTTGAACTTCGACAAGTTCTCCAAGTTATTTATAGTTACCAGTAAATCATTGACATATAAGCAAATAATGGTTATATCTTGTGCCACAACATAAACATAGACACCTTGCTCATACTTGCATTTGATGAATCCTAATTCAACTAAGTATGAGTCGATTTTCTTATTACATGCCTTATGTTCATGTTTGAGACCATAAAGGCTTTATGAAACTTGTACACATTCCTTGCTTCCTCTTGTATCATAAACCTATGAGGTTGTGTGACATATACCTCTCCATCCAAAGGACAATTAAAAAAATGATGATTTCATATTTAAGTGAAATTTCGACCAGCCTTGCTTGCACGCCAAGGCTACAACTAATCTAACCTTCTCTAATATTACGACGGGTGCATATACTTTAGAGTATTCGAGTCATGCTCTTTGAAGAAATCATCGAGATAGTAATCTTTCCTTATGTCTTGCTATCAACCCATCAACATTGTGCTTCAACTTGAACACCCAATTCACTTCAATATCTTTTATGTGCGTAAGTGATTCGACTAGATCCCATGTGTTATTTTTGTCGATCGCTTGTAACTCTTCGACCATAGTTGACTTCCACTATTTATTATTTAAAGCCTTACTATAGTTGATAGGTTCATCTCGTGTGACTTCATCATTAACAACCCCTTCATAATCTTGAAGACTTGCTGGAGGAACTCTAGTTCTTTGAGGTATTTAGATTGTGCTAGCCACACCCTATTTGACTTTGACTGTGTCTGGAATGTCAGCAACTGCTTTGACTTAAACTTCATCAGTTTCTTCGTCAATGCCATAACTCATCAACGACTTGTTAGTTGCATCACCAAAATTCTAATCCCATGAAGAATTTTCATCAATCACAATATCTTAAATCATCATGATATTCTCATTAATTGGATTGAATAGCCTGTATGCTCTAATTTTATGATATCCTACAAGAATCATAAGTTCACTATTGTTATCAAGATTTCTTCTTCTCGTATCAGAAACGTGCTTGTGACAAATAGAACCAAACGCCTTCAGATAACTCACAGATGGTCGTTTGCCACTCCATACTTCTTTAGAAACCTTATTCTTCAATTTCTTGGTAGGGAACCTATTCAGAATATAAACAATAGTGGTGACTTCTTCATCCCATGAGGATTTAGGAAGATTCTTCAACTTCAGCATGCATCTCGCTATGTTCAATATGGTCTTGTTTCTTCTTTATGCTATTCTATAATGTTGAGGCATGTAAGGAGCATTTACCTCATGATCAATACCATGTTCTGCAAAAAATTCTTCAAATATCTTGGATGTATATTCGCCACCTCCATTAGTTCGCAGACCCTTGGTCTTATTTTCACTCTGGTTTTTGACAAGCTTTTGAATCTCATAAATATTTCAAATACTTCGTCATTTCGCTTGATCACATATATCCAAACTTTTCGAAAAAATACTTATTTTCACCAATGGTATGATCCTCAAAGGGGCAACATACATTTGAATGTACTACTTCTAGTATACAAGAGGATCTCATTGGCATAGTCAAAACAAAAGACTTTCTAGATTGCTTCCCTACTAATCAACCTTCATAGAGTTTGTCGGGCATCACAAGACTTAGTATACCAGGTACCATATCTTGATTGATTAGTTGATTGAGTGGTCTAAAATTCAGATGGCCAAATCTCAAATGCCACAATCAACTATTCTTGTGGTTGGTAATTGTTTTTAGGCATTGTACCTCAGTCGAATTGATCATGGTATTAAATGTCATATTACTTGACATAAGAGATTTTAAAACCAGATTATTCTGAATGTCGAACAGATCCAAGGATACATCTTTCATAACCACTGAGAAACCTTTTTCGACCAATTGTCAAACACATAGATAATTGCAATTTATTCCAGGTACATAAATTACATCTTTGATCATTATTTTTTCTCCATTTCCCCCTTTGATTAACTATGTCCCCAACACCTTCCACTTGCAACGAGCTATTATCAATAAGTTTTAACTTTCTCTTCTTTGACTCGTTGAAATCTGTTAACTACACTTTTCTATCAGTCATGTGATTCTAGTAGTCTGTGTCAAGAAACCAGATTTTGGTGTCAACATGCTCATATGCAACTGCAACCATAATCACCATATCTTCAAAATCATTTTAATCATGGTGTGCAAAGTTTGCTCCTTTCTCCCTGCCTTTTGTCGCTTCCTTGTCTTTTTTGTACCAATAATTCTTGGCCATGTGACCCCAGTTTTCACAGTTATAGCACTTGACACCTTTTTTTCTCTTCTTTGTCTTTCTAATAAGAGTTTCCTTTTCCTCTTTTCGAGGATTCAGAGGTCATATCATCGACCTTATGATTTTTAGGGTTTGACCAAGACTTCTTACTCTGAGTCTTATATCTTTTTCCATTGAACTTATTGGAACCATCATTTTTCTTCCATGTTTTAGCTTGTAGTGCTTGTATCAAATCTTGAATACCATTCCTTTCGACAATCCTCATCTCACGTGCCTCCAACGAACCAACCAAATCTTCAAATTTCATAGTTTCAAAATTGTTGAATTCTTGAATGGCTATAATAACATGATCAAAATGAGAGGTCAATATACACATTACCCCCTCAACTATCATCTTATCAAGAAGGGTTTCACTATAATCTTTCATGATATGGACAAGATTCCGCACCTTTGAGACATAACCTGTAATCTTTTCTTCTTCTGTCATCTGCAGTAATTCATACTTCCTTCGCAATGTCTACAACTTGACAGGTTTAACCTTCTTACCTCATTCATAATACTTGACAAGAATATCACATGCCTCATTCGTTGATTGAGGATGAGAAATTCGATCAATTTTTTTTTGCATCTACCACAAACTTAATACAAAATGCAGCCTGTAGTCTTTCTTTTTGGCATCCTTATGACTGACTCTTTGAGCATAAGTTATGTTGTCAACAAGTTCAAGAACACCATTGTTGACAACTTCAAGGGTTTCATGGAAACTGGACAAGGATTTCATCTGCTTGCTCCATCAGATTCAATATTTTCTGTCAAGAGTTGAAAGAGAATTAGGAATATTGTTGTCATCATTCATCGTTGTAGCAAACACGATTCACAACTCAAGAAACACGACCACTAACGTGTTGTTCTTGAAAACACGATCAAGAACATGAACTAAAAGCTCTGCTACCAATTTGTTAGTGTGTGAGACACTTTTGTGAAGAGAGAAAGAGAGAGATTAATTGAAGAAACTATATTATTAGAAGCTATATTATAACTGAATTACAAGTATATATTTATATACAATTATGACTTGTGTGCTAAGTAATTAATATATTAAATCCTAACCCTAACTAACTTGAGCTTAGACTACAACTTAAATTATATCACAACATAGCCCGCCAAAATATATTAAAAAAAGACAAACCTCATCAATAAATTGCTTATTCGTGAAATATATCCAAACATTTCTCATGGTAAACAGACAAGCCTCATCAATAATTCAATTTTAATTAAGAACTGCAAAATATGTTGAATGTGTGAAAACAAAAATGTTGTTGTCATGGTAGTTTGGGCACCAGGTGTATATATCATTGATGCCTTAGATCATTAGATGATGAGAATTTTGACTATTTAGTCTTCCATTTAAATCATTTTGGTATATACTCCCTCCGTTTCAAAATGACTTTCGCTTTAGCAAATAAATTTTGTTTCAAAATGACTGTCATTTTCATTTTTTAATGTAGTAATGATAACTTTTTTTCCAATTATGCCCTTTACGTTTTACTCTCTATATTATCTAGTACCTAACTAAGATTGGAAGATGCTTAAGCAGTTTCATTCTTACCCTTTAATAATAAAAAAAATCACTACATTATGCCCTTAATGGTAATTCACTAAATAAATATGTACTACCCAATCAGATTATTCATTTATGCCAAGTGGCACACTAAAATTTCAAATTGCATTGTTTCAACCCTTTACCCGGGTAAAGATGTTGTCTTTCCATTTCTCACACTTCTCTTTCTCTCTCCTTCATCAGATTCACGTTCTTTCTCCCTTTCTCTCTTCTCTCACCCGCTTTTTATCTTCATTTATCTTAAAACCTTCCTTTATCTCCTCAAACCCTAAATCAGTCGTCATTCTCTTTCTCCCTCGTCTACGTTTCTCCCCTTCTTCTGCTTAGTTTCGTCTTCCTTCTTTCTGTTGTATCACATGTTGATATTTTCCTGGTTTCTATTGTTATAGGTTGACGAGGCAGTGACTTTGGAGTCGCTGATAATCAAGCATGATATCTACAGGTTGATGCGGTGAGTTCTAATGAAAAACCCTAGGAGATGAACTCAAGGTGTGGGATGCCGAGATTGTTAAGGTTGACGCGGAAACATTGTTCGATCTCATCCTAGTTAGTTATTATCTTGACTATTTTTAGATTTAATCGTTGTTTGATCGATTTTGTGTTGTATGTGTTGGTGTTTCATGATTTTAGGGTTTAAATTGGTGTTTCCTCTCTAACTTTGGTTTATTATGGCGTCTTATCCCATTTTCATAAACTTGAAACAGTTATATTTGGACTGATACTAACAAGGAACGCACATGCATGCTGCCTTTTATTTTCGTTGACTCCTTCGGGTAAGAGATGATTTTAGAATCATGAAGCATTTTTACTTAAAATAGTTATTTCTATGTATTCTAATATTAGGCTTCATGGCCTTTCTTAGGTCTTTCATTTTTGTTATAAAAAAAACGGCCACGCCATGGCTGCCATTTAACAACAATGAAACAAATTTTGTCAATGATATTTCATGCAATGTTTTAGTTAATCTTTTTCCACTTATTTGTTTTCGAACTCTCTAGTTACAGGTTTGAGCATTGCGTATCAGAAAAAAGAAGTATATCGACTGTATTGAAAGTATCTTCAGGGTTCCCATCTATCCGTAATATTCTTTGATTTCAGGTTTCATTTGTATTATATCTTTGATCTAATCCCTGTTGGTCTTCCTGGTATTCTAATCATAGATGTCAGCAAGTCAAAGGTATGCACTCGAATTTTGACAACTAATTAACTACCGCTCCATTTTCTTACTGTTTAAATCTTCTTATATGTTTCCATTTGTACATATTTATGATCACGTGATATTTGTGGTAATATAATGACCTGGAACTTTCAAATCCTAAATTTTTAGGAATTGATTGATTATTATAATATCTCCACATAAAGAGACTGGACTGGAAGAGTGAAGAGTTTCAAAGGCACAAATAAAATATGCATAAGAGGTACCACATATGCCTTTATTCTCTGCTAGAAAGCCAAACATAAAGGATTTCAGCTTCCAAACATGCTCAGATATTGTATCTATATACCCTTTCGAAAATTCACCAGTGGTTTTTATTGTTTCTGTATAATTGAAACTATCTGCATCATTGTCTCTGAAAATTGCATAATTTCCTCATCATTCTATGTTATGTTTTACTGATTATTTGTATATTTTACTTTATTTTTAATTATCTACTTTAAGTTTAAAAGACATTTTCAACGTTTGTGATTTACTTTTACCATATTTTACTGTGGTAGAGTAATTTTTTTAAGATTGAAAGAATCTATAGATCCAAGGAATCTTTTTCTTCATCAAGATTCTTTTGTTTTTTATATTCTTTGGCTTATTACAGGATCAAAGTTTGAAGTGTTTTTTATGTAGATTTATGGTTTAATATTAAATAATGATATGGATGTGTATGAATTCAGTTGGTTGATAAAGATCCGGAAGCAACTATGGTGTACTTTTGGAAGGTGATTAATGTTAGAGACAAAGTCGATAGTGCTTTGAAAGATATGGCTTTTATGATGAAGCAATTAGATAGAACTGAAGAAGCTATTGAGGCAATCAAATTTTTAGAGGTCTTTGCTCCAAAAATTCTCAAGAATCACTTGAAGAAGATATATTAACCCCGTAACTATTTCTTGTTTGTCTTTAGTGCTTTTAAGGTTTGTGTCATGATAACTTGCATTTTGAGTCACTTCGATGAGCTATGACCATGTGAATTGTGAAAGCATCGTGTATATAAGAGTATAGTTTTGAGACCTTTTAACTTAACTTTTCTTTTCTTAAATTTGTCTTACATTTTAAAATTTAACACGATTATCTTTTATGTTGATTGGTTAAATTCATTTTTGTTTATCTTAGAAGATTAGTTTTTTTAGTTAATAAATAAACTATTCATCTTTGTTTTCATGTGTTCTTATTAGAAATTATTCATATTCACCAACTTGTTCTTACGAGAAATCTAGATTCAAAATCATTCATCTTCCTAAAGTTTTTCTCATTAAAGATATATTTTCACATTTGTGGGAATTCTATTTCTGAATCTATAATAGAACCCAAAAAGATTTCTATGACGGTGGATATTTCTCATCATCTCATATCACAATACATCAAGACACACATATTAGGGTTATTTCTCTCTTTATCCTATCTTTAAGTTTGCTCTTGAGGATTTACTAAGCACCTTGAATTGTGTATCTTGTACATGTATTCTTTTATCTAACACCAATATATGTATATATGTTTCCTTGAATGTTCATATTGTAGGTGATCACAATTGCATTTATCTCACCATCTAATCTAGGGTTTGAGGGGCGATTCTCCATCAAATGATTCTCTAATGGATTGCAAGATCTAAATCTTCAAGGTCATGTATGTGGCATCAAAGATTTGTGGTTCAAGGAGCTCTCTCACTTTATTTAGGTCAAGATCTCCTCAAAGTTGGTGGTGGAAGTCATCAAGAAGATTCATAGATTCGTGTGTTTATTTACATGCCTTCTTCAACAAGATTAATTGATACTTAAGCTCCATCTTTGAGTTTAATTCAAGACAACCTCATTTCAAGGCCTCTTATGATTCATCATGCTTATTTTGTCAAAAAAAGTCCAAAAGATTCAAGGTTGATTCAACAAGTTTGACCTAATTGAGCAAATACTAGATTAAGTGATCACAAGTATATAACTCTCTCAATTTTCAATATTTTGAGTTGTTTCTTTTTTATATGGATTATTATCACCATCTACAACATCCTCTCTTCACATAACAAGATCCAATTGTGCAAGAAAAATCATCAAAAGTTGATAGGGGTTTCAAGTCATTTTGACACTCTCTAAGCTAGGGTTTATTGACTTCTAAGGACCATATCGTTCTCATTGTTTGAGATTTTTGATTGGTTCCAAAGCCATGATTCTCTTTAAAGGGTCCTTAATAAGCTATCTTCAGAAGTCTAAGGCTAATTTTGAATGGAAGATCACTAAAAGTTGAGAAAGATTACAAGTCTTCTTGAAGAGCCTTTGAATTCCAGGGTTTGACTTCAAATGATCATAACTTGGTAAATTTTTATCTCATTGAGCCCATTCTTTTCCCACATTAATATTTGGGATGCCTACTACAACTTTATTTTTATGTGCAATACTTGAGGATGCTTGCAAAGTGGTTAAAGATTTGAAAAGATTACATGTCTTTTGTGATTTTCGCCAAATTTATTCATCATCTTCCAAAGACCATAAATATTTCAATTTTTATGATTTTTGAGTGATCTCAATTCCATTCTTCAATTCAAGAGGTCCACTTCATGTCATCTTAAGATATCAAGATCAAATTTTGAATGGAAAGTCATGTAATTTTGAGGAACATTATAGGTCATTTGAAGTTCAACACTTAGAATTTTTCTAAGTACAAAATATCCGTGTGTTTTTCAAAAATTCAAATGGACAAATCATTAGGGGGGTGGAGTGTATAAATTTACAAATGGGGATTGTAAGAAATTAAAGTCTTAATTATCTATTACAACCATATTGAAATAATGTACAAGAATTATAAAATGGATTTATTTTGTTTTGGTTAAGAGAAGAAATAAAGTGGCTTAGGAAAATATTTTTAGTCTTTTTGTTTTAAAAGAAAATAAAACAAAGTGTATGAATATAAAGTATTTTTTGGGTTTTTGATTAATGAAAATAAAGTATTGATAAAATAATAAGGAAAAAGAATTAGAATCAGCGCATTGCTGGAAGGATAGAAATAAGGGGCAGAAGTTCTGACTCTGATGCACTGCAAATCAGAAAGAAAATGTTAGCAGAAATGGGGAAGGTCAGAAGTTCTGGGTCCAAGGGCACTAAAGTTCTAATGTCACTGGAAGGCCAGAAGTTCTAGTTGTTTGAGAGAGTCTGGAAGTTCTGATGTAGCTGGAAACCTAGAAGTTCTAGTGTCATTGGCAAGTTAGAAGTTCTGGTAATGGGCAAGTGAAGTGTTAATGCTGGTGGGTAAGAATATCTAGAAGTTCTGGTCCTTGATCACTGTTTTGACAAGTAATTAAAGGGGATTGATCTAAAAGTTCTGATCCAACTAATGGGGTAAAAATGTCAGGAAATGAACATAAAAAAGGGTGTTTCTGGGGCTAGAACTCAGGATCCTTAACAATAATGTCTTATGCATACGCTCTCTACCACTGGGGTGGCTATACATCCGGTATTAGAAGCAAAAACATAAACATATATTACAAAGTAAGCTCTGATGATGAATTTCATATCTTTCTCTACACCAGTAAGAGCATCTGCAGCTTAGTCATTTCTCAACAAAACAGAAAATGCGCACATAACAGTTATGGCAGGTTTCATCATGGTTTCAGAAATATAAAGTACCGGAATTGTAAATCAGAAGCAAGCATGAATTTTGCTAATCCTAAAATCTGAATCCTAATTTTCTCAAGAAGTTCTGAACTGAAATTCTCTCAACTTAGGCAAAAAATACATAAAATCTATGAATATGTACAGAATCAGAGTCTGAATGTCTATATTGTATTTTTGAACATGCAAGCCTTCAATGCCTAAGTAATGAGATAAAGGTCAGAAGAAACTTACCTTGCAGCTGGAAATTATTCTGTGAACTAGAGCCTGGTTCTGACTTTTGTGATGTTCTGGTCAGCTTCCCTCAATTCTCAGAAAGCTAGAATAACCCTTAACTTGAACTATGAATGGCTGGAGCGTTCTGGATCAACCAATAAACAATGTTCTGATTTTTGAGATGGAGATTGATGAAGAACGTGTTACAGTCTGAAAACAGGAGTTGGGACAACTTCTAAATGTGTATCAGAAGCTGTGTGGGAGATTTGGTTGGGAAATGCACTAGGAAAATTAGAGCTTGGATGCAAAAGCTGAAAATTAGCAGGTTTTGTATTTGTGTTTACAGTTTCAAGACTTTGAAATTTCAGCAAAATTTCAAGATTTTTTCTCAAATCTTTGACCTCCTTAACAGTTTCAAATGAAGTTTAATTTATAGGAAAATATTTTGGAGCTTGGAGAATCCAAGAGTACAACCATCATATGCTAGGGCGCTGACTTGTTCTTGAAGCAAGTTTAAACAAGTATGGTTCAAGGCACAAAGTAGGGTGGTTAGCATCTTTTAGTCGTTCCTAATCTGAATTTGTAAGCATGATTTATGGAAAAGTACCCTCAAAAGCAAAGGTAAGCATGGGCCCATCATAAACTTTGTACAAAAGTTTGCTTTTCAAGGACAACAATGGTACTTCTATGCCACACGTGGGGAAATCCTTTGGATAAAGACTCAAAAGTGGGTGTGAGTATTAAATGATGATGAGATTTATCAAAACATAAAACCTACAATATGAGATTATGTATCATAGCTTAATCTGGATCAGAAGTTCACCATCAGCGTAACTTAGAACAAATATCCAACTTCTGATCTTTGAATCTTCCTACTCCAGCATGTTCTGAAGGAGTTCTCAGACTTTTCAGAAAGCTTGTAACATGCTTTGTATACCTTCTTTGAATTACTCTTGGAAACTCTGATTGAACCTTCGTGAAAACTGGCCCAAAAGTTCTAACCAGATTCTGTCTTGGAAAGGCCCAGAATTTACTGAGTGCTTCAGTTTCATGGACGTGTCTTCAAGGATTTATAACTTGAAATCCTAGCATTTTTAGGAGAAGTTTTGTTCTACAACGTTTTAGATCTCATTGAGATCTACAACTCTTATGTCAGATGTTCTTCCAGAATCAACTTGCATCACGATGAAAATCTGGCCAGAAGTTCTAAACTTGTCATATTTCTTAACACTTAGAAAAATTTCTAAGTGTTTAAAATTTTGACTTTTCCAAAGCAAATTTGACTTTTGACTTTCTTAATGAAACAAAACATCATATTCTAACACGCCTTGATGAAATATGATTCTTAAAACTTGATTTTGATCCAAAAGTAAAAGTTTGACTTTTCAGTGTGCAATTGACCATTTTACCCTTGTGCCAATTCCAAACCCAAATTGATATGTTAGTGCTATAAACTTGAGTCATGGGAGATCTTGTGAGAAAATTATTGAGAAATGAGAGGGAAAATTTTGGGGTACAACAGATGTGTACCGGGAAAATAAGACGAAACAGGTAGAAAAGAGCATGTAATCTAGTACCTCAACAAGTAATTTACTGACTACAAAACCAGGTACTCACTTCTCGAGAAAACTTGTTGTGCATTGGCTTGGGCTACTAAAAGATTAAGGAAATACATGTTAACTCACACCACATGGTTAATAGCAAGAATGGATCCTTTAAAGTATGTGTTCGAAAAACCAGCTCTTACAGGAAGGATTACACGATGGAAGATGTTACTAACAGAGTACGACATCCAATACGTTACTCAAAAGGCAATCAAGGGCAGTGTACTAGCTAACCATCTAGATCATCAGCCATTACTAGAATATCAGCCAATGAAGTTCAACTTTCCAGACGAAGATGTCATGGTTATAGGTGACTACGAAATACCAGGGCCCGACGAAGGACCCGAACCAGGAGCGCGTTTGACACTCATGTTTGATGGAGCTTCAAATGCACTAGGGCACGACATTGTGGTAGTTTTGACTTCTCCGAAAAATTATCACAAGCCTTATATTGCGAGGTTATGTTTTGACTGCACCAATAATATCACCAAGTACGAAGCTTGTATCCTAGGTCTATAAGAGTCTATCAATCTAAGAATCAAACATCTCGAAGTATTTGGAGACTCCACACTAGTCATATACCAAGTCAACAACAAGTGGGAGACTAAACATCCCAAATTGATTCCATATCGGGACCATGTCTTAAGCTAGCTACGGAATTCACTGAGATCACCTTCAGTCATATCCCACGAGAAGAAAATTAGATGGCAGACGCCTTGGCAACTTTATCTGCCATGTTAAAAGTAACTTGGATAAATCACGAACCACACATTACAATTAGACATTTTAAAGAGCATGCACATTGCCTTGCAATAGAAAAGGGACAAGATAATAAGCCTTGGTTCTATGACATCAAGAGGTACTTGGAGAAGCAAGAATATCCAGAAAATGCCTCTATCATTGACAAGCGAACTCTGCAAAATCTAGCCTCAAAATTCTTTGAGTAGTGACGTGTTGTACAAAAGAAACTACGATATGGTGTTACTCAGGTGCATGGAGAAACAGGAAGCATATACGCTTATAAGGGAAATCCATGAAGACACTTTTGGAACACATATAAATGGACATACCATTGCTAGAAAAATATTGCGAGCGAGTTATTATTGGTTAATGATAGAACCCGATTATTACCATTATACAGAGACATGTCACAAATGTCAAATCTACACCGACAAAATGAATGTATCACCAACTCCTCTGAATGTCATGAGCTCTCCTTGGCCATTTTCAATGTGGGGAATCGATATGATAGGCATGATCGAACCGAAAGCCTCTAACAGACACCGGTTCATATTGGTTTCCATTGATTACTTCACCAAATGGGTAGAGGCGACATCCTACGCGAATGTGACAAGTCAAGTGGTTACTCGATTCATCAAACAAAATCTTATATGCAGATACGAGGTTCCAAGCAGAATCATTACGAACAATGGGTCCAATCTGAACAACAAAATGATGAAGGAGTTATGCGATAATTTCAAGATTGAGCATCATAATTCCTCACCATATCGATCCAAGATGAACAGGGCCGTTGAAGCTGCCAATAAGAACATCAAGAAAATCATTCATAAAATGGTAAATACATACAAAGATTGGCATGAAATTCTCTCCTTTGCTCTACATGGTTATCATACTTCCGTACATACTCAACAGGTGCAACCCTTTTTTCTATGGTATATGGCATGAAGGCAATACTCCCAGTTGAAATAGAAATTCCATCGCTTCGAGTTCTAATGAAAACAAAGCTTGAAGAAGCTGAGTGGGTTCAGACGTGACTTGATCAGCTCAACCTCATTGAAGAGAAACGCTTAGCTTTGTGCCACATCCAGTTATATCAGAAGCGGGTGAAGAAAGCATTTGACAAGAAAGTCCGCCCTTGAGTGTTCAAAGAAGGGGATTTGGTACTCAAGAAGATTTTGCTACCTCGACTCGATTGGCATGGTAAATAAACACCCAACTATGAAGGTCCATATGTGGTAAAAATAACATTCTCCGGTGGTGGTCCCATCCTCACAACAATGGATGGGGAAGAACTACCACATCCATAAAATTTAGACGCAGTCAAAAAATACTATGTATAAAAGGCTCACTAAGGTCAAACCCTAAACAAGCGACTTAAGAAAAAAAGAGCGTCTCGGTGGATTGAAAACCCTAAAGGGCGATCGAGGAAAAAATTAGGGACATACACAAAAAAATTATCCGTGGATTGAAAACCCGAGAAGGGCGATGCAGGCAAAAATTAGGGATCTTATTCAAAAAATAAAGAACAAAAAGACTGTGATATAAGAACTACGACTGCAAACCACGAAGGAAGAGATTGGTCCGAATCATTTAACTCAAAAGCAAAGGAGATTAGAGCTATCAAAAGGAAATTGGGGAAACAACAGTAGCAATTATCGTTTTCATTGCCATTTTTCAGTTTTAAAACATTCTGTAATTACCTCTTTCAATGAATTGCATCTTGTACTTTCGCCTATTCTGAGGCATATTTATCAATAAAAAATTAACTTTTTCAAATCTTTCAATTGCTTTTCTTCTCTTTTTGGACTTGTTTGCGAAATACTACAATTATTTTTCTGAATACTGCGTTGAAATTATTCTGGGGATTTGACAAATAAAAGCATTTGATGAAACATTAAAAATCATTTTGGTTTGAAAAACATCAAAAGAAAATCGACGCCTACGTACTTGTCCATGTCTACTTCCATGTACACGCCTATGTCCACGTCTATGTCTACATCCACGTCTGCGTCCAGGTCTACATCCACACCTACACCTACACCTACGATACAAATATCAAAATCTTGTTGACACTTATTAATCTTATTCAAATCAATTCAAAAATACCACAACGATGCAACATACAATATCGAAGAGAGTTGGTGATACAAAACCAATGGTTTAAAAAGGGGAGAATATCAAAATTCACAACAAGTGTTGTACCCCAAAATTTGCCCTCCCATAATCTTCAAAGTTTTGACAAGAATCATCCACAATTGGTTCAAGTTTACTCAAGGGCCACACAGTCAAACCATCCTCCTAAGCCAGTCAAACTAGGGTTTTGGTTCTTGCAAGGAAGTTGAAGTTTTCAAGAGCTCAATCAAGTCTCCTATTCCTATAAACATTGTCAAGCACCTACATGTCAAGTTTCAAGGCTCACAAGGTCAAGTTGCACAGTCAAAAACCCTAATTGCTCAACAGTCAACTGTAGGGGCAAAATGGTCATTTGGCAGTCAAAAGTCAAAATTTTTGGTCAACATCTTATTTTGAAGCCACAAACATCATTTGATCAATGCTTGATCATGATTCTCAAAAGCATGGCTCAAAAAGTCTCAAGATGCAAAAGTTTATATCTTTGGACAACTGAAAAGTCAACTGTAACTTGACCAAGGCATAACTTTTTCATGGTTCATCAGAAAAATCCCATACAATGCTCATCTTGAAGGGGAAGAAATTTCCTACAACTCATCTTCACACTCCAAGTCCAAGAAATGCTCTCACAAAAAGTTATCAATTTCAACATTATAGGTCATTTTCAAAAGTCAACAAAAAGGGACTTTAAGTCAAAGACCATAACTTGAGATTGGTAAATCAAAATGACATGGGACCAAAGACATTGGTTAGAGGACTTCATGACCTTTCTAAAATGTCAAAGAACATGATCAAAGCTTAAAAATTGAGCAAGATATGCATTGGAGAAGTTGGGAAATTTTTGTGAAATGGCCAAAATCATTTATCCTTGAAATTTCATTTTTGACAAAAGGGGCCCACTTTTTCCACTTGAATTAACTTGGCCATGCTTCCCACGTATCCCACCTTTTATTTCAATATTTAAAATCAATTTTTTCATCTTTACTAGATTTTATTGGATTTAATTCATTTTAAATCCTTTAAAATCAAATAAAAATCAAAAAGTTTAATTAAAAGGAATATTTGGTCTTAACTAACTTTGACTCATCATTATGCAACCTACCAATTTCGTTTCAAGGCCAAATGGAGCAATAATTCAAAAATTGGTTCAAAATGGAAAGTTGGTTAAGGGAGTTTATGTTAAAATCTCAAGCTTGAATGCATGGTATGATGAGCCTTAATGCTGATCAGAATCACCTACATAACCTAGAGAAAACTATCACAAGGCATGAGAAAAAAGGAGAGAGAGAGGCAGCCAAGAGAAACTTCTTTTCAAAATTCCAAAGAATTGCACCAAGATCGAATTCAAGAACTCAGCCATCCACAACGCTTCTCACCCATCCTATCGTGATCTACATGCAAGATAAGGTATAAACACACTCTTTTCATGTAACCATGCATACTGAAACTGTAGCTATATGAACATCCATTCTGCAGAATTTCCATGGATCGTATTTCTGATTATGGCTTGATTTAATCCCTACTAACCATACCTTTGAGTTCCAGTGGATGTTTAGAGTAGGTCTGGGCTATCGCTGGGGATTTTTCATGGCCAAAACGTGAACCTCCATGGCTAGGGTTCAGTTTATGTGAAGCTTCGTTTTGATGGAGACAGGCAATATTAAACTATGAAAACCTCACCATGAGAACCGCCATGCCCTAATTACCCGGTCTGGCTATTTTGTTTGCTTCATTTTTTCTGTTTTTGCAGGTTTGAGAATCACCCCCCTTTTTGCTACCAAAAAGCAGGCCCATTTCTTTTTTTCCCTTGAATTTATTTTCTTTTTTTTATTTCATTTTAATTTATTTAATTTGCTTTTTATTAACAAATTAATTTTCATTTTATTTCAAAAATCACAAAATATTCTTACCCAAATAAATTTTAGATTTTTTTTTCTAAATTCAATTAATTAATTAGGACTTTTTTTTATTCTAGGAAACTCTAAATTATTTTGCAATATTAAAATTGATTAGATTTAATTAGGTCCTAATTGTTAATTTAATTAGTTTTATTTCTTAAAATAATAAAAATCAGAAATCATAAAAAAGGTATAAAAATATTTTATTTAATCAATTAATAGTTCCATTTTTGTAAATAAAATTCAATAATTAATTTAGTTTTGATTTTAGGTTATTAACTTTAATGCTTTTTTTTTAATAATTAAAAAAAATATAAAAAATAGACCTTTAGCACTTTTTTATCCTTTTTTTTAATTAAATATTTTTATTATAAGTATCATTAACCATTAATTTTGTAAATTTTATAATCAATTTAGTTTTAATTCTAGGTTTTAACTTTAATGCATTTTCTTTAATAAATTAAAAAATAACTAGAACTAGAATTATTTGACTTTTAATTCCAATTTAATTTTCTTTAATTTCCATAAATCCAAAATAAATAAAAAATATGTCCTTTCCTTTATTTAACTTAATTAATTAATAAATTCATTTTAACTTCTTTAAAGGGTCCAACGCCCTCACGTTCGATTATATTTTCTTTTCGCGCATTTCATTTTATTTCTTTTTGGTGAATGTAATGTATTTGCCCCAAAGCCCTGTAATAGTTAATTAGGCATTTATTTTCTGCATTTTATTTTAAATCGGGTTTTGTATTAATTTGGCGATGTAGACCCGCGCCTTTGTAATAGCGTAGGACCTTTATCTTTTCCGCACTTTAAATTCCCGCACCTTTAACTGTTAAACAATCACATGAAAGAATGAATGCCCAAAAAAATAAAATCAAAACGTAGATCACCAATGCATGACAAGACAAATAATAAACTGAAAATGACACACAATTCACACACCACCCCTAGGGTACGCCTCACTGTTGCCTTGCCCCTCGAAAGGTGGTCATCAAGTATAGGACGTCTTAGTGAGTCCTTGTGTTCCATTGATCTAGTTGCCTCGAATAAGTTGCCTCGGAACGGTCGCCTCGGAATAAAAGATCAATGGCATAAGGGTAGCTTCTAAGGTATCCTACTGTTGCTCTAGTGATCACACTGTTTCCTTGCCCCTCGAAAGGTGGTCATCAAGTATAGGACGTCTTAGTGAGTCCTTGTGTTCCATTGATCTAGTTGCCTCGAATAAGTTGCCTCGGAACGGTCGCCTCGGAATAAAAGATCAATGGCATAAGGGTAGCTTCTAAGGTATCCTACTGTTGCTCTGTTGATCACCCTGTTGCCTTGCCCCTCGAAACGTGGTCGTTGAGTACAGGACGTCTTAGTAAGTCCTTATGTTCCATTGATCTAGTTGCCTCGAATAAGTTGCCTCGGAACGGTTGCCTCGGAATAAAAAGATCAGTGGCATAAGGGTAGCTTCTAAGGTATCTTACTATTGCCCGGTGACCACACTGTCCCTAACCCTCGAATTGACCCGAACACCTCCAACGGTGGTGCTACCTACCTCTCAATGGTGGGATGACACTACTTTAAGGACATTTACACAGACGGATTCCTTAGGGTAGGTAGATTCTCATAGATACTTGCTCTTTTCAAAAACAAACAAAATACTTTTCACACCTACACTTTCTAAAAGTTTTCAAACAAATTTTTCATACACTCTTGAGGACAGATACATAAGTTACTTAGAAATTTTTCAAACGAAACTTTTTCAAAACCTACTCACACTTGAAAAGCAAAGAAACCATTTTGAAAACACAAATGAGCAAGTATCTAAGAGCCCATGGATAACCATGGATAGAAAGGGTGCTAACACCTTCCCTTTATATAAATCTACCTCCCGAACCGAGAAACAATCTCTATAAGGAATTTTTCTGTGCTTTTGTCCTTTCCATTTGGAGAAAATAAAAGACGGTGTCGACTCTTGCTTCCGCGACATTTCGCGAACCAGCGTTAAACAGTCAGTTCCAGATCCACCGATCACAGAACTGGCGACTCTGCTGGGGAAACTTATAAAGTGAGGTGTACCTTAGGACTAAGATCACTGTGTTTTCAATTGCTTTGATTTGTTTGCTTTAAATTGTGGGCCTGTCTTGGGAGTTCTATAGATCCTAACCCGGATCTGGGGATACCTTCTTAGAAAGTAGCAACAAGGCTGTGAGGGAACTGTGCGGGGTATACCGACATGGTTGAAGCAGTCAACTACGTTGATGTGGCACTTTGGTGTGTACCGGTAACCCTTGAGTCAATCAAGGAGAGTACGGGGCCTCCGCATGGTGTCGTGAAGCATCAACAGACCTTAGGAACCTTAATTGAACCATCTTGGCCTCTTTAGGGTAGTGAGATGACTACTTTGGTGTACTCCGAAGTCGGTTGATACTCGATACTACACTCAATTGAGGGTTATTTTCTTGGGATATTTTGATCGCCAGTCAGTGGCTAAATCGAAACGATGAACAATGAAAGCAATCCAATGATATTGAGACCCTTAGAACCCAGTTACTTCTAATAGGACAGGTTGAACCCACCAACTTCAAGAGGGTAATACCCAGACCCCATGCTGGCCTAAACTCTAAGGGCTTCTCTTGTGTGACTTGTGTGCCTTCCAACTTGACTACTTGTTATCTGACACTTGAGTTTTCTTGCAGGTCTTGTTTATAGTCCTTAATTGGGACTCATAACAGGGTTATTGAGTTTTCTTGCAGGTTTTGTTTATAGTCCTTAATTGGGACTCATAACAGGGTTACTGAGTTTCTTGCAGGTTTTGTTTATAGTCCTTAATTGGGACTCATAACAGGGTTACTGAGTTTCTTGCAGGTTTTGTTTAGAGTCCTTAATTAGGGACTCGTAACAGGGTTTACCTACATTACCCCATGCGTCATGACATCATACCATTGCATGCATCCTACATAAAGACTAACCCATTTCAAGGATCCCAAGGGCTTGTTATGCAGGTCATGATGAACCAACTGTCCAGCAAGGGGCAAAGGGGATTTATTTTCCTCTAGGCAAGGTTGTCAGGGGCTATGACCCACTGGATATGGTGAGCCTTGACCCTTGAAGAAGGACTCTTGACAACATGAAGTTCCTTCAATCAAGTTACCAGTTTCCAACTCTAACAATTTTCTTGTTTACCCTGTGAGATCCTTGAAAACATTACATGCATATCAAACATGTCATTGCATTACAGGTACTCCTTTGACAGGTCACTTACCTTCGTCGCTGTTTATTTCAGCAATGGCTTCCCAACAAGATAACCAGGGTCTTCATGCTCAAGAGACTCAGTTCAAGGAGATCTTCCTAAGCCTATCCAAGGGGCAGGAAGAGTTAAGGACACTCCTCATGGGGACTTTAGCCAGGAACAGTGCTGAAGATGACAAGGACGGACAGCTGAAAGGTCTACAAGCTGAAGTAGATACATTGAAAACCCAGATGCTGGGGCAAAGGGCTCTCATCCAAGGTCTAGCCCAGGAGCAAGAAGAGTTGAGGACCACAATCAGTCAGCTCCACCAAGATAGACACCATATGAAGCAACCTGCCCAAGTCAGGGACCAGGTCTTTGATCAGCTTCCAAGAGGACAAGAACCTGGCATGGTGAAGAATAGAACTCTCCAAATTGCTACTACCTCACAGGTCCAACTACAACCTCGCCCAGAGCAACAGGTTGATCTGAGTAGGCCAAGCAGGTCCAAGAGGCAGTTCACCCAGCTCAACATGCCTTTGTTTCAAGCACTGCAACACCTGCTGAGGTTGAATCTGGTTACATTAAGGGCTCCTCCCCGGAACCCCAACATCTCTGCTCCTAACTATCATCCCAACAAAAGGTGTGCATATCACTCTGATAGTCCTGGACACGACACTGCCGACTGCTGGGCTCTGAAGAACAAGGTCCAGGATCTGATTAATGAAGGAGTAGTGGATTTCACCCAAGTGGGTCAAGCTGAGGTCTTCTGCCATCCCTACAAGATGCACCAGTTGAAGTAACAAGTCCTGAGACTAGAAGACTTTTGTTCATTAGAATTTTTCAAGTTGTAATTTTCTTTTGATTGTTCAAACATTCGTTCATGTTAAACGTTGTTATTTCATTAATGCATCGCATATGTCTGTTTTGAAGCAATATATTCGTATTCACTATATGCAAATTATTTTCATATTTTTTCTGGTGATCAACGCTCGATTAATAATTCTAAGCCTCTTGAGGGAGGATGACGAAAACGATACCACGATCCTTACAGTATGCTTTTGAACAGACCCCGCTGATGAGGTACAGGCATTGTTTCAATCCCTAAACACTGGAGTTATAAGGAAGATAATCCCTCGTCAACCCCTCTGAGCCAAAGAAGTAGGAGTTTTTCTTTTCGAAATTTAAAACCCTTAATCATAACCTGGGGCAGGGTAGTCTCTCAATTGATCCAAGTGCATAAAGAATGGCACCAAAGAGGTCTTTACCAAAGAAGACAGTGATGATTCGGAATAATCTTAAGGATAGGCAGTCATTATATCTTAAAAAAATAAAAGACCAATAAGTCAAAACCTATGAAGGAGACTTACAAAACTGGGGCATCCCGCTGACTGTAATCACAAAAGAAACAGTTCAGGCAAAAAAATAGGGATAACAAAATCAAAAAGAAAGAGGTCCTACAAACCCTCAACAAAAAAAAGAAATGACTGCCTATTCAAATAAACATTCAACATCCGAACCATCACTGGAATTTCAGAGCAAAGACTCAAACAAGGTCTAACGCACGATCAGCTGAGTTTAGGTTTGAAGAACATCACGAAGAGCGGGTGGGTACAAATAATTTGAGCCTTTATCCTTTGTTTCTTAAACCGTGAACCAGGCCACGTTATAATCCTCAAAAGTCCTAGCTGAAGCATGGGTTAGTTCGAAAGCATACTGTTACGAAAGGTATCCTGACTCCTTAAGGCCTACGGTAAATACGGAGTTGACATCACGTTTTACAAACATTCACTTGTTTTATGAAAAAGAATGCATTTTCAAAATCTTCAAGACAGACATAAGCTTTTCATTTTTGATATAACATTGTTTGCATATGACTATTTGTTTGAACAACAGGGAAACTCGCACGATAAATACCTAGTGAACAAAAGCACTTTCAATCAAGGGGCAGACATGATCAGGGTCTATTATCTGGGGAAGTCCAGTCAAGATTCAGAGAATCTCTCAAAGGCCAAATAGCCTGGGGCAGATCTCCGCCCGAGTCACTTGGGGCAGTCCAGCAACGAATCTTGCATGACCAAACATCTTCCGGTAGCGTGGCAATACAATAACAGGGGCACCTCCCTACATTCAGAGGGCGTGGACATAGTCGAAAAATACTATGCATAATCAAAGACCCGCTAGGTTGACACACCTAGGCAAAAATAAGGGCTTCCCGGCGAACCAAAGGGGTTCAGGCAAAAATAAGGGACGAAAATAAAAAAAAATCCGTACACCCGGCAAGTCGAAAACCTGAAAAGGCGGCTTGGGCAAAAAATGGGTATCCCGGTGGACTGAAAACCCGAAAGGGCGGTCCAGGCAAAAGTTAGGGATCAAAAGCGTACGACTATATCCCGGCATCTCGTCACTCGCCTACCAGAGGAAGATTTGTCAATCGACAGCCGTCAAGCACCCCCACAATTGCCTTCTCCCACAGAAACAGGGGCAGTGATGAGTCGTCCTAGCGATCTAATTGCTCTGTCCACAAGATATAAGGCATGATCAGCTGAAGAAGGTAACCAGTATGTCTTAATTCCCCAGAGAGTAAGCCAGCAAGTCAATACACTCTCCCCAAGCAGAGTTAGCCTACTCTATCAAACCTTAAGGAAGTTGGGTGTTCTCCAGCAGAGCTCAACATTCCTCAGCAAATTATACAAACATTCCTAACAAGCATCCCCGGCAGTCTTGATCTAAGATTGTTCCCCGGCGGTATACAGACATCCAGCAGAGCCACTTCCCCAATACACCTCAAAAATTTCCCCAGGAGAGTCCAGTCCAGAAGTTTCCCCAGGAAAGCTGAATCATCTCCCCAGCAGGAAGCTTATCCCCAGTAGATTCTGGAAGCTTATCCCCTACAGAGCACGAACGCGTCTCCCGGCTTTATTCAAAGGTTATGCTCCACCAGAGCTTATAACTGAGTTATCCTCAGCCAAAAGCCACGGAAAGATCGTCCTCGGCAAAGTCTTCTTATCCCCATCGGAGTCTATTAAAACTTCCAATATAACGACGGTATCCCCAGCGAAGTTACTACCAACATCTCAACAAGAGTACCTCTCTCCCCACAGAGTTTTGTTCCCCAGCCAGATCGCTAGAATAATTTTCTTCCCACAGAGTAATCTCTCCAACAAGTTTATTCCCCCAACGGAGTCATCTTCTCCTACCGGTTTATTCTTGCAACCATCACTCCCCAGTGGAAACAAAGAATGCTCTAACATCAGCCCAGGATGTGACTTCCCGGCATCCGTCAAGGATTTGTTTCCTAAGACGAAAACATACATTCATAAACAACACATCTTCATACATTATAGCATGCATATATGCATCATGAACATACAATCTCATTTATTCTGAGAGCATCTCGCATGTCATACATCATGACATCACATACAACTAACGTTTTGTCTTTTCAGGACAAAAGTTAATGCAAAGATAATTGCTATCAACTGTCGTGATTCCAGATCCGATTCCTGAATCTTGCCAGGGAGTATCTGTTGACGACTACAGTACCAGACTCAATTCCTGTATCTTGACAGGGCACGTCTGAAGAGTTCGGAGATCCGATTCCTGTATCTTGCCAGGGAGTATCTGTTGATGACTACAGTACCAGACTCGATTCCTGTATCTTGACAGGGCACGTCTGAAGAGTTCGAAGATCCGATTCCTGAATCTTGCCAGGGAGTATCTATTGACGACTACAGTACCAGACTCGATTCCTATATCTTGACAGGGCACGTCTGAAGAGTTCGAAGATCCGATTCCTGTATCTTGCCAGGGAGTATATGTTGACGACTACAGTACCAGACTCGATTCCTGTATCTTGACAGGGCACGTCTGAAGAGTTCAAAGATCCAATTCCTGTATCTTGCCAGGGAGTATCTGTTGACGACTACAGTACCAGACTCGATTCCTGTATCTTGACAGGGCACGTCTGAAGAGTTCGAAGATCCGATTCCTGTATCTTGCCAGGGAGTATCTGTTGACGACTACAGTACCAGACTCGATTCCTGTATCTTGACAGGGCACGTCTGAAGAGTTCGAAGATCCGATTCCTGTATCTTGCTAGGGAGTATCTATTGACGACTATAGTACCAGACTCGATTCCTGTATCTTGACATGGCACGTCTGAAGAGTTCGAAGATCCGATTCCTGTATCTTGCCAGGGAGTATCTGTTGACGACTACAATACCAGACTCGATTCCTGTATCTTGACAGGGCACGTCTGAAGAGTTCGAAGATCCGATTCCTGTATCTTGCCAGGGAGTATCTGTTGACGACTACAGTACCAGACTCGATTCCTGTATCTTGACAGGGCACGTCTGAAGAGTTCGAAGATCCGATTCCTGTATCTTGCCAGGGAGTATCTGTTGACGACTACAGTACCAGACTCGATTCCTGTATCTTGACAGGGCACGTCTGAAGAGTTCGAAGATCTGATTCCTGTATCTTGCCAGGGAGTATCTGTTGACGACTACAGTACCAGACTCGATTCCTGTATCTTGACAGGGCACGTCTGAAGAGTTCGAAGATCCGATTCTTGTATCTTGCCAGGGAGTATCTATTGACGACTACAGTACCAGACTCGATTCCTGTATCTTGACAGGGCACGTCTGAAGAGTTCGAAGATCCGATTCCTGCATCTTGCCAGGGAGTATCTGTTGACGACTACAGTACCAGACTCGATTCCCGTATCTTGACAGGGCACGTCTGAAGAGTTCGAAGATCCGATTCCTGCATCTTGCCAGGGAGTATCTGTTGACGACTACAGTACCAGACTCGATTACTGTATCTTGACAGGGCACGTCTGAAGAGTTCGAAGATCCGATTCCTGTATCTTGCCAGGGTGTATCTATTGACGACTACAATACCAGACTCGATTCCTGTATCTTGACAAGGCACGTCTGAAGAGTTCGAAGATCCGATTCCTGTGTCTTGCCATGGAGTATCTGTTGACGACTACAGTACCAGACTCGATTCCTGTATCTTGACAAGGCACGTCTGAAGAGTTTAAAGATTCGACTCCTGCACCCAGCCAAGGCACATCTATATAAAGAATTTAGAAGATCAACTCCTGCAACAGACCAGGTAATTTTCTTTCTTTCTCAGGTACGCAAGTTCTCGCTAAGGAATCTCTTACGCGATCGACACCTCCCGATGGCATCTATAAGCCCATCTCCACAATTATCCATCATAGTCCCAAATGGCATCTATAAGCCCATTCCCGACATCACACTGCTGATACTCTACTATGTGAGTGCAAATTTCTGGGCACTCTAGTGTTCAATCATCTTCCACCTTTGGATCACGAAAGGCACACACGCCAATCTACATCCTCAGGTCTAAGAAGATTGAACAGGGGCAACTGTTGTACCCCAAAATTTGCCCTCCCATAATCTTCAAAGTTTTGACAAGAATCATCCACAATTGGTTCAAGTTTACTCAAGGGCCACACAGTCAAACCATCCTCCTAAGCCAGTCAAACTAGGGTTTTGGTTCTTGCAAGGAAGTTGAAGTTTTCAAGAGCTCAATCAAGTCTCCTATGCCTATAAACATTGTCAAGCACCTACATGTCAAGTTTCAAGGCTCACAAGGTCAAGTTGCACAGTCAAAAACCCTAATTGCTCAACAGTCAACTGTAGGGGCAAAATGGTCATTTGGCAGTCAAAAGTCAAAATTTTTGGTCAACATCTTATTTTGAAGCCACAAACATCATTTGATTAATGCTTGATCATGATTCTCAAAAGCATGGCTCAAAAAGTCTCAAGATGCAAAAGTTTATATCTTTGGACAATTGAAAAGTCAACTGTAACTTGACCAAGGCATAACTTTTTCATGGTTCATCAGAAAAATCCCATCCAATGCTCATCTTGAAGGGGAAGACATTTCCTACAACTCATATTCACACTACAAGTCCAAGAAATGCTCTCACAAAAAGTTATCAATTTCAACATTATAGGTCATTTTCAAAAGTCAACAAAAAGGGACTTTAAGTCAAAGACCATAACTTGAGATTGGTAAATCAAAATGACATGGGACCAAAGACATTGGTTAGAGGACTTCAAGAACTTTCTAAAATGTCCAAGAACATGATCAAAGCTTAAAAATTGAGCAAGATATGCATTGGAGAAGTTGGGAAATTTTTGTGAAATGGCCAAAATCATTTATCCTTGAAATTTCATTTTTGACAAAAGGGGCCCACTTTTTCCACTTGAATTAACTTGGCCATGATTCCCACGTGTCCCACCTTTTATTTCAATATTTAAAATCAATTTTTTCATCTTTATTAGATTTTATTGGATTTAATTCATTTTAAATCCTTTAAAATCAAATAAAAATCAAAAAGTTTAATTAAAAGGAATATTTGGTCTTAACTAACTTTGACTCATCATTATGCAACCTACCAATTTTGTTTCAAGGCCAAATGGAGCAATAATTCAAAAATTGGTTCAAAATGGAAAGTTGGTTAAGGGAGTTTATGTTAAAATCTCAAGCTTGAATGCATGGTATGATGAGCCTTAATGCTGATAAGAATCACCTAAATAACCTAGAGAAAACTATCACAAGGCATGAGAAAAAAGGAGAGAGAGAGGCAGCCAAGAGAAACTTCTTTTCAAAATTCCAAAGAATTGCACCAAGATCGAATTCAAGAACTCAGCCATCCACAACGCTTCTCACCCATCCTATCGTGATCTACAGGCAAGATAAGGTATAAACACACTCTTTTCATGTAACCATGCATACTGAAACTGTAGCTATATGAACATCCATTCTGCAGAATTTCCATGGATCGTATTTCTGATTATGGCTTGATTTAATCCCTACTAACCATACCTTTGAGTTCCAGTGGATGTTTAGAGCAGGTCTGGGCTATCGCTGGGGATTTTTCATGGCCAAAACGTGAACCTCCATGGCTAGGGTTCAGTTTATGTGAAGCTTCGTTTTGATGGAGACAGGCAATATTAAACTATGAAAACCTCACCATGAGAATCGCCATGCCCTAATTACTCGGTCTGGCTATTTTGTTTGCTTCATTTTTTCTGTTTTCGCAGGTTTGAGAATCACCCCCCTTTTTGCTACCAAAAAGCAGGCCCATTTCTTTTTTTCCCTTGAATTTATTTTCTTTTTTTTATTTCATTTTAATTTATTTAATTTGCTTTTTATTAACAAATTAATTTTCATTTTATTTCAAAAATCACAAAATATTCTTACCCAAATAAATTTTAGATTTTTCTTTTTTTTTCTTTCTAAATTCAATTAATTAATTAGGACTTTTTTTTATTCTAGGAAACTCTAAATTATTTTGCAATATTAAAATTGATTAGATTTAATTAGGTCCTAATTGTTAATTTAATTAGTTTTATTTCTTAAAATAATAAAAATCAGAAATCATAAAAAAGGTATAAAAATATTTTATTTAATCAATTAATAGTTCCATTTTTGTAAATAAAATTCAATAATTAATTTAGTTTTGATTTTAGGTTATTAACTTTAATGCTTTTTTTTAATAATTAAAAAAAATATAAAAAAATAGACCTTTAGCACTTTTTTATCCTTTTTTTTAATTAAATATTTTTATTATAAGTATCATTAACCATTAATTTTGTAAATTTTATAATCAATTTAGTTTTAATTCTAGGTTTTAACTTTAATGCATTTTCTTTAATAAATTAAAAAATAACTAGAACTAGAATTATTTGACTTTTAATTCCAATTTAATTTTCTTTAATTTCCATAAATCCAAAATAAATAAAAAATATGTCCTTTCCTTTATTTAACTTAATTAATTAATAAATTCATTTTAACTTCTTTAAAGGGTCCAACGCCCTCACGTTCGATTATATTTTCTTTTCGCGCATTTCATTTTATTTCTTTTTGGTGAATGTAATGTATTTGCCCCAAAGCCCTGTAATAGTTAATTAGGCATTTATTTTCTGCATTTTATTTTAAATCGAGTTTTGTATTAATTTGGCGATGTAGACCCGCGCCTTTGTAATAGAGTAGGACCTTTATCTTTTCCGCACTTTAAATTCTCGCACCTTTAACTGTTAAACAATCACATGAAAGAATGAATGCCCAAAAAAAATAAAATCAAAACGTAGATCACCAATGCATGACAAGACAAATAATAAACTGAAAATGACACACAATTCACACACCACCCCTAGGGTACGCCTCACTGTTGCCTTGCCCCTCGAAAGGTGGTCATCAAGTATAGGACGTCTTAGTGAGTCCTTGTGTTCCATTGATCTAGTTGCCTCGAATAAGTTGCCTCGGAACGGTCGCCTCGGAATAAAAGATCAATGGCATAAGGGTAGCTTCTAAGGTATCCTACTGTTGCTCTGGTGATCACACTGTTTCCTTGCCCCTCGAAAGGTGGTCATCAAGTATAGGACGTCTTAGTGAGTCCTTGTGTTCCATTGATCTAGTTGCCTCGAATAAGTTGCCTCGGAACGGTCGCCTCGGAATAAAAGATCAATGGCATAAGGGTAGCTTCTAAGGTATCCTACTGTTGCTCTGTTGATCACCCTGTTGCCTTGCCCCTCGAAACGTGGTCGTTGAGTACAGGACGTCTTAGTAAGTCCTTATGTTCCATTGATCTAGTTGCCTCGAATAAGTTGCCTCAGAACGGTTGCCTCGGAATAAAAAGATCAGTGGCATAAGGGTAGCTTCTAAGGTATCTTACTATTTCCCGGTGACCACACTGTCCCTAACCCTCGAATTGACCCGAACACCTCCAACGGTGGTGCTACCTACCTCTCAATGGTGGGGTGGCACTACTTTAAGGACATTTACACAGACGAATTCCTTAGGGTAGGTAGATTCTCATAGATACTTGCTCTTTTCAAAAACAAACAAAATACTTTTCACACCTACACTTTCTAAAAGTTTTCAAACAAATTTTTCATACACTCTTGAGGACAGATACAAGAGTTACTTAGAAATTTTTCAAACAAAACTTTTTCAAAACCCACTCACACTTGAAAAGCAAACAAACCATTTTGAAAACACAAATGAGCAAGTATCTAAGAGCCCATGGATAACCATGGATAGAAAGGGTGCTAACACCTTCCCTTTCTATAAATCTACCTCCCGAACCGAGAGCAATCTCTATAAGGAATTTTTCTGTGCTTTTGTCCTTTCCATTTGGAGAAAATAAAAGACGGTGGCGACTCTTGCTTCCGCGACATTTCGTGAACCAGCATTAAACAGTCAGTTCCAGATCCACCGATCACAACAAGCATTTGGGGAATATACAAACATTTGGGGCATACGCAAAATACTTGATGCATATACATCCTAGGCTCCATATCAATCTAAGACATTATACATATACATCATACATGGCATTTTTCCGAAAACACTTTGGGTAAAACCAATATCTTGGGGCCCTTTGTCAGATTATCGAAACAAACGATTACCTTAGTTGAGAAAAGACATAACCGGTAAAAATCCGATCTCATCTTTGATTTAATTATCTAAGATTTGATCATCAAAAAAACTTTTTCAATCATCTATCCCCCTAGGTTGTGGTAGGTGTGCGATTACCGGATTCATATTAATCATTAACTAGGTTGCAATGAATACGTGAATTCATCTTTGTTCCGTTTTCCCCCTAGGTAGTGGTAAACACGCAAATTCTTCAAATATTTATACCCTAGGTTGCAATAGATACACGAATTTTCAAGGTCTATTCATCCCTTAGGTCGTGATGAATAACGTAAGCCTATCCATGTTGTCTTTTATCCCCTAGGTTATGATAAATACAAGGGTTCATCCTCCTATTTTTTAATCCCTAGGTTGTAGTAAACATGAAGAAATTCGTGATACAACTCATTGTGTCAGTCTCCATGCAGCGATGTGTCATCAAGCTTTTTCAATTATCTATATCCTAGGTTGTGATAGGTATGCAGAATTTTAGGGTTATACTATTCATCCCCTAGGTCATGATGAATAACTTAAGCCTATCCCTTTTGTCTTTTATCCCCTAAGTTGTGATAAACACATAAGTTCATCCTCGTATTATTTACTCCCTAGGTTATAGTAAAGATGACGAAATCTGCAATATAACTCATTGTGTCAGTCTTCATGCAACAATGTGTTATCAAGCTTTTTCAATTATCTATCCCCTAGGTTGTGATAGGTATTCAAAATTTCAGGTTTATACTATTCATCCTCTAGGTTGCGATGAATAACATAAGCCCACCCCTGTTGTCTTTTATCCCCTAGGTTGTGATAAATACACAAGTTCATCCTCGTACTGTTTACTCCCTAGGTCGTAGTAAACATAACGAAATTTGCATAATCTATTGCATCAATCTCCATGCAGCAACGTGTTATCAAACTTTATTTTATTCATCCCATAGGTTGCGATGAATAAACAAAATCTGCGTCACAAACTTACTATATTAGTCTTAAAGCATTAGTAAGTTAGATTTTCAAACTTGAATCATTTACCTCCTAGGTTATGGTAAATATGCAAAAATCTACGATCTCTTTTAGATACGGACGAGTTATCTGTGTCATCATATCTAAGTCAAATCAAAACTTTGGTTCAAATGTTGGTAAGATGATACATCATCATCTATGCCTACTTTTAATACCCATGGGAACGCCGTACATCGTATCCTTATAATCTTTCGGACAAATTTTGGGGGTCTTCCATTATTTAATAAACTTCTGATCAAAGCGTGTGAGACCTGCGCATTCTTACATTATTCAATCAAAAGGTAATTAAATAGGGGCAGCTGTAATACCCTAAATTTGCCCTACTGGTTCCTAATATTTTTATTCCTAGAATTATCATTTGCTTTATAATATATTATTATCGTATATTTATGGGGTTTAAGTTTATGAAAGGGTTTTTTTTTACCTTATTAAAGAATTAATGGGCCTTTCTAAATCAGGAAAGCCTATGTAAAATTTTAAGCCCAATAAGGTTTCGATTGCTAATAAAGGGTTCATCTTAGGTTAGGGGCTTATCATCCAATTTTCTAAGCCCATTGCGTTTTTTAGAAAAGTTTTTGTTTGTTTTCAGCCCAATTTAATTTTTAAAGGGTTTTACATTGTTAAGAATTCTTGGGCCTTTCCAAATCAGAAAGGCCCATGTAGAATTGAGGGCCAATACATTTTCTCTTGCAAGAGGGGTGTGTTAGTTAAAATATATTGTCCCATTTATGAGTAAATAAAAAGGGGGGAAGAATTTCAGAGATTGGAAGAACAGAGATAGCCTGAGAGAGGAACGAGATTCAAACACTGTTGCAGCTCCTTGTAAGCTTAGGGTTTCAACATCTGAAACCCTATCTCTTCTCCTTCATGCCACAGTTACTTCCATCATCACCTTCGTCCAGTAACTGCAAAGCAAACATAAGAGATTGGTGAAAGGGCTCGCTCAACAAAAAAAACAATCACGCTCGGAGGTAACGAAACTTAGCTCTTGTTTTTTTTCTATTTTATTTCACGATTCGGGTTATGGGATAAGGTTGGATTTTTGGGGTAAGAGAATGATCACCTACGATTAGGGTTAGTGGGGGACGACGACGATTAGGGTTCTGTGGGGGTGTTGTGTTGTTAGAAGAGAGAATTAAAAGATGGATCAGAGAAAGAAAAAAGAAATAACAAAATGATTCATAAAATAAAAACATAATGTTTTCAACAATCCATCATGTGCAACTCCATGGTTGTTAATATGCACCCTCAATCATAACCACGTGATCGATATCAAGCGTTCCAGACGCATACGCCCATCTTATTACAGTGTACGCATCCGCATGAAGTCTAAGCGGACTCCTCAACACCCTTTGGGCCAGACCCAGTTGCTAAAACCACCCCCCGGGAAGCTTTGTCTACTGTCACAATGCAAACTTACACTCCATCAACCTAATGGGCCAAGTCCAACATTTGGACTTGGACCCTTACTACCTACACCCCCAACTTTTGCTACGCAGTACAAATCTGCACCCCATGTGATTTGGGCCTAAATCCAATATCTGGATTTAGGCCCTGTTATTTACACCCCTTAAATTACTATCCTAAACAAAATACACCCCCTGGCATTTTTTCAATTAAATTTTTATTTTTATTTTTTATATTTTGTTTGTTTATTTATTTATTTATTATTTTTGCATTAATTTTAAATACTATAAATTGCATTAAAATATTTTTCTTTTCATCATGCATTAAAATTGTTTTTTTCTTATTATCATATAATATATTTGACAATAGCTAACCAAGCAAAAACTAACTTTTTTTACTAAATTAATTCACTCTAAATAAATTTTCAAAAAGGATTATGAAAATACCTTTAATCGACTGTGAACTTCGTCTACAAATTCCGCTATTCACACACCCAGACTTAGTTCAAGGAGAATTAGAAGTATTTTTGTAATCCATAAAAAACACTAATCAAACAACTATGAACTACAAATTGGGAATCTGATTCCTCATAAGAGGATATGTATGCATACAACTAAAATCGTAGCGAGTTCCCTTAATAAAAAATTAAAACCCTATTTCCTAAAGATTGCGTTTCTAAACCCTAGTGTCCTTGTGAACAAGGTAGATGAAGGGTGCCTAACACCTTCCCTTCGTCTAAGAACGAGTCCAACAACTTAGAATCTATGTCCAAATTAGGGTTAACCTTTATATTCCCTTCCTTAGGATAAAAACTAAGGGTGGAGGATCTCAATTTCAAAATCGGTTACAACACTAAGTAAAATGTCCATGAAGTCACAACATTCACATCTGATCACCCTATCAAATTTACACTAAGTATTGGAAAATTCAAAGATGAATACCATGAACTTCAGAACTCTATAGGCACTTTTTGGAGATAGGTCCTCAAGGAAAAAAAAGGAGTATGAATTATCCTCTTTCATTAGAGAAAAGATTTGCAACTTTTTTTACCATAGGTGGATGAGACAGAGACTTATCAATATGACATCATAAGCACAACAATCCTTAAGACTTAGAAAAAATTTCAAAATCTAAGATAACTTCAAATGCAAGAAACTTTAATTTTGACCATTCTCATTAACTTTACTCAACAAATGAACATACTTTCTCACATTTTGATTTTAGACCTTAATTTTGACCCAAAAAATCTTATTTAGTCAACCTTTGACTTTTGAACATACACATTCAAATCTTCTCTTGTTTAATCAATCTTGATTACCTGATGATTTGCAAAGACCAATAAGCCATATGTGGCCACCTTGAGTATTATAGGAGACCATGGAATCATTTTAAGTTTGAAGGATCAATCACAACATATTCTTAACCCAAACCTTAATTTGTATCAAAAAGATAAGAGATGATGATTAAGGTATCAAAACCCTAATTAAATTGAGATGACTTGAAGACCTCTTGACCTCACATATCTTGTGACTTGAGATGATGTTTATGATGGAGAGATTTCAAATATTTAACCCTTGTAGATAAAATTTATTCTCTTGAGTGGTACACACTCACCTAGTCAAAACCATTGATCCCATATTATTGAGTTAATGCAATGCAATGCAAATGATGGGTATGATGATAAAGCATAAGCTATTTTTATTTATAAATTAGAGGGAAAATTTTGGGGTACAACACTGACTTCTACACATATCAATAATGGATAGATCCAAAGCTACTCGTTCCACCGTAGCACTCTAAGTAGTTGTTGCTGCAGCTACCCTCAAGTGGTGATTAATCAACCGCCTTCACTTACTTCATAAGATGTTACGAATCCAATAGCAAAAACTCTTTTACATCCATATTTACTTCAAGCTCCTCAGATCGTTGGATATGTTCTAGGGCATTTGATTATACCTTTAATTCTATCTCCAAACTCGTAACCTGAAACCTTACCTTATTTCTAACTATCACGAGCTAACTTTGGGTTATATGGCACCAATGAATTGGTGAGAAACATGTACAACATTGTTCGGTTGCAAAATTTAAAAGGGATAAAGGAAAGGTTTCTTCAAATATAAGAAAGCCTAGATAACGAGCGTCCACGAGGAAATATGCTCAAGAAATTATGTCAAAGAGAAATCAAACCTCCAACTCTGAGCCGGTCGTGACGACAAAAGATGAAGCTCCAAAATTGTAAAATGAACAGAGAAGAAAGAAGTGCCAGATTCTCGCTAGAGCCTTGAGAGGGTTTAAGGAATCCACGCTTTTCAATATTACTAGGTAGAAAATAGACCAACAAATAATCAACAAAAGCATCCTCTATGCCTCTTCATTTTGGATAGAAGAATATCGAGATCAATGGAGAAAACTCCTAAGCTGACAAGTAAAACAGAAAGGGAGATCCAGATGGGCAAGTACAATTCATCAATGAACAATTGAATTTATTATATGTTGAAGAAGCTTCAAAGTGTAAATTGTTCATGCTAAATAAGGTAGGACCTACTAGGCTAGTGTTCAAGGTTCTTCCAAATGGGAGCATTTAATCCTGGACAAATTTCTGCAGGAGATTCGCCACTCACTTTATTTCCTAGAAAAGGCAACAGTGACAGTAACTTCTTTGAGTGGTATCATTCAAGGAAAAAAGGAAATCTTACTATCTTACATCGACTGATTTCTAAAAGTGATATTAGAAGTAGAGAGAGCCGAAGAAGGTTTTATGTGCTGGATATTCGAGAATGACCTTCCGTGGGATCATCCCTTCAGACTAAAGCTAAAGAGAAAATGAGCACGGACTATGTAGGAAATGTTGAGCATGGCTCAATCCTACATCAACCTTGAGGAAAAGCAGAATACCCGGTTCGATCATCCGGTCTCTGCCAATGCCAATTCTAACCACTCATCAGGGAAGGAGACCCGTTGGTAGAAGGATGAATCCAATCGGGGAATGCATGACCAGTACAATAAATACACGCCGCCAAATGCATGACGAGAGAAAACCTATGAAGAGTGTGCCATTAACGAGTTCTGTAAGGGAGCAATGATATCCCTATTTCCATCAGAGAGTCATCTCATATGTATAAGACAAAGTACTACCGCTTCCATAAAGGCCACAAACTATAAAATGGACGATTGCATACCACTGAAAGACGTTATTGAGGGGCTGATTAAGAGAGGGTGATTATTTGAATATGTGAAGAGAGGAGAAAGGGAAAGAGAAGATTCTTCCAACAGTAAATCTCTTTAAATAGCCACAAACCCTAGGTCTAGAGGCGGATTTTGGGAGGCTAGCAAAGGGAAACAACCATGTATTGTCGATATTGTTGGAGGGGTACCCCGAACAAAACTACCATCCAAACGAACGATTAAAAGGAAGATAGTTGAGATGTTTGCAGTCCATACAAGGATGGAGGTAAATTGACAAAAACCCCTAACCTAGAGAATGTTAGAAGAAATCCAGACAAAATCTTTCTCTTGGTAATTATAATTACGATCGGGTAGTCCCATGTTTCCTAAATTTTGATCGACGGAGGTAACTCGTGTGATATCATGTAATATGAGCTCCACACTTGGAGTTAAATATACTTCATTAAAATTATGCACACATCTATTTCTCCATTGCAAATATACTTTGCACACAACATGTGAGAAAAAGGCGGGGGGGGGGGGGGGGGGGGGGGGCTACCCAACAGGGAAACGACCTTCTTATTATGGAGCATCTAATCTGGGAGAATCTACTTCCTTAAAACACACAGAGCATGGTGAAAATGCTCCACTTGGTGCAATACTTTCTCGAAAGACTATGAAACAGTCCCAAAGTTGGCACACATCGTCAGTTAAATGTTAAGCCAAAGAAGCATTCTAGAGTCGTAGAGCTTCCAATTCTCTTTGGCCCACCGAAAGATACGCTTGACTAGATATTAGGGTAGCCCGGTAAGAAGTTATAGAGTTGTTATTTTTTTATACCTTTCACTAAAAGAGTCACCTGGTCAATAAGGGATCTAGGAAAAACAAGAGGGTATAAAGCATCACTTATCCTAGTAAGATAACTGGAAGTTGTATGTATTTCTTGCTGGTATGTATCCCGTTGTAGCGACATGCTACAAACATTTCCCCAACGATCGATTCCTCCAAGGTTCAAAATAGTAGAGGCACGCTGATGTATTGTGCTAGAGTTTCCAGTTCTTCTTCTAGGGCACACCTCGATAGACTGGTTAAATATGAATAGTCCTCCTCTGAAGAAGGAATATGGAGTTCCTTAGAAGGGTGTGAACCCGACTTTGTTAAGGACATGAAGGATGGATGACCAAAAGCACTAGAACGCCCAGGTGGCTCTTAAGTAGTAGAAGGGCCCACTACATTCATTCCTGGCCAGATTACCCATCGTAAAAGACGAAGTGTTCCTTCAACTTTCATTGAATCTGCATGCAATCATTACCAAAATAAATACATGAACAACAAGAAAGTTGAAGACAAAAGTCAAGAGATTTTAAGACTTATAAAAAATAATCTTCTTTTCTTCCCTAGTGCAGATATCCATCATTAAACGAGTGTTGATAATGAGTTTCAAGTGTTTATAGGAAGCTTAATCTAAAGGAATAACGCCTTAGGGATAACCTGGATCTTTGATGAAATGAATTAGTTGTTTATTTAGATACAATTCTTCTTGAGAAAGGTCTTCTCCTTTGTAGACGTACAACCCATTTCCCATTAAGAAATGACCTTTATTTCATTACTTGGGGGACAATTCGACATGTTTCTCCCTGCTCCATCTTCGATAGTGTACACTGTTGCATGAGCATCTAGTCTGATGGAGGTTACCAGGAAGAATCTATTTCAAAATGATGTAATACCTATGATAAAGCCATGGTTCCATGGACGGTCACCACCTGGGAAACTAAGCCACGACCTCACGCCTGAGTTGTAGGGCCACGAAGGACTCTTAAGAGATGAAAGAAAAGGTCAGAGAACTTCCATCAGATGCTTGATAACTTCCATCTCAAAGTAATTGAAAGGCATTCAAAGATCCAGGATCGAGAAAAGACATTCATAAAATGGGATGGCGGAATCACCATATTCGCTACATATTCGATCATTTTCACCAGGGATCAAAACACCTCAATTGAAAGGTGGACCAATATTAAGAAATGACCCATCATGATTACCATCACAGGTGAATACAAAATCGATTGAATAATAAAAAAAATGTGCCCACCAAGAACAATCATCTCCCTCCGGCTTTTGGCTCATGATAACTGTAACACCCCCAAAATTTATTTTTTATTAAATCAAATTGTTTGTGTTTTTATTTAATTATTTAGTATGTGATATGATTTTAATTAAATAAATTATGTGTATGTGATATATGGTAGGGTGTAGTGAGAGTCTTGGAGGGTGGGGGTGAGTAGAGTAATTACAATTAATTAAAATAAATAGTTATTTTTAATTGGTTAAAATAAATAGAAGATAGTGGGATTTGTGTAGTTGTGGGTCAAAATGGAATAAAGAGAAATTAGAGAAAAGAAGGAGAAAAGGGAGAATATTAGGGGAGGAAAATATAATTAATAGGGAGTTAGAATAATTAGGTTAATCTAATATATAAGATTAGTGTTAACCTAGAGCCAAAAATTGGTCAGTATGTAGAATTAGAAATTTTGGAGAAAGGAGGTAAGAACACAAGGAGACAAGGCTAGGACTTGAGATTGAAGAACATCAACATCAATTGGTGGATTTTTCTACTAGGAATTGGAGGTAAGGGGGGAGAAAGTGCTTCTATATGGGTATTTTTCTGAAAGGGTAGAAGAGGGACCCTTACTCTCTTTAGGATTATGTTATGATTTAAGATTTTATTTTTGATTGTTGTTGATATATGCTAATCTGAATTTTCTGAGCATGATTTCTACTATAATCTATTTTTATGTTTGATTTTCGTGTGGTTTTTATGTTTATTTTCCTCCATTGTTGTGTTGTGAAAGCTATGGAAACCTAACATAAACCATTGAAAAGTTTCAATTTTGATAAGTTAAAAGTTGATTGATTTTTTTAGTTAGTGCATAATGTGTGTGAATATTTTTCTGTTCATTCTGAGTCGTTGGGTGTCGAATATCAGAGTTCTGGATCTCTGATGCAAAAAATGAAATTTTGCATATTTTAATAGGGTGATAGACTAATTGTCACGCGTCTGAAGCGACTGACAAGCATCACCCCGGTGATGGGCTTCCCACAATGCTCTCAAAGAGAGCGTAGTTTTCCCAGTTTGTGTAGTTTGAGTCGTTGATTCTGAATTTTGACGTTGTTCTACTGTTTAGTCGATAATTGGCTATTGTTTGGCTGAATTTAGTGATGCTAATGAATTATTATATAATTAATTGATGAATTGTGATTAAATTATAAATGATAATGAATTTCGTGATGTTGCATGGTTGAATGTGCGCATATCATATTTGTTGTGTTGAGGTGGCATTCTTGGCGATGTATATGGTCAGAATAGAGGTTGTTTGTGCGTATGTATAATTGTATGTTATTGTTGAAAGTCATGCATCATGATGTGCGAAATTCAGTTTAGTTTGGTGTGCTCTAGTCTAGAAGCAAGGACCGAGAGTGAGTAGATGATTCTGGTGAGGGATCAGTGAAGCATTACTAAAAGGAGGTTAGTAGTGATTTGGTTTGATTTAGTTCCAATGAGGGAATCAAGAGCGAGTATGGACCTATGACGTCCATAATGGTACCACATGCATAGTGTCACGTTGTATCATGAGTCTCATTGTATATATGTATGTATTATTATGGAATGGGTATGAGATTGTAATGATGTTGATTGTGTATTGAATGTATGATATTTTGTGTGGTACATACCCTTGCATTCTTTACACCATTTTATATCAAAGTTTATTTATCACCTCTTTTACTTAACGTTGTCCATCATGGACATCTTGCAGATGGTCAAGAGTATAGTTTTGTTGATGTGAGTGGAATATAGCTTATTAGAGCTTACTTTCATTTAGTTATCGTTATGGTACCCTAGTGGTTTATTACTCTGATTCTATAACATTAGGAACGAGGATTATTTTGTTATGTTTTTGGAATTAATGTCGAATTATGTTGATTAAAGTTTAATACTTTATTTTAGGAGTTTTATTTGAAGTTTTGATAATGTGATTTTATGCTGCATGTTGTTAAATGTTATGAAATTTTTTGGATGGTTGTCGTAGTGACCATTAAATTGTCGAGTAAACCTTTTTATATAAGTTACTACCCTTATTTAAGTGTCTTCTATCCGGAGATACGAAGGTTAAAATCTTCATCTCGACGCGATTGAAGATACTTAAATATAAAACAAACCCTATTTTTGGCTCTAAGATGCCATGCAATGCTTATGATTATGAATGGAAATGACCAACTCCATAGGTGACACATAACACCCCTGGGGAAGTAGAAAATAAAACCAACAGACCAAAAAGAGAGTTTAACCAGGAAAATAAATCGCTGGGTAACAACACGACTCTGGGGATGGCTATAAACAGGTAAAGCCAAAACCATGATTAAAAGAAACCAAATGCATAGTAAGATTTCAACAATGGAAACTCTTAACAATGCAAGCAACAAACTATCAAGGAGGTAACCAATATGAAGAGTTACCAAATCGATTGGAGGAAAGAGACTCAACTCCATTGGAGGGAAATCAACTCCGTAGGGAAAAGAAAACTCAACTCTACTGGGGTAAGGCCCAAAGAGGAGACAAAGTATCATCAACTCAATAAATGAGGAAAAAGAAATGGATAACAACGATCAACAAATAACTGTGAAATATCCACTCAGAGACGAGATAGGAAAAAGAGAGTAACATTAACTCACAGGAAATCGGAAACTAATAAACCAAAGGATACGAATTGAAACGGTAAGATAAAACTGGATCATAGATGATGATAAACATAAACATTTAGACTACTAAACAAATGATTGACATTAACACTTATGACTGGAAACACATGATTGACATCAACGCTTATGGCTGGGAACAAAGGGTTGACATCAACACTTATGACTGGGAAAAAAGATTGACATCAACACTTATGGCTGGGAACAAAAGTTTGACATTAACACTTATGGTTGGGAACAAAGATTAACATCAACACTTATGGCCGGGAACAAAGGTTTGACATCAGCACTTATGGTTGGGAACAAAGGTTGACATCAACACTTATGGCTTGGAACAAAGGTTTGACATCAGCACTTATGGATGGGTACAAAGGTTTGACATCAGCACTTATGGCTAGGAACAAAGGTTGACATCAGCACTTATGGCTGGGAATAAAGGATTGACATCAACACTTATGGATGGAAAAAAAGATTTGACATCAGCACTTATGACTGTGAACAACTTAACTCTATTGAAGTAAAGTCTAATAAGGAGAAAGAGATAAATGCCGACTACAAACGATGGTGAACTACCAGCTCGAGAATAAAGGTAGAAAAAATAGAACAATACCGACTTTTATTAAAGGTAAAAAACAGAAGATACACTGACATTTACTGAAGGTGAACTACCAACTTTCACTGAAGGTAGATATACAAAAGGTGCACCAAGTTTTACTGAAGGTGAACTACCAACTTCCACTTAAGGTAGGATCTGCATTAACAATAACGAGTTTCCCAAAATTATGGAATTTCACCTAGAACGGGTCTCAACTCCTTTTATCAAGTTATTCCACCTGTAAAGGGTAATAAACTTTACCGACTTCTGGATTTTGTCGAGAACGGTTAGAGTTTCTTCTTTAATCATGATATCACTTGAAAAGGGTAACAAATTGTTGTAAGAATCTTTCAAAAAACTGTCTTTATCATTGAAGTAAATCCAACCTCAACAACGAACTAATCTTTCATAATATAGAGACTACCATCCATCAGATTAAAACAATCTTCTTTGTTATTAATAGACTTACTGGGGAAGTATAGGTTACTCAGATAAAGAGACTGTCACTTGTTGTTACAAAAAGGATTATGATAACACTATTGGGAAATGAATCTTCAACTTCGTGAGGGAAATACCAACACATTCCTACCGGGATGGTAAAGTCTTTATGTGAAAAATAATGCACAATCTCAATCCAGGGCTCACAGCCTACAGGGGTTAAAATAAAATTGTTGTAGGGGACCACAAAATTCAAACCAGGAACAAACCAGAGTGAAACAGTCAACCGAGACACCATCCAATGAGGAATAAACTCAAATGGGGACCAAGTTCCATCCGGATAATGAGCTGTGCAGGAAGGCTAAAATAAAATTCTTCCACGAGGGATAAATCAATGGGGAAATTGAAAGGATATACACTTTCTGCTTAAGGTTAACACTCTATTGGAGGGAGGATAACATAACTCTATAAAGAGGATATTATGCCAACAAAAACATCAATGAATGTAAATGAACGATAAATTTTAATTCATCTATGCATGGTGTATGTATGAATGTATGAATGTTATCATGTACATGTTGACAAAACACACATACTGCACTGGGAATAACCATACAAAACCAATTTGGGTAAGGACAACACTTGGCTAAATCACATCCAGGATAAAGATTCCATAAGAGAGTGAGAACCAACTGAGGAAACAAAGTCCTACTTCATGGCTTACCTTCACTGGGAAGAAACACGGTTTGAAAATAAATCAAAGAAAAATCTAATAGTAATAAACCAATACAATTTCATGGATATAACACCCTCCTTCAGGCTTCACTGAAGAATATCATACAGACTTCGCTAGTGAAGATAATTCCACATAGTATAGTCTTCAACCGGGGATTCCGTACTGACTTCACTATGGAAAATGAAACCACGCACGTTGAGGGGAGCCTAAAAACAATATTCAATATCAAGGGTAGTGGTTGCGCAAACTTCTCTGGGGAGAATTTGTGAAACTTCTCGGGGATAACAACTTTAGAGGGAAGCATCATCTTCGCTTCATCTAGGGAGTTAAGAATTTAACATCACAGCAAGAAATCAAAATTATGGGGATTTTAAATCAAACTCAACACTTGGAGAGAGAAAACCCAAAAAAGTTGACAGCTGTTTCAACACTTAGAAAATGACAACAATGTCATAATTGGAGGGAAAAATGCTCTACAAGAGATTCCACATAAATTCTCAACATAAAGGAAGAAAGAATCCAATCAACTAAACAAATACTACATAACTTTGTAATCTCTTCCTGATCACCACCTTGCAGGGGAAAGAATCACACTCAGCTAGAGAAACCTGAATCAAGACTTAGTTGGGGAATATGGGAGAGAGGTATCAAAACATGCAAACCAATACCATATAACACCTTGGAGAAGATCTGAACCAAGAATTAATTGGGGAAAATGGAATTACAAAGCCAACACCACACCACACCACAGTCTGTAGGAAACCCACTAATTGATCAACAACTATAGAGGAAACCATGCATACATCTACAAGGAAGATCATGAGAAATAGTCCTACTTGAGGAAGATTCTCGCCTTAGGGGAGAACATAGTAACTATCTTGACAAAAATCTGGAAATGTCCTTGAAAACAACTTTAGTGTCCCAAGTTTACCGTGCTAATCAAGATAACTTTCACAACTTGCCATTGGTTGTATGTTTTTAAGATAATCTGCCTGACCAAAAGGCTTCTAGAGATTTGTCGAATCTCGACGTAACTGCCCTAGATTGGCTGAATGTTGCATCCTCTTTTCTAAATAAATTCTTCTCGGTGACATGCCCTTTGCTAATACTCAAATGTAAGCTTCCATGATATCAAGCAGTTGTTTTACAACCAGAAAAATGTTTATTCTAAGAATGATATTTCTAATGCAACAGTTATGTAAGTCTTGAAGATTTTATATAAAAAGATGTCACAAAACCCTTTGAACGAATCAATGGCTAGGATGTGACATTGATTTTTTGTATGGAAGATGACAAAAGCATATGATACCAATACAACTATTCAACAAAACTCATAAGAGTCGGGAAACTCTATCTCATTAAAGTATGCTTTCAAAATAAACTCTGTTTCAATTAGGACTTTTGATGCTTGTATCGTGGCCTGGTTCACGGTTTTAGAAAAAAACGAATTTTAAGGCTCAAAATTATTTGGTTCCCACCCCCTTCATGATGTTCTCCAGTCCTAAATTCAGTTAAATTGATATGAACATTCATCTCTCAAAAGAAATTTCGAGACAGTTGAGGAACCAACCGAGGTTTTCTTTGGACATGCAAGTCACTCACTTTGTTATTCCTCTAATTTACTATCACACGACTTCGTTCTTGCTTTACTTTCATCATCCTCTATTTTTTGAACAAGCTGTGTGATCTCGCGTTGTATTTTATTTATTGGAAGTAATTGTGGCTACTTGAGTCCTTGGTGGATGAGGGATAACCATTATGGTATCGTCATTTGTTGACCTCTTGATGAGAGATAACCATTATGGTATCAAATTTTTTTGATGCACACTACTGATAGGCGAAGATTGACCATTTTGGTTTTGACTTTCCACAGACTTTTGAAGGATAACACCCATTGTGGTTAATCCTCATATGTGCACTCTTGATGAGTTTTTAATGCTCGATCAAATTAACTGAACACGGCCTTTCCCTGGGTTAAAAATGAGGGTTTTTTCTGAATAGAAAAAGAAATCCTACTTCAAGGCTCAAAGGGGTTAACGAGGGTTTCACTCCCTTATATCTCTGATGTTTGGGAATTTGAAACAATGCATGTACATCGTCAATAGAGTTTTATCAAAAAGAATACAACCAGAAATTTTGTGTTTTTTCAATATCATCATCCTCCCTCTAATCTCTTCCTAGGCAAGAGAACGAGTAACAAGTTGGTATCACAATGTAAATAGAAATTTAAAATTGAAAACAAATATGAGTGAAATGAATGGATTTCTTTAAGACAGACATATTCATTGTATTAAGATAATCATTCAAACGTAAACAAGTTCATACATGCAAACAATGCGATGATAAACAAGAAAAATTACAAATGAGAAAGAAGTAAAAATTCTAATAAATTGAGAAGGCTAACCATCCTTAAAATATAGGGTATCCTTCAATCAAGCTCACAAAAGTTCATACATGCCTGAGCAACAGGTTAACTACTCCTTTGTAAACAATTATCTCATTATCTATATCAAAAGTCCCTTCCAAGGTTTGCCAGGGAGCACGCAACTTTTCAACAATCTTATTTCTATCAGCGAGAACAGTTATCGCTTCTTCTTTAAACAAACCTGGTATTTTTATTATCTCGAGATCACCCCTTAAAGCAACGCAACCCTACAGTTTATTTGCATATTCTAGACATCAATAACAACTAAAATCAATCAGTCCTCTTTGAACCCATTTTTCATGTATCTCTCTAGGAGTCACAATATTGAGCTCTTCAATCATAGGTTCCTTGACATACCTAGCATATGCTTTAGCAGGGATTTGAACACCGACATCCAAAATCACAAACTCATTATCAGAAAAGAACTCACCAGGAGACACAAACTCATCATCAAAATAGAACTCATCAGTAGAAACATACTCATCATCTGAACAAAAAATCATCTGAAGGAAAGAAATCGACAACAAATGCAACTTCATCATCAGACAAAAACCCATATGAAGAAAAGAACTCATCAGGAGTCTCAAACTCAACATCATAGTCTTCAATTATATTAATATCTTCATATTTAGCCCTTGGTATGTTTATATGGATAAGACCTTCATCCATCATTTCTTGAAGATCGGCTCTCACTTTATCACGTCCATGGAAATCCGTACTACAAACACTACAAGCGACATGATCGTCCGTGTAATAGATGAACTCACAAAGATCAACATGCATCTTCACTAAATCACCTCTGACCAGATTCATATCAAAAATTTGGAAGTCCCCAGGACGACCAACAACCATATTTAGAGCACTTCCACCTCCATGTTTGGGTAGTGGATTATCTTTTACATTTGGACCAATATCTTTAAAAGACGGGAGACCAGATCTTACCATCTTATGCACTTCAAACTTTAACTGATAACAATTTTCAATGTTTTTCCCAGGGCTCCTTAATGAAAAGTACAAGTCTGATCCACTTTATAATACCATGGCAAAGTTGAAGGTATAACAGGGGGAGGCCTAGTCTACACTAATTTCTTTTGAGTCAAAGCCGAAAAAAATTATGTATAACTCATCGGAATAGGCTCAAAAGCTTCTTTCTTATGTCCTTGCCCTTGATTACCTTGTTGAGGTGCTCTTTGATAGGCAATAGCAGTCGGAGCCACATTCACAATCGGTGTTACAAAAGCAACCTATCGTTGATGCTGATGATGTCTTCTTGGAGGTCTAACCCTTCTTTCTTCAGCAACAACATTTTTTCAATTTATTTCTTCTTAGAAAACCCATAATGATGATTTATTTGTTCCACTGGAACCTTCATCTTTTGTCAATCATCCTTCCCTTACAGCTTCCTCTAGATGTATACTCATTCTTACCAACTCAGTGAAATCACTTGCCGCACTCGCCAACATCCTTTCATGGTAAAATGAACCAAGGGTTTTTAGGAAGACTTTAGTCATTTATTTCTCTCCCATTGGTGGTATCACTTGGGCAGAAACCTCGCACTAACGCTGCTTATACTCCTTAAATGACTCTTTATATTTTTGAGCCATTTCTCTCAGATGGTCACGGTCAGGTGCCATAAACATGTTGTACTTATACTGTTTCACAAAAGCTTCTACTAAGTCATTGAATGTGCGGATGTTGCTACTGTCCAATCCCATATACCATTTCAATGCTGCACTAGTTAAACTATCCTGGAAGAAATGAATAAGCAAATGTTGGTCATCAATATGAGTGGACATCCTTCTGATATACATCACCAAATGGTCACAGGGACAAGAGTTTCCCTTGTACTTCTCAAACTCTGGCACCTTAAACTTTGTTGGCACTTTCACATTAGGAACTAATCAGAGGTCACTAACATTTTGTCCGAATAACTCCATCCCTCTGAGAGTCTTCACTTCTTTATGCATTTCATTGAATTGATACTGAAAATCATCCATTCAGTCATAAAAGCCCAAAATTTAACTTGGTGGAGGAGCAGGATGATAAAATTCATCATTAATAACATGTATAGCATTCACTGTAAGAGGTGCATCATGATGAATCTCATTATTAATAACATGAATAACATTCACAGCAGGAGGTGTAGAAGCAGCAACAGTTTAAACAAATTGAGCAACTTGAGTAGTAGAATTGTAACCTTCTGGCATGAAATTCTCAGGCATTCCCCATGGGTAACATCGAGGCATACAATATAGAGTAGAAGTAACTGGAGTAACAGAGATGGGCACTGACAGATCCTATGAAATAACAGTTGTCTGTTGTGGTTTAGTAGCATGGGGAGACGGAGGAGGAGGCTGATTCTGAGCAGCCACTAACGACTCTACCAAAGTAGTCAGATTAGCCATACCGGCTCTCAAAGAAGTAACTTCTTCGTGCAGCTCACGGTTCTCTTATTCAATATTTACCATCTTCTTTCTAGAATTATCCCGAGTATTGTAGTAATGAGACAACTTGTCGACTGAACGAAGCAGAGAAACAAGTAAGACACCTGTGAAAGATAGGAATGCAAAAAAAGGTGCAAAATGATGCATAATATACAATGCATATGATTTATTGTGTTTATTCAAGGAACGCAAAGAATCATAAGCAATTGCAAATATTTAAGTACTAACACATTTGGAAATACAGAAAAATCTCATTTTAATAATAACTTTGGAATGGATTACAACTTTTAGTACAAGTTTCAATAATCTTAAGTACAAGCGAATAAAGATAGAATCTAAAAATCCTAAGGATCCAAAGTTGATGAAGATCTCTCCATACACTGACGCTTTCCCATGAGTCTTGCAATCTGAGCCTTCAATTGCTTGTTCTCTTCTGCATACTTGTCTGCGACTTCTTTCCATCTACCAGAATCAGAAAATGGGTGACCGGGACCTGGATGAACTCTAGAGGAAAGTAAATTATATTGCTTCTCCATCATCTCCACATCATTTCTCTCAAGAATCTCAATCAAGTCATCTTTCTCTTTCAATTTTGTTGAGTAGGACACCTCCAGAGTCTGGTTCTTCTTCTTCCATGCTTCCTTCTCTTGCTGCATACTAACCAAGGAAAGCTGAAGTTCTTCCACATCATATAAGAGAGGAGGAGTAGACCTCATAAACATGTCAGATATAGGTTTCTCACGAGGGTAAGGCATCTTCAACTGCATTGCCCTTGCTTGTACCCAACGGAGATGAGGCTCTAAGGAAATAGCTCCTCTTGGTCCCATGTCTTTTCTACCATGTCTATGAATATGGCGCCAAGACTTTTTAATCGCTTCTTTAGCTGCCTCATGATCTTCTCCTTCTTTGAGAAAGAAACCGCTCAGATGAATTTTGTTTGGCTTATCTCTCATCAGATATCCAATTTGGTGATGTAAAAGAACGAGATTGTAGTTAATTACTCTCTTTGTACCAAGAAGAGGCACATTGGGGAAACTACCATGGCTATCAATGATCTCCACAATAAGCTTGATGATACCAATTAATTTCAGAATGAGTGAGAGCCATAATCTTTAGTGCCTAACGTGGTTCCTTCTTGATATCCCCAAAAGAAACAGGCTGAGGTAAGTGAGAAATAAACCACTGATATAACAACGGTGTGCAACCGATGACCGTCCCTCCCTGATATAAAATCCGAAGATGGATGGAATAATAAGTATCTCCTAGCACTATAGGGACTGGATTCCCAATCAGAAAGACCCTAAGGGCATTAACATCCACAAAATTTTCGATGTTAGGAAACAAGAACAATCCATAAGAAAGAAAAGCAAAGATAACCTCAAAAGCAATTGTACTCTTCATTTTGGCGAAGTAACGAGCTTTCTCCAATAGAAACTGAGCAGGTAAGCCTATGATTCCTCCTTTGGCAGTCATGTTAGCCTCAATCTCAGACTTCTTCAAGTGAGTCATGGTAGCAGTCTCATGAGACTTACGCTCTCCTTCTAAGCCGATGAACATAACACAATCAATAATAGGTAAACCAAGTAAGTTTGAATATTCTTCCAATATGGGTATCAACTAATAATTAGAAAACGTAAAACACCAGTATAACAGATCATAGAACTGGACCAATGTAAAAAAGAATACACTCTTTCATCTTGAGCTTCATAAGAGGCACAATGACTTCATACTTGTTGGGAAATCTGTAGAACTCTCAGTCTCAGGAATCAAACTCATCAGTTCCTCTATCTTAGGATCCTTGAAACTGTACTTCCAAGTCTTTCTATTTCCAAAATCCATGGTCAAAAAGTACCTGAGATATTTGCAAAACTCAACCTTTAGTTCCTTGAAAAACCGTTTAAAGAAAGCTCATGGGTGCATGAATGCATGATGCAATAATCATACACAAGATCACAAACATTGGGGTTCATAGGTTCGACGTCACGAGGTAAGGACTAATGGTTTATCACCTGCTGAACAAGGTTCTAAACAGTTCCCAAAGTCTACATTCTTCCTTCGGATATTACCAACATTCTGATTAGCTCGGTAATTAGTAATATTCTCAGGAAAAACTCATCTGAGTGTAGCATCGCGTGACAACCACTTCAGGATTGCTTTGCAATATTCTTCACACTACACCTAAAAGGCCAAGATAGGTTAAGGGTTCTACGATCCTCAGCTTCAGTAGGCTCCCAGGTCGAAAGCAGCACGTCTTCCTGATTGCTCGGTAAACAAATACTACAGTCAAATGGGGCCTCCACTGAGTGGGGGATCACATGTCCCCATTTTTGGGATTCCTCCCTCAAAGTTAACATGACTATACCACCTGTCCTATATTACTTTTTCCCAAGTTCGGGTAGAGGACTTATAAGAGATCACGAAGCACCCTGAAAACCAGAAAAATCCAGACATATATATATATATATATATGTATATATATATATATATATATATAGCACATACACAAGTAAACAAATATAGGATCAACCCACTTAGAGATGAATTCCTCAACAGAGACACCAGTTTTTTGTAGCGGTAGAAATGTTGAGACTAAGCCATTGGATTAACTTAACTCATACATATCAAATAAAAATAGAAACTACACTTTATTGTTTCCAAAGGAAATGGGAAAAGAGAAAATAAACCCAAAAAGAGGGGGAAAGATCTAGGTATGGGGGGTCGGTTATACAAAGGAAAGGTATTAGCACCCTAAACATCTACGGTACTCTGTGGGAACCTCTTTGAAAATTTGTGTATTTTGGCTATAAAAGGTGTATACAAAAATAGGATGGTGGAGATGATAAAAGAAGTATTTTCACAAATTTTAACCTTCCATGGTTTCGAACCTTTAGTTCCTACGTACCACCTTCTGTTTAATAGGGGATCAGGGTACTCATAGTTCACCTCAAAATTTTTAAAATACAAGTGTGTTGGTTAATTTTAGGAGAAGAGACATCATCGTCATATTCGAGTGGAAAGCATACTTACTACCCACGATTATGAGAAAGGATAATTTACATCATCTCAAAGTAGAGGATATAGCTTGGAATTAAAATCAACGAAGCCGCACTGAACATCCAAGTGGAAAATATCTCACTTCACTACATATCATAGAATATAGTAGCTCGCATCACTACAAGAGTCTAACCTTTTGAGAAATGTTTTTTAAAGTAAAAAGTCAAAGTGGTGTTTACCTGGGGATTTGGTAAACAACCGCTGATCCTCCAAATGGTTACTTATTTGGTTACTCGCAGGATCGATCAGATTGATCCTATGGACATAGGTTGATTTTGAAGTTTAATTAATGTGGATAAGGCTTTAAGTAAATTGTTTAAAGTAAATTGCATAAAGGAAAAGGCTTGGTAAAATAAACGAGGCTTGAATGTAAAGGTTCGACAGGAATCTTAAAGGGAAAAAGCATGTAAAATACTGGAAAAGTAAATGACTTGAATTAATAAATTGGTGTTTCACACATACATTTCTCAACAATTCGTTCGCTCACACTGGGTACTTGAATCTAAATGAGTGACTATGTATTTATTGTGAACACACACGCGAGAAACTACACGTCTACTCCTATTTATACAAAAACATTCCAAGTAACCGTCGGGCAGTTACACTGCTTCGAGATCAAGCCACTTGTCACGTTCTCCATGCTCGACGCTCCAGATCCTTGCACGTTCGCACGTAGTAACTGCTGGAAACCGTTTTCCCTCCAAAGCTTTGAATTTCAAACTGCTCCACTCTGGACCATCGAACACGTTCGTCAAGAGACGTCTTCGACGAAAACTCCTTCGACGTCGAAGGCAATCAGCCTTCTTCCTTGGAAGAAATCTTCTAAGTATTTGGCCATCTTTCGACGGTCACTTCGACAGGCTTAGCCAGTCGAAAGCATCTTTCAGCTTTTAATGGCTGTCATCAATTGAAACAAAGGTGTCGAATTTAGGAGCCAACAAATTGCCCCCCAAGAATGCCTTATTTCGACTCTTGAAAGAAAAAGGCATTCTTTGAAAACGCCATTCGACACCTGTTTGTCCACGCTGAGTCACAAGTTAACTTGTGCACTTTTGTTGCTTTTTACCAACTATTGGCAATCCCAAGAAACCATCATTGATTTGATCCTAGGACGTCACTGTCAGTACGGCGTGCAGAACCAAAACATCACTTCATAATTTGTCATTATGACAAATTCAAAAAACGAGGACGCACGCTGCGTCTCTCTGTTTCTGCAGAAACGGCCAAAACAACAGGATGCTGCCACGCGTCCCACTACTCCCTGCAGCATTAAATGACATTTAATGCCCTCGTTATTGGGAATTTCTCCCACTACTATAAATAGTAGTGAATATCCCATTGTGGGACTTTTCACGCAAACAATCTCTCAAACTCCCTTGCTTTCTTGCAAACCTGTTTCTCTTTGCAGAAAAACTCTTCCTTTTCCAACTTCATCTTCATCCTCAACAATGGCTTCTGCTTCAACTGCCCCCAAGACTAACGCACCAACTGAACAACTTGCTAAGCCCAAGGTTTTTGTAACCGCTCCGGTAGTGAACGCTACAGGGAAACGAAGGGTCCCTGAACCATCTGATATCTCCGTCCGCGACGCTTACTCGCGTCACTTGATGATTCCGGTTGGATACTCCAACCAAATCTTCGCAATGGCTGGACCCATGAACCCCAGCATCTCTGAAGCTCTGAAGATCAAGAGCTACTTTCCCATTGTCGAGAAGCTCAAGCCAGTAGCTTGTGCTAAGAAGGATCCAGAAGACAACGAAGACCCCACACACGAGAAGATTGACCTTCGTTTCTTCAACAGAAGTGTTAGAGTTTTTAGGTCTTGCCCTAATCTCACCCAGGACTACGTTGCTTGGCTAACAAAGCTGGAAAAACATCAAACTCCAGTCTGGAAGGAGATGGGCATCTTTGACCTAATAATGCTGTCGAAGACAGGTTTAAACTACTCCCCAGAGATGCTTATAGCTTCGATGCTGTTCTGGGATAACTCTCACTTCACCTTTCACCTCCCATGTGGGATGTTAACTCCCACACTCTTCGACGTAGCAGCCATCACTGGCCTTCGACCAACCGGAGATTACTTCGACCCGGAAGAGATGTCGGAGGACCAAATTGGCTTTTCTGAGACGAAGCCAACATTCACCACCTTTATCAACCACTTTCATGACAAGTCGACAGACACAGTGTCCGACGTTGAACACATAGCGTTTCTAGCCTTATGGCTAACTCGCTTCGTGTTCTGTTCGAAGTCCCTGCAAGTGACCAAAAAGATGGTCACTCTGGCCACCCAACTGCATCACCGTCAGAACATCTGTCTGGCAGAACTAATTCTGGCCAGTCTTTATGACTCCATCAGCAATGGGGTTACTCTTTTGAAGCATATCGAAGATAGGAACAGTCTGCTACTCGCTGGGCCTTTCTGGTTACTTCAACTGTGGCTCAACGCCACTTTCGAATCCTTCTTACCCAAGAAGAATCAGATAAACGAACAAGCCCCAGCGATAGCCAATAGACGGATCGAAGGAATTAGGCTGGCTCTACTGACGCCTATGGAAGATGGGCTAGAGTTCCAACAAACCTTCACTAACTTCGTGCTGATGTTCGCTCGAAGGAAGGAATTTGTTTCGACTATGGCTCCATTCGCTCAGCGAAAGGTGGGGCCAGCTTGGTTCACAAGGCCACATCCCAAGGAATCGAGTGGTCCCAATGTTGATGAGCACACCATACTGTGGGAGGCATTCCTTACCCCAAGGATTATGCCTCTTCGATTTAAAAGTTCTAAGACTCATCTGAGTCTGCTTGCCTATCAACCAAATCTGGTGTCTCGCCAGTTTGGTATCATCCAAACCCTGCCTTCTCCCATTTTCCAAAAAGAGAAGTCAATGTTGTACTTCTGCAACGATTATACAGAAGACGCTGCTACCAGGCATATTGGAAGATATGCTGGTCGAACCATCCTCTCGTTGTTCAATTACCAGCTTAACTTCCTTTGTTCGCCATCTTTTGAAGAATGGTGGAGAAGCTATTACGCTGAGTACTTCTTCGACGAGAAGGACTTCATAGCAGAGTTGCAGAAGTCTTTTGTCCTGGTGTTTGACAAAGTAAAGAAATGTAAGTTCACACTCTCACATTACTTTTTATCTTTCTCTTCGACTGTTAGCTTGTTAACTTTGTTTTTCGCTTCCAGTTGTTCGAAAACCCTTGGTCAAGAAGGCTACAGGAGGCCCACAAGGAGGGGTCCCTTCGACAAAACCTCCACCGCCGGCGAAGACTATAGCGCCGGCGAAGACAACAGGCAACCAACAGGGGGAAGGCTCTTCGAGGAGGCCTCCTGCATCGGTAACCAGATTTTCTTCATTTTCATTCTGGCTTTCGATTTTTTATTTTCGACGTAATTATTCAATCAAATTCCTATTGGTTTTATAGGCCCCTTCGCCCAAGAAAAGGGCAGCATTTGTAATCGAATCGGGGAGTGATGACGAAAGTGATTCTCCTCCTTCTCCCTTAAAGAGGCGAAAGTTAACAAAGGACGCTTCTGTTCCTACTCCAGCTCCTGAAGGTCGAACCGTCAGAATAAAAGTTGGTGTAAGAAAGCCTAGGCCACCTGCAGTGGTCATCGAAGAACCAACTGAGGAGGAACTGAACGCTCTAGTTACCCAGCCTGTCGAAAGTGATAATTCCAGCCCTGGGGCTGAAGCCAATCCACAGGTAATCTATTAGACCCTTCTTATAACTTAGGCATAAATACCAATATTTGATTATATCTCTTTCGACATCTGAAGATTTGTCTTCTTCCTCTTTTTTAGGAAACTACTGGAAGTTCCCCACCAAGGACTTCAGAAACTCTGGAATCTGCTGACCTTAGCAGGCCTCAGGTGCAAGATTTGGGCAATGACGAAGCCCACACTGAGCATGAGGCCAATGCTGAAACAGTGGAGAAGACAACTGAAGAACCTATGGCGGAGGAAACACAGCCAGAAAAGGTTCCTGTGGTGGTCTTGTCGTCAGAAGAGAATCCTGAAGGAAAAGACCAAGGCAATAGCGAAGAGAATCAAGATGCTGTTGTCGAAGAACATGAAGGTGGTACTGGCGAAGAACACCAGGATGACGCCAACGAAGAACCACAGAATGATGCTGGCGAAAGACCCCAAGGTGAAGTTAACGAAGAACCACGAGTCGACGCTAGTACCGCCTCAGTTCAAGTCGAAGAACAACCAAACGAGGCACTCAGCATTCAACAGCCTCCAGTCCAAGATAATGCTATGGCAAGGGTCACCTCCTCAAAGCATAGGTCGAAAGAAGACCTGGAAATCTTGAAGCGAACTGACCCTATCAGCTACCTCAATGCAATCGTTGAGAGTAAGAGTTCTTCCGACACCAGTCAGGAAATTCCTACTTTGTCGGGGAAATCTACTGAGACTTCTCCTCTTGATGATGCATTGGCGAAGGTCAAGGCCCAGTTCTTCAAGAGAGATTTAATGAAGGCTTTAGAGGGGGACCCCACTGCTCCATCTTGCTTAAAAGAGGTTTTGAATGCTGTTGATTTCGATGCTGTAGCTCCAGAAATCTCAGACTTAATCATGGAATTACATTCTATGATTGACCAAGTCTCAGCGGATTACCGGCGCCAACGAAATTTCAACAGTCAGCTCGAAACGTTGCATGGCAGGAGCTTATCTGCATGGACTGCCGTCACAAGTTCGACTTCTCGAATTGCCGAGTTGTCGAAACAGAAAGCGTCTGCACAGGAAAGGTTCGATGCTATCGAGCGAGAGAATGTCTCCTTCCGAGCACAAATTGCAGAGATAGAGGCGAAGATAAACGCCAACACTGCGCTCCAAGGGGAAATTCTTTCGACCATCCCAGACGCTGAGAGCCAGACTGAGGTCAAGCAAGGCCTGGAGTTCGCTGAGAGGGCCCAAAGCCTCGATGCTCAAATTGCCAAACTGGAGCAAGAAAAATCTTGGTGCAAGAAGAGGTTGGATTTGCAGCATGCTAAGTATCTTCGACTGAAGAATTCTCTTTCTTTTTGATTCTCTTTTGTAACCATCTATTGTAATCGCTTTCGACAACAATTGCCATTTTGGCAGAAATTAATAAAAATTTCCATTTTGGCATTTCTATGGTTAATTTAGTTTATTATTTTATTTTTATCTCTTGAAGTATAGGCTTGTATTTTTTCAAATATTTACCATTTACTCTCAAGAGTCTTTTATCACCACTTATCTCTTCGACTTCATAGGCTCCACCAGAAAAAGTTTGGATAACTCTGAAGGGTCCTTCCCATTTGGGTGACCACTTCCCCATGCTTCGATCCCGTCGATCCATGGGAAGAATTACCTTCCAAACTAAATCTTCAGGCAAAAATGCCTTAGGTTTTACCTTTCTGTTATAAGAGTCTTCGACTCTCTTCTTCTGAAGCCTGAGTAAGTCGAGAGCATGTAATCTCTCTTCGTCTAAATCCACCAATTCATCTAACATCATGTTCCAATAAACCTCAGAAGGAATATCATAATGCCTCTGAACTCTTGCAGATTGAAGACAAATTTCTGCTGGCAATACTGCATCATGGCCAAAAGTTAGCCTATATGGTGTTGTACCAGTGGCTTCTTTTGGGGACGTTCGACAAGCCCATAAAATCTGGTCTAACGTCTTATGCCAATTCTTTGGTTTCTTCCCAACATGCTTCTTTATCAAGCCAATTACCACTTTGTTAGCTGCTTCGACTTGACCATTCGCCTGTGCATAGTAAGGCGTGGATGTCAAGAGTTTGAAACCTGTTTCCTGAGCAAATTCCTGCATCTTTCGACCAGTGAAAACTGAACCTTGATCAGTTGTTATTGTCTCAGGGATTCCATACCTAAAAATAATGTTCTTTTGAATGAATTCAATGACATTTTCTTGGTCTACATTGACTAAAGGGACTGCTTCGATCCACTTAGTAAAATAATCAATGCCTACCAATATGTATTTTTGACTCTTTGATGATGCTGGTCGAATCTCTCCAATAAGATCCAACGCCCATCCTCGAAAGGGCCAAGGCTTCACTATCGAGTGAAGTTCGCTTGCTGGTACGTGCTGGATGCCTGTATGAACTTGACACTCTTGGCAACCTTTGGCGAACTCAACACAATCTTTCAGCATAGTGGGCCAATATAGTCCTTGTCGAAACAACAACCATTTCATCTTATGGCCTGCTTGGTGAGCCCCACATGCCCCAGCATGCGTAGTCGAAAGGGCTATGTATGCTTCAGTTTCACTTAAACATTTCAGCAACACCCCTTCAGGCGTCTTCTTGAATAACTCATTACCCATGAGTACAAAACTCAACGCCCTGTATTTTGTTTTTCGTTCTGTCGGAGCTCCTGGATTTTGAAGATAGTCCACAATGGGTTTCCTCCAATCCTGGTCTGACAAATTATCAATGAACGAAATTTCGAAGTTTGAGTGATCAGCATAACCCAACCTTGTTGATTCCAAGTCTGTTGGTGATAGACAAGTTGCTCTTATCTTCTCTCGAACTTCGATTGCTCTTTGTAATCTCGTTTTTGAAATTTTATACCCAGATGCAATCTGTGCCAAGTCATTGGCTATTTGATTTTCGACTCTGGGTATGTGTCGAATATTGACACTTTCAAATTGTTTCAATAAACGATTTGCAATCACAAAGTACATAATGAGATTTTCTCTTATGCATTTATACTCCTTTGTGACTTGCTTGATGACTAACTCTGAGTCTCCCATTATTTCGACTCGAGTTGCCCCCAATTCCAACAATATTTCAAGGCCAGTAATTAGAGCTTCATACTCAGCCTCATTGTTCGAACAAGAACCTTCGATTTGGTACTTGAATGTTGTTGGAATTTTATCTGGAGAAATAAGTAAGACTCCTACTCCTGTTCCATTTTTATGGCTGGAACCATCGAAGTAGAATTTCCAAGGTTCTATCTCCACATAATTAATATCCTCGACTTGAATAGAGTGGTCGACTATGAAGTCTGCAACCACTTGTCCTTTTACTGCCTTAAGAGGCATAAAGGTCAAGGAGTATTCAGTCAATGCCAATGCCCACTTGCCAATTCGACTATGCAAGATAGGTTTCGACAACATATATTTGAAAACATCAAAATGAGACGAAACATAAACATCAACTGGTTTTATATATTGTTTGAGCTTTGTACAAGAAAAATACAGACATAGACACAATTTTTCAACTTCGCTATATCTAGTTTCTGCATCATTCAAAACTCGACTGAGATAATAAATGGGTCTTTCGACTCCATTCTCATCCTCTTGGGCTAACATACTTCCCAGAGTTTTGTCAGATGCAGCTATGTACAATCTCATACTCCTATTGCTACAAGGAGGCACCAAAATAGGTGGCTTAGTGAGGTACCCTTTGATTTTGTCGAAGGCTTCTTGTTGCTCTTGCCCCCATTCGAACCCCTCCTTATTCAGTCGAAGCAAGGGTGAAAAGGCCTGAGCTTTCCCACTTAGGTTAGATATAAACCTTCTCAAGAAATTTATCTTGCCTAAGAGAGATTGCAATTCCTTCTTATTCGATGGCGCTTTCGCTTCCAAAATTGCCTTCGTCTTGTTCTGATTGATTTCGATCCCTTTCTTGTGGACAACGAAGCCCAAGAAATCTCCAGCTTTTACACAGAACGCACACTTCAAAGGGTTCATCTTCAGACCATGTTCTCTCATTCTTTCGAATGATTGTCGAAGGTGGTCAATGTGACTCTTCCTGGAAACAGATTTTATAACAATATCATCAATATAAACTTGCATAAACGTGTTGATAAAATCATGGAAGATAGTATTCATTGCTCGCTGGTACGTTGCCCCAGCGTTCTTCAGGCCAAAAGGCATCACTACCCATTCGTAAGTGCCTAAGGCCCCAGGGCATCGAAAAGCTGTTTTCGACACATCCTCATCAGCAATGAAAATTTGATTATATCCTGAATAACCATCGAGCATACTCAGGTATTCGTAGCCAGCGGCAGAATCGACTAGCATTTCCGCCACAGGCATTGGATATTCATCTTTGGGGGTGGCAGCATTCAGATCTCTGAAATCTATGCATACCCTTAATGTGCCATTTTTCTTAATTACTGGCACAATATTTGCAATCCATTCGACATACCTTGTAACACGGATGAATTTGCATTTCAGAAGTCTTTCGACCTCCGTTTTGATCTTCGACAGGATTTCTGGAGCGAAGCGTCTTGGATTTTGCTTGATTGGCTTCTTTCCAGGTTTGATTGGCAACTGAAGTTCTACCAATCCTCTGTCGAGACCAGGCATTTCGTCATAATCCCATGCAAAACAGTCTTTAAACTCTTTCAGCAATTGGATTACTTCCAACCTAAGTTCTGGATCAATTTTGGCGCTGATGTAAGTTGGCCTATTCTCTGATCCTTCGCCTAAGTTGATTTCTTCTAAAGGGTCTTGTGCTAACATCTTAATGTTGTTCGCCAAGGGATCCTTTTCGAAGCCCAAAGGCTCATCGTCATAGATCGCGTCGAGCCTCTGTCCCTGCATTCCTTCTGTCGAGATATCAGGAGGTTCTGGGTCAAAATCTTTTCCAGGACCTATATCTGGTGGCTCTGGGTCGAAATCTTTTCCAGGACCTGCAGAAGGTAGTGCTTGGTCACTGGCCTTGGTGGCCATGTATTTTACATCGGCTTCGAGAGCCGTTATCATCTTGGTTTCAGCCACATAGGCCGAAATTCGTTTCAGAGATTGTGACTCAGTCATTATCACTGAATCCACTTCCCCAACCAGTTGGTTGGATACCAGTTAGCCCACTGAATTCTATGTGTGACACGTCCTCCCTGTCCCATTGGAAACCATGCTCAGGATGCAGGTATAGGGAACAAAAGGTGTTTGGCGCTGGCGCCATGTCGAAATCAGGAGCTGGACATGGCCCTATGTGAGCCAAGTTTTTGTCGAAATCTGTTACACCCAAATGGTTTACTTCGCCAAGGTAGTAACTCTGATCAGCCTCTATGTTTTCGACCAACCCATCTGGGCGCCATAGAAGCAGTCTTTGATGCATCGATGAAGGCACATCACCTACACCATGTATCCACTCACGACCTAACAAAAGGTTGTAGTTAGGTTTGGCTGAAATGACCATGAACATTGTTGGTCGAAGGATCGACCCAACTTTTATGTCGAGCTGGATCACTCCCATGGTGGTCCCAATGCCTCCCTCATAGTTGGACAGGACCATATTGTGAGGCTTTATTTCTTCATCCCTTTTGCCAATCTTTATTAGCACAGAATGAGGGATAATATTGATAGTGGCCCCACAGTCGACCAATATCTTGTTCACAGTGGTCTCTTCGAGCTTGGCCCTTATGAACAAAGGTTTGAGGTGATTCTTCATCGCCTCTGTGGGTGGCTCGAAGAAGCCATTTTGTTCTTCTGTAGTGCCATTGTCCATGACAAAATAGCACACTGGCCTGTGTCTGGCCATTTCTTGTTCCATCTCCCAGTCACTGGTTTCGACTTCTACTTGTCGATTGAATTCCCTAGGCAGCATTGAAACAACGTTCACCATTATGTCCAGGGTATCGTCGGACTCAGCATCATCTTCGTCTTCGACTTCGCTCTGGTTAGGCCAAACTAGCCTGTTGGTAACTGGTTCTCTCTCAAGAGGCTTTCTTTGTTTCCTTTGAGGCACATTCGAACTAGTCTCAGCCTTAGGTTCATTGGCAGCCTCCCTTTCAGCTTTTCGCCTTCTTTGATACCTCCTCCATTGGGATCTCGACATAGGATTTTTTCCCTTATAGTTGCTAGACACTTGAGCAACCTTGGGTGCAGCAACTTGAGGATCTTTCTTCTGGATCAAAGAGGAACCTCTTGGCACTTCGAAAGAATGCCATTTGTCTTCACTTGGCCTTTTCCGGCCAGATGTTTTGTACCAAGTGTCTACTGGTACATTTGTTGGAGGCCTAAAAGTCAAAGGCCTCTTGTCTTGATTAGAACCCCTTCTGGGATCACGTCGAAGGTCAGAATTCTCCCTTCTCTTGTTCGCTGCTCTCACTCCTTGTATGTGCTCAGCAGCCTTTTTATCAAAGATAGAACTACATCTTGGACATAGCATAACCTCTGATTTTTTCTTCTGGCATCTTTGTAAAAAATCTGCCAAGTTTTCGTTTTCCTTAGGGAAAGCCGTTTTATTCGCCTGCTCTTGCCTTATGGCTTCTTCTGAAGCTTTAGGGTCAGAAAGTTCAACCATGTTGATGTTCATGGTATCCTTAGTAGCAAGAGTTAGTTGTTTCATTTGTGTTTCCAGTTTCTCCGTCTGGCCTTGAACAGTGGCCAATTGGGAACTGGGCTTTGGTCCAGTTTTTTGTACTTCAGCAGTCTTCGACTTTGGATCTTCGACCGCTTTCTGGACAGCCTCAATTGTCTTCCTGGATAAGTTTCCAGAAAAACTGCCAAAGATTGGCATGTTGATGTGGTCCTTAGAGACTTCGACCATGTTAATGCCTGGCTTCTTCGACTGGATCTTGGTAGCCTCTATCATGTTCACCTCAGAGGGTTCTGCATAGTGGGCTTCAGCCTTCATTGGGTTGGAGTCGACAGCCATGGGGGATTTGTCAGCAAACTTTAATCTCCCTTCCTCAATAGCGTCTTGGACAAGATTCCTGAAAAGAAAACATTGAGAAGTTTTATGGCCCAGAAAATTATGATATTTGCAAAAACCTCTCTTCTTTCTTTGATCAAGAGGAGGCACTTTTACCCCAGGGGGTACTATCATTTGGCCATCTTTAACTAGTAAGTCGAATATTTCATCGCATTTTGTGATGTCAAAACTATAAGTCTTTTTTGGGAACCTATCATTGGTCTTGTCTGGACCAATGGGATTTTTCCCATTTGAGGGGACTAACTGTTTACAAGAGTATGGAGGCCCTTGTTTCAGTTCTGCTAAATCGACCTCTCCTTCCTCGACAGCTAAAGTATCGTCGAAGGATTCTAGCTCTTCGTCATCCATCTCAACGTAAGCTATTCTCTCTCTCTTGTGAGTTTTTGTTGCCTTAGCTTTTTCAGCTTTAAGGCGTTCGACTTGTCGAACTCTATCGGCCAGTTGGGCCATGTCTCTTAGGTACTGGGTATCTAGCTTCTTCCTAATGGAATAGTCTAAACCGCCTGCGGCCATTTCGACCAGCTCATGTTCTGGCACTTGTGTGAAACATCTCGCCTTAAGCAACCTAAACCTATTTAGATATTCGTCTATAGGTTCAGTGAAACGTCTCTTAACACTCGCCAGTTCTTTCAGGCTTATCTTGGTTTGCCCCATATAGAATTGTTCATGGAACAATCTTTCCAATTGGGTCCAATGGTGGATCGAATTGGGGGGGAGAGTCGTAAACCAAGTAAAAGCGTTCTTGGTTAAGGAACTTGGGAAGTATTTGATTCTTAGGTTTTCATTATTTGAAATGTCTCCTGCTTCGATCAAATACCTAGCCACATGTTCGACAGTAGACTCTGTCGTGTCCCCAGAGAACTTAGTAAATTTGGGGACTTTGGTTCTAGGGGGTAAGTCAGTTTGTAACACATATTCTGACAATGGAGATGTAAAGTTGGGCCTTCGAAAGCCCATGTTCATTCCATTCTGAGTCATGATCCTTTCGATCATGGTTGCCAGATTGTTTTCCAACCCCATGTTTTGGTATTGGACATGCTGGACCACTTCGTCAGCATTTTGGTTTCTGTTAACTAACCTAACCTCTGGGGCTATTACCCTAGGTTCTTCGACAGGTTGTTCTACAGGCTGTTGGGCCTGATTAATGGTGGTTTCCTCCTCTACAAATATCCCCTGATTTCCTCTTATTTGCGCCCTTTGGGGCTGTCGAATAGGTGGGGGTACTCCAAAGAAGTCAGCCAAACGCGTCATTTGCGCTGTAACTTGCTGATTCGACTGAGTAGTATTTTGTATTAGAGGATTTAGCACTGTACTCAAAGTTTGTGCCAACATTTGCACCATATCATGGTTGCTTTCGTCCATCTGTTGCCTCAAGACTGCTGTCGAGGCATTTGTAAGGCCATGGGCTACTTGGGACGTTCCTCCTAAGAGTTGGGTCCTATTTCTATTCGCCATGCCTACTCCAGAGCCTTGGAGTGGCGAAGTGGCACTCACGAAAGGGTCTGAATAAGTGGACGCAGCATTCGTCAGGCTTGCCAATTCAGAAGTTGGCATGCCATAGAATGGAATAAATCCTGGGGGAACCACTGGCCTTGGGCCAGTATTTCCCCTTGGAGGGGGGGTTCCCAAAGTCATTCTGGGGCCTGCAAACGAAGTTGTTGGCCCCGTGGTTGTGACTGACACCGCTGGTATCGAACCAGCATTCGTCGCTTCACTAACGGTCATATTAACCGTTGCTCCCACACTCGTTTGTGGGATTTCATTGTTGTTTGGCGGATTCGCCATCTCTTCCCTTCTTCTGGCAGTATTATTATTGTTGGTGTATATTCTACCACTCCTCAATAACATACAACTCGAAAAGATGAGATTTTTCAACAATCAACACACAGTCCCACTGGGCGTGCCAATTTGTTTACCTGGGGATTTGGTAAACAACCGCTGATCCTCCAAATGGTTACTTATTTGGTTACTCGCAGGATCGATCAGATTGATCCTATGGACATAGGTTGATTTTGAAGTTTAATTAATGTGGATAAGGCTTTAAGTAAATTGTTTAAAGTAAATTGCATAAAGGAAAAGGCTTGGTAAAATAAACGAGGCTTGAATGTAAAGGTTCGACAGGAATCTTAAAGGGAAAAAGCATGTAAAATACTGGAAAAGTAAATGACTTGAATTAATAAATTGGTGTTTCACACATACATTTCTCAACAATTCGTTCGCTCACACTGGGTACTTGAATCTAAATGAGTGACTATGTATTTATTGTGAACACACACGCGAGAAACTACACGTCTACTCCTATTTATACAAAAACATTCCAAGTAACCGTCGGGCAGTTACACTGCTTCGAGATCAAGCCACTTGTCACGTTCTCCATGCTCGACGCTCCAGATCCTTGCACGTTCGCACGTAGTAACTGCTGGAAACCGTTTTCCCTCCAAAGCTTTGAATTTCAAACTGCTCCACTCTGGACCATCGAACACGTTCGTCAAGAGACGTCTTCGACGAAAACTCCTTCGACGTCGAAGGCAATCAGCCTTCTTCCTTGGAAGAAATCTTCTAAGTATTTGGCCATCTTTCGACGGTCACTTCGACAGGCTTAGCCAGTCGAAAGCATCTTTCAGCTTTTAATGGCTGTCATCAATTGAAACAAAGGTGTCGAATTTAGGAGCCAACAAGTGGCAAGAATAGTTTGAGTAAGCTTATTTGACTTTTAGTCTTGAGAAAGATGTCAATGTATGGTTAAATTGATTAAAGTTTGATTAAGAAAATATTTTTGAAAAATGCATGGACCTAAGTCCAAGTTTATTATGAAAGCGGTTCAAGTTAGAAAACAATAAGAGTTTTGAAAAGGAGGGAGAAGATTTTTGAAATTAAAGAAGATAGGAGGAGATGAAGGGACTATTCTAAAGCATAAGGTAAAAGCTAAGGAAAAGAACGGTCTAACCACCAAGAAGCCAAAACTTGACATATGAAGTTAATGGAGATTTCCCATCCTTTAGATTGAAACTAAGCAAGCAAAAATACTAAACCTCTGAGGAATACCAAGCTTCAGATGAATTAAGTCTTCGCTAAAGTTGGGCAGAGTAACGACTGTATATAGAGGAATTCTTAATCACAGATAAAGTATATAATCAGAACAACCTACACATAAATGAAATCAACCCAATGCCTTGGGTTAAACCCCAAGAACTTCAGAAAATATAACAACAGAGCAACAAAGTCCCCAAGTATCAAGGCTTCTAATCATAAGTCCTAGAGTTCCACAACTCCACAATGCCAAGGATAGTAACCAAATAGTCCAAGTAACCTTAAGACTTTTAATGTTCAAGTTGGTTATTAAGTGTCTTCAAAAGAAAATAAAAGCTCAAATGAGCAAAGATAAAATAACATAAAGATAAATGCTCAAGTGAGCAAAAGAGAAATGGTATGGAATGTAAATGCTAAAGTAAATGGTATATAGAAATAAAGGCACAAAATAAAGGCATAAAGTAAAGTTAATTGTTAATGAATTAGAAGTTACAAGGTTAGTTAAATGACCATCTTGAATCTTGCATTTAAAAACTCATTAGAAGATTGATAAAATCAAAGCTTCTCAACAACAAGTCTCATTTGCTTTTTTCAAGTATATAATTCATTTCTAATGCTCAAAGCAACCATATATGATCAACGATGTTCAAATGATTCACTTAGATCAAAATTCATGAAGTTCATTAGAGGATTGATAGAATCAAAGCCTCCTAACAATGAACTTCAAAGTTATTGGATCCAAGGTTTCAAATTAAACATACTTGGGATTGCAAACATAGGTTTGGGCTACGAATGATCATTTTTTGAATCAGGACAAATTTAGCACTATGTTAAGCAATCGTAAGTGGACTTATGTAGAATTCACACCTATTTTGAGGCCGGACAATAGCAATTTATGTATCAACATATTAGAGAAATGATATATAGATCATTCTCCGAAAAACATGTAGCACAAGTAAAAACAAGAAAGGGATAAGATGAAAAGGGTGGAGACATGTATCAGATGAAACTAGAGTTTCATATATCATCAACATCATTCATCCTTTTTGGTGGATTTGGCTTTTCAACCTATCAACACCCAAGATCCAATGAGGTTGAGGAACTTGTCCCAAAATAACACCTAAGTGTCTCCAAATCAGGACCAATAAAATTTTTTTTAATATAAAACAAAATTTAAATGATCAAAAAAGGAAATAATTAGTAAGATATGCAATATGTGTTAAAACACCAAATAAAAATCCTAAAAAAATATCAGAAGTTAAACATGAGTCAATAAGTGTTGACAAAATTTTTTAGAATTTTTTAAAGTCAGAAACTATTTTTAAAATTTAAAGAAATAAGAAAAATTAAACAAATTTTTTGAAAAATAGTAAAATCAAAAATAAAAATAAGACGAGGTTACCAATATTTGTCAAGAGGTCATTGAATCCTTCCATAATTTTTCGAGAATTTAAAAATCGAGAAAAGTATTTTGTAAATAATTAAAACAAGTCAAATAAGTGAAAAATCACAAAAAATAGCAAATCACAAAATAAAATTATGAAAAAATAAAATCAGAAAGAGAAAAATCAAAAGTATTTTTGAGAATTTCTTCACAATTTTTGAGGTTGCAATGATTTTTTTATGAATTTTTTAAGTTTAAAACAATTAAAATATAAAAATCAGAAAATAAAAATAAAACCAAAATAATGTGGATCATTGGATCAATGTCAAAGTGCGTTAGTAATCTAATCCAAAGGATCAGACGCGTTGTGCAAATCATGGTCATTAGTGAATAACACACTGGATCAATTATTTTAAAACATATTTGAAAAAAACGTGTGACAATTTCTCATTGGTTGAAGACGCCAACATGGTCGTCTTCAACCTCTAGCAAACCTCAAAACCAGGTTTCTCAAACTGTAAAATTAGAGGCTCAGGACAATGCCATTATATTCGTCTCTTCAAGATGAGTCTAATGGTACCTTCGCAAAAAAATTCTTTAAACCACAACTCAAATGATTTGAGAAAAACCAGAAGAAAAAAAGTTGGAAAGGGATTTGAAAATTCTTGAGCAAAACTCACTTCTAGTTAAAAACAAATGATTCTATGTGCATCAGAGTGATGAGAGCTGCATTTTAGTAACAAGTTTGGAGATAATTGATGGAGTAATCTACCTGTTGAAGCTCAACTTCATAGCTCTAAAACTTGACTTGTCTAGCACAATTTATGACACTTCAAGGCTTGGTTCTTCTTCTGTTAGCTTCAGTGAAGTTCAAGGATGAAGAATGAATAAGAAATTGGATTAAAAAATGCTTTAAAACCAAATTCAAAGTTGCAGAATTGAAAGGTATGGAGGAAGTTTGACAGAGGTTTTATGGCTCTCTAAAGCTTACGAAAATGAGTGATGGATGATCCTTATTTATAGATGAGCACGATGGAAAAAAAAAGTGATAGAAAAGATCAAGTATGAGGGGAATTCGTGTGCACCTGTATCATGAGCAAAGTGTGACTTGCAAGTTGTCAAAACTCAACCATTCCTTGTGTTTTGATGTGATAAACATTTCGGAAAACTTAGTTAATCATGTTTAAATATCAAATGTGAGACAAATTTGTTTTTAGAGGCCACACTAATCAATTTGCAATCTGACTGTTTTGACAAAATCAGTTTCATGGTACCAACTTTGCAGCCATGAGGCACACAATGTAGGAAGCTTTATGATGCAATCTTGGATGCTTTAGAAAGCTGAATGATCAAGCAAGTCAATATGCTTTGAAAGTATCAATTTGGATACTTGAGCTAAGAGTTATGTCAATTTGAATTTTTGAAAAACACACAGATTTTTATACTTAGAAAAATGTATAAGTATCGAACTTCAAAGTGGCCTATAATGTCCTTCAAAGTTACACGTCCTTCCACTCAAAATTTGGTCTTGATATATGAAGATAAAATGAAGTAGACCTATTGAATTGAATTGTAAAATTGAAATCACTCAAAAATCATAAAAATTGAGAGAGTTATGGTCTTTGGAAGATGATGAACAAATTTGGGAAAATTCACAAAAGACCTATAATATTTTCAGTACTTCAACAACTTTCCAAGCATTTTCAAGTCTTGCACATCGAAACAAAGTTGTAGTAGACATTCCAAATATTATTTTGGAAAAAGAATAGGCTCAAGGAGATAAAAAAATTGACCAAGTTATGATAATTTGAAGTTAAACCCTAAGATTCTAAGTATTTTCAAAGAGAGTTATAATCTTTCTCAACCATTAGTGACCTTTCATTCAAAATTTGCCTTAGATCTATAAAGAGAACTTGTTAAGGAATATTTAAAGAGAATCATGACTTTAGAGTAAATAAAAAATCTAAAAAAATGAGCAAGATATAGTCCTTGGAAGTCAACAAACCCTAGCTTAGAGAGTGTCAAAAGGACTTGAAACCCCTTTCAACTTTCAATGATTTTCTTGCACAATTGGATCTAGTGATGTAAAGAGAAGTTGTTGTAGATGATGATAACAATCCATAGAAAAAATAACCAACTCAAAATGTTGAAAACTGAGAGATTTATTCATTTGTGATCACTAAATCAAGCACTTGCTCAATCAAGTCAAACTTGTTGAGCCAACCTTGAATCTTTGAACTTTCTTAGCAAAAGAAAGCATGATGAATCACAATAGGCCTTGAGATAATGTTGTCTTGAAGCACACTCAAATATGGAGCTTAAGTCTCAATGAAACTTGTTGAATAAGGCATGGAAATAAACACACGAACTTATGAATCTTCTTGATGAATTCCACCACCAACTATGAGGAAAGTTTGACCTAAATAAAGTGGGGGAGCTCTTTGAACCAAAAATATTTTATATCATAGACATAGCCTTGAAGCTTGAACTCTTTCAATCCATTGAAGAATAATTTGACTGAGGACCACCCCTAAAAACCTAGGTTAGATGGTGAGATGAATGAAATTATGTCATCACCTACAATATGAACATTCAAAGAGACATATATACATACTTTGATGTTAGTATAAGAAAATATGTACAAAATACCCAATTCAAGGTGCTAGGTGATTCCTCAAGAGAAAACTTAAATATAGGATGAAATAGAAATGGAGAACCAACCCTAATGTGTGATCTTGATGTATTGATAATATGAGATGATGAGGTATCTTAGAGGAAAAAATTGAGATATAACAGTCCTGGGGTTTAGGGTGTTACAATAGATAATATTTTCTCTGGACACAAGAAAGTGAAATGTCGAAGGAAAATAGGTAACAACATGCTGTGAAAAATAACTCAAAGAAATAAGGAGTTGAATCTTCAAAAGTTGTATGTGGTTATGCTAAGGAAAATAGGCCTTATCAACATTTCAAATCACTGACACGTAACAAGCAAGTATTCTAGTTCCCAAAAGTCATTATCAGGGTACCTCTAAAAAGACGTTCAAAGCATGAGACGTGTTAAAGTAGAATATCCCAAGACTATAACGCCTCCTTTTAACTTACAAGAGCATTAGAAGAACAACATATTGTTAAGGTAGACAGGACAGACCCTTGCACTTGTTGGTGTAAGCCCTAGAGGCCAATACTTTTGGTACTTGTATCGAATTATTTATTAATAATAAAAGGCATTTCTTTATTATGTTTGCTTTCTAAAATAATAAAGTCCCTAGAATGGTTTATTGGTTTAATGAAATGTTAAGTGTGACTTAATCATGAGATCCCATTAAACATAAGACACTATTCTTAAAGTATCCGTAGTCAAGCTTTAATGTGAAGTGGGATAACATTAAAGTATTAAGATTATTATGAAGATAGATTGATGATCACATCTCATGGATCATAGATAAGGAGTTATCAAGTCTTGACATAGGTATGAATATTAGGAGTAATATTTATACTGGATTGACCCGCTATGAGAATACTACATAGAATGTTATGCAAAGTGTCATAAGTTATTCTCATGATGATAATGGTGTATACCACCCTTCGACCTGAAACCACTATGGACCCTAGATGTAGAGTCAAGTACTTTATTGCTGATCAAACGTCATTCGTAACTGGATGACTATAAAGACGGTTGATGGGTACTTCACAAAGCATGCTAAGGGACATGAGTGACCTAGATGGAATTTGCTCATCCTGCATAACAGGATAAATGTCTAAGGGCCCAATATTGAACTGGACAAGGGTGACACAGTGTATGCCTTGTGTTCAATATAGACATGAGGGCAAAAGGGTAATTGTACAACACAAATATTATCACGGAAAAGGTTTGGTCAGATCACATGACATTTTCGTGACTTGGGTAACAGTGATGTGTTGCTAGATACCGCTCACTGTTTATTATATTAAATGTGTGATTTAATATAATTTCCAACGTCGCGAAAACCTACAGGGTCACACACATAAGGACAGGTTGATGAGAGATAGAATAAATAAGGAACACCGTAAGGTACGGTGCACTTAAGTGTAATACGGAAAGTGGTAAGGTACCACATAGATAAGTGATATATGGTACATCATAAGGTATGATGTCCATAAGCTTAATTGGGCTTTTAGCTTATAGCCTTAATTGGGCTTTTAGCTTGTAGCCCACACGAGTGATTCTATAAATAGATCCCTTGTGATGAAGCAATTTCACTTGATGCAATTTCGTTTTTGATTCTCTCTCTCACTCAAGGTTTCTGTTCGTGATCAGCTAGCACTGTGACCGGAAGCGATCTGTTCGTGTGGACTGAGTAGAGGCGTTGTTCTTCATCAACGCTCGTGATCACAACATCAAAGGTCTGAATCACCACAAGAGGTAAATATTTCTATCACTGACCATGCTCATTCGTAAGGATCGCTAAAGGAAATTTTAAATTCCGCTGCACTTTTGATCGCAATTTTCCTTCAGCACTATCATGTAGAGAAAAATTCTTAGGGGCCAATTGTTCTTAGCCGACCATTCAAAGAAGGATGAAGTTTATCTAGAACATTCTCAGCACATGTGAGCAACCCTTAGATGAATACATGTGATCTGAGTCCCAGATACAACCAACGATCCTGCGTGTTGTACGCCTAACAAATATCATGTTGTTATAACTCCTCCACTATATATATATATATATATATATATATATATATATATATATATATATATATATATATATATATATATATATATATATATATATATATATATATATATATATATATATATATATATATATATAAAGCTTGTCGGTTTTAGGTATTCAATTTCAAATTTTATTTCCATTCACTCTTCTTCCTTACATAGTGACTTGAGCGTTGGAGTATTAACCTTGCAAGTAAGACCCTTCTCTAGCGCACCAAAAGCTCAGATCCAATGTAATCCTCAATAATCACCATTCATTAATTCATTTTTATGGTTTAGGGTTTAGGGAGAGAGAGAGAGAGGGAGATATGATGGACAAGTTACTCCAAGCACAAGAAGGGGGGGTTGGACTTTGGTATTCCAAATTCGCGATTAACTTAGATTTTTTTCTTAAGAAGAAAATTGTCTTAGCATTTTCAAGATCAGAAAGAAAAACAATGAAAAATAAATAATAGAGTAAATGATAAGAATTTAAAAGATGAGGGCTAGAAAGATGACACCATAGAATATTGGTCGAATGTTAGCAACCTCTTGTCCCCAAGAGATCTCTTGAGATTTGACTATAATATTGAACTTTTACAGGTTATGCCAGCGAACCTTTAATGCAAGCGAATCAATAGATTTTACAATGGCTTATCCCCAACCAAAAAAGTGTTTTTTCACGGGCTGAGCTCACGAACCAAGTAGATATTTTACATGCTAATCTCAATAACCGAATATAAATTTTCTAGGATGAGTTCTAAAAACAAACAAAGATTTTGCATATGATTAATAGCAAGAACCAAATTCAATTCTTCAAGAGTATCACACTCTTGAAAGTAACAACAGTGGCACGCTCCTAGTACAACTTTTTTCCTCACATGTATTTTTCTCTCACAAGGCACTAAGCCAACTTTGATTTACCCCCCTTTTAAAATTTACCCCCTTTTTCCTCACATGCAATAGTAACGAATTTTGATTTAACCCCCTTTTAAATTTTTTTTCTTTTAGCCCATCAACAAAACAAGATTCCCTCCAATTTGACCTTGGGTCAAGATTCCAGCAGAATCTGCATTTGTGGCGCTCGACGTGGTTTTTTTAATCTTTTTTAAATTTCACGTGGAAATTCAACTATTTTTTAATTTTTTTAATTTTCTTTTTATATTTTAAAATTTTTAAAAAAATATTTCAATTTTTTTTAATTTTTATTTTCTCCCACTTGGACGGGCTTATTGTTTTGTTTTATTTATCCCATACTAATTTGATACATTAATTTTGCGTGATACTTAATTTTTCTGGTAGGTACTTAATTTTGTTTTTTTGGACGGTCGAGATTTTACTGACAAAGGTTGAATGGTTTGCTCCCTGATTTTGACAACATGAGGGTGACAAAGATCGTGTATCGAGAATATTTCGTAGATACTGATGGTTGGATAAAATATAACCTGATCGAGTTGAATAATCAATAATACAATTTTAAACAAACACTTGACATAATTCTAATAAAGAAAGTATCATTTGAAGCTTTAGAAAAAACCAATGAATACTAGAAAAAAAACCAACATTAAGGTCAATATAAAAAACAATCTGGTGAAAATCATGAATTACTTTGTCAGCAAAAAAATTTGTGATGCACACATTCTGTAATAAAATATTAAGATTAATTAAAATACACTGTTAATTTAAAACTATTTTATATTGTTATCCAATTAAAATTAATTATTTTGACATATAAAAAAAGAAAAATATGAAAGAAATAATTATTAAAAGAATTTATTTCTAATTGGGTGATAGTGTAAAATTAATTAGTCTCTAAAACAATTAGTCTAAGTTGTTATTACTTGGGCATTATTATTAGGTTCTCGTAGGTATTCTGAATTATTAGTTATTAGAGATAAATAAATATAGTAGCTTATATAAGGACCTAATTGGGTGTTTTAAATATGGCGCATTTTGTTTGGAATCTTGTTGTTGTAAGTGGGATTGAGTATCTCTAATACTCCCTTTATATATTACTTATTTTTAGAAGAAAAAAAACCTCAACAAAATACAATGTATTTTAACTACTAATTTATTAGATTTGTATTTTCTACTCACGTGTATACTATTAGATTCGTATTTTCGACAGTCCAAAAAAACAAAATTAAGTACCTACCAGAAAAATTAATTACCACACAAAATCAATGTATCAAATTAATATGGGATAAATAAATAAAAATTAAAAAGAAAAATAAAAAAATTTAAAAAAAATTATAAATTTTTTAAAAAATATATAAAAAAAATTTAAAATAGTCAAATTTCCACGTGGAATTTAAAAAAAAATAAAAAATAAAAAAATGAAAAACCATATCAAGCGCCACGTATGCAGATTCTACTGGAATCTTGACCCAATATCAAATTGGAGGGAATCTTGTTTTGTTGAGGGACTAAAAGAAGAAAAAAAATTAAAAGGGGGGTAAATCAAAACTCGCTACTATTGCAGGGGGTAAAATGCATTTAACCCTTGATTATATACAAATTATGCTTCATCTCATTGATTATACAATAAATTTAAACGATTATGTAGTTCAATAAAAAATTCCTAATTGCGTTGTCTGACTCCTAATTAACTAGTAAGGGCTTAAAATTTTTGTTAGGTGTTTTGTTGGGTAAAAATAGGCTTCAAAAATGTTTTAATTGGATGTATGTCAGTTAACTTAGTATATTAGGAGTTAATCTCATACTTTCACAAAACTCTAGTCACTCAGACAAACACGTCTAAACATGTTTTCACAACTCTAAAGCTTTCATGCTCCTTGTTGTACCCTAAAATTTTCCCTCTCATTTATCAAGACTTTTCTCACAAGATCTCTTTTACTCAAGACTGGATTAGGGTTTGATCAGCTCAGGAAATCTCATCATGCACTGATGACCCAAAATTAGGGTTTGAGTTTGCACAAATATTCTTGGACTATCAATGCTTCATATTACTTTCAAACATCATTATGGACCCCTAAGATTACTCATGACAAGTTTTAAGCCTTGAACCACATTTTTGATCAGTCAATTGGACAGTTGACCTAAAAATCAATTGTATTGGGGAAAAAGTCAACCATGGCTAATTTTCAGTCAAACTTCATAATTTTTTATCAACATCAACATTTTAGACTCATATGTATCATTTGATCAAGTTTGGATTACAATTCCTCAAGAAATTTGATCAAATCATCAAAAGGGCAAAATGGTCAAAATTAGGGTTTTATTGAGGAAGGGCAATTTCTGATTTTTGACCTAGCAAATTACCAATTGATTTGAAGCATGATTTCAAGGGTTCATTTTTATTATCTTGACCTAATTACATGGTTCATTTAAATATCCAATTGGATAGACAAATGAAATTTGCAGTCAACTGATCAAAAGTCAACTGTATACTGAAAAGTCAAACTTTGACTTTTGGTCAAAATCAAGTGCCAAGGATCATAATTAATCAAAACATGTCAAAATGTGAAACTTGTTCATCAAGAAATCAAGGATTGAAGATTAGGTTATAAAATTGGATATTTTCTTAACTTAGAAATTTTTATAAGTATAGAAAAATTCTTATTTTTTCTCAATTTTAAGCCATTTTTTCACCATGATACAAGATGATTCAAGGAAAGTTCCCAACATGAAAGTTGTATACCTACATGAAATCTACAACTTTGCTTCACACAATTTTCACTAAAGATGCATGGATCTCAATATATAATTTTATGAATACATGCTCATGAACTAAATAACTTAGTGAAATTTTTCCCTAATATCGGCAGGTTTTGGACCCAACTTCATGGAAATTTTTCACCTAGTTCCAAGAGGAGTCTTGAAATGAATTTCAAAGATGAGTTATAGAGCATATTGCAAGCTTTACAAAATGTCCAAGAACTCCTCAATATCATTTTTGAGTAGGGAGAATAAAACAGATGAAGTTGGAAATTTCTCACTTTTAATTCAAGCCATTTCATGAAGAACAAATTTCAAATCAGTACCTATGCTGTCTAATCCATGCCTTACAGGTCCCAAACTTGTTTCTTAATCCTTAATTTAATGCTTACTCAGTTGAAAAAGCTTTAATCCAAGCCCTAGAATCTTTATCCAAGTTGTAATTCCATAAATGGCATAAAGTGGCCATTGCCATTTTGGAAAAGGTCACTTTTGCAACTTTCCAATTCTTGAGCATTGAACCTGTCTCCTTTGCACATAAAAGTACTACAGACTTAAGGCAACTTGTATGGAACTTATACCAACCCTAAGCAAGCCAGTACAAGCATGTGAAGACTTGTCCCTTCACTTTGCTTCAAAAGCAAGAAAGTGTGCAAAAAGGCTAGGATTGACAAATCTGTTAGAAAGCTGACTTGAAACTTATCCCATACTAATACACAAACACATTACAACTAGAAACATGACTGAAAGAGTCCAAAAACATTCAAACACTCCATATCACCTAAAAAACTGTTAAAACTTGCAGTTTTTCTATAAGCATATCAATCATTCATTTGGCTCGTGCGTTTCAAGTTTCAATCATCAAAACACTTTACCTACTTGATATCTAAGTGATCCAGACCATTATCCCTGCACTATAACTCCTTCTCCATCATCTTCCATTTTTGTTTTCAAAGCTTGCAGGTTGAATTGAATAGAGGGTTTCAGACACTTTCAAAGCAAGGTAAGGGTTGGAACACACTCAGGGAGGTTCAAGCAAGCTCAAGCAATCATCAGGCCTTCATAAAACTCTCAAACTCCATTCACGATTTCAACTGAAAGAGGTAAAAATCTCAACTTCTATCTCTTCATACAGGCATCCATTGGCCACGATTTGTGAATAAACAATGTAGACCTCATTGCTACGAAGCTGTAAATATATATATATATATATATATATATATATATATATATATATATATATATATATATATATATATATATATATATATATATATATATATATATATATATATATATATATATATATATATATATATATATCTTGCATTTATTTGGCCTGAGTTGAGAGAATTTTGAACTTGAAGTTCCTAGAAAAATTAGGTTTAAATTTAGGGCTTTTAAAATTCGTTTTGATCTTTGATTGTTAGCTTACATAACTTACATGGTTAGAATTGTGAGACAAAATACTACAACATTCATGTTATCAGTTTCCATTTTTATTGAGAAATGAGAAAGTTACAGAGCTTTTGGCCAGCTTGGGGAAGAAGATGAAGTACATGGCAAGGACATTGTTTGTGTTATGTTGTTTTTGTTTCACATAAATCAACGGATGTATAGCCACCCCAGCGGCAAGGTAGTACGCTGGTGATGCCCAGGTCTTGGGTTCGAACCTTGGCGTTACCATTTATTTTTTCACATTTTTCCATTTTCAGTTTTTGGCTTGTTTTGCACGATTGGGCTTCAACGTTGGGCCTAGCTTTTTTTCTAACATAACACCATTTGATTGCTCAGGATACCCCTCTGGCCCAACTATTTTTATATTTTTATTTATTTTTTTTATTTTCATTTTTGATTTTTAAATATTTTCTTTAATACATAAAAATCCTAAAAAATATAAATATGATAATATTGCATTTTATTTTATTTTATTTTATTTTTTCATAAAAAAAAATATTTTATCTTCAATATATACTAACTATCTTTTTTAAATAAACTTGTAAACATAAATAAAATAGGTTTAGTTTAATTTGTTTTATTTCCTTTTCATTCCATACTTGTAAATATTTATTTTGGCATATATAAAAACTAAATATTTTTATAAAATATTATTCATTAATTTTAATACAAAAATACACAAAAATAATACATAAGAACTTTATTTTCTTTCAAACTAGAAATTAGGGTTAACTCTTTTTAGGATATAATTCCTTTTTATATATATTTTTTAGGATTAGGTTAAAATTCCTTTTCACCTAAAAAAAAAAATAAAACAAAATCTTTTCTTGCATGTACATAATATTGCATATTTAAATATTGTATTTGTTTATTCCAATATTCGTACAAATTCGATTTGGTTGTAATAGCTCATTTAGATTTACATTCTTGCAAATCCCCATTCAAATTTGTATTCCCCCTCCCATAAATTGTTGTAATAGCTTAGTAATCTTTACATTATGCAATTTACCGCTTTACATGCCATGTTAGTAATTAGGGTTTGCATGGCAAGATCAAAACAAAACAATAGAAAACCCCAATACAAGACAAAACCAAGGCATGAAAATAACAAACTTGCACACAAGCATCCTTAGGGTTTCTCCACTTGGCTGCCTTATACAATAATAGCCATATTACGCATGCGAATTATCTTGGAAAAACAAAAAAATATAAGATCATAGTCCCTCGATGACGCTATTCTAAGTTGCCTTACAAAATGATCTTGGTCCCTCAAAATACTAAGATACTTTACAATATTGTTAATCATGGTTATACGATGACCCACGCCCGTCCCGTTTACATCCAAAGATAGGGTTGCTTACCAAATCAATGGTAAGACAACAATGTCAAAGGAATAGAAAATACTTTCAAAACCACACAAAGCACAATTTAAAAAAAAAGCAAATTATCTAGCAAGTAACTAAGAGCCCATGGAAAACCATGGATGAAAAGGATGCTAATACCTTCCCTTTTCATAATCTACCCCCCGAACCTAAGAAACAACCTCAAAGGTCTTTCCTGTGCTTTTTCACCTTTCCTTTTGGATAAAAGAAAAGTCGGTGGCGACTCTTGCTAACCGCAACATTTATGATAAAACTCAAAACCCTCAAGTTAGTTCTCCCACCGTATCACAGAACTGGCGACTCTGCTGGGGAAATTAATAAAAGTGGGGTTATATTAGGGCTAGATCACATTTATTTGCTTACATTGTTTGACTTGTTGCTTTACATTATGGTTCTTTGTTTGGGTTTGAATCCTCCACCCGGATTTGGGAAACATTATAGGTAAATAACAATACATTATGGAAACTCTACGGGGTATACCGGCATGGTCTAAGCAATAACTATGTTAGTGTGACATATTTGTGGGTACCGGTAGCCTTTGAGTCAATCAAAGAGAATACGGGGCCGCTGAGTGATGTCATGAAGCACTAATCACTTCTAGAACCCTTTACTTGACCAACTTGGCCTTTAGGATGTAGTGAGATGACCGACTTTGGTGTAGTCCGAAGTTGGTAGATACTCGATACTACACTCATTGAGGGTTGGTTTCTTGGGATATTTCGGTCGCCATTAAAGAGGCTTGAGCTGAAACAATGACCAAGGAAGCAATCCGGTGATATTGAGCTCCTTAGAACCCGGTTACTATTATTAGGACAGGTTGAGCCAACTAAACTTCAAGAGGGTACTTACCTATAAAACCCCATGCAAGCCTAAACTAAGAAATTGTTTTTTTTGCTTGTATATGCATACTTGTACATAACATCATGGACATCATGAGCATCATATGCACCCACTAACCATTTCAAGGATTTTTAGAGATTCATCTTTGTTCTTGTTTTGTAGGATACATATTCACTTCATAGGAAAACTATCCAAGTCAACCTTGTAAGAATTCCTCCACAACTCAAGGAGCTAGCTTCAAGGATCCCTGAGAACTCTCCATTCACCGAGAGGCATGGTCGTCTACTCAACTTGGTCACCTCCAACACAGATGAGGATATGATGAAAGTACTCTTTCAGTTCTTTGACCCTTTGCACCATTGCTTCACATTTCCTGACTATCAGCTTGTGCCTACTTTGGAAGAATTCTCTCAACTCTCGAGGATTCCCATTCTCAATCAACTACCTTTCAATGGTACGGAAAGAGACCCAAAGCCAGAAGAGATTGCTCAAGCTCTACACTTGCACTCATCTGATGTCACAACTCATTGGGAAACTAGAAGTGGTGTCAAAGGCTTCTTAGCAAAGTTCCTGTTTGAGAAAGCCCAAAGCTGTTGGAATTCCTTAGATTTGCAAGCTTTTGAGGAAATTGTGGCTCTTCTTATCTAAGGGATGTTCTTGTTTCCCAATCCTGACCAACTCATATATGTGAGTGCCAACAAAATCTTCATGTCACGCAATCCGGTGCCTACATTGCTAGGGGATATCCTGCATTCTTTTCACACTCGTACAATGAGGAAAAGAGGTGTCCTTATGTGTTGCACTCCTCTCCTGGCAATATGGTTTATTTCTCATCTTCCCCAATCAGTCTTAAAGAATGAGCAAGGGTTGAAGTGGTCACAAAGGTTAATGACGCTCAAACATTCAGATATTCATTGGTGCTCCCGATCCAAAGAGAATGTTATCATTGTTGACCATTGTGGGGAATTCCCTAATGTCCCTCTACTTGGCATTATGGGAGGCATCACCTACAACCCATTCTTAGCTCTAAGACAATTTGGTTATGCCCGAAAGGATGGCCCGTATGAGATATTGATTCAAGGCTTGGTATTCGACTACGAAAACGACGATCAAGGTCTTCGCCAGAGATTCATCCGAGATTGGAGGATGCTAAACAAGGTGGATAGCAAGACTTTGGGACACAAGAATTCCAACCCTCTTGAGCCTTACTTCAAGTGGGTATGAATCCGTGCTCAAAGTCTCATGATGCCTTATCCTTCCATTCTCCCGGTGATTATTGAGCCTGTTAAGGAAGGGGAAGTTCCATACACTATCCTACATCCTGACATGCCCACATCTATTGAAGAACTACAAAGGGATTGGATACATCTCAAAGGAGAGCGAGATACTTTCGAAGCCCAATTCTACGCAAGCGAGAAGAAGTTTTTGGAGCTCACTAGGCTACTTCATGAGGAACATACTCTAAATGCCTACATTGCACCAAAGAGGATGTACTTTTTTATCTTAGAGTTTTATATTATTTAGCCCAAGGGGAATTGATGTACTCAAACTCTATCTTATTAATATAACGTGTGTTTCTTTTTAAAACGAACTTGAATCTTTTAAAATCCTTGAAAACATTACATATGCACATATCATTCATCATGACATAAGCAGGTCTTTTGCAACAATTTTCCTCATCTCTCTACTCTTTATTTCAGTAATATGGATCTCGAACAGACAGTCAAAGATCTTCAAGTTCAAAACACGCAGTTTCAACAGTTACTCATGACCCTAGCCAAGGGGCAAGAAGAGTTGAAGACTCTGTTAGCTGAATAAAGAAAGAAGAAAACAAAGAAAACCATTGGGGTTTTGAACACGGGGAGAAGGTTTCAGGGACAAACTAGAAGAACCTTGAATTTTGCAACCACTTCCGGGGAAGGAGAAGGTAAAGGAAAAGAAACAGCGGTTCCGTCAGAATCTGAAGAGGAGGAAGAAGAGCAAGACTACTCCGAGGAACAATATCCTCCAGCAGATGATAAGTACAGACATCTTGAAGAGCGTTTAAGCACTATGGAAATACAAAAGGTGCCAGGTCTAGACTTTGAAGAATTGGGACTAATATCGGGAATTATAATCCGACCAAAGTTCAAAGTGATGTTGTTTACAAAATATGATGGGGTGTCATGTCCTAAGATGCACCTCCGATCATATGTGAGAAAGATTCAGGCCGCACTCTACCGATAAAGACCTGTGGGTGCATTTTTTCCAAGATAGCTTATCTGGAACACAACTCAATTGGTTTTACCAATTGGAAAGGGCCGGCGTCCACAACTGGGAAGACCTTGCCGTAGCTTTCTATAAGCAATACCAGTATAATGCAGATTTGGCACCTACCCGTACTCAACTTCAGAGTATGGCTATGGCTTCAAATGAGGTTTTCAAAGATTACGCGCAAAAATAGAGAGATCTAGCTGGGAGAGTTCAACCCCCTCTGTCTGAAAGGGAGTTGGTGGATATGTTCTTAGGCACTCTATCGGGCCCTTTCTTCAACCATCTGATTGGAAGCTCATCTGCAGGATTTACTGAGTTAATACTAACCGGAGAGAGGGTGAAAGCTGGCACAAAAAGTGGAAAGATTCAGAAGGATTCATCTGCCTCTACAGATGTGTGAAAGCCTTTCATTGGGAATAAGGAGGTATCTGATGTTTATCCATAAAGGAACTAGGGGAGAGCTGAACGCCGATCAATAGTAGGAGCTGTTATGATCCCAAAGCCTACATCTGATCAACCAAGAAGTAACCAACCAAGGATGGAAAGGCCAGTCCGGCAATTCACCAGAATTAATATGACTCTAGCCCAGGTTTTACCACATCTTCTGAAATCTAATTTGGCAACTCTGAAGGAGGTTCCGAAGAACCCCAACACATCGTCCCCTCATTATCACCTAAATTCCAGATGCGCATATCATTCTGAAAGTCCGTGTCACGACACTAACAACTGTTGGGCCTTGAAAAACAAAACTCAAGACCTTATAGACGTAAAAGAGATTGAGTTTGATGCACCCGAGAAGCCAAACGTCATTTTTGCTCCTATGCCTAGGCATGGTCACAACACCAATGCTATCGAAGAAGATTTGTTCGCTACCACAGTTGAGGAACTCTTGACTCCACTCCCAATCATTAAGATAAAGTTGTTGAAAGCTGGTGTATTCCCGGGTTATAATGAAGACTGCCATCTTTGCTTATCCTCACCAACTATTTGCCCTTTGTTGAAGACAAGCATTCAACGCTTGATAGACAACCAAGAGATTCTGTTTGAAAGTGTTCCTATTTCACCTGTTCCTATTGAAGACGTTTCAATTATAACCATCTCCGCCAATCCTTCCAGGGTCCCCAAAAGACCCGTTAGGATTACATCGGTTCAAAAAACTACTCCTCTTATAATCACAATGCCCGGGCCGGTCCCGTATGAATCAGACAAAACAGTGTCGTGGAATTACAGTGGAGACATCTACTACCATGGTATCAAACAAGATGGGCTGGCCGCCGAAGAGATGAGCTCCGAAGAAGAAGACTCTGACATTGGCAATATTGCCGAACCAGTAAGATTACCCGTAGCGGTAGAATCTTCTCTCCAGAAATTGCCCCTCCAAAGGCACTTTTTGGACCCGTGGCTGTTCCAAAGGTTACCTTCGTACCAATAATCATATCTGCAAGTGTCCTATTGAGAAAGATGACACAACCCCTACTGCTATCCCTACCAACACTTTTACTGCTGAAACTAGAGGAAAAAGCATCCAAGAAGAGCCTGTCCGGACGAAGGCTCAACCACTGACTATCCTCGAAACCTCCAAGAAGGAAATGGAAGAGATCCTGAGAATAATAAAGAAGAGCGACTACGACGTGGTTGAACAGTTGGGGCAAACTCCCTCCAAAATCTCCATGCTGGCATTGTTGCTGTGTTCTGAGGCACATGCGAAAGCTCTAGTGAAGTTTCTGAAGACAACCCATGTGCCTCAAGAGACGTCTGCTGACCAATTTCAAGATTGTGTGGCCAGCTTGACAGCTGATAACGACCTAGGTTTCTCTGATGTTGATCTGACACCAAGGGGAAGAAAGCACAATGAGGCATTGCACGTCTCTGTGGAACGTAGAGGAACAACTCTGGCCCATGTCTTGGTGGACACCGGCTCATCTTTGAATGTTTTACCAAAGAAATCTCTCGATAGACTAGACTACGAAGGACTAACGTTGAAACCTAGTAACATAATCGTAAGAGCATTTGATGGCTCAAAGAGGATGGTTTACAGGGAGGTGGACATCCCCATAAAGGTTGGAACTCAAACTTTCAACTCAACTTTCTATGTAATGGACATCCGCCCCTCTTACTCCTGTCTGCTAGGACGGCCCTGGATCCATAATGTCGGTGCTGTCACCTCCATACTGCACCAGATGCTAAAATATCTGGTCCATGAATGATTATCACTATCCACGGAGAGGAAGAATATATGATTAGCCACCTCAATTCTTTCCGGTATGTGGAATTGGACGGCAAGTTCATTGAAACTCCTTTTCAACATTTCGAAGAAGTCTCTCAAGAGGTAGCAATAACCAGGACGGTGTCCCAGATCCCCAAGATCACAAGGCCTCCGCTCCGGATGACATCTCTAAAGGACGCCAAGGCAGTAGTAGAGGAGGGTGGATGCACCATCTGGGGGAAACTTCCGGATATTTCGTAAAAATCTGACAAGTTTGGCTTAGGATTTACTTCAAGTGCTCAGAAGGTTGTGCGTCGTGCCCGTGCTGGAGGGCCACCCCTGAAGATTAGCAACCGAGAGGTCAATGCAATGGAAGATGGTGAAGAGGATTGCAGCTTGAAGGATTGGATATTTCCTACTATCAACGGAGGACTTCGCAATTGGGAATCCAGAGACTTTGTCCCAATAAATTTCATCCCTCAGTAATTTATCTTTTACATTTCTGTTGGACTTGTAATATTCACAAACAATTCGCACATTTAAAACCTTGTGTCTTGCCCGAGGCACAATGGTCCATTTGTAAGGGTTTTTATTTCATCTTCATATGACATTCAATGAATCATGGACGTTTTTCACATACAAACTTTGGTGCTGATTGTTTTTCTTTTACATTTTATTTTTAAGGATGGCTATACCTTTACACACACCCACACTCACAAATGCAGGTACCCCTCCATTCCGGATCCCATGGGTAACGATACTGCTATGGCCTTTTGTGACTCTGAGGATCTAATCTACCAAGCCGAAAACGAAGGTGAGGAAGATCGTGAAGTACCAGGGGAATTGGCCAGACTACTACAATAAGTGGAAAGAGCTATTCAGCCTCATGAGGAACCAGTGGATACAATCAACTTGGGTACCAAGGAGGATATAAAAGAGGTCAAGGTGGGTGCCAATCTGGAGCCTAGTGTTAAAGAGCGTCTGATTCAGCTGTTGCATGATTATGTTGAGATCTTTTCCTGGTCATATGAAGACATGCCGGGGCTCGATACAGACATCGTGGTACATTGTCTCCCTACAAGAGAAGACTGTCTGCCAGTAAAAAAAAATTCCGCCGCATGAGACCTGACATGTCAGAGAAGATCAAAGCGAAAGTCATGAAACAATTCAATGCCGAATTCTTGGCTGTCACTTCCTATCCCCAATGGGTTGCCAACATTGTTCCCGTACCTAAAAAGGACGGCAAAGTATGAATGTGCATGGACTATAGAGACTTGAATAGGGCCATCCCTAAAGATGATTTTCCACTTCCACACATAGACATCCTGGTTGACAATACAGCACAACACAAAGTTTTTTCCTTCATGGACGGATTCTCAGGTTATAACCAAATCAAAATGGCACCTGAGGACATGGAGAAAACTACATTTATCACACAGTGGGGCATATTCTGCTACAAAGTGATGCCATTCGGACTGAAGAATGCTGGGGCAACCTATCAGCGTGCCATGGTAGCTTTGTTTCATGACATGATACATCATGAAATAGAGGTCTACGTAGATGATATGATAGCCCGATCACAAACTGAAGAGGAGCACCTTGATCACTTCCAAAAGTTGTTTGAGAGATTGAAGGAGTACAAACTAAGGTTGAATCCAAACAAGTGCACATTCAGAGTACGGTCCAGTAAACTTTTAGGTTTTATCGTCAGTAACAAAGGCATCGAGGTCGATCCTGCCAAGGTTAAAACGATACAAGAAATGCCTACTCCTCGTACTGAGAAGGAAGTTAGAGGATTCTTGGGACGCCTGAACTATATTGCCAGATTCATTTCTCACCTAACATCTACTTGTGAGCCAATCTTCAAACTATTGAAGAAAGATCAAGTAGTCAGATGGAATGATGAATGCCATATTGCTTTTGACAAGATCAAAGAGTACTTACAAGAACTTCCTGTTTTGATGCCACCAGTCGAGGGAACAACACTGATCATGTATCTGACCATTTTAGAGAACTCAATGGGGTGTGTATTGGGGCAACATGAGAGTCTGGCCGAAAAGAGCACACTATTTATTACCTGAGAAAAAAGTTTACCGACTGTGAAACCAGATATTCACTGCTTGAGAAAACTTGTTGCACTCTGGCATGGGCTGCTCGCCGGCTAAGACAGTATATGTTGACTCATACTACTTTGTTGATATCTAAGATGGATCCGATAAAGTACATCTTCGAGAAGTCTGCTCTGTCTGGGAGGATAGCTAGATGGAAGATGATCCTAACAGAATATGACATACATTATACTACCCAGAAAGCTATAAAGGGCAGTGTGCTAGCTGATCATCTTGCTCATCAAGCTGTAGAAGATTATCAGTCCATGAAGTTTGAATTCCCGGATGAAGACATCATGTCATTAGACAACTGTGAAGGAATCAGGCCATACGACAGACCTGAACAAGGATCCCGATGGACCCTATTCTTTGATGGGGCATCCAATGCACTTGGTAATGGTATCGGCGCTGTACTCATATCTCCAGAAGGGTGTCATACTCCATTTACTACCAGACTTTGCTTCAATTGTACAAACAACATGGCAGAGTACGAAGCAAGCATCTTTGGTCTCAAGGCTGCCATAGATCTGGGAATCAAATCTTTAGATGTGTTTGGAGATTCAGCTTTGGTCATTAGTCAGATCAAAGGGGAATGGGACACTAAGCACCAAAATCTTATCCCTTACAAAGAACATGTTTTAACATTGCTACCACATTTTGAGGAGATTACCTTCGAGCATTTCCCGCGAGAAGAAAATCAGCTAGCGGATGCTCTAGCCACAGTGACATCTATGTTTAAACTTAATTAGGATAACGAGGCTCCCCAGATCACCATCGAACGAATGGATGAACCAGCACATTGTCATGAGATTAATACCGAAGAGGTAGTGGACCAACCTTGGTTTCATGAAGTCAAAAGGTATCTCGAGGCTCAAGAATATCCAGAAGGAGCTTCAATCAATGATAAGAAGTTCTTAAGGAGATTCTCTGCTAAGTTCTTCCTGAGTAATGGCATCCTGTACAAACGCAATCATGACTCCATTCAGCTTCAGTGTGTGGATAAGATTGAGGCGGAAAGGATCATGGCTGAATTACATGAAGGTACTTTTGGCACTCACTCCAGTGGGCATACGATGGCGAAGAAAATCCTACGGGCAGGCTATTATTGGTCTACCATGGAAGCAGATTGCTATCAACACTCTCGGACCTATCATAAGTGTCAAATTTATGCTGACAAGGTGCACGTACCTCCGGTTCCTCTGAATGTCTTGACGGCTCCTTGGCCCTTATCCATGTGGGGAATTGATATGATTGGAGATATCAAGCCGACAACCTCCAATGGACATCGCTTCATCCTAGTGGCCATTGACTATTTTACCAAATGGGTCGAAGCAGCTTCATTCGCTTCCGTTACCAAGAATGTTGTCGCCCGCTTCATCAAGAAAAATCTCATTTGCCGGTACGGTATCCCGGAAAGGATCATCACTGACAATAGTACAAATCTTAACAACACTATGATCACCGCTTTGTGTGAGCAATTCAAGATTCAGCATCACAATTCTTCTTCCTATCGGCCAAAGATGAATGGTGTTGTCGAAGCTGCGAATAAGAACATTAAAAAGATCATATAAAAGATGACAGTCACGTACAAAGACTGGTAGAGATTCTAGCATTCGCTCTACACGGGTATCGTACCACGGCTCGCACATCAACTGGGGAACCACCCTATTCTTTGGTTTACAACATGGAAGCTGTCTTGCCTATTGAGGTTCAGATCCCATCCCTAAGGATTATGAAGGATGCAGGTTTGAATGAAGACGATTGGATCCAGACTCGACTTGATCAACTGAACTTAATTGATGAAAAAAGACTTAGTGTTGTTTGCCATGGTCAAATGTATCAAAAATGGATGATCAAGGCTTTCAACAAGAAAGTCAGGCGCCAAGTATATCAAGTTGGGGATTTAGTGATCAATCGTATCATCTTACCATAAAGTGATCCCAGGGGAAAATGGACTCCTACCTATGAAGGACCATTTGTAATCAAGAACATATTCTCCGGTGGGGCAATGATCTTGACCACCACGGACGGCGACGACCTGCCACACCCTGCGAACGCGGACATAGTCAAAAGATACTATGCATAAGAGACCCGCTAGGTTGACACACCTAGGAAAAACAAGGGCATCCCGGTGAACCAAAAAGGTTCGGGCAAAAATTAGGGATAAAATATAAAAATCTGTACACCCGGAAAGTTGAAAACCCGAAAGGGCGACTTGGGCAAAAAGGGTTTCCCGATGGACTGAAAACCCGAAAGGGCGATCCAGGAAAAAGTTAGGGAATTAAAGCGTATGACTATGTCCCGTCGGATCACTTTACAGACAACCTTTGACTTCCACTGAAAAACTCAGAGTTTCTGATCAATTCAATCATCTTCAGACGAAGCAACAAGTAGACAAGATGCTCAGAGATACGAAGGCTATAGCAGAATGGGAACCCCATGGGATTAATACACATAGCTATATTTCTTTGTATAAACTCTTCTTTTTTTATGGCACTATTCTCTTACTAGAATGTTTGTCTCTTTTGTACAAAATACTTATTCAAAGTCAATACAAAGATATCTCTTTGAAAGTACAGAAAACTATTTGTATTTTTCTTTACACTTGTGTTTTATTTGCAAAAACGTCCAATGATTCATTAATGAACATATGCATTTGAACATAATTACTGTTTACAAATAAACAAAATGAGTAAGACAATTACTGACAGGTTGAAAGGACAGGAAAAAGTCTCTAGGCTATTCCATAAGAAATCCCCATAGTACGTCATTTAAATCCCCAGCGGAACAAATTTCAAACTATTAATCCCCGGTAGAAATCGTCAAATTTCTCAGGATTCCTCAAACAGATCTTACAAGCAGTACATGTCATTGAATTTACTTCTCTCAACAAGAGTTCGTCAGTACTTCAACTTCAAGACATGGAAATTTCAACATATCTTCAGTAGCATTCAAGGATTTATTTTCCTCAATCGCACGACAATACAGTAAATCAGCTTACATACGCATACATTGCATCCATATATCATAAACATTGATAAAGCAAATACATTGCATCATACATTTCATACAACATAATTTTGTGTTTCGGCTAACATTTTACTCTTTTCAGGATAAGATTAACAGTTACCATTAACAATAAGCAATCATGATACGGCTCAGATACGCTCCAGACACAGATGCCATTCTGATACTCATTCAGATTTCCAGTTCAGATACAGTACGGATACGCTCCAAACACGGATGCCATCCTGATACTCATTTAGATTCAACTTTCAGATACAGTATGGATACGCTCCAGAAACGGATGCCATTCTGATACTCATTCAGATTTCAAGTTCAGATACAGTATAAATACGCTCCAGACACAGATGCCATTCTGTTACTCATTTAGATTTCAAGTTCAGATACAGTTCAGATACGCTCCAGACACGGATGCCATTATGATACTCATTTAGATACAACCTTTCAGATATAATACAGTACAGATACACTCCAAACATGGATGTCATTCTGATACTCATTCAGATTCAGTCTCCAGATACAGCTCAGATACGCTCCAGACACGGATGCCATTCTGATACTCATTCTTTCAGCTTACAACTTATAATTCAACAAACATTCTTGGATGGCATCTAACAGGCCCATCTCCAACAAAATTCTTTCACTTCTCTAAATGGCATCTTTAAGCCCATTCCCTTAACTACACATCGTCGAGTGCAAATTTATGGGCACTCTAATGTCCAATCATTCTCTCACATTCGAGTCACGAATGGCAAAGCTCGCCAATCTAACTCCTCAGGTTTAAGAAGATTGAACAGGGGAAGCTGTTGTACCCCAAAATTTTCCATCTCATTTATCAAGACTTTTCTCATAAGATCTCTTTGACTCAAGACTGGATTAGGGTTTGATCAGCTCAAGACATCTCATCATGCACTGATGACCCAACATTAGAGTTTGAGTTTGCACAAATATTATTGGAATATCAATGCTTCATATGACTTTCAAACATCATTATGTACCCCTAAGATTACTCATGACAAGTTTCAAGCCTTGAACCACATTTTTGATCAGTCAATTGGACAGTTGACCTAAAAATCAGCTGTATTGGGGAAAAAGTCAACCATGGCTAATTTTCAGTCAAACTTCATAATTTTTTATCAAAATAAACATTTTAGACTCATATGTATCATTTGATCAAGTTTGGATTACAATTCCTCAAGAAATTTGATCAAATCATCAAAAGGGCAAAATGGTCAAAATTAGGGTTTTATTAAGGAAGGGCAATTTCTGATTTTTAACCTAGAAAATGACCAATTGATTTGAAGCATGATTTCAAGGGTTAATTTATATCATCTTTACCTAATTACATGGCTCAAAACATTTTAATTTCATTAGATAGACATATGAAATTTGCAGTCAACTGATCAAAAGTCAATTGTATACTGAAAAGTCAAACTTTGACTTTTTGGTAAAAATCAAGTGCCAAGGATCATAATTCATCAAAACATGTCAAAATGTGAAACTTGTTAATCAAGAAATCAAGGATTGAAGATTAGGTTTTAAAATTGGAAATTTTCTTAACTTAGAAATTTTTCAAGTATAGAAAAATTCTTATTTTTTCTCAATTTTAAGCCATTTTTTCACCATGATACAAGATGATTCAAGGAAAGTTCCCAACATGAAAGTTGTAGACCTACATGAAATATACAACTTTGATTCACACACTTTTCCCTAAAGATGCTTGGATCACAAGATATAATTTTATAAATACATGCTCATGAACTAAATAACTTAGTGAAATTTTGCCCTAATCTAGGCAGGTTTTAGACCTAACTTCATGGAAAATTTTCAACTAGTTCCAATAGGAGTCTTGAAATTAATTTCAAAGATGAGTTATAGAGAACATTTCAAGAATTCCAAAATGTCAAAGAACTCCTCAATATCATTTTTGAGTAGGGAGAATCGAAGAGATGAAGTTGGCAATTTATCACTTTTGATTCAAGCCATTTCATGAAGAACGAATTTCAAATCAGTACCTATGCTGCTTAATCCATTCCTTACAGGTCCCAAACTTATTTCTTACTCCTTAATTTAATGCTTACTCAGTTGAAAAAGCTTTAATCCAAGCCCTAGAATCTTTATCCAAGTTGTAATTCCATAAATGGCATAAAGTGGCCATTGCCATTTTGAAAAAGGTTCACTTTTGCAACTTTCCAATTCTTGAGCGTTGAACCTGTCTCCTTTGCACATACAAGTACTATAGACCTAAGGAAACTTGTATGAAACTTATACCAACCCTAAGCAAGCCAGTACAAGCATGTGAAGACTTGTCCCTTCACTTTGCTTTAAAAGCAAGAAAGTGTGCAAAAAGGCTAGGATTGACAAATCTGTTGGAAAGCTGACTTGAAACCTATCCCATACTAATACACAAACACATTACAACTAGAAACACGACTGAAAGAGGCCAAAAACATTCAAACACTCCATATCACCAAAAAAATTGTCAAAACTTGCAATTTTTATATAAGCATAGCAATCCATCATTTGGCTCGTGCGTTTCAAGTTTCAATCATCAAAACACTTTACCTACTTGATATCTAAGTGATCCAGACCATTATCCCTGCACTGTAACTCCTTCTCCATCATCTGCCATTTTTGTTTTCAAAGCTTGCAGTTTGACTTTGATAAAGGGTTTTAGACACTTTTAAAGCAAGGTAAGGGTTGGAACACACTCAGAGAGGTTCAAGTAAGCTCAAGCAATCATCAGGCCTTCATAAAACTCACTCAAACTCCATTCATGATTTCAACTGAAAGAGGTAAAAATCTCAACTTCTATCTCTTCATACAGGCATCCATTGGCAACGATTTGTGAATAAACAATGTAGACCTCATTGCTACGAAGCTGTACACACACACACACACACACACACACACACATACACACACACACACACACACACACACACACACACACACACACACACACACACACACACACACACACACACACACATATATATATATATATATATATATATATATATATATATATATTTATATATATATATATATATATATATATATATCTTGCATTTATTTGGCCTGAGTTGAGAGAATTTTAAACTTGAAGTTCCTGGAAAAATTAGGTTTAAATTTAGGGCTTTTAAAATTCGTTTTGATATTTGATTGTTAGCTTACGTAATTTACATGGTTAGAATTGTGAGACAAAATGCTAAAACATTCATGTTATCAGTTTCCATTTTTATTGAGAGATGAGAAAGTTATAGAGCTTTTGGCCAGCTTGGGGAAGAAGATGAAGTACAGGGCAAGGACATTGTTTGTGTTATGTTGTTTTTGTTTCACATAAATCAACGGATGTATAGCCACCCCAGTGGCAAGGTAGCGCGCTAGTGAGGCCCAGATCTTGGGTTCGAACCTTGGCGCTACCTTTTGTTTTTCACATTTTTCCATTTTTAGTTTTTGGCTTGTTTTGCAGGTTTGGGCTTCAACGTTGGGCCTAGCTTTTTTTCTAACATAACACCATTTGATTGCTCAAGATACCCCCCTGGCCCAACTATTTTTATATTTTTATTTATTTGTTTTATTTTCATTTTTGATTATTAATTATTTTCTTTAATACATAAAAATCCTAAAAAATATAAATATGATAATATTGCATTTTATTTTATTTTATTTTTTCATAAAAAAATATATTTTATCTTCAATATATACTAACTATCTTTTTTAAATAAACTTGTAAACATAAATAAAATAGGTTTAGTTTAATTTGTTTTATTTCCTTTTCATTCCATACTTGTAAATATTTATTTTGGCATACATAAAAACTAAATATTTTTATAAAATATTATTCATTATTTTTAATACAAAAATACACAAAAATAATACATAAGAACTTTATTTTCTTTCAAACTAGAAATTAGGGTTAAGTCTTTTTAGGATATAATTCCTTTTTATATATTTTTTTAGGATTAGGTTAAAATTCCTTTTCACCTAAAAAAAAATAATAACACAAAATCTTTTCTTGCATGTACATAATATTGTATATTTAAATATTGTATTTGTTTATTCGAATATTTGTACAAATTCGATTTGGTTGTAATAGCTTATTTAGATTTACATTCTTGCAAATCCCCATTCAAATTTGTATTCCCCCCTCCCATAAATTGTTGTAATAGCTTAGTAATCTTTACATTATGCAATTTACCATTTTACATGCCATGTTAGCAATTAGGGTTTGAATGGAAAGATCAAAACAAAACAAATAGAAAACCCCAATACAAGACAAAACCAAGGCATGAAAATAACACACTTGCACACAAGCATCCTTAGGGTTTGTCCACTTGGTTGCCTTATACAATAATAGCCATATTACGCATGCGAAGTATCTTGGTAAAACAAACAAATATAAGATCATAGTCCCTCGATGACGCTATTCTAAGTTGCCTTACAAAATGATCTTGGTCCCTCAAAATGCTAAGATACTTTGCAATATTGCTAATCATGGTTATACGATCACCCACGCCCGTTCCGTTTACATCCAAAGATAGGGTTGCTTACCAAATCAATAGTAAGACAACAATGTCAAAGGAATAGAAAATGCACAAGAAAGACATTTGAGTAGGTAGATTACTCATAGTTACTTGCTCTATTTCCAAACAACTATCCTTGCTATTTTCAAAAACAAACACACACATTTCCAAACATTTTACAAACATTGAAACATTTTCAAAAAGACAAACATCTTTGTATACATTCTTACGAACGAGAATCATTACAAAGATTTCCTAAATGAATGGCCTCTTTTACAAAGTACTTTCAAAACCACACAAAGCACAATTTCAAACAAAAGAAAGTGATTTAACAAGTAACTAAGAGCCCATGGAAAACCATGGATGAAAAGGATGCTAATACCTTCCCTTTTCATAATCTACCCCCCGAACTCAAGAAACAATCTCAAAGGTCTTTCCTGTGCTTTTTCACCTTTCCTTTTGGATAAAAGAAAAGTCGGTGGCGACTCTTGCTAACCGCAACATTTGCGATAAAACACAAAACCCTCAAGTCATTTCTCCCACCGTATCACACTCCTCATTTATCTGATTTTCCAATATGATAAGCTTTCTATTGGATTCTTGAATATTATATTTGATGAGGATTGAGATATCTTCAATTTAGTCACCATCGTCAAAAAGTTGTAAAGATATCACCATGATGAGTACAAAGCGATTATCGTCAAATTATCAGAATAGTTGTTAGCATCAAGATAATCATCTTCATACCTACAAGCACATAGGTCCATATTATTCTTTCCCCTTTTGATAATAACAACGTGTCTCCCAATGAGGTGGTAGAAATAAACACAAGTAGATGAAATTTGGAGCGATTAAACTCTCTCTCTCTCTCTCTCATATTAGTAGAGAATATACTCTACTCCCCTTGAGAGTATAGTTCTCCCACTTTGGCATAATCAAAAGGGCGGGAAAACAAGTAAATCACATAGATCACATATTATCATTTATATAAGGGTAAGACAAAGAAGGAGTATAGGCAAATATGAATTAAAGTCAATGCATGAATAGTTTAAGATTCCTTGTTCATTTCTTATGAAAAAAAGATTTTTTTAGGGGTGGCTTTGTAAAAATGTTTAAAAGTTGATTAGATAAAGCACAAATTCCAGTATGCATTTCCCTTTTTCTAAATGATCCCTAATAAAGTGATTCTTAAACTCAATGTGTTTAGCCCAAGAGTGAAGTATCTAGTTTTTAGTGAGGTTTACAATGTTAGTGTTGTCGCATCTTATTGGGACAACTAAAAATTAATACCATAATCACTGAGTTGTTGTTTCATCTAGATAATGTGAGAGCAACAACTACCCACAATAAGTATTTCGCCTCAACTATGGATAACACGACACTTGCTTGTTTCTTTATAAGCTAAGAGACAAGTGAGTTCCCAAGTAAGTGACACATACTACTGGTACTTTTCCCATCCAATCTGCACCCAGCAAAATCAGAATCAGTGTACCCAACTAAGTAATAATCCACTCCCTTGGGGGATACTATAAACCTATTTATTATGTACCAGTGAGATATTACATGATACATTTGACTGCAGTGAGATGTGATTATTTTATGGATGCTTGAAAATGAGTAAATAGATACACAACAAACATGATATCAGGACATGATGTAGAGAAATAGATAAGATATCCTATCCTATCTCCTAATTTTATTTATTTCACTAGTTTTCTATTTTTGTCCTTGTTTAGGTTACATGAGGTTGACATAGGAGTTGCTATTATTTTGTACTTCTCCATATCAAACCTCTTTAGTATCTCACTAAAATATTTAGCTTGATTGATGAAGGCTTCTTTCTTAGTTTGATGAATTTTAACCCCTAGGAAGTATCGAAGCTCCCAAGTCATTGACATTTCGAGTTTGATTTGCATCATTTTAGAAAATTCCTTGCACAATGATTCGTTAATAGCACCGTAGATGATATCAACCACATAAATTTGAAACAGTAAAATATCACATTCTATTTTCTTGATAAAAAGAGTTTTATCGACTTGTCCTCTTTGGAAGTTGTTTTCAAGCAAGAATTTTCTTAGACAGTCGTACCAAGCTATAGAAGCTTGTTTAAGACCATATAGAGCTTTCTTGAGACTGAAAACATGATCGAAAAATGTCGATATGATTAAACTTGATGGTTGATCAACATATACCTCCTCTAGGATGTACCCATTTAGAAAATCACTTTTTCATCCATTTGAAACAGTTTGAAATTCATGATGCATGAAAAGGATAATAATATACATATGGCCTTTAATCTAGATACATCTCTATAAGTTCCATCGAAATATACCCTTTCACGTTGATTATAACCTTTCTCAATGAGTATGGATTTATTTCTTAAAATATTTCCCTCTTCGGCCAACAATTTTTGAAAGACCCAATGGGTACCAATCACTTTATTAGCTGAAGCTTTTGGAACTAGTTCCCAAATATAGTTTTGTTCAAATTAATTTAAGTCTTCTTGTACGACAAGAGAAAAATGTTCATAAGCGATAGATTAGTAAATTTCTTTTTGCTCAAAATGTGTGAAACAAATGTCGCAAAGTTATATACCGTATTAAGAAAGTGCCGAGTAGTGACTCCCTTAGAGATATCTCCGATGACATTTTGAATAAGATGGTCCATTGTTGTCCTACATGTCATATCCTAATTTTTACCACCAAGAATCCACATATCATATCATTTTCATTTAATCAAGATCACAAACATGGTATCCCCCTAACCTCTACCTCTTTGGTTCAACCTTTGTGGAAGATGACCAAGCACCATTGTGTGTTTCCTTTTGCACCTATTCTTCTTTACATTTTGTCTTTGTTAACCTTATTCAAAATACAAAAATATGTGTTGCTTTCTTTTTTTATTGTTCAAGGTAGGGGCTTGCAAACAAAGGATCAAGATGGGTTTCTAAAGTAGGGTTTTGGTTCTCGAGGTCAAAGTTTGGTCAACATGTGGTCTTGAAGAGCTTTTAATTCAATGCATGGCCTATAATCTTAGGTCATATTCATATCAAGTTTCATTCAACTTTATTTGGTAAAGAAAAGTTCAAGTTTTGTGCATGATTTCAAAATTGATTAAAGATTGGTTCATGTGTTTACTTCCATGCCATCTTCAAGAAATCCTCGAGATTATTCAAAGAACAATCAAGTTCCCTTCAATTTATGTTCAAATGATATCATTGGGCCTTTGGATGCAAGAAAATGTCAAAAATCACAAGTTGGTAGATGTTTGGTTGACCTAAAATCAAGTATGGCATGTCACTTGGTCTAAATACTATAACTCTCTCATTTCTTAACATTTTTTGGAATCTACTTCGGGCAAAATGTCACATTTGATCCCCTATACAAATTTGATTCAAGGACCAAACATCAATTTTGCCTCTAAGTCCATTAATTTTGGAATTGGTAAAAATTTCACATGTGCACAAAAGCAAATTCATGACATTGTCGACCTAATGCCAAACTTGGATTTCATAACCACACCTCAACTTTTCATCCATTCCATTTTCAACTCAAGCATCATTTTGATCTGATTCTTTTGGCATTTAATTTTTTACCACATGGAGAACATATGGCACAAAGAACATTCCAAAATGCACGAGTGGATTTCATTTGGCCAAAACTTGAACATGGCACCATGAACTCTATTTTGCGGCTATGACCCGTAACTTGTAATTATGCAAAACTTCACTTGGGACCACCAATTCATTTGAAAAATTGTTTATCTTTGCAAAATGTGTCCCATAGTGTGCAAAATGACCTTTCTTCATACTCAGCTCACACATTTCATGCTCATTTTCACACGAATTGCAAATCAAAATATCTGAACTTGGTTCACACGTTTGGGATCTGATTTTACACGTATCATGACCTCATTGAATTTTCTATAAATAGAGGAGCATTTTGCCTTAATTTGCAAGCTTGAATAGCCACAAAACCTCTGTCATTTTCATCCCTGAAACATTCTTCGGCATCATCTAAAGCTAACTAAACCATTCTAGAAGAAAAGAATGAAATTTAAGATTTAACATCAAATTTATTATTCTTAAAATTAAGGTGGATATTTTAATAATTTTATTTATATGAAAAAAATTAAAAATAAAAAAGTTTGTGAATGATTTCGAATCCACGAAATTGTACTTGTTCATGTTTAAAGTAAGATAGTTAAACAAACATTTTCAACAACAAAATAGTATAAATGGCACTCGCATCAACTTTATAAAAATAGGTTGTTTAAAAGGTTTAGGCGTGCACTTTTACATAATAAAATAATTTAAATTATTATATAAAAATTTAAATGACCAACTTTGTAAAAACATATAACTTAAAAGACACATGATGTGCTTGCCTAAATTTATTTTCTCTCATTGGTGATTAATTTTGCTTTCTGTATGTTTTAATTCAACAATAAAATAATAGTAAATATTCTTCCTACACATTCAATACAAAAAGAAAAGAGTTTGTTTTAATTACCATATTTAGTTGAATTTTTTACTGTCTTATCATCTTTTTACACAAAAATCCCACTATGCCATCCTCTTCAATTAATATTCTTATACTACCATGTTTTCAAACAAATTTTATTTTTGTCAAAAAGCATTTGCCAGGTGAATGAGCAGAGTTGTTGAAAATATTTGACATCTACAAAAATAATGAGCGGAAGTGTTATAACTTTTAGAGGTCCGCCTATCCAATAGATGGAAGAGTGTTAATGTGATTTTTTTTCTTTTTTAAATTAATTGACTTGAATTATATATATATATATATATATATATATATATATATATATATATATATATATATATATATATATATATATATATATATATATATATATATATATATATATATATATATATATATATATATATATATATATATATATATATATATATATATATATATATATATATATATATATATATATATATATATATATATATATATATATATATATATGTATATATATATATGAATTCCAAAATCATTTATATTATTAATTCAAACTCTTTTTATACTAAATCATTTAAATTATATAATTCCACTATAATTAAACAAAAAATTTATTGAGAAATGACACAATAATTAATTTATAAGAAAATACATCTACTGTCGATTTTGACCGGATCATGTTAATCGTTGGTGAGTTCCATAAGGAGGAGCTTGTCTGGTACATTGGCCTATTCTGTGATTTCCTTCTTCATTTTGTGGTTGAGTTGAAGGTCCCACATCACATCCGTCCTGTAAGTGTTTGTTGGCAGCAATTTTGGTAAAATTATGCTTTGATAATGTTTTGCTAAATGTCTTGACATTTGGAGCAAACTGTTTTGAATGATGTTAAAGTAGATGTCTTGACATCTGCCTCCTGAGCTGAACGCAACTCACATCAGTTTAAGTTTTTTGATTACTGTTTTCATGCGTTCCATAATTCAGGATTTGTGACTCATAGGCTGCGAAAAATATGGAGGAATATTTTTCTATTTGAATTATCCTTATGGATTATATCTTGGCCTGTTTCCATGGAAATATTTAAAATATTGGAATATTTGTTTTTTAGCCCAAGCCCACTGTTGCGCCTTTATAAGGACTTGCTTCCTTATTTATTCAACTGGAACTTTTGAAGAAGAATACTTTATTTCTGCTTTGGAAGTATAATCCTTTTAATTGTCATACACTCTAGTATTGATTTAATACTTGAGATGTTATTTGAGTTGTTAGTTGTGGATCATTCATAAGATTTTAAGCATTAAATGATTGAAGTCTTTAAAACTTGTTATTTCTATTGTTCTTCACTGTGAGTGATTGAAGGGTTTTTAGGAGGGCCTCATACCCAGGTGTGCCTTAGGTAAAAGTATAGCACGAGTAATGATTAAGTGATTAGATCGTAAACTGGTTATTTACTAAGGGTCTATGAATTGATACTATTTAGTGGACTTGTCCCTGACTTGGTAGCCTCCAGAGTAGGTGTTATTGTACACTGAAATGGGTTAACAATCCTTTGTGTATTTACTGCTTTTATAATTATTGCACTTTACATTGTCCTCAAATATTTGTATCGTGACATCTCCTTCGACATCACATATCTGATACCAGAATTTCAGTTGGTATCAGAGCAGGCGTCCTGCTCTATATCTGGGTGAGATCCAGGGAAGATACTTTCTGGTACTATGGACAAGGAATGAGGATTTGTGAACAGACCACCCATTCTGGATGGAAGTAATTATAACTATTGGAAACCACGTCTGGCGGCCTTCTTAAAGTCTCTGGACAACAGAGCTTGGAAATCTGTTTTAAAAGGATAGAAACACCCTGTCATATTGGGAGAAAATGGAGAACCTACTTTTGAGTTAAAACTAGAAGAAGATTGGTTTAAAGAAGAAGACAAAATTGCTCTTGGAAATTCTAAAGCCTTGAATTCTATATTCAATGGAATTGACAAGAATATTTTCAGATTAGTGAACACATGTGAAGTAGCTAAAGATGCATGGGGAATTCATCAATCTACCCATGAAGGCACAACTAAAGTTAAGATGTCAAGACTTCAGTTGCTCACTATAAAATTTGAGAATTTGAGAATGATGGATGATGAAAGTATTAATGACTTCCATATGAACATTCTTGAAATTGCTAATGCATCCAGTGCTTTAGGAGAGAAAATACCCGAATACAAATTGGTGAGAAAGATGCTCAGGTCTCTTCAAAAGAGATTTGATATGAAAGTGACTGCTATAGAAGAAGCTCAAGACATTGACAAAATTAAAGTGTATGAACTTGTTGGATCTCTTTTGAAATTTGAATTAAGCATCAATGAAAGATTTGAAAAGAAGAACAAAAGCATGGCCTTTATATTAAATACTGAAGATGAAGAAGAGGATTGTGATCTGGATACAGATGGAGGAATATCAAATGCCTTAGCTATTCTTGGAAGACAATTTAATAAAGTGATAAAAAGAATGGATAGGAACCAAAGATCAAATGCCAAGAACATCTCATATGACATCCATAAGTCAAATGAGTTTGGAAGAAAAATGGATGAAGAAAAATCCACTTAAGGGAAGGGAATACAATGTCATGAATATGAAGGCTTTGGTCACATTAGAGCTGAATGTCCTACATATCTTAAGAAACAGAAGAAAAATCTATATGTTACTTGGTCTGAAGAGGACTCAGAAAGTGATCTTGAAGAATTTGCCAAGTATGTTAAAGAATTGATAGGAAAATATGCATCTGATGAAGAGTCTAGTGATGGGGAACTAACCTTTGATGAGTTAGCTACCTCATACAAAGAATTATGTCTCAGAAGTGTAGAAGTGTTCCTAGAAGGGGAGAAATAAAACGCCCTCATAACTCAGCTGAAGGAAGAAAGGGAAGAGCATCTAAAAACTATTTCAAATCTGGAAAGTGAAGTGATTTCTTTGAATTCAAACCTTGATAGAATGGTCAAATCTGTCAAGATGTTGAATAATGGGTCCGACACATTAGATGAAATTCTTCAAGCAGGAAGAGTGACGGGAGATAAGAGTGGTATAGGGTTTAATGAGAAAAAGGAACCAATTCAGAAGAACCTTTATTAGAGTCTAAACCAAGGATGTCAAATCAAATGTCTAAACATCATGGTAATAAAGGACATCATGGCAAGAAAAAGTTTAATTACACCATAGAGAACTCCCAGCCCTAGAGATGTCATCACCGTGGAATGCTTGGTCATATAAGTCCTTTTTGTTTCAAGTTGTATGGATATCTTAAAACTACTCCTCTTCCCAAAACTGATCAAATTCCCCAAAATAGCAAAAAGAAGAAACAATTGGTTCCTAAGTCTAATGTTGCTAGTTTCATAGCTCATACCTCTCTCAGAGTATCAACCAAAGATGACTGGTACTTTGACAGTGGTTGTTCTAGACACATGACATGTGTCAAGAATTTATTGACAGGTGTCAAATCTCATTCCACCAATTATGTGACTTTTGGTGATGGAGCCAAAGGTGAAATCAAAAGAGTTGGCAAGCTGGAATGTTCAGGAGTTCCTAAGCTTGATGATGTGTTACTTGTTAAAGGGTTAATAGCTAACCTGATAAGTATAAGCCAATTGTGTGATAAAGGATTCAAAGTTAACTTCACCAAGGAAGAATGTCATGTTTTCAATGAAAAGAATGAAGTTATTATGAAAGGAATCGGATCTAAATACAACTGTTATTTATGGGTTTCTCAAGAGTTGAACTTCTCCTCAACATGTGTTTTAGCCAAAGAAAATGAAGTTAAACTATGACATCAAATATTGGGACACTTGCATCTAAAAGGAACGAAAAGAATTATATCTGAAGAAGTTGTGAGAGGGATTTCTAAGCTCAAGATAGAAGAAGGAATAGTATGTGGTGACTACCAGATTGGAAAGCAAACTAAGATGTCACATCAAAAGATCCAACATCTTACTACATCAAAAGTTTTGGAACTTCTTCACATGGACTTGATGGGACATATGCAGGTTGAAAGTCTTGGTGGAAAGAAGTATGCCTATGTGGTTGTAGATGACTCCTCTAGGTACACATGGATAAGTTTTATCAGAGAAAAATCATAAACTTTTGAAGTGTTTAAAGATCTCTGTCAAAAACTTCAAAGGGAAAAAGATAGTCACGTCATCAAAATCAAAAATGATCATGGAAAGGAATTTGAGAACAACAAGTTTGCTGATTTTTGCTCTCCTGAAGGAATAAGTCATGAATTTCCCTCTCCCATTACTCCTCAACAAAATAGGATTGTGGAACACAAAAATAGAACCCTTCAAGAATCTTCCAGAGCTATGATTCATGCTAAGAAGTTACCCTACCACTTTTAGGATAAAGCTATGAACACTGCATGTTATATCCATAACATAGTCACTCTAAGGAAAGCCACCTCATCCACAATGTATGAAATATGGAAGGGAAGAAAAACTACTATCAAATACTTTCATGTTTTTAGAAGTAAACGTTACATCTTAGCAGACCGTGAATAGAGAAGGAAGATGGATCCCAAGAGGGATTAAGGAATATTCCTAGGTTACTCTACAAATAGCATAGATTACAGAGTCTTTAACCCCAGAACCAAGGTTATGATGGAATCCATAAATGTTATTATTGATGATAGAAGATGGAATGATGAAGATGTCTTAGAAGATGTTGGAACATCTTTGTCTGATATTCCAACAGAATCAAATGACTGAAGTATTGATTCTAATCCACCTCAAGAAGATCCTGAGCCTAATCATCTCAATAAAGGGCCTTCAATTAGAACACAAAGAGATCATCCTAAGGAGCCTATCATAGGATATCTAAATAAAGGAGTTACTACCAGATCAAGAGAAGGGATATCAAACTCTTGTTTTGTGTAAAAAATTGAGCCTAACAATGTCAAAGAGGCCTTAACTGATGAGTTCTGGATTAATGCCATGTAGGAAGAGCTAGAACAATTTAGTAGAAATGAAGTTTGGGATCTAGTTCCAAGACCTAACGGGATAAATGTGATTGGAACTAAATGGGTATACAAGAATAAATCTGATGAAAAAGGGGTGGTCACTAGAAATAAGGCAAGGTTAGTTGCACAAGGATACACTCAAATTGAAGGAGTTGACTTTGATGAAACCTTTGCTCCTGTAGCATGACTTGACTAAATCAGACTACTCTTGGGAATTACATGCATACTGAAATTTAAATTCTTTCAAATGGATGTAAAGAGTGCATTCTTAAATGGATATCTAAATGAAGAAGTTTATATGGAACAACCTAAGGGATTTTTTGATCCAAGTTTTCCTAAACATGTGTACAAACTAAAGAAAGCTCTGTATGGATTAAAGCAGACTCCAAGAGCTTGGTATGAGAGATTGAAAGAATTTCTTGGTGAGAATAGATATAGGAAAGGTGGCATAGCCAAAACTCTTTTTGTCAATGAAGAAGATGGGAAGATTATGATTGCATAGATTTATGTTCATGATATTGTGTTTGGTGGGATGTCAAATGAGATGGTTCAACGTTTTGTCAAGCAAATGCAGTCAGAATTTGAGATGACCCTTGTTGGTGAATTAACCTATTTTCTTGGTCTGCAAGTTATACAAATGGAAGATTCCATATTCTTATCTCAGAGCAAGTATGCTAAGAACATAGTAAAGAAATTTGGGATGGAAAATTCCAGTCACAAAAGAACTCCTGCCCCCACACATCTGAAGTTGTCTAAAGATGAAAAAGGAGTAAGTGTGGATCAAAGTATTTACAGAATTATGATAGGTAGTCTTCTATATCTCACATCTAGCAGACCTGACATTGCCTTTGTTGTAGGGGTGTGTGCTAGATATCAAGTTGATCCTAAAGTTATTCATGCCAACCATGTGAATAGAATTCTTAAATATGTTAATGGGACAAGTGACTATGGTATGGTATACTCTCATGGATCTAGTTCTACCTTAATTGGTTACTGTGATGCTGATTGGGCAGGAAGTGCCGATGATAGAAAAAGTACATCAGGAGGATGCTTCTTTCTGGGAAATAATCTCATATCTTGGTTCATTAAGAAGAAAAATTGCGTGTCTCTGTCCACTATCGAGGCTGAGTATATTGTTGCAGGAAGTAGTTGCTCTCAATTGGTTTGGATGAAACAAATGTTAACATAATATAATTTCAAACAAGATGTCATGACATTATTCTGTGACAATCTAAGTTCCATAAACATATAAAAAAAAATCATATTCAACACAGCAAGACCAAACATATTGATATCCATCATCACTTCATAAGAGAGCTTGTTGAAGAAAAGACTGTTTCCTTAGAACATGTAGCCACTGAATTGCAACTGGCTAACATTTTCACTAAGGCTTTGGATGCTAATCAGTTTGAGAACTTAACAGGAAAACTAGGGATTTTCTTATATGAGGGTTTATAGCAATTAAGTGTGTGTAGGAATATCATTAAAGTGATATTATATTATTTAAGTTTTCAACAAATAAAATTTCAAAAGCAATCATTACAAGACTTCCTCAGAGTGTTTCCCACACGCTACAAAATCACATCTTTCTACTTTCACAAACTCTTCATTCTCCTCTACAGAAAAAGAACCATTGTCATTCTTCATCTCTTTGCTCAAAAATATTCAAAGATGTCTCAACATCATACATCGTCTTCCTCAAAATCTGCCAACCTCCTTGAGAAACTCTCTCTTGACAGAGTACTTAATGTTACTCCTCTAACAACTATCCCACCTCTTGAGAAGAAGGTCAAGAAACCAATATCATCACCTGCAAAGAAATCCAAAGATGATAAAGGTAATACTTCTACTAATACTGATGATAGGACATAAGAAGAGATTGTCAATGTTGATAGAAGCATTAGAAGGTTATTAGATAGAGTGTTGAATGAAGGTTTTGATGTGCCTGGGATTTCTACCCCTCTTGCTCGTATACCTTCTCCAGCTGACAAAAGAAATTACCCTAAAAGTGTTGTTGAATCATCCATCTCCAAGAAAGATGCTACTGAAAGAAAACTTGATAAGCTTGCTACTTCTGCTCTAAAGGAAGTGGAAGATGATGTTGAACCAAATGCTGAGAAGAACTCTCCTGCTAAGGAAGATGTTGCTGGCTCCAAAGCTGCAGAAAATCAAAATGCTGATAATGTGGTTAATGTAGATGAGTTGTATGACAATGAGCTCATTACTAATGTGGTGCCTGGAATTGCAAAAAAGCTCAAGTCCAGGAAAGTGAAGGATGTAAGTGTCACACCCCCTGCCAAGTCTGCCAAGAAGAAAACCTTGTATGGTCCCCCAAAGCCTAGAAGTAAAGTGGTTCCTCCCTCTAGAAAAAGAAAAACTAGACCTGATAGCTCCACAAATGATGATGATGATGATGATGTAAAGAGATCTAAAAGCAAGAAGAAAGTTGTATTATTTGAAGAAGATGACTCTGAGTATGATGTCGAGCAAGATGTCCAGGACATCTCTCCTATCAAAAAGTCTGCAAGAAAGAAATTTTCTGTTAGGATACCTGATGCCCCTCTTGACAACATTTCCTTCCATTCTATTGGGAATATTGAAAAGTGGAAATATGTGTTTCAAAGAAGAATTTCCCTTGAAAGAGAATTGGGAGTTGGTGCTCTGGAATACAAAGAAATCATGGAGCTGATATCTTATGTTGGATTGATTAAAACTGTTACCAGGTTTGCCAAATGATATGAGACTCTTGTTAAGGAATTTATTGTTAATATTCCAATTGACTGTGCTGATCATAAAAGTAAGGAGTACAAAAAGATGTTTGTTAGAGGTAGGTGTGTAGAATTTTCCCCTGTTATCATAAATAGATTTATGGATAGGTCTGAAGATGACTATTGTAAGCTGGAAATAACTGATAATCAAGTATGCAAAGCCATCACTGCTAGCCAAGTGAGTGAGTGACCCATGAATAATAAACTTCTTGTTAGCAAGCTAAGTGTGAAATATGTTATCTTGCATAGAATTGGGGCTGCTAACTGGATTCCTACCAATCATACTTCAACCATCACTATTGGCTTAGGAAAGTTTATTTATGTTATTGGAAACAAGAAACTGTTTGATTATGGTACTTACATTTTTTACCAGACTATTAAGCATGCAGGAACATGTGCCATTCAGATGCTTATTGCCTTTCCTTCCCTTATTTGTGGAATTATTCTTAATTAGCATCCTGGAATTCTAAGTGGTAATGATGTAGTGTGCAAGAGGGAGTCTGCTTTGACCCTTCACTTCAAGCTTTTTTTAGGAAAACATGTCCCATACATTGTTTTGACATCTGCATCTTCTGAAAACAAGACCTCTACCAAGGTTGACATGATCACTGAATTAAGGGAAGCCTGCAAAGAATTAGATGATGTGATCAGAGTTATCTCAACAAGAAATCTAACTTTTGAAAATATGATCAAGGAGATGAAAAACGACAACAACTTTGATGTTTATATATTTGACCTATTTGTTTATTTTTGGCACTTGTATGGCACTTGTCTGTAACTATATTACTGATACTCTTTTGAATGCATCCGTCTATTTGTCATATTATAACTAAAAAGGGGGAGAGAAACTGACTTACTGACTGGCCACTGATTAAGGGGGAGCTTAATACTTGAGGGGGGGCCTCATGTCTCAGAAGATGTTCTGGCATCTTCCTTTGCTAACATCTAACTGCTAACTGAGTTTTTGTTTGCTTTCCTTGCTTTGCTTATGCTGCTGCTATGATAACGTTCTTATAATGTGCTCAAATAATGTTTTAGCCAAAATTTTCCAAAGGGGGAGGTTGTAAGTGTTTGTTGGCAGCAATTTTGATAAAATAATGCTTTGATAATGTTTTGCTAAATGTCTTGACATTTGGAGAAAACTGTTTTTGAATGATGTCAAAGCAGATGTCTTGACATCTGCCTCTTGAGTTGAATGCAACTCACATCAGTTTAAGTTTTTTGTTTCCTGTTTTCATGCGTGCCATAATTCAGGATTTGTGACTCATAGGCTGCGAAAAATATGGAGGAATATTTTTCTATATGAATTATCCTTATGGATTATATCTTGGCCTATTTTCATGGAAATTTTCAAAAGATTGGAATATTGTTTTTTCAACCCAAGCCCACTGCTGCGCCTTTATAAGGACTTGCTTCCTTATTCATTTAACTGCAACTTTTGAAGAAGAATACTTTCTTTCTGTTTTAGAAGTCTAAGCCTTTTAATTTTCATACACTCTAGTATTTATTTAATACTTGAGATTTTATTTGAGTTGTTAATTGTGGATCATTCATAAGCTTTTAAGCCTTGAATGATTGAAGTCTTTAAAACATGTTATTTCAGTTGTTCTTCACTGTAAGTGATTGAAGGGATTTGAAGAGGGCCTCATACCTAGGTGTGTCTTAGATAGAAGTATAACACAGGTAGTAATTAGGTGATTAGATCGTAAACTGGTTATTTATTGAGGGTCTATGAATTGATACTATTTAATGGACTTGTCCCTGGCTTGGTAACCCCCAGAGTAGGTGTTGTTGTACACTGAACTGGGTTAGCAGTCCTTTATGTTTTTATTGCTTTTATAATTGTTGCACTTTACATTTTCCTCAGATATTTGTGTCGTGACATCTCCTTCGACATCACATATCTGATACCAGAATTTCACGCCAATTAAAAATTCCTCAATCATTTCCTCATTGGTATAGTATGTCTCGGCTGCACTGCCATAACTTAATCTGGTTCCCTCCCACTTCCAATTTGGTAGGGGATTAGTATGCATTGGGCTATTTACTAAGGGTTGGTAACAATCTTGGGAGGTAAATTATTGTGGCTGGGAAATAGGCATTTGTTTTTTGGGTGTTTGGAAGTTAGGGTCATGTGGGGTTTGTAGTGTTAATGACGTTTGTGGTAGAATGGTTGATGTAGACTAGGTAAAATGTAAATATTGTTGTTGGGTTCCCCATTGGGTGGGGTTAGATGAAGAATATTGTTTATGGGTGCCCCATTGGGTGGGGTTAGATGAAAGGTTTTGTTGATGGTACCGTTGTCTTTGGGTAAAAGGTGGTTGTGTTTGGAAGAAAGGTTATTGGATGTTAAGGAAAGGTTTTTAGTTGCTCATGAATGGTTGTTGGATGTAAGTGTTTGGTGATGGTCTGGTGTGTTGGATGTTTGAAAATGTTGGCAGATTACAAGGGTCAAATAAGAAGTTATTTGGTGACATATACAAATTTGTAACAGACTTATACCATTCCATGTATTCCTTACTCGGTTTACATTCTTCTGACATGATATCTCCCTGTAAGACTTTATCTTCGCGGTTATTCCATTGACGAAGCTCCTATTTGTAATGATCTTTCCAACTGCTATATGCCCATTGGTCATTCACCACACTTTTGTGATACTCCTCCATGCAATTTGGAGCATCCAGTATGCCTTGCAAAATGCCAAATTGGAGTTTTACCCTATCAGTATGATGCATTTCAACTGTAGTAAAACAAATGATAAATGTTTTTGAACTCCACACATGACTATCAGTAAGATTGATATCTTCAAGTCCTATATAGGGCCTCCACGTAAATTGTTATAAAAAATCAGTTATTAGTTTAACGAACTATAAAATAATAGTAATTATTAGTAATCTATGGTTAAGAATATTACATCAGCTTCTTCGAAGTGATTGATGAAACTCCAATAGCCAGGTGCACAATGATGAGGAGTCTTTTCGTAATCCATCCCATAGGCAGACCATCTAAAAATAAATAATACTTAAATGTTGTTCACATAATAAATAACTTTAAGACAAAAGAGTAGTTCAACTTACTTGGTTGCATACGGAAAGTGAAATGGATTACGATTCCTAGGCGCTAGATTCAGCATCCTTGATCATCTCCAAGCTTGTAGTAGTGTTGAACAACCGGAAAAATTATGAACTTCTTTTCTAGCGCATCTATATAGGTTTCGGTATAGATGCCAAAAAAACTACAGATCCCCGGTTGTATCTACCTATTTTATTAAAGTCAACTAATAATGGTAAATACATACGATGTATTATGTTACCATTAGTGTCGGGAAATAATAAACTAGTGAAAAGCAATAAAATGTAAATTCTAGTTTTCTTATGAATTTGGTCAATGGTAGAATCTTCGTTCAAATCAAATGCATCATATTTTTCCCGGAGCCAAGTCATTTTAACGAATTGACCCTTTCTAGCTCTTTCGGGCAAATCGTCACCCAATAGTTCTTGAGTTATGGAGTAGTTGACATTTTTCTCTCATTCACTTCCAAATCGTTTACACATAAACCCGTCAACATGTGAACATCTTCAAGTGTGACTGTGGATTCACCGGTAGGAAGATAAAATGTGTGTGTTTCTGGCCTCCATCTTTCACATAAAGCGAGAATAAACTTTCTATCAACACCATATGAGGTTATGTTGATAACATGCCCAAAGCTCGCTTGAATCAAATATGGACAGATCATTTCATCTACGGGCACATATGAGTGTGTACGAGGCCTAAACTTTTTCTCATTCTAAAAAAAAGAAGTCAATCTTAGAAGATGGTTTATGTCAGAAGTATATTGTAACAGATTGAAAAAACTTTATACGTAAATATATTCAATAGACTTACATATTGGAGTATGTTTGACAATGTTCCTCGATGATCCTCTCCATAAGTTAATAGAGACATTATATCAAGAGTGGTATTTATGATGAGAAAGAGTAAATAAAGATTGAGTTTGGTGTAGATTTATGGAAAATTGAATGGTATTTATATAGAAACAAGAAAATGGTTGGGAGAATTAAAGGTGGCATGTGTGATGCGGTGGGAGAACTGACTTGAAGGTTTTGCATTTTATCGCAAATGTTGCGGTTAGCAAGAGTCGCCACCGACTTTTATTTTATCCAAAAAGAAAGGTGAAAAAGCACAGGAAAGACCTTTGAGATTGTTTCTTGAGTTCGGGGGGTAGATTATGAAAAGGGAAGGTATTAGAACCCTTTTCATTCATGGTTATCCATGGGCTCTTAGTTACTTGCTAGATCACTTGCTTTTGTTTGAAATTGTGTTTTGTGTGGTTTTTGAAAGTATTTTGTAAAGAGGCCATTGTTTAGGCAATCTTTGTAATGATTCTTGTTTGTAAGAATGTATACAAAGATGTTGATCTTTTGAAAATGTTTTCAATTTTGTAAGATGTTTTGAAATGTGTAGGTGTTTGTTTTTGAAAATAGCAAGGATATTTGTTTTGAGGTGAAGCAAGTAACTAAAAGTAATTTACCTACTCAAATGTCTTTCTTGTTCATTTTCCTTTTCCTTTGATATTGTTGACTTACCATTGATTTGGTAAGCAAATCTATCTTTGGATGTTAACGGGACGGACGTGGGTCATCGTATAGCCATGATTAGCAATGTTGCAAAGTGTCTTAGCATTTTTTGAGGGACTAAGATCATTTTTGTAATGCAACTTTGAATAGCGTCATCGAGGGACTATGATCTTGTATTTGTTTGTTTTTGCTAAGACACCTTACATGAGTAATATGGCCATTTTGTATAAGGCAACCAAGTGGAGTAACCCTAGGGGTGCTTGTGTGCAAGTGTGTCATTTTCATGCTTGATTTTGTCTTGAACTAGGGTTTTCTATTTGATTGATTTTATCTTGCCATACAAATCCTAATTACTAGCATATTATGTAAAAGCGATAAATTGCGAAATTTAAAGTTACTACGCTATTACAACATTTGTGGGTATACAATTTATGAATGGGGATTGAAATAATATAAACCTAATTAATCTATTACAACCAAATTGAATATGTACAAATATTGGAATAAATATACAAGATGAATTAAATATGCAAAGATATGTAAATGCAAAGAAGTTTTTTGTTTGGTTTTTTACATGGAAAAGTTTTAACTTAAAACCTAATTAGAAAATAAGTAAATCAAGATTAACTTAAATTAATTAAGGAAAGGAATTATTTAAGAAAATATTTTTGAATAAACCCTAATTCTATTTGATTAAAAGAAAATAAGTTTCTTTATGAAAAATTATCTTTTTTTTTATCTTGAAAATAATATATGGAATTATGAGATTTTTTTGTCCCTTTTTTTTATATTAAAATAAATATTTAATGGATATAAAGAAAAAAATAAATATTAAGCTAGTTCTAATTTTATTTACAAAGTTATTTAATGAAAATAGATAATATATAACTAAATAAAAATATTTTACATGAGAAAAATAAAATAAAATAAGCCAAAATACAAATCTATCATTTTTATATTTTTTAGGATTTTTCATATTAAGAAAAATATATTTAAGAAAGTATAATAAAAATAAAATAAATAAATAAAATGATATTGGGCCAGGGATGTCACAAGTAAACAGGATGCAAAATGTTAGCAAAAAACCATAGGCCCATGAAGCAAAAGCTAAGTGCTGCAAAGTGACAAAAAATGGAAAAAATGTGAGAAAATGCAAAAGGCAGCGCGCTAAGGCTCGAACCCGTGACCTCTAGCATTTACGCGCGCTGCCTTACCACTGGGGTGGTTGTACATCCGTTTATATAAACACAAACATAAATATATATTAGAAAACGCCTCCTGAAGGCAACTTCATCTTCAACCTTGAGACATGGTCGAACCACCTGTATCTTCTTCATTTCTCCATAAAAATGGAAAGTTTAAACATGAAAGTTATAGTGTTTCTTCCCACGAGTTCAACCATATAATTTATGTAAACTAAAAGTCAAGGATAAGATCTAATTTTACTGGCCCTAAACTGAAACCTAATTATTGCAGAAATTTCAAATCCAAAATTCTCTACGCACAGTTAATATAAATGAAAAACTATGAACATGGTTAGCTTTAGAGCAAGGATATCTACATTTTGCTTTCACAAATCAGGACCAAATGATGCTTGTATGAAGAGATAGAAGTTTCAGTTTTTACCTCTTGCAACTGGGACCGTGAATGGAGTTTGAGCAAGTTTTGAGAAGGCCCGAGGATCTGTTTAGCTTGCCTGGACCTCCCTGAGTGTATTCCAATCCTTACTTTGTCTTGAAAGTCCCTGAATCTCCCTACTCAAGTCAACTTGCAAGCTTGATATTTTAAAATGGTGGATGGTGGAGGAGGAGTTACAGTGAGGGAACATGGGTCTAGATCACTTAGATATGAGGTATATTAAGTGTTTGGATGGTTAAAACTAAATACGCACGAGTGGATTTGGAGATGGTTGTGTAAGGTTCAAAATTGTCAAGCTATGGCAGATTTTCAGTTGCAAAGTGTTTGGGAGTGTATTGGAGTCTTAGCCTTCGTGTCTTATGTTGCAATACACTTGTGTATATGTTGGAAAAGGTTAGAGATCCACTCCACTCAAGGTTTCTGAGTTATAGCCTTTTGGCTCTATAACTTGCTTTTGAAGAAAAGTGTGGTACAAGAATGATCTAAGTTGGTAGAGGCCTTATACAAGTTGCTTTTGGTTTTTAATTTGCTTGTGTGCAGAGAAAACAATTTAGAGGCTCAAGAAGTGGAAAATTGCAAAAGTAATGCTTTATCAAAATGGAAATGGCAACTTTGTGTCAAAAATGGAATTGTAACTTGGATAAAGGCTCAAGTGTTTGGATTAAAGCTCTAACAGTTGTGTAAACATTTAATTATGGAGTGAGAAACAAGTTTGAGGCCTGAAAAGCAAAGATTATGCAGCCTAGGCTTGGATTTCAATTTTTGTTCATCATGAAATGGCTTGAAATCAAAGTGATAAATCACCAACTTCATCCCTTCGATTCTCCCTACTCAGGAATGATCTCAAGGAGTTCTTGGACATTTTGGAAAGCTTTCAATGTGATTTATAACTCATATTTGAATTTCTTTTAAAAATTCCCTTTGGAACTATGTGAAAAATTGGGATGAAGTTGGGTAAAAAATCTGCCTAACTATGGCAAAATTTCACTAAGTTATTTTAGTTCATGTGCATGTATTCAAAAAATTATATCTTGAGATCCAAGAATTTTTAGGAGAAATTGTGTGAAGAAAAGTTGTAGATTTCATTTAGATCTACAACTTTCATGTTGGAAGTTTCCTTTGAATCATCTTGCATCAAGGTGAAAATTTGGCTCAAAAATTGAGAAAAAATAAGAAATTTTCTATACTTAGAAAAATTTCCAAGTTAAGAAATTTCAACTTTTCAAAACAAAATATTAAGTCCTTGATTTCTTGATGAAAATTTTTCACATTTTTACATGTTTTTATGAATTATGATCTTTGGCACTTGATTTTGACCAAAAAGTCAGAGTTTGACTTTTCAGTATACAATTGACTTTTGATCAGTTGACTGAAAAATTCATCTGTCAATCCAATGGACTTGCAATGTTTTGAATCATGTTATTAGGTCAAAATGATGCAATTGAACTCTTGAAATCATGCTTCAAACCAATTGATCATTTTCTAGGTCAAAAATCAGAAATTTCCCCTTCCCAGTCAAAACCTAAATTCTGACCATTTTGCCCTTTTGATGATTTGCTCAAATTTCTTGAGGAATTATGGTCCAAACTTTATCAAATGATACATATGAGTCTAAGAAGTTGATGTGCATAAAAAAATTATGAAGTTTGACTGTAAATTGGCCATGGTTGACTTTTTCCCCAATATAATTGATTTTTAGGTCAATTATCCAATTGACTGGTCAAAAGTGGGGTTCAAGGCTTGAAACTTGACATGAGTAATCTTAGGGGTCCGTAATGATTCTTGAGAGTCATATGAAGCACTGATAGTCCAAAAATCTTTGTGCAAACTCAAACCATAATTTTGGTCATTAGTGCATGAGGAGGTGTCTTGAGCTGGTCAAACCCTAATGCAGTCTTGAGCCAAAGAGATCTTGTGAGGAAATTATTGATAAGTGAGAGGGAAAATTTTGGGGTACAACAGCATGCATGGCTTGTACGTGGACTGTGTTGCGTGCATAGGCATGCAAGTTCCGCACCTCCAATGGGCGGAGCCTTTATTATTTTCTAACACAACGCACGGGGAATGGGCGAAAGTGTACCTTTTTTGTCTGCCATCCACATATAAAATGGGCGGAAGAGAATAATTGGCCTGTCAATGCTGCAGGTGCATTGGGGGGAGCCTTTACATAAATAAATGCTTTCTCCTTCCCAATGGGCGGACCCTCTTATCGTCTAGTGTATCCGCGTCTGCAATGGGCAGATGTGTATCTTTTGTAATATTGACCATTGACCAGTCAATATTCCTACGAAATATATTATTATATGTATGCAAAAGATAAAACAAATATCATTTAAATGCAACTCTTGTTCCTACAATTTTTCATCAACTCAACACATTTCAAAAAATATGTTCACAAAGAAGTCATCATGTCTCAAACACCTCAATATGTAGTTGATGCTCATTACAATGGAGAGATCCTTGTCTCTGATGATATAAGCATTATATTCGAAAATACCGATATTTGTCAGTTCAAGTTAAGTAGAAATGCGAAATTTGAATACTTGAGAGAGAGAGAGAGAGAGAGAGGATACAAACAAGGATGCAATATGGAGCTGTCTCACAAATTATATATCGAAATGCTGTTAATTTTAGTGATAATAACGTTGTGATACAGTGGGAGAACTGACTTGTGTTTTGCGTTCGTATTCGCACTTGTGCGGTTGAGCAAGAGTCGCCACCGACTTTTTATTTTATCCTAAAGGAAAGGTTAAAAAAGCACAGCAAAAACCTTTTGAGATATCTCGTGGGTTCGGGGGGTAGATTATGAAAAGGGAAGGTGTTAGCACCCTTTTCATCCATGGTTATCCATGGGCTCTTAGTTACTTGGTTTTTAGATCACTTGCCTTGTTTTTCGATTGCTTTGAAAATTGTGTGTATGGGTGCTTTTTGAAAATGTTTTTGGAAAAAGATGCCTTGTCTTAGGCAACTAATGTATTTGACTCGTGTTTGAGTGTTTTACAAAAGTGTGAATCTTTTCGAAAAGATGTTTTCAAATGTTTTTTGAGAGTTTGTTTGAAAGTGTTGTGGATTGTGGTTTTTGAAAAGAAGGCAAGTGCTTTTGCAAGTTTGATCTCAAGTAACTAAGAGTTTTGTCTACCCTATTGTACTCAAAGGTTTTTTTTGTCATGTTTTAACCCCTTTTAACAATTTTGTTCCACCATTGAAATTGGTGGACAATCTTGCGTTTAGGAAGTTTATTCGGGACGGGCGCGGGTCATCGTATGGACCATGGATGCAATGATGCCAAGTGTCTTTGGCAATTTTGTTTTGAAGGGACTATGATCATTCCGTTTTAGGCAACATTCGAAAGCGTCATCGAGGGACTTATGATCATTTGATTTTGTTTTGCCAAAGATACTCGATGTGCAAGCATGGCCTATTTTGGAAGGCAACATGTGAGATTACCCTAGGGGGTGCAAGTGTGATTGTGTATTGATTACATGCATTTGTCTTGTATTAGGTTATCTAGCGTTTGATTTTATGTACATACAAAACCTAGGTCTAACCATGGTATAATTGGAAAACTGTAAATTGCGGAATGTAAATCTACGCTATTACAAAATAGTGTCCGGGAATGGGGGTATAAATGTACAAGGGGGGATGAGACTTATAGTACCCAATAAGTTACAACCACATCGAAGTCGCAATCAAATGTAAATATCGAATATACAAATATAAGATAAAAAATGTGTATAAGGCAATGTGAATGTATTTGTGCGAGTGTACAAGTGTAAGATGTATATGTATTGTGATTATTTACAAGTGCGATATGTGAAGTTGAATCGTATTAGGGTTTTTGACCTAGATATGCGTCTTAATGAATCTTTGATTTTGGTATGTTTAATTATGTACAATAGAAAAAGAAAGTTTTAATTAAGAATGTTTCTTTATTTGCAAAAAGTATTTTGATTAAATATTGTGAATTTAATATTAGAAAAATGTATACATTGTTATGTACAAAAGTAAATTAATTAAAAGAATAAAAAAGGTATTTTCAATTTTTAATTATATGATAAAAATGATATGTACAAATGTATTTTAATTAAAACAAGTTTCCAAGTTAATTATATGAAAAAAATGTATAATATGTACAAATATATATAAAAAGGATATTTTAACTATATGATAAAAAATGCATAATATTATAAAATTAATGTTTTAAAATGTATGTATAAATATATTTTAAATGAAAGAGTAAATAAATAAAAGGAAATAAGTATTTTCAGTTTTAATATATGATAAAAATGTTAAGTTAGAAAAAGGTATAGTTTAGTAAAAAGAAAAAAAAAGAGATTAGTGTTTGTTATAAAAAAGAGTTAGTGATACTGTTGGGCTTTAGAGAAACTTAGAGACGGGTCGGGCCCATGGATCTTGAAACAAATTTAGGGTTAGACATTTTGTCATTTAGAACGAAGGTTAGGGTTTGAGCGGCGCCGTTCGCTGGGTTTTGTCTTCTTCGTCCGATTTCGAGCGTCCATCATGAGCTTCTCGCCTCAGCCACCGGCAACCTCTGTTTCCCCTTTCCTCCAGCGATATTGTTGAGGCAGCAGAACTTGGTGATCGCTTTGATTCGTTTTGTTTTAGTTCTTGCACATTTTGTGATTTTTTACGTATTATTGATTAACTGTTTGGGTTTGATTTCTCATGTTGTGTGTTATTGATTTTTTATTTGGAGGTACATTAGGAGGGCAAAGAGATGTTATACCTCTACTGGAGAAGGGAAGGAAGGAGATGAGGATGCTCAGGAGGCTTTGATGGCGAAGATTCGGAGATGAAGCTTTGAGCTTTCCTGGTATTTCCGTATTAAACTTCTTGCTTAGGCTTTATGATGCTCCCTAGGGTTTTGATGATGACTTACACTGAGAACCCCTTTTTTTAATTCACTTCTTTATCTTCTTCTTCTATGCCACTGTTGCCTTTGAATATTTGCCTGAGTATTTGTATGCTTCTTGTTTGACTGCCTTATTGCCCATTGATGTGTACACTGAGGGCCTAGGTTACCTTGCACTTGCCTCTCCTGTATGTTTGCTTGCCTTTGGACCTTTGAATGCTTTCTGAGATTGATGCCCTTGACGCTTTTGTTGAGTTGGATGTCTTGAATATTTATTGCCTATGATGAAGAAATTCTGAGGCTTAGAGGTTGGATAGTTTTAGGGAGGGTTGAGGTTTGGATATGGTAGTGCAGGTCCATAGTTTGAAGCTTGGCTTTGTGACTTTTGGCTTAAGCTGGTTTAGCTTGACAGTATGGTGGTTTAGTTCACATGTTTTTGGGTTTGTGAGGCTAATGCTGGTTTAGTTTGACAGTATAGTTGAGGGATTTGGATTTTGTTTATCAGGTTTGAAAGCTAGGCCATGTTTTGATGGTTAGGCTTTTGAGATCAAGGCAGGGTGTTGGTAGTTCTGTGTATGTGTTTGGATGATACAGGCAGGTTAAGGCATTAGGAGGTTTTGCAGATTGTATCCTTTTCTCTTCTAGCCTTGAACTGCTTTGTATTGGCTTGTGGATTTTTGTATTGAGGCAGAGTTGTATGATATTGTAAGGGTGATGCAGGTTCTTTGCTTTGACCGAAAAATGAGGTTTCAGGCCTTCTGACTTTTTTTTGTCATGCAGTAGGCTTGAAGTTCTGGTTTTTATGTGTGTAGTTTTTTTGTCATGGCTCTTGAGACAGGTATCAGTTTTGTATATGTTTTTCTTTTTTTGCTATCTTGAACTGAGTTCTCTTTTTTTGTCCTTTATCTTTGTTGTCTTCTCTTAAGCCTCAGACCTGGACTTCTGCCCACTGCTGCTTTATCTCTCTTTTTCTCTCTGCATGGTACAATTAATATTATAATATGAGTTATGTGTACTATCCTCTGAAGGGGCCTATGGGAAATGATGATTAATATGTTTAGCTTGCATAACACATTTTCTGCATCTTCTTTATCCAGCTTTTGCGCTTTGCTACACTTTTTGCATTTCTTTGATATCTTGGGATTTTGTGATATCTTCCATATCTTTCTTTGACAGTCTGGGATTTTGACTTTGCAGCAATTGTACTTCCTTGATTTTCTTTGATATCTTTGGCATTTAAGTGGGAATTGGACTTTTCAGTTTAGTTTGAATTGGAAGTTTGCATTTTGAACTTTTAGAAATTATGCATTTGACATTCATGAATAAAAAATGGAATTCTTCCCTCTTTGTGAACCGGGAGAAATCCCACGATTTGCAGAGAGGGTCAACTGATCCCAGTCAGTGGCCCCTAATGATGAGCAACTTTAACTGTCTTTTTTATTTCAACTGCTTTCTGACTTTTTCTTTTCTTTTTGCAGATAAAAAGTGGAGCACCGGAGCGGAGTGAAGAATGAAGAATATTAGAAAATAGGATAGTTTTTTATTTTTTATGTAATATTTTAAATCAATGTATATTATTGTTCATAATTTTAAATTATAAACAACAATTTGTACAAATAATTCAAATATCAATAAAAGTCTAAATTATCCAATTAATTCTAATTTTCTTTATTGTTTATTTATTTATTTAAAATTCTTAGAATTAAAACAATTGAAAAATAAATTTCAATCATTCAATTTTTTAGAATAATAAATAACTTAAATAATAACAATATTGGTCGATCAAAACTGTCTCTTCCAAAATCCAAAGCAAAGTAGCAGTTAACCCAAATGGACTGATCAAACGCATAAACACTGTGAATCCAATACTGCATCCTGTATTTGACTGACTCAAAGAAAACAACATGAATTCAAACCACTGTCTCTTTCACTGATTAAATCAAGATAATGTGAATTTAACCCGAATCTCGGAATAAACTGCAAAGTGCTGTGGAATTTAAATTCTTCTGAGAATATGCCCATAAAACCTTAATTCCTGATTAAATGCCAAATAACGCTCGCTTGATCAAAACTGAGCCAAAATCATCCAAACCTTAAGCCAACTGTATGAAACAATCCAGAGTTCTGAAAATCAGTAAAAACCCTAATTTTGCTTGATTTTCAAGAAAAGTCCATTTGTCCGATTCTTGAGCCAGTTTGAAAAGTCAGAAAATGCTTGAAGTTGAGATTTCTTGGGGAAAAATGCGAGGGCAAATTTTGGGGTACAACAGTTGCCCCTGTCCAATCTTCTTTGACCTGAAGAGTTAGATTGGCAAGTTTGCCTTTCGCGGCTTGAAGGTAAAAGGAGATTGGACACTAATGTGCCCAGAAAATTTGCGCTCGTCGATGTGATGGTGGAGGTGAATGGGCTTAAAGATGCCATTTGGTGATGGGCTTAACGATGCCACCTGGTGCGAGAGAATTTTGTCGGGGGATGGGCTTAGAGATGCCATCTGAGAATGGGCTTACAGATGCCATTCGGCGACTGCTGGTAGGAGGATGGGCTTATAGATGCCATATGGTGATGTGCTTAAAGATGCCATCTGGACATGTTGAACTGTATGTCAAAAGTGAGTGGACAAGTGTCAGAAGGGCCTCCATGTTTCGGAACATCTCTGAATCGGGGTCCGAACAAGCAACAGATTGACGTCCATGTCTTGGAGAATCTGTAAACTATCTGAGATTGAATAAGCAATAGAGCAGCATCCGTTGTTGGGACGTGTCCGTAAACTATTTTCAAAGATTGTGAAGAGTCTGAATAAGTCGGTAGATTGACATCCGTTGTAGGGAAGAATCAGTAAACTTGTTTCAGAAGTTGAGAAGTTGAAGAGGAACCAGTGTAAGGTTTCTGCTGATGCGTCTGAATGAATCTGGAATAAGTATCAGAATGTCGCCGTGTCCGGGTCACATCTGAACTATTTCTGGATAAATCTTGGGGGATGATCTGTGTCTGTCGACTGATCTTACCTGAAAAGGCAAAGGGTTAGTTGTATGCAATGTTATGATGCATGATGCAATGCGTGTGACATCAATGTTTATGACATGAATGCGATGAATGCGCATGTAAGTTGATGAGCTAATATCGCCGAGGATATATGAATCCGAGATGGCTGAAGATAAAAGCATCTTGACTGCTACCGGGGAAAATAAATCCTTGACTGTCGCTGGGGAAGAGAATTCTTGATGACCTCTACTGGGGAGTTCCAAACTAGTAGGCTCATGCTGGGGAGGCCAGATTGAGAATCTTCGGCTTGATGAGAAGTAACTCTGGAGACTTCACTGGGGAACTCAAGATTTGTCCTCCCGAAACTCTGTGGGGAGAAGGTTCAATGGTCTGGCTCCGCTGGGGATACTGAAGCTTAAACTCTGAGGGGAATTGAATTTCGGAGGATTCTCTGGCTGGGGATTTGCAAAGATAAGTTACTGTTGAGGTATTTTGATGAACTCCGCTGGGGATAGGAAGAATCTTCTGATTGCTGTAGGTGTTGGTCTGGGATAAGTTACTGAATGTCGCCATCGCTGGGTCACATCTCGAACTATATCTAGAAGCAACTCTGAATAAGTTATAGAATGTCGCCATGTCTGGGTCACATCTTGAACTATATCTGGAATGAAATTCTGAATGAGTTGCAGAATGTCGCCAAATCTTGGGTCACATCTGAACTATATCTGGAAAGAAATTCTGAATGAGTTGCAGAATGTCGCCAAATCTTGGGTCACATCTGAACTATTTCTGGAATGAAATTCTGAATGAGTTGCAGAATGTCGCCAAATCTTGGGTCACATCTGAACTATATCTAGAAAGTCTGAATGAGTTATAGAATGTCGCCATGTCTGGGTCACATCTTGAACTATATCTGGAATGAAATTCTGAATGAGTTGCAGAATGTCGCCAAATCTTGGGTCACATCTGAACTATATCTGGAAAGTCTGAATGAGTTATAGAATGTCGCCATGTCTGGGTCACATCTTAAACTATATCATGTCTTTTGAGGTGATAAGGAACTTGTTGAACACTTTTGACATTCGAATGCCCCAAGTGGTGATGTAGGAGTCTTGAATCAGATTACTCTGCATATTGAGAGATTTCTTGAAATCTTGACTGGACTGCCCCAGGTTAACTGAACTTTGAAAGATCTGTTGGACCTTGACTGGACTGCCCCAGGTTAATTGAATTGTGACATGTCATGCCCCTTGCTGATAGGAGATTTGATGGAAGTGTCATCCTCTTGAAGTGATTTTGACTTACTGAGAGAGTTTTCGTTCCTCCGAATATTCGTCGCGTGAAATTCTTCGCTGTCAAACAAAAAGTCAAACGCAGACAGTGATATTCAAATAATGCAAAGTTTATGTTTGTCTCGAAGTTTTTTTTCGTTTTGGAAAATGCGTTTTTAGCAGAAAACTTTTCATAAGACAAGTTAACACAAGATTTAGAGCAAAGCCCTACAGGAGTCAGGATACCTTTTGTAACAGTATGCTTTCGAACTAACCCATGCTTCAATTAGGACTTTTGAAGGGTTGTAACGTGGCCTGGTTCATGGTTTAAGAAACAAAGGATAAAGGCTCAAAGTATATTTGTACCCACCCGCTCTTCGTGATGTTCTTCAACCTAAGCTCAGTTAATTGTGCGTCGCACTCTGTTTTGATTTTGGAACGACTTTTGGGCGATGGTTCACCAGTTGGATTTGGGGAGACAGTCATCATCTCTCTTTTCTTTTCCAACACTTTTCATGTTTTTGAGGATTTTGTAATGGCCTCACTATTTTGATTTTGATTTGTTATCCCTAACTTTTGCCTGACTGTTACCGTTTTCTGGGATTACTGTCAGCGGGATGCCCCAGCTTTCTTAAGCCTCCTTTGACTCAGTGGGCTTTTCTCTTTTGAGAGATTGACTGTCTATGTGATAGGGAACCACCCTTGTCTTTTGATTCCAAAGGAACGCTTTCTTTTTCGACGTCGTTCGTTGTATTACGAACTGAGAGTTTGCGACTTCAATGCGCATTTTCTTTTGAATTAACTGAGATACTACCCTGCCCCGGGTTTATATCAAAGGTTTCGATTGTTTAGAACAGGAAACTCCTACTTCTTTGGTTCGAAGGGGTTGACTAGGGATTAACTTCCTTATAACTCTAGTGTTTGGGAATTGAAAGAAATGCCTGTACATCATCAGCAAGGTCTGTTCAAAAGCATACTGTATAAGATCGCGGTATTGTTTCGTCATCCTCCCTCTAAAGGCTTGCAACTTTTTATCAAGAGTCAAATATCATAAAGAAAAGCATAAGAGTAGTGAAACGAATGGATGAATTCAAGACAAACATATGCAATGCATTAATGAAAACAGAGTTTAACATCAACAGATAATTGTTTGACAACAAAAGAAATTACAACTTTGAAAATTCAGAATGAAGCAAACACAATCTCAATGATTTGGCATAGGAGGAGTGATCATGCTGGAGTCTCTGGGGGACCAAACTCAATCTCCTTGGCATCGATCATGTCCTGGATCTTGTTCTTCAGAGGCCAACAGTTGTTGGTATCATGCCCCGGGCTATCAGAGTGGTATTCACATCTTTCATTGGGGTGATAGGTAGGAGCAGAAGTATTTGGGTTCCGGAGAGGAGCCCTCAAAGTAATCATACCCCTCTTCAACAAGTGTTGCAGTGCCTGAGACAGTGACATGTTGATCTCGGTGAACTGCCTCTTAGGTGCGACCTCCTTATGCTGATGCCCCTGTCTTTGTTGAGCAGGTACAGGATTAGGGATCAGGATTGCCCCTATATGTTGGTCATGACGACCCTTTTGACTGTTCGCAGCAATGGACTCTTTCTTCCCGTTGTAGGGGATTATCTGAGTATTGGAGGTAGTGGCTCCCTGGATCTTTCCACTCTTGATGCCAGCCTCGACCCTCTCGCCAGTCAGTATTAGCTCGGTGAATCCGGCTGAAGAGCTTCCAATTAAGTGCTTGAAGAAAGGCCCTGTCAAAGTTCCCATGAAGATGTCGATCAACTCTCTGTCAGTTAAAGGAGGTTGCACCCTACCAGCCAAATCTCTCCACTTTTGGGCATATCCCTTGAAATTCTCGTCGGAACCCATGGTCATGTTTTGCAACTGCGCACGAGTTGGTGCAAGATCAGCATTGTACTGGTACTGTTCGTAAAAAGCCCTGGCTAGATCTTCCCAGGTGTGGATGCGAGAACTCTCCAATTGATAGAACCACTCGAGATGAGCCCCCACTAGACTTTCTTGGAAGAAATGGATCCAAAGCCTCTTATCAGCCGTGTATGGTTGAATCTTGCGGACATAAGACCTTAGATGCATCTTAGGGCAAGAAACTCTGTCGTATAGAGCAACGGTAGGAACTTTGAATTTTGGAGGGATGACCAATCCAGGAACCAACCCCATGTCTCCTAAATCCAAGCCAGGTATTTGTTGGATCTCCATAGCATTGAGGCGATCCTCCAACTCTTTGTACTTGTCATCAGTGAGAGGATATTGTTCTTCGGAGTAATCAGCTTCCTCTTCATCAATCTCCACATTGTGATTTTCCTCAAGACTAACCACTGTGTTGGATGGGGTTGCAAGGTCTTGGGTCTTAGGCCTTCTCCTCAAGTTCAGGATGCGGGCTGTCTTCTTGGATTTCTTCTTGTCTTTGAGAAGAAGAGCTGTCAGATCCTCTTGCCCTTTACCCATAGCCAGCAGCATTTGTTGGAATTGAGCATTTTGAGCTTGGAGATCTTTCACCGTTTGCTCTATATCCATCTTACTGAAATAAACAGTAGGAAGAATAAGGAGACCTGTAGGGGAGAAACCTGTTATGCAATGATATGTGTGATATATATGCAATGTTTTCAAGGATCTCTTGGGGTAAACACAAGAAAATGTTAGAGGTTGAACTCTGCTCTTGGATTGGAGATCTCTGTACCGGTGGATGTCTTTCCACGAGAATCAAGCTCACCATGTCGAGTGGGTCATAGCCACTGATTCAAGTTGTCGTACTTGAACTTTGACTGGATTGGTTAGAGGAGAAACCTCTTGCCCCTTGATAGACGTCTGGTTCAACGCAATCCTGCATCAACAGAACCCTCGAGATCCTTGAAATGGTTATTGAAAATGCTAAAATGCTATGGTATGATGTTATGATGTTATGTACATGTATGCACAAGCAAGTATGTGTATATACAGGCAAATATATTCACACAAAGCACACAAGGCCTTAGGTTTAGGCTTGCATGAGGTTCAGGTACTACCCTCTTTCAGTTTGTTGGTTGAAACCTGTCCTACCAGAAGTAACCGGGTTCTAAGGGTCCCAATATCACTGGATTGCTTTCATTGTTCATCGTTTCGATTTAGCCACTGAACTGGCGACCGAAATATTCCAGGAAAGCACCCTCAAATGAGTGTAGTATCGAGTATCAACCAACCTCGGACTGCACCAAAGTCAGTTATCTCACTACCCTAAAAAGGCCAAGATGGTTCGATTAAGGTTCCTAAGGTCAGTTGATGCTTCGCGACACCACGCGGCGGCCCCGTACTCTCCTTGACTGAACTCAAGGGTTACCGGTACACACCAAAGTGCCACATCAACGTAGCAGACTGCTTCAACCATGTCGGTATACCCCGCACAGTTCCCTCACAGCCTTGTTGCTACCTAAAAAAGGTTTCCCCCAGATCCGGGTTAGGATCTATAAAACTCCGATACAAAGCCCACAAATGTAAAGCAAACAAAGCAATCAATTGAAAACAAAAGTGATCTAGACCCTAAGGTAACCCCACTTTAAAAATATCCCCAGCAGAGTCGCCAGTTCTGTGATACGGTGGGAGAACTGACTTGTGTTTTGCGTTCGTATTCGCACTTGTGCGGTTGAGCAAGAGTCGCCACCGACTTTTTATTTTATCCTAAAGGAAAGGTTAAAAAAGCACAGCAAAAACCTTTTGAGATATCTCGTGGGTTCGGGGGGTAGATGTTGAAAAGGGAAGGTGTTAGCACCCTTTTCATCCATGGTTATCCATGGGCTCTTAGTTACTTGGTTTTTAGATCACTTGCCTTGTTTTTCGATTGCTTTGAAAATTGTGTGTATGGGTGCTTTTTGAAAATGTTTTTGGAAAAAGATGCCTTGTCTTAGGCAACTAATGTATTTGACTCGTGTTTGAGTGTTTTACAAAAGTGTGAATCTTTTCGAAAAGATGTTTTCAAATGTTTTTTGAGAGTTTGTTTGAAAGTGTTGTGGATTGTGGTTTTTGAAAAGAAGGCAAGTGCTTTTGCAAGTTTGATCTCAAGTAACTAAGAGTTTTGTCTACCCTATTGTACTCAAAGGTTTTTTTTGTCATGTTTTAACCCCTTTTAACAATTTTGTTCCACCATTGAAATTGGTGGACAATCTTGCGTTTAGGAAGTTTATTCGGGACGGGCGCGGGTCATCGTATGGACCATGGATGCAATGATGCCAAGTGTCTTTGGCAATTTTGTTTTGAAGGGACTATGATCATTCCGTTTTAGGTAACATTCGAAAGCGTCATCGAGGGACTTATGATCATTTGATTTTGTTTTGCCAAAGATACTCGACATGCAAGCATGGCCTATTTTGGAAGGCAACATGTGAGATTACCCTAGGGGGTGCAAGTGTGATTGTGTATTGATTACATGCATTTGTCTTGTATTAGGTTATCTAGCGTTTGATTTTATGTACATAAAAAACCCTAGGTCTAACCATGGTATAATTGGAAAACTGTAAATTGCGGAATGTAAATCTACGCTATTAAAAAATAGTGTCCGGGAATGGGGGTATAAATGTACAAGGGGGGATGAGACTTATAGTACCCAATAAGTTACAACCACATCGAAGTCGCAATCAAATGTAAATATCGAATATACAAATATAAGATAAAAAATGTGTATAAGGCAATGTGAATGTATTTGTGCGAGTGTACAAGTGTAAGATGTATATGTATTGTGATTATTTACAAGTGCGATATGTGAAGTTGAATCGTATTAGGGTTTTTGACCTAGATATGCGTCTTAATGAATCTTTGATTTTGGTATGTTTAATTATGTACAATAGAAAAAGAAAGTTTTAATTAAGAATGTTTCTTTATTTGCAAAAAGTATTTTGATTAAATGTTGTGAATTTAATATTAGAAAAATGTATATATTGTTATGTACAAAAGTAAATTAATTAAAAGAATAAAAAAGGTATTTTCAATTTTTAATTATATGATAAAAATGATATGTACAAATGTATTTTAATTAAAACAAGTTTCCAAGTTAATTTATATGAAAAAAATGTATAATATGTACAAATATATATAAAAAGGATATTTTAACTATATGATAAAAAATGCATAATATTATAAAATTAATGTTTTAAAATGTATGTATAAATATATTTTAAATGAAAGAGTAAATAAATAAAAGGAAATAAGTATTTTCAGTTTTAATATATGATAAAAATGTTAAGTTAGAAAAAGGTATAGTTTAGTAAAAAGAAAAAAAAAGAGATTAGTGTTTGTTATAAAAAAGAGTTAGTGATACTGTTGGGCTTTAGAGAAACTTAGAGACGGGTCGGGCCCATGGATCTTGAAACAAATTTAGGGTTAGGCATTTTGTCATTCAGAACGAAGGTTAGGGTTTGAGCGGCGCCGTTCGCTGGGTTTTGTCTTCTTCGTCCGATTTCGAGCGTCCATCATGAGCTTCTCGCCTCAGCCACCGGCAACCTCTGTTTCCCCTTTCCTCCAGCGATATTGTTGAGGCAGCAGAACTTGGTGATCGCTTTGATTCGTTTTGTTTTAGTTCTTGCACATTTTGTGATTTTTTTACGTATTATTGATTAACTGTTTGGGTTTGATTTCTCATGTTGTGTGTTATTGATTTTTTATTTGGAGGTACATTAGGAGGGCAAAGAGATGTTATACCTCTACTGGAGAAGGGAAGGAAGGAGATGAGGATGCTCAGGAGGCTTTGATGGCGAAGATTCGGAGATGAAGCTTTGAGCTTTCCTGGTATTTCCGTATTAAACTTCTTGCTTAGGCTTTATGATGCTCCCTAGGGTTTTGATGATGACTTACGCTGAGAACCCCTTTTTTTTAATTCACTTCTTTATCTTCTTCTTCTATGCCACTGTTGCCTTTGAATATTTGCCTGAGTATTTGTATGCTTCTTGTTTGACTGCCTTATTGCCCAGTGATGTGTACACTGAGGGCCTAGGTTACCTTGCACTTGCCTCTCCTGTATGTTTGCTTGCCTTTGGACCTTTGAATGCTTTCTGAGATTGATGCCCTTGACGCTTTTGTTGAGTTGGATGTCTTGAATATTTATTGCCTATGATGAAGAAATTCTGAGGCTTAGAGGTTAGATAGTTTTAGGGAGGGTTGAGGTTTGGATATGGTAGTGCAGGTCCATAGTTTGAAGCTTGGCTTTGTGACTTTTGGCTTAAGCTGGTTTAGCTTGACAGTATGGTGGTTTAGTTCACATGTTTTTGGGTTTGTGAGGCTAATGCTAGTTTAGTTTGACAGTATAGTTGAGGGATTTGGATTTTGTTTATCAGGTTTGAAAGCTAGGCCATGTTTTGATGGTTAGGCTTTTGAGATCAAGGCATGGTGTTGGTAGTTCTGTGTATGTGTTTGGATGATACAGGCAGGTTAAGGCATTAGGAGGTTTTGCAGATTGTATCCTTTTCTCTTCTAGCCTTGAACTGCTTTGTATTGGCTTGAGGATTTTTGTATTGAGGCAGAGTTGTATGATATTGTAAGGGTGATGCAGGTTCTTTGCTTTGACCGAAAAATGAGGTTTCAGGCCTTCTGACTTTTTTTTGTCATGCAGTAGGCTTGAAGTTCTGGTTTTTATGTGTGTAGTTTTTTTGTCATGGCTCTTGAGACAGGTATCAGTTTTGTATATGTTTTTCTTTTTTTGCTATCTTGAACTGAGTTCTCTTTTTTGTCCTTTATCTTTGTTGTCTTCTCTTAAGCCTCAGACCTGGACTTCTGCCCACTGCTGCTTTATCTCTCTTTTTCTCTCTGCATAGTACAATTAATATTATAATATGAGCTATGTGTACTATCCTCTGAAGGGGCCTATGGGAAATGATGATTAATATGTTTAGCTTGCATAACACATTTTCTGCTTCTTCTTTATCCAGCTTTTGCGCTTTGCTACACTTTTTGCATTTCTTTGATATCTTGGGATTTTGTGATATCTTCCATATCTTTCTTTGACAGTCTGGGATTTTGACTTTGCAGCAATTGTACTTCCTTGATTTTCTTTGATATCTTTGGCATTTAAGTGGGAATTGGACTTTTCAGTTTAGTTTGAATTGGAAGTTTGCATTTTGAACTTTTAGAAATTATGCATTTGACATTCATGAATAAAAAATGGAATTCTTCCCTCTTTGTGAACCGGGAGAAATCCCGCGATTTGCAGAGAGGGTCAACTGATCCCAGTCAGTGGCCCCTAATGATGAGCAACTTTAACTGTCTTTTTTATTTCAACTGCTTTCTGACTTTTTCTTTTCTTTTTGCAGATAAAAAGTGGAGCACCGGAGCGGAGTGAAGAATGAAGAATATTAGAAAATAGGATAGTTTTTTTTTTATTTTATGTAATATTTTAAATCAATGTATATTATTGTTCATAATTTTAAATTATAAACAACAATTTGTACAAATAATTCAAATATCAATAAAAGTCTAAATTATCCAATTAATTCTAATTTTCTTTATTGTTTATTTATTTATTTAAAATTCTTAGAATTAAAACAATTGAAAAATAAATTTCAATCATTCAATTTTTTAGAATAATAAATAACTTAAATAATAACAATATTGGTTGATCAAAACTGTCTCTTCCAAAATCCAAAGCAAAGCAGCAGTTAACCCAAATGGACTGATCAAACGCATAAACACTGTGAATCCAATACTGCATCCTGTATTTGACTGACTCAAAGAAAACAACATGAATTCAAACCACTGTCTCTTTCACTGATTAAATCAAGATAATGTGAATTTAACCCGAATCTCGGAATAAACTGCAAAGTGCTGTGGAATTTAAATTCTTCTGAGAATATGCCCATAAAACCTTAATTCCTGATTAAATGCCAAATAACGCTCGCTTGATCAAAACTGAGCCAAAATCATCCAAACCTTAAGCCAACTGTATGAAACAATCCAGAGTTCTGAAAATCAGTAAAAACCCTAATTTTGCTTGACTGTCAAGAAAAGTCCATTTGTCCGATTCTTGAGCCAGTTTGAAAAGTCAGAAAATGCTTGAAGTTGAGATTTCTTGGGGAAAAATGCGAGGGCAAATTTTGGGGTACAACAAACGTTAAATATGTTCCGTTGAAAGTATGAGACGCTGATGATGTGGAAACGATGTTTTACAATCATGAATTATCTGGGTTACATGCGATATTTTTATTTATAAAGTTTCAACTTTTCCAATAGTCTCAAATCTCATAAGTGACCAATCCCACTAAGGCTGAGCCCGTCTCCATAATTCCCAAAAAAGTCATTGTCGAAGATGACGAAGAAGAAGAGACTGAGTCACAAGCTGATGATTTGTTCACTACCTTATTCGAAGAGGGTGATCGTGACGAGGCAGATGTAATAAACAAAAATGAACAAGACATTCCACTTGAGAATGTATATTATCCACCTGCCCACATGACTACTCTAGGAACAAGTGGAGACGAATCATCATTTGAATGTCCCTGCAATCCTCATTTGAGTGTCTTTGTAATGATTCTCGTTTCTATAAGAATGCGTACAAAGTGTTTTAACTTTTGAAAATGTTTCAAAGGAAAGTGTTGGTGTGTAAAAATGTTTTTGTTATGAGAAAGCAAGCAACCATGAGTGTCCTACCTACTAAAAAGGTCTAATGTTCTTTTCCTCCTCCTTTAGATGTTGCTATCTTACCATTGTTTTAGTAAGAAGCCCCATCGTTGGACGTGAAGGGACGGGCGGGGGACGTTTGTATAGTCATAGAAGGCAACCTATGGGACATTTTAGCAATTTCGTTTAGGGACTAGATCGTTTACCGAAGGCAACATAGAGGGTCATCCAGGGACTACGATCTTTTATCAAGGGTCTTTGCTAAAACGCCCATATTCAAAGGACATGACTATTTTTCCGAGGAAACAAGTGTGTCAATTATGTGTTTTATTGTATGCATTTTATCTTTGATTTTTGGGTTGTCTACTTGTTGGTTTTATCTTGCCATACATCCTAATAACTAACATTTATAAAAAGCAATAAAAATGCAGAAAATAAAGATCCTACACTATTACAACCATATTGAATAGCAAGAAAATGTAAAGACAAAACAAAATAAAAGAAGGAAAATGAGTGTTTCAATTTGGGCAGCAGAACTCTTCGATTTTGCTTCTCTGGCTCCCTTCGATTTGGGCTTAGCATGAAGCATGATGTTGTACCCAAAACGTTTCCATCTTATTTTACTCAAGACATGCCTATTGAGGTCCCCAACTTGCCCAAGGATGACTAAGAATTGACCAGACAAATTCTCCTCCCGGGGCAATGAACCTCTAACTAGGGTTTCAATTTTTATCAAGATGTGTGAGGTTAAAGGATCTAAAATGTTTTACATGGTCCTAATATGTCCTCAAGGTTATCCATGCCAAATTTCATGCCTTGCACAACAAGTTTTCTCAGCCAACTGCTTAAATGCCTAAAAATCAATTGTACTAGGTCAAAAGTCAATTGTGGCCTATATACAGTCAAACTTCAAGGTTTTTTGTCAACATCAACATTTTGAAGTAATATCCATCACTTGATCAAATGTTGATCATGATTCCTCAAGAAATGCTCCTAACTCATCAAAAGTCAAAAATTGCAAATTAGGGTTTCTATAAGAAAAGTCAACCAAACTTTGACCAGGCATAACTTTCTCATACTTTATCAAACAAATTTCAACCAAAGATCATTTTGAATAGAATCCAATTCCATACAACTTCTCTTCACCCCCCAAGTTCAAGAAATGCCCTAGTTAAAAGATATAACCTCAGACATTATAGGCCATCTTAAAAGTCAACAAAAAGTCATCTTTTTCCAAAGAAGCATACATGAAAATGGAAGACTCAATTGAGATTAAACCAAAAGGACCTCTTAGAGGACATCTTGATCTTTCCAAAATGACAAAAAACACCTCCATAGGACAAAAATTGAGAGATTTATGACTTGTAGAAGTTGGAAAAGTTTATGAAAATGCACAAAAGTCAATGTGAGCAAATTGGTTGAACTAATGGGCGTGGGTTTTGGATCTCAAATATATCCATGGACTTATTCAAGACATTTAAATCCATTATTTTATTTTTATGAGATTTATTTTTATTTATTTGAATTTTAATTCATTTAAATATTAATAAATCAAATAAAATAGTAAAATGATGAATTAAATCCAAAAGATTTGTTTTATGATCATATCATGAGTCCAAAATTATAAAATTGAGTCAAGAATTCGTGTGAAGGGTGAATAAAGAGAGATGAGCAAGTTCTAGCCAAATGTTGAAACATAAAATTCCAAGATGCAAATCAAATATTTCATCCAATCTTCAGGATTCAATCCACTTTTGTTGACCTAATATGATACACTATATATGCACAAACATTCCAGACCTAAAGCACGCGCAGCTGCTGCAAAAAAGACCCTTTTCACAAGCTTGAAAATTCAAAGAAAAGTGACATTCGGAATTGGAGTTGCAAAGGGATTCAAGAGGTTCTGAGGGTTGCAATCTATTCCCGGAGGCATCCTGGAGCTAACTACATCGTTTCCAAGCATCAAAGCTCCCAGAATCGCGACCAATACAGTCAAGGTTTGAGTTTTATTCTTCAAAAACGATTATTGACATACATGCGTTATAAATGTGTTTTGATCATGCATTCCTACTTGTATGAATGTTTAGAACGTATTTGAATCATTAATTAGAAGCTTTGATGAATGTATGATGATCTGCCATTATTAGGGTTTGGACCTTTGTTTTAGGGTTTTTAGGTACAAGCAAAATTGGGTCCAAAGATGAGTACCATCATGCTTAGGGGATCAAGCCTAATTGATCTATGGATTAGATTTAATTTATATTGCATTCTATGGATTTTGGAAGTTGCAGGTGCTGTAGTGACGAATAACGTCCATAGGTAAAAGTGCAGAACCTAACACGACGGATGAGTGGAGAAGATGACTGCATGGCGCAGCCCCACTGGCCAGTTCAAATCTGCGCATTTTCTTTTTGCTTGAATAATTTCCATGTTTTTACATTATATTATTTTGTTTGGTTTATATTCACGAATTAACAGTTGGCACGGATGGCAAAGGCAGCACGTTATGAAGGGGAGGACCTGGGTTCGATACCCAGGTCTGGAATTTTATTTTTTTCTAGCAAGTTTCTTTTAAATTCAGTGCAGCAGTCTATCCACGCGTATCATAGGCCATTAGGTCAACACCATCTGTTCTCAGTTGACTTGGATCCAGCGCCTCCAGCGTGTGACCCCACCATGGACCCTCAAACACACTCTCCACTGGATCTCACGCAAGGACATTGGGCTTCTTTGAGCTGGGCCTATTAAATTTCCACTCACACCCCCAGACTGAAAACAATAACTGGCCCATTCTATCCCTTTTTTGTTTTTTTTTCAATTTCTTTATTTTATTTTATTTGTTTTAAAATTAGTTTTTTAAATCATAAAATCATAAAAAAATCACAAAAAAATAGACTTAGGGTTTTATCTAATTAATTTAATTTTTGGCAATTAATTTAATTATTTTACTTATTTCCTTAATTAAAATTAACTAGAATTAGGTTTATTCACATATTTAATTTAATTTATTTTATATCAAAAACACAAAAAATATGTTTTAATTAATTTTTCTTGTAAATAAATCATCAATTAATTTTATTTCTTGTAATTAAAGATAATTAGATTTAAATATATTTTTTGTAATTAACATTAATTAGGTTTAGATATTTTTTCCAATTAAAATTAATTAGACTTAGGATAATTTAATCAAATCTTTGTTTTCTTAAACTAATTTAATCAAATTTCTTTTTTTCTTAAATTAATCAATTTTGAATCTTTTACCATTAATTTTTAAACATTTCCTTTTTCTACTAACCCTAATCCTCCCAACCTCCATTCTCCTGATTCTAACATTTTCTTGACTCTTTATTTTGTTAAGTTACTTTCTCGTATTTTTTAATTATGTAACTGTTCCCCGGTTTGTAATAATTTTAATTAGGTTTAAATTTCCGCATCTAATTATGTAACTTCCCCAAGGCCTTGTAATAACTTAGGAATTTTATTTTCTGCAATTTATTTTCCGCACTATTAATTGCTTAGATTAATAGGATTGTATAGAAAGATAACAACTAATTGAACATAACATAACCTAGTTCAAAGATAATATATCTGAATCAAGCACAATTTAACATGCTCATCCCTAGGGTATCTCCCACTTCGGTTGCCTTCGAAAACAATCATAATTCTCGAAACATGAGAATTTTTAGTGACTATCCTTGAGTTCAAGATATCACAAGTCCCTCGATGACCCTTTCGATTGTTGCCTCAGTTAAAAAAAATGGTCTTAGAACTTTAGGACAATTACTAAGAGTTCTTGCCCAGTTGTCTTAGTGACTGTAAACGTCCCTTTGATAGTCCCCCAACATCCAAAGATAGGGCTACCTACTCATTAATAGTAGGATAGCACTATCTAAAGGAAAGGAGGAAAAGAACACCTTTTTCGAGTAGGTAGATAGTTGTGAAGTACTTTCTCAAAACAATCTTTTTCACACTACACTTTCAAAACCTTTTCAAAACGCTTTATCAACACTCTTGAGGACTGATACAAGAGTTATCATAAAGCAAGCAGACTTTTTCAAAACACACAAACACGAAAGCAGTTTTCAAAATGAGCAAGTACCTAAGAGCCCGTGAAAAACCACAGATGGAAAGGGTGCTAACACCTTCCCTTTCCATAATCTACCCCCTTACTCATAAAATCTCGAAAAAGGTCTTTTTATGTTCTTTTCACCCTTTCCTTTGTTGGATAAAAGAAAATTTGGTGGTGACTCTTGCTTATCGCACATTTGTGAATACAAAATGCAAACCAGTATTAACAGTCGGTTATGCCACTGTATCAAAGAACTGGCGACTCTGCTGGGGAAATAAGTAAAAGTGGGGTTTATCTTAGGGTCTAGTTCATTTCTAATATGTTTTTCTTTGTTTTGATTGCTTTGCTTTTAAGGGTTTTGTTTGGGTTATTATAGATCTTACACACGGATCTGGGGAAACCTTTTAGGTAAGTAGAAATAGATCATGGAAACTGTGTGGGGTATACCAACATGGTTGAAGCGATAGCTACGTTTATGCGACACTTTGGTGGGTACCAGAAGCCCTTGAGTTAATCAAGGAGAATACGTGGCCGCTACATGGTGTCATGAAACATCAACTGACCTTAGAACCTTTAATTGAATAACTTGGCTATTAGGACGTAGTGAGATAGCCGTCTTTGGTGTATCCCCACAGTCGGTTAATACTCGATACTACACTCATTGAGATCCGACTCCCGGGTTTTGTTTGGTGGCAAGTCAGTTGTCTATCGGAACGAAACTTATGGGGAAGATTGGTGATATTGAGATCCCCTAGAACCTGGTTACTATTTATAGGACAGGTTGAACCAATCAAACTTCAAGAGGGTATTACCTTAAACCCATGCAAGCCTTAAACCTAAGGTCTTTGTGTGATTTGCTTATGCTTGCTATATCTGTAATTTCTTAGTATAATCATTGTGAAATCAAGCTTTCCAAATGTTTTGATGAAGACAAGCTAGCATGCAAAAATGAATGGATCAAGATAGAAGATTTATCTCAAGCAAAGATTCATTGATCAAGATCAACATTTCAAGACTTATGGCTTAAGGTATATGAAATTTTTGATCTTATGCTCTTAGTGCTCAAAACTATTTTTAATCATGCATTTACCTTATTAAAATAATCTTTTGAGTATATACTATGTATTATTGAAGAAGGATATTTTAAATTGCTTAAAATATTTGAAAATAATGATTTTTCAATTTTTGTACACAAGCAATCGATTTTCATGCTAGGACAATCGGTTGCATCCAAAAAACAAAAGCTTCTGTTTGACATACAATCGATTGTCATCTAGCAGCAATCGATTGTCATGTGTTTTATTTTCAAATTTTTTGAACGTTGGCCTATGAGAAATCGATTGCTCCTCAATGACAATCAGTTGTCTTAGTTATATTTTTCTATTTTTCTAAACGTTGCTTTTACAGCAATCAGTTGTTGCTTTAGTGCAACCGGTTGTTGTGCCTTAAATTTTGAAATTTTTTATTTTTCCAGCAACTTTTTGTAGCATCTATTCATGGCAATCTTTGTATCTTTTCAAATACATTTTGTTAGTAAAAATGGTTTAAACATTGCTATGATTCATTGAAGAGGTGTTACTACACTATAAATTATTTTTATTTAGAATTTTGAATCACAACAACAATCACAACAAGAATCAATAACAACTTTTACTTTCTATTCTTTTGATCATACTCTTTATACTCAAGATTTTTGTTCATGATTTTCATATGCATACTGAAAATTGTTCTTGAGCACTTAGAAGTGTATTCCATCTTAAATTTCATATTGAATAGAAAAGATCAATCAATTGATTGACATTGCTCTTTCATTTTTCAAACTCTTATACAAATCAAACAAACTATTGTATACTTGTTTTCAGGATTGTTGGAAACAAGAAAGACACTTAGGGAAGATTGTTCTCTTTGTGGTCTTAGTGAAAATCCAAGAGGATTGTTCTTGGTCCAAGAGGATTGTTCTTGGTTATTAGGTAGTCTTTGTACAAATTACCAACTATAAGGAAATCTCTTTCATGTTGAAAGGGGACTGGAGTACTCTCGGACTGTGAAGGGGACCAGGATACATCTCTGTGTTCTTTACTTTCTATATTTACTGCTTTCATCACTTATCAGAAAAAGAAAGAAAAGAAACTCGTGCAAAAATATTCATGCAATTCAGAAAAAGTTTTAAAGAACCTAATTCACCCCCCCCCCCCCTCTTAGGCGCATCTGAACTTACAATTGGCATCAGAGCAGGTTATAGGTAACCTGTTCCTACTAGATCCAGAATGGCTTCCGCAAACAACAATTCTGTGTTCAGAGACGGTGGCACTAGCAACAAGCCTCCTCTATTCTGTGGTGAATATTTTGATTTCTGGAAGATCCGTATGAAGGCTCATCTAGAAGCACAAGGAGAAGAAATATGGGATGCTGTCCTAAATGGCCCTTTTGTTCCGGTAACCGTAGTAAACGGCGTTGGTTCATCAAAGCCTAAAACTACATGGGATGATGATGATAAGAAAAAGGTCCTGTATGACAAAAAGGCAATAAACCTCCTTCAAAGTGCACTTAGTATGGATGAATTCTTCCGTGTCTCAGCATGCACAACGGCAAAAGAAATTTGGGATACACTGGTTGAAACACATGAAGGAACAATTGAAGTTAAGAGATCGAGACTTAATACGTTAAGTCAAGAATATGAATTGTTCAGCATGCAACCTGGAGAATCCATTCTTGATTTACAAAAGAGATTTGTGCATCTAACAAATCATCTAAGGGCAATTGGTAAAACATTGACCAATGATGAGTTGAACCTAAAAGTGCTCAGATCCTTGACTAGAGAATGGCAACCAAAAGTAACAGCAATCTCAGAAAAGAAGAGTCTCGCTACTATGACATCCGCAACTTTGTTCGGGAAACTTCAAGAATACGAGACAGAACTTGGTAGATTGGAAAAGCGTGAAAATCAAGAAAAGAAGTCTAAGAACATTTACTTGAAGATTGACTCCAAGGAAGACGAAAAGAAAGATAATCCTGATGAAGATGAAAGCTTCATGCTTCTCGTTAGAAGACTTGGAAAATTCTTTGGTAAAAATGACAAAGCCTTCTCGCACTCAAAGAAGAAGAAACACTTCAAGAAGAAGGAAGGATCCTCATCAACACAAGAAGTTACTTGTTATGAATGTGGTAAACAAGGTCACATCAAACCGGACTGTCCAAAACTTTCAAAGAAAAGTGGCTACAAAGGCAAGAACGAATCAAAAGATAAGAAAGCATATGTTGTATGGGAAGATGTTGAACTGAGTTTGTCATCCGACTCCGATAGCGACGAAAGTGCCAATCTTGCATTAATGGCCTCACACCACTCCGAAAGCGAAGATGATGAGGTAAGCTTGACGACCACTTCAAATCTATGGTATCTCGATAGTGGTTGTTCCAAGCATATGACGGGAGATATCGACAAATTTTCACATCTAACGCTTAAGGCCAAGGGTTATGTGACGTATGGAGATAACAACAAAGGAAAGATTCTTGGCATAGGCAAAGTTGGTGGTCCACCTTTCACATCTATTGAAGATGTTCTTTATGTCGAAGGACTAAAGCACAATCTTCTAAGTATTAGCCAACTATGTGACAAAGGTTTCAAGATCAAGTTCACTAAAGATGAATGTTTGATAGAAGATGAAGTCACACATGAGGATAAACTTAAAGGTAAAGGAGTAAATAATATTTTTATGATTTCCCTTAATGATTTGTCTTTGAAGGTTAAATGTCTCATGGAAAACAACAACGACTCATGGCTATGGCACAAAAGAATCGCTCATATTCATATGGAGAATTTAAACAAATTGATTAAGCATGACCTTGTTGTTGGACTGCCTAAGATAAAGTTCATCAAAGATAGACTTTGCGATGCATGTCAAAAGGGAAAGCAAACAAAATCAACTTTCAAATCCAAGAATGTGGTGTCCACTACTAGGCCACTACAATTGCTTCATATGGACTTGTTTGGCCCTTCTAGAACGAGGAGCTTCGGAGGTAATGTATACGCTCTAGTTATTGTAGATGACTTTTCTAGATATACTTGGACACTCTTTTTAGTGCAGAAAAATGATGCATTCAAGGCGTTCAAGAAATATGCCAAGAAAATTCAAAATGAGAAGTCATTATCTATTGCCTCCATAAGAAGCGACCATGGTGGAGAATTCCAAAATTCCTCCTTTGAAGCTTTCTGTGAAGAACATGGAATATCACATAATTTCTCAGCACCAAGGACTCCTCAACAGAATGGAGTTATAGAAAGGAAGAATAGGTCTCTTCTTGAACTTGAAAGGACAATGCTTAGTGATTCAAACCTTCCAAAATACTTTTGGGCGGATGCTGTAAGCACGACATGCTTTGTAAGCAATAGAGTTAATATTCGACCTATCTTGAAGAAGACTCCATATGAACTCTTTCGAGGAAGGAAACCAAATATTTCATTCTTTCATGTCTTTGGCTGCAAATGTTTTGTCTTTAACAATGACAAAGATAACCTTGGTAAGTTTGATGAAAAATCAGATGAAGGTATTTTTCTTGGATACTCCTTATCTAGTAAATCTTATCGTATATACAATGAAAGAACTTTAACGATTGAGGAATCTATGCATGTATCATTTGATGAATCTAACCCCTCAGAGGAGGATACTATTGTTTTAAATAATAATGATGAGATTTTAGATATTCCTCAAGAAGATGGCTCCAAGACCAACAATGAGAATCAATCGGAACAACAAGAAGAAAAAATTCCGGAAGAATCAAATGTCAATGATCTACCTAAGGAATGGAGAACCCATAGAGATCACCCTATTAATAAAATCATCGGTGACATCAGTCAAGGCATTTCAACAAGATTGAATCTCAAAGATGCTTGCTTGAACATGGCGTTCGTTTCTCAAATCGAACCTTCCAAAGTCGATGACGCATTAGGAGACGACCAATGGATTATTGCTATGCAAGAAGAATTAAATCAGTTCGAGAGAAATCAAGTTTGGGAACTTGTTCCTAAACCAAGTGACAAACACATCATAGGTACAAGATGGGTGTTTAAAAAAAAACTTGATGAGAACGGTATAATTGTCCGAAACAAAGCAAGATTGGTAGCCCAAGGATACGACCAAGAAGAGGGAATTGAATTTGAATAAACTTTCGCTCCGATTGCAAGGTTAGAAGCTATCCATGTTTTACTTGCTTACGCTTGTTCATTGAATTTCCAGCTTTACCAAATGGACGTTAAAAGTGCATTCTTAAATGGCTACATCAATGAAGAAGTCTATGTCAAACAACCCCTGGGTTTTGAAGACTTCAAGAATCCTTCACATGTCTTTAAGTTGAGAAAAGCTCTTTATGGCTTAAAACAAGCACCTAGAGCATGGTATGACAGACTCAGTACATTCTTATGCGAAAAAGGTTTTGAGAAAGGTATAGTGGATAAGACCTTGTTCATAAAGAAGATCAAGGGTAACACTTTATTAGTACAAGTCTATGTCGATGATATTATATTTGGTTCAACTAACAAAGATTTGTGTGAAGAATTCTCGTTGATGATGCAAGGAGAATTTGAGATGTCTATGATGGGCAAGATGAACTATTTCCTTGGATTGCAAATTAAGCAATTGAAAGATGGTATCTTCATCAATCAATCAAAATATTGCAAGGAACTTTTGAAAAAGTTTGATATGGATAATTGCAAATCAATACACACGCCAATGGGCTCCGGTACTTATGTTGATCAAGATGAATCCGTTATTTCCATTGATATTACTAAATATCGAGGCATGATTGGCTCACTGTTCTACTTGACGACAATTCGTCCTGACATCATGTTCAGTGTATGTCTGTGTGCATGATTTCAAGCAAACCCGAAGGAATCTCACCTTATGGCGGTAAAAAGAATCATGAAATATCTCAAAGGAACAACCAATGTCGGCCTATGGTACCCAAAAGGTAATATATGCAATTTAATTAGTTATTCTGACGCTGATTATGCAGGATGTAAAACAGATAGAAAAAGCACAAGTGGCACTTGTCACATTTTGGGAAATGCATTAGTCTCTTGGGCATGCAAGAAATAATCTTGTGTGGCTCTTAGTACGGACGAGGTGGAATACATTGCAGCGGGTAGTTGCTATGTGCAAATTTTATGGCTCAAGCAACAACTCCGTGACTACGGACTCGACCTTGGATGCATTCCACTCCGATGCGACAACACAAGTGCAATCAACATTACAAAAAACCCTGTGATGCATTCTAGAACAAAGCATATCGACATTCGACATCACTTTCTTCGTGATCATGTACTTCAAGGAGATGTCGAAGTCACCTTCGTGGATAGGCATAATCAACTAGCAAATATCTTCACTAAACCATTGGCAAGAGAACCATTTTTCAAGATCCGAAGAGAGCTAGGTATCTTGGACGAAAATGACATTATCTAATTAAGGTACATGGCTATGATCTTAATCTTAACTTTATGGTAATATATCATGATCCATGTTTTTATTACTAAATTTTTGATATATGACCATGAAATCCCCAAAAATTAAGTATTTTTTCATTTTTTTCACTAACGACAATCGGTTGTCATAGAGTGACAATCGGTTGTATCTAAAAAAATTTAGATTCTGTCTTCACAACAATAGGTTGTCACTCCACGACAACCGGTTGCTTTCTCATTATTTTCGCCCCTGTTTGCATTTTTCAAAGGATGCAATCGGTTGTCATCAAACGACAATCGATTGCACATTTCAAATTTTTTTTATTTTTTTATTTTTTTCAGTTACACTCTTTTTTATTCTTTCTCTTCCATTGCCATTACTATTATTTATTTTATACAAGATTTTTATTCTCTTTTTGAATGTTTTAAGTGTTTGGTCAACAACCTTTTAATGCTTAGTCCTTTCCTATGACACAATTTTTTTGGATACTTACACACTCAAGAATCTCTATGCTACAAGTCTTTATTGTTTTTGACTAAACCATTGAATGCCTTACCTATCCATTGAATGCCTATCTATCTATAAAAGCCCAACCAAAACCTAAACTTCATATATCCTCTTTTGTCTCAAGAAACCCTACAAACACCAAATACCCTTTTCCCCTTCCAATTCTCTCATCCCTCACCATGTCAACATCAAAGAAAGGCAAGGGAAAAGCTTCTTCCTCATCTCAAGGTGATGATATCTCAAAACTCATTCCATCAAGAAGCCAAAGGGAAAGATTTGAGTCTCACTTTCAGAAGATGACGGTTCTTCTACCAAGGTTCGGTAATCTTGACAACTTCTATTCCGAATGCTTTAGTTTTCCAGCTTTATTTAGATCTCAAGGGATATACAAGTTGATTGGTGTTAATGGACCCATTTACCCCACTTTAGTTAGAATTTTCTATAGCAATCTAACCATTAGTAGAGGATGCATGATTTCAAATGTCAAAGGGGTTCCTATAGAACTCACAGTGCAAAATTTTGGTGAAGCTTTGGGTATTCCAAATGATGGTGCTTTCATTAAACTTCTCTCAAATGCAAATCTACCTGGCTACAACAAAAGAGACTTCTACTATGGAATTGCAAGAATTCCCGAGCGGGATTTTATTCAGAAAAGGCAAAGGCTTATTGGTGGAACTCCGGAGAGGAACTATTGGTTTGCAGGAATTCTCATTATTGATGATTGTTTGATCCACTACTTTTTGGCGTATGTGGTTATGCCAATGTTCTCAAATATTTCCAACGTCAATGATTGTGAGATGCAGATTCTGTATGCGATGAAGAATGGGATTCAAATCAACTGGTCTTATGTGATTCTACATCATATGGCACTACATAGTGAAAATGCTTCTACTTTGCCCTATGGCTCCTGGCTTACCCTTGTTTTTGAGAAGTTCAATGTTCCCTTGTCTGGTGAACACATGGTGCTTATGACTAACCCCAAACATGAAATCACTCCGAAGAAAGTATGTAATACCAAAACCGGCGTCAAATTTGATCCGATTAATAGAACCATCACATACATTCATACTCCTCCACAAAACCAACCTTCACAAGAACAACCACTTCAAAACCAACTTCCACAACCAATGTAAAACTCTTACAATCAAGTTTTTGACTATCTTTAATACATGAACAACAACATGAACAATCAATTTGCTCATCTCTATGCCCATACCAATGTCCCTCCTTATGAAGCTCAACCTTATCATTACCTTTTCATTCAACCTCAAACCAATGAAGGCAATGATGGTGAAGATCAAGATAATGAAGACCTTGTTGAAGGCATGGATGATTAGTTTTTAAGTTGTTATATTTCTTAGTACTTTATGTTCTTATGTTTTATGTCATTTTTCTAGTTTCGTTTAAGACACTTCGTGTATTGTGATCCTTTTCATTTTGTGCAAATTATTTCTGTTATATCTATGTATGCAAACTTTATGTATGCTATGTTGTTTCTATGTGCAAAATTTTTATGATCTTCTTTCCCATTCCTTTTTTCTAATGACAAAGGGGGAGAAGACTTTGTAGTTTCTTTTGTGTTTCTCTAACCCTAATTGCAGCAAGCAAGCAATCTTCAAAACCCTCATGCAATAGATCAAGGGGGAGTCTTTGAATTAGGGGGAGTTTTTAAACAACTTGATTAGAGAGAACCAAGATGCACTCCAAACTTCAAGCAATGGTTGTCATCATCAAAAAGGGGGAGACTGTGAAATCAAGCTTTCCAAATGTTTTGATGAAGACAAGCTAGCATGCAGAAATGAATGGATCAAGATAGAAGATTTATCTCAAGCAAAGATTCATTGATCAAGATCAACATTTCAAGACTTATGGCTTAAGGTATATGAAAATTTTGATCTTATGCTCTTAGTGCTCAAAACAATTTTTAATCATGCATTTACCTTATTAAAATAATCTTTTGAGTATATACTATGTATGATTGAAGAAGGATATTTTAAATTGCTTAAAATCTTTGAAAATAATGATTTTTCAATTTTTGTACACAAGCAATCGATTTTCATGCTAGGACAATCGGTTGCATCCAAAAAACAAAAGCTTCTGTTTGACATACAATCGATTGTCATCTAGCAGTAATCGATTGTCATGTGTTTTATTTTCAAATTTTTTGAACGTTGGCCTATGAGCAATCGATTGCTCCTCAATGACAATCGGTTGTCATAGTTATATTTTTCAATTTTTTTAAACGTTGCTTTTATAGCAATCGGTTGTTGCTTTAGTGCAACCGGTTGTTGTGCCTTAAATTTTGAAAATTTTTATTTTTCCAGCAACTTTTTGTAGCACCTTTTCATGGAAATCTTTGTATCTTTTCAAATACATTTTGTTAGTAAAAATGGTTTAAACATTGCTATGATTCATTGAAGAGGTGTTACTACACTATAAATTATTTTTATTTAGAATTTTGAATCACAACAACAATCACAACAACAATCAATAACAACTTTTACTTTCTATTCTTTTGATCATACTCTTTATACTCAAGATTTTTGTTCATCATTTTCATATGCATACTGAAAATTGTTCTTGAGCACTGAGAAGAGTATTCCATCTTAAATTTCATATTAAATAGAAAAGATCAATCAAGTGATTGACATTGCTCTTTCATTTTTCAAACTCTTATACAAATCAAACAAACTATTGTATACTTGTTTTCAGGATTGTTGGAAACAAGAAAGACACTTAGGGAGGATTGTTCTCTTTGTGGTCTTAGTGAAAATCCAAGAGGATTGTTCTTGGTCTAAGAGGATTGTTCTTGGTTGTTAGGTAGTCTTTGTACAAATTACCAACTATAAGGAAATCTCTTTCATGTTGAAAGGGGACTGGAGTACTCTCGGACTGTGAGGGGAACCAGGATACATCTCTGTGTTCTTTACTTTCCGCATTTACTGCTTTCATCACTTATCAGAAAAAGAAAGAAAAGAAACTCGTGCAAAAATATTCATACAATTCAGAAAAAGTTTTAAAGAACCTAATTCACCCCCCTCTTAGGCGCATCTGAACTTACAATCATGACATCATAACATGGCATATCATACTAACCATTTCAAGGATTTTCTAGGGCTTATCTTTGTCTTGTTTTATAGGACATGGAATCCACTCACAGGAACACTTTCTAAGTCAACCTCGTGAGGGTATCTCCTCAACTCAAGGAATTAGCATCAAGGATTCCTGAAAGATCTCCCTTCACTGAAAGACATGGTCGACTTATCTACTTGGTCACCTCAAACTCTGATGAAGAAATGATAAAGGTGCTCTTTCAGTTCTTTGACCCTTTACATCACTGCTTCACTTTTCCTGATTACCAGTTAGTGTCTACTATGGAGGAGTTTTCTCAGTTATTGGGGGTACCTATCCTAACTCAGTTACCTATCAATGGTAAGGAAAGAGACCCAAAACCTGAAAATATTTCTCAAGCTCTGTCTTTACAACTGTCTGATGTAGTGGTAAATTGGGAAACGAGAAGAGGCGTCCAATGATTTCTAGCTAAGTTTCTATTTGAGAAAGCTCACCATTTTTGGGATACCCTGGATTTACAAGCTTTTGAAGAAGTGTTGGCCCTTCTCATCTATGGGATGGTACTATTCCCTAACCCGGACCAGCTCATAGATGTGAATGCGGTTAAAGTTTTTCTGTCTCATAATCCGGTGCCTACTTTACTTGGGGATATTCTACACTCTTTGCATACTCGCACTCTAAAGAGAAGATGGACTCTTCTATGTTGCACCCCTCTATTGTCTAAGTGGTTTATTTCGCACCTACCTCAGTCTGTTTTGAAGAATGAGCAGGGTATGAGATGGTCTCATAGGTTGATGTCCCTTACACATTCGGATATTCATTGGTGTCCACGGTCCTTGGGGAGTGTTACCATCATTGATCGTTATGGGGAATTCCCCAATGTCCCCCTCTTAGGCATCAGGGGAGGAATCACTTATAATCCTTGTTTGGCATTGTGATAATTTGGTTATGCTAGAAGGGATGGTCCTCACGACGCACTCGTCCAAGGAATCATATTTGACTATGAGAATGATGTTCAGGGTTATCGTAAGAGGTTCATTTGAGTTTAGGGCATGGTAAATAGAGTTAATAGCAAGACACTGGGGCACAAGAATTCCATCCCTCTTGAGCCTTACCTCAAATGGGTGCGAGCTCGTGCTCAATGTCTTATGATGTCGTACCCCTCCATCTTACCTGTGATTATGGAACCAATTGCTGAGGGAGACACTCCTTACATTGTTCTTCATCCTGATATGCCAACTTATTTCGAGGAGCTACAGAAATCCTGGATCCAACTTAAATAAGAACGAGATACCTTTGAAACCCAATTCTACGCCAGCGAGAAGAAGGTTTTAGAGCTCACCAGGTTACTTCACAAAGAGAAGAGTACAAATGCTTACATTGCACCAAAGAGGATGCGCCTTTGGGAAGCTTGAGTTTTTCTTTGCTTTGGGAGTTTATTTTTGCTTTGTTACTTCCTTTGTAAGCCCAAGAGGCATCATTGTAACCGTTAAAACTTCTTAATGCAATTAACGTTTGTTCTCTTTCTGTTTAAGAAAATTTAAGTTTTAGAAATCCTTGAAAACATTGCATACATATATCATACATATCATTGCATAAACAGGTTTCAAAGCAGGTTTCTCATCTTCACTATTTATTTCAGCAATGGCACTCGAACAAACAATGAAGGATCTCCAAACTCAAAAGGCTCAGTTCCAACAAATGTTCATGGCTTTGGTCCAGGGGCAGGAATAACTGAAAGCTCTCATCATCAAAGAGAAGAAGAAGAAGGCAAAGAACCGGCTGACATCTTGAATATGGGAAGAAGACTCAGAGGACCGGTTCAACGAGCTCTAGATCTCACAACTCCATCAAACAAGGGGGATAATCATGAAAAAGATGACAACCCGGGGACTGATGAAGACGAAGCTGATTATTCTGAGGAGCAATATCCTCCTGCTGATGACAAATACAAACAGTTGGAGGATCGTCTCAATGCTATGGGGATTCAGCAGATACTCGGCTTGGACTTTGAAGAATTAGGGCTGGTTTCTGGTGTGATCATTACACTAAAATTCAAGGTCCCCACGTTCTCTAAGTATGACGGTGTCTCCTGCCCTAAGTTACACTAAAGGTCCTATGTCAGGAAGATCCAGCCTCACACTGCTGACCGGAAGTTATGGGTCCATTTCTTCCAAGAAAGTTTAGTTGACACACAACTGGAGTGGTTCTACCAGCTAGAAAGAACAGACATTCATACCTGGAAATACTTGGTTGTTGCTTTCTACAAGCAATACCAATACAATGCTAACCTCACTCCAACTCGTACACAACTTTAAAGCATGTCTATGGGTTCTAGCGAAGGCTTCAAAGATATGCCCAAAAATTGAGGGATCTAGCTGGCAGGGTACAACCTCCACTGAATGATCAGGAAATGGTAGATATGTTCATGGGAACTCTGACAGGCCCGTTCTTTAATCTGTTGATTGAGAGTTCCTCATTTGGGTTCACATAAATGGTTCTGACTGGAGAAAGGATCGAAAGTGGTATCAAGAGTGGGAAGATACAGATGGCTACATATTCTAATACTGAGAATAAGCCATTTGCTGGTAAGAGGGAATCTAATGCTGTGCATGTCCAGAAGGATCGTAATAAGGCAGACGACCATAATCAATATGTGGGGGCAATACTGGTCTCTAATCCTACGCCTATGCAACGACACCAATAGGGGAACCAGCATAAATAGGTCATGCCTAAGAGACAATTCACCAGAATCAACATGTCACTAGCTCAAGCGTTACAACACATGTTGAAGGCATAATTGATTAGGTTAAAGGCTCATCTATGAAATCCCAATACTTCTGCTCCTAGTTACCACCCGACGAAAGGTGTGCATACCATTCTAATAGTCCTGGACATGATACAAATGGTTGCTGGGATCTGAAGAACAAAATTCAAGATATGATTGACGCCAAAGAGATTGAATTTAACCCTACAGAGACTCACAAAGTGATCACTGCTCCTAGGCCAAATCATTGAGAACGTCAAGTTCATTTATTATTTTTTTCATTTGTAATTTCATTTGTTGTTCAAACAATTACTGTTATGCCAAACTTTGGTTTCCCATTAATGCATCGCATATGTATGTCTTGAATGATTTCATTGTCATTTTATTTAAACTGTTTTCTTGCTTCCTTTACGTGATATTCGACTCTCGATTAAAAAGCTATAAGCCTTTAGAGGGAGGATGACGAAAAGATACCATAATCTCACACAGTGTGCTTTTGAACAGACCTTGCTGGCAATGTACAAGCATTGTTTCAAATCTCAAACAGTGGAGTTATAAGGAAGATAATCCCTAGTCAACCCCTTTGAGCCTAAGAAGTAGGAGTTTTTCTTTTCACACAAATTAAAACCCTTAATCATAACCTGGGGCAGGGTAGTTTCTCAGTCAATTCAGACACACATTCAGTCACAATCTTTTGCTTCGTACACAACGAATGACATCGAGGATGTCCGTCCAAATCAATAGATGGTGATGATGTCATATAACTATTAAGAATAGGAAGTCATTATCTCTCAAAATAAAAGCCAATTAAGTCAAAGCCTGTGAAGGAGACTTAAGAAAACCGGGGCATCCCACTGACTGCAATCACAAAAGAAACAGTCCAGGCAAAATAAGGGATAACAAAATAAAAAAAGAGGTCCTACAAATCCTCAACAAAAAAATAAAGGTCACAAAAATGTCTTCCTTCTCAAACAAACGTTCAATTTCTGAACCATCACCGGAATATCGGGGCCAACATTCCAAAACTCAATTGGGATTCGAAATGCATAATTAACTGAGCATAGGACTGAAGAACATTACGAAGAACGGGTGGGTACAAATAAATTTTGAGCCTTTATCCTTTATTTCTTAAACCTCGAACCAGGCCGCGCTACAACCCTTAAAAGTCCTAACTGAAGCATAGGTTAGTTAGGAAGCATAATGTTACAAAAGGTATCTTGACTCCTGTAGGACTTGCTATAAACCCTGAGTTGATATCATCCTCTTGCAAAATTTGTTTTACTGAAAAAATGAATTTTCAAAAACATCAAGACAAGCATAAACTTTGCATTATTTGAATATCTTTGTTTGCATATAGTTATTTGTTCGACAACAGGGAAATTCACATGACGAATATCTAGTGAACAAAAAACTTTCTCAATGAAAAGAATCACCTCAAGTGGAAAAGCACTTCCAACCAAGGGGCACAGCATAATCATTCTCCATCATCTGGGGCAGTCAAGTCAAGATTTAAGGAATCTCTAAAAAATGCCAAATATCCAGGGGAAGATCTCCATATGAATCACTTGGGGAATTAGACATGAATTCCAGCAATGAATCACGTACAATAAAGCAAAATCAATGTTCCCCAGCTAATTTCTTCTCAAAACAATTAAACAGGAATTCCCAACGAAAATGTTCTAAATAAACCAAGTCCTCTTCTAGAAATGGTGCAATTACGATCCAGAGACGGATGTCATTCTGATACTTACTCCAGACTCCTCTTCTAGAAACGGTTCAGGTACGATCCAGAGAAGGATGTCATTCTGATACTTATTCCATACTTCTCTTCTAGAAATAGTTTAGGTACTATCCAGAGACGGATGTTATCCTGGTACTTATTCCAGATTTCTCTTCTAGAAATAGTTAAGGTACGATCCAGAGACGAATGTTATCCTGATACTTATTCAGATTCTCTTCAAGTACAGTGCATATATGGTCCAGAGACGGATGTCATTTTGTCACTCATTTAACACATGTTTCAAGTACAGTTCAGATACGATCCAGAGACGGATGTCATTCTGACACTCATTCAACACATGTTTCAAGTACAGTGCAGATACGATCCAGAGACGGATGTCATTCTGACACTCATTCAACACATGTTTCAAGTACAATATAGATACAATCCAGAGACGGATGTCATTCTGACACTCATTCAACACATGTTTCAAGTACAGTTCAGATATGATCCAGAGACAGATGCCATTTTGACACTTATTTCAACACATAGATCCATCCAAAAAATCTCCGTAGGTACTTTCTCTAGCAGGTACAGGGGAAGAAACGTCCTGATGCAAAGTCACGGCTACATCCTCAACATACGTCCTAATGATGTCTATGTCCCTGCAGAGTGAAAAAAACCAAAGTTTTGACCTCTTCTTCCCTAAGCAGGAATTACCTCCTCCAACAAAGTTCCCTCAGATAGCTGAATTCCATGTTCCCTAGCTAAGTTTTTATAATCTCAAACAGTTTATAAAGCCTTATCTCTGGTAGAGTTTATTTCTCTAGCCGCGGAAGTTTATCCCCCAACAGAGTTTATTTCTCTACATTGGTAAAATCTTCCAACAAAGCATCTTTTCCCCCATAAAGTCCTTCTCAAGCAGGAGTCAAAGATCCCCGACAGAATATCCTCAAACGGAAAGAGGAAATACCCAGTAAATCATCTCCATTCATCATCCCCAGCGGAAGTGAAAAAATCACTTTCCTCATTTACCAAACAGCAGTCTGGGATTCAGCTTCCCAGTACTCTCCAGCAGCAGTCAGGGATTCATTTTCCCAGACTAGGAAATATTGCAACAGTATTCCATATTCATACATCATGGCATGCGCATGCATATTTCATAAGTCATACTCATTTATTTTGAGAACATCATTACACAATGCATTTCATACATCATGACATTACATATGATTAACTCTTTACCTTTTTAGGAAAGATCAAATCAACAAACATCATTGACTACTTTCATGACTTGACAGTATTTTCAAAAGTTACATCTGACGAAAGGCTATTTCAGCATTTTCCTCAGAAAGATCATTCTCAAAAGACCTCTACTGGTTCAGTTTAAACCTATAAATGGTTTATTCTGATTCTGTTCCGGTAGAAACTTTCTCTGGTCCAGATAAACCGCTCCAAAGATTTATTGTGATTCTTTTCCAGTTAAAGATGATTCAAGACCTTTCTCTAGTTCAGTCAAGTCGACCCTAAGATTTCTCTGATTCTTTTCTAGTTAAAGATGATTCAAGACCTTTCTCTGGTTCAGTCAAGTCGACCCTAAGATTTCTCTGATTCTTTTCCAGTTAAGGATTATTCAAGACCTCTACTGGTTCATTTTAAATCGATCAATGGTTTATTCTGATCCTGTTCTGGTAGACACTTTCTCTGGTTCAGATAAATCGCTCCAAAGATTTATTCGGATTCTTTTCCAGTTAAAGTTTATTCAAGACCTCTACTAGTTAAGTTTAAACCGATCAATGGTTTATTCTAATTTTGTTCCGATTGACACTTTCTCTGGTTCATACAAATCGCTCCAAAGATTTATTCTGATTCTTTTCCAGTTGAAATCAAGCATAGACTCTCTCTAGTGTTCCAATAAAAAATCACCTGTGGATGGCATCTTTAACCCCATCTCCGACAACTCTCTGTCATCTTTTCCAAATGGCATGTTTAAGCCCATTCCCGACATCATCAACTATCGGTGTTACTTCATGCAAGTGCAAACTTCTGCGCACTCTAGTGTTCAATCATATTTCACCTTCATATCATGAAAGGTAGACAAGTCAATCTACATCCTAAGGTTTAAGACGATTGAACAGGGGCAGTTGTTGTACCCCAAAATTTTCCCTCTCATTTTACTCAAGACATGCCTATTGAGGTCCCTAACTTGCCCAAGGATGACCAAGAATTGACCAGACAAATTCTCCTCCCAGGGCAATGAACCTCTAACTAGGGTTTCAATTTTCATCAAGATGTGTGAGTTCTAATGGTCTCAAATGTTTTCCATGGTCCTAATATGTCCTCAAGTTTATCCATGGCAAATTTCATTCCTTGCACAACAAGTTTTCTCAATCAACTGCTCAAATGCCTGAAAATCAACTCTACTAGGTCAAAAGTCAATTGTGGCCTATATACAATCAAACTTCAAGATTTTTGGTCAACATCAACATTTTTAAGTAATATCCATCATTTTATCAAGGGTTGATCATTATTCCTCCAGAAATTCTCCTAACTTATCAAAAGTCAAAAATTGCAAATTAGGGTTTCTATAGGAAAAGTCAACCAAACTTTGATCAGGCATAACTTTCTCATACTTTGTCAGAATGTTTTCCACCAAAGCTCATTTTTAAGAGAATCCAGTTCCCTACAACTTTTATTCATCCCCTAAGTTCAAGAAATTCCCCAGTTAAATGATACAAGCTCAGACATTATAAGTCATCTTAAAAGTCAACAAAAAGTCATCTTTTTCCAAAGAAGCATACATGAACATGGAAGACTCAATTGATATGAAACAAAAAGGAGATCTTAGAGGACACCTTGAGATTTCCAAAATGGCCAAAAACACCTCCATAAGACAAAAATTGAGAGAGTTATGACTTGTAGAAGTTGGGAAATTTTATGAAAATGCACAAAAGTCAATGTGAGCAAATTGGATCTTTTGAACTAATGGGTGTGGGTTTTGGATCTCAAATATATCCATGGACTTATTCAAGAAATTTAAATCCATTATTTTATTTTTATGAGATTTATTTTTATTTATTTGAATTTTCGTCCATTTAAATATTAATAAATCAAATAAAATAGTAAAATGATGAATTAAACCCAAAAGATTTGTTTTATGATCATATCATGAGTCCAAAATTAGAAGATTGAGTCAAGAATTCTTGTGAAGGGTGATTGGAGAGAGATGAACAAGTTTTAGCCAAATGTAGAAACATAAGATTCCAAGATGCAAATCAAATCTTTTTCATCCAATCTTTAGGATTCAATCCACTTTTGTTGACCTAATATGATACACTATATATGCACAAACATTCCATACCTAAAGCACGCGCAGCTGCTGCAAAAAAGACCCTGTTCACAAGCTTGAAAATTCAAAGAAAAGTGATAATTGGATTTGGAGTTGCAGAGGGATTCAAGAGGTTCTGAGGGTTGCAATCTATTCCTGGAGGCATCCTGAAGCTAACTACATCGTTTCCAAGCATCAAAGCTCACAGAATCGCGACCAATACAATCACGGTTTGAGTTTTATTCTTCAAAAACGAATATGGTCTTACATGCGTTATAAATGTGTTTTGATCATGCATTCCTGTTTGTATTAATGTTTAGAATGTATTTGAATCATTAATTGGAAGCTTTGATGAATGTATGATGATCTGCCATTATTAGGGTTTGGACCTTTGTTTTAGGGTTTTAAGGTACAGGCAAAATTGGGCCCAAAGATGAGTACCATCATGCTTAGGGGATCAAGCCTAATTGATATATGGATTTAGATTTAATTTATATTGTGTGCTATGGATTTTGGAAGGTGCAGGTGCTGTAGTGACGAATAACGTCCATAGGTAAAAGTGCAGAAGCTAACACGACAGATGAGTGGAGAAGATGACTGCGTGGCGCAGCCCCACTGGCCAATTCAAATCTGCACGTTTTCTTTTTGCTTGAATAATTGCCATGTTTTCACATTATATTATTTTGTTTGATTTATATTCACGAATTAACAGTTGGCACGGATGGAAAAGGCAGCACGTTGTGAAGGGGAGGACCTGGGTTCGATACCCAGGTCTAGAATTTTAATTTTTTCTAACAAGTTTCTTGTAAATTCAGTGTAGTAGTCTACCCACGCGTATCATAGGCCATTAGGTCAACACTATCTGATCTCAGATGATTTGGATCCAGTTCCTCCAGCGTGTGACCCTACCATGGAGCCTCAAACACACTCTCCACTGGATCTCACACAAGGACATTGGGCTCCTTTGAGCTGGGCCTAGCAAATTTCCACTCACACCCGCCAGACTGAAAACAATAACAGGCCCATTCTATCCCTTTTTTGTTTTTTTTTCAATTTCTTTATTTTATTTTATTTGTTTTAAAATCAATTTTTTTATTTTAATCATAAAATCATGAAAAAATCACAAAAAAATAGACTTAGAGTTTTTTCTAATTAATTTAATTTTTGGCAATTAATTTAGTTATTTTACTTATTTCCTTAATTAAAATTAACTAGAATTAGGTTTATTCACATATTTAATTTAATTTCTTTTATATCAAAAACACAAAAAATTTGTTTTAATTAATTTTTCTTGTAAATAAATCATCAATTAATTTTATTTCTTGTAATTAAAGATAACTAGATTTAAATATATTTTTTTAATTAACATTAATGAGGTTTAGATATTTTTGCCAATTAAAATTAATTAGACTTAGGATAATTTAATCAAATCTTTTTTTTCTTAAACTAATTCAATCAAATTTCTTTTTTTTCTTAAATTAATCAATTTCGAATCTTTTGCCATTAATTTTTAAACATTTCCTTTTTCTACTAACTCTAATCCTCCCAACCTCCATTCTCCTGATTCTAACATTTTCTTACCTCTTTATTTTGTTAAGTTACTTTCTCGTATTTTTTAATTATGTAACTGTTCCCCGGTTTGTAATAATTTTAATTAGGTTTAAACTTCCCCATCTAATTATGTAACTGCCCCAAGGTCTTGTAATAGCTTAAGAATTTTATTTTTTGCAATTTATTTTCCGCACTATTAACTGCTTAGATTAATAGGATTGTATGGAAAGATAACGACTAATTGAACATAGCATAACCTAGTTCAAAGATAATATATCTGAATCAAGCACAATTTCACATGCTCATCCCTAGGGTATCTCCCACTTCGGTTGCCTTTGAAAACAGTCATAATTCTCGAAACATGAGAATTTTTAGTGACTGTCCTTGAGTTCAAGATATCACAAGTCCCTCGATGACCCTTTCGAGTGTTGCCTCAGTTAAAAAAAGTGGTCTTAGAACTTTAGGACAATTACTAAGAGTTCTTGCCTAGTTGCCTTAGTGACCGTAAACGTCCCTTCGATAGTCCCTCAACATCCAACGATAGGGCTACCTACTCACTAATAGTAGGATATCACTATCTTAAGTAAAGGAGGAAAATAACACCTTTTTCAAAAGCAGTTTTCAAAATGAACAAGTACCTAAGAGCCCGTGAAAAACCACGGATGCGAAGGGTGCTAACACCTTCCCTTTCCATAATCTACCCCCTTACTCAAAATCTTGAAAAAGGTCTTTTTCTGTTCTTTTCACCCTTTCCTTTGTTGGATAAAAGAAAATTTGGTGGTGACTCTTGCTTATCGCACATTTGTGAATACAAAATACAAACTAGTATTAACAATAGGTTCTGCCACCGTATCACACATGAGATTCAACCTTCGATTCTGCCTTTCTACTTCCTTCGATTGTAAGAATGTTAGGATGAGCAAGTTAGCTTCTACCATGCCCTTTGTCCTTTTTTGATTGAGGCCTGGGAGTCAATGTGGACATCCTTCTAGCATCATTTTGTGCTTCCTTTGAATGTCCTGGAATTTAGTGTGTGGCGAAGTCTAAGGCCACACTCTTTATTCTGCTTGCCACTGTGAAGTAGCCAGGGGTGAAGCCTAAAGCTTTGATTTACACCTCCTTCCTCCTGTTTACCTTCGTTTGGGATTTAAATAGCAACACGGCCTGAGGCCATACTAGAATTATCATATGGCCAAGTTAGTTCTTAAAAGCGTTTGATAAACCAAGAAACAAAACCAAAAGGGTTAGCAATGAAAACAAACTAAAGGGGTGGAAACGAAAAGGAAACAAATGTTATGTACATGCTTCAAACGAAGATTTTAAGGTCAGAGTGACTTACCTTGCTTGAAGCTGGAAGGTGTGTTTGACCTTGAGTGATTGGACTAGATGCTCCTGGATTCAAAGGAAAGAAACAGGTGTGGTGTTTCTTTGATTGGATTCGAAGGTCAGGAGGTGTGAGGGAGGTGTTTGTTATTTCTAGATTCAAAGGAGAATAACAAGTGTAGTGTTCTTTCTACTGGATTCGAAAGAAAAAAAAAGTGTGGGGATTGCTTCAGATTCGAAAGAGAAAAAGAAACAAGTGTTGTGTTTCTTTAGATTCTGGGTTTGTGTTTAGTGTTTGAGAATCTTAAGAGTTTAAGAGTTTTTTGAGAGTTTAATGATTTTTTGAAGATTCTTTCTACACCACCCAAAAGTCTCTGGATGTGTTGTCTAGCCCCCTTTAGATGTTATGGAGCCTCTTACTTATAGATGAAGCTGGCTGAGGTTTAGGAGCGAAAATAAAACAATTTGAACAAATTGAGTAAACTGTTTTTTTGTTGCTTTCGAGGGGCCGTGTTCGTATGCCAAATTGGTGCAAGAATAAGGGCAGTGTTTCAGGACTGCTGTGCAGCAGTTTTGGAGTGTTATAGCCAGGGCATCAGGCTTGGACTTGCAGCAAGCATCTTTGAATATTTCATCTTTTAATTTTGACCTTATATATCCAACCTTCGACCAGACTCCTCTTCAGACGGAAATATTTATTTCCAATCAAATTGTCTTTCGAATGGGCCATTTGCAATTCTTCAAATGGGCTAGTAAGGTATATCCTTCGAAAGGGACCCTTATGCATGCCTTTAGAATCCACCAATACATGTCCTTTGAAGGGGCCACCAACCATGTGTGTTGAAGGTTTTCAAGGGTGGAATCGAAGCAAACTATTTCAAAGAGAAATATTGTCCAGTCGAAGCTAGTGTAAACATAGTCAATGCCCTGTCGAAACCTGCATGCAGGAGGTCACTGCTTTGAGACTCCAAGCAAGCATACGAGTGGCCATTGCTCAAACGAAGGTTTTCATTAAGAGTCAATGCCCTGTCAAAACTTGCATGCAGGAGGTCACTGCTTTATGACTCTAAACAAGCATACGAGAGACCATTGCTCAAAAGAAGGTTTGCATGAAGAGTTAATGCCCTGACGAAGCCTGCATGCAGGAGGTCACTGCTTTGTGACTCAAGGCAAACATGTAAGGGGCCAATGGTGCAATCGGAGCTTGCATGGAGGTAGCTCTTGCTTTGTGAATCAAAAGAAGCATGCAAAGGGGAAAATGGCTTCTGAATCGAAAGGAAATTGCAGGAGGCCATTGCCTTGTGCCTGTTGGCCTGAAGAAGGTCCTTGCCTTGAAGCATGGAAGAAGGAAACTACTACTCAATCGAAGGTTGTATGCATCCAGCCATTACTTTGTGAATCAAAGCAAGCATGGAGAGAATTATTTTTCCAATCAGCACAGGCATGCATGCATCAAATGTCCAATCGAAGCAGGCATGCAGGCCACCATTGTATTGTGAACCATGTGAGGCTAATGGCGCAGTCGAAGCTTGCATGCAGGAAGCTCCTGCTTTGTGAATCAAAGCCAGCGTGTTAGAGGCTAACGCTCAATCGAAGGATGCAAGCCAAACTTGCATCGAAATAGGCCAAAAGTCTAATCGAAGGGTGTGAATCGAAGAAAACTTGTTTTTTTTCTTCAATTTTGTCAAAAATATTATTTTTATCTGCTTTGCCCTTTTTAACAGTTTCCTTTGTAACTTGATGCTGAAAAAAATCCAATTGTACTTGTGTAAGCTTGAATTTTTGAGAATCCCTATGAGAAATGCCTTGAGAAAAGAGAGGTAAAATTTTGGGGTACAACACATATTATGACACAAAGAGATATTAATTTTGTTGTAAGCGTAATGGTTGTGATTTTCGTCTAGTGGCATCTTATAGGAAAAGAAGCGACCTATGGGAGATAGGAATCATGGAGCCCCCACATAATTGTTCAATGACCATCTTTAATCAGGATCATCATTAACTAAGCTCTCGATTGATGAGTGAACAATTAATGCCTCTTGTTGATAAGGATCCCTCTATTAAGGTCAACGTATGCATTAACGAAATTGTTTCTTTTTTCAAATATACTCCCTCTTACAAGAAGTCTTGGATTGCTAGAAATAAAGATATCAAACAAGTGTACGGTAATTGGGAAAACTCATACAATGAACTTCCAAATTACTTGTTATCCCTAAAGAATTTTGTTTCAGGCACAGTGGTAGAAATGCAAACACTTCTGTTATATACAGATGATGAGACTGTTGCTGCTGGGAAACAAATATTCCACCGACTATTATGGGCTTTCCAATCATGCATACATGGCTTTGCATATTGCAATCCTATACTGCAAATTGATGGTACTTGGTTATATGGTAGGTACAAAGGTACACTACTAATGGCGGTAGCACAAGATGGAAACAACAATATTTTCCCAGTTGCCTTTACCCTTGTGGAAGGTGAGACGGCCGATGGTTGGGGTTTCTTTCTAAAAAACTTGAGAATGCATGTAGCTCCTCAACCTGGCTTGTGTTTGATTTCCGATCGACATGAATCTAACGAAAGCGCTTATAACAATCCTTAAAATGGTTGGTGTTATACCCCAAAATTTTCCCTCTCAATTGTCAAGGCTTTTCTCATAAGGATTCTCAAGGTTCAAGGGGCAAGAGGATTTATTTTCCTCTAACCAAACACCGTCAAAAATCAAGTACAAAAATTTAAGTCAAGGGCTATGACCCACTTGACATGGTGAGCTTGATTCTCGTGGAAGGACATCCACCGATACAAAGTTCTCCAATCAAAGATGTTGATCAAAGTTCAACTTCTAACTTTTTCTTGTGTTTACCCCACGAGATCCTTGAAAACATTGCATCCACATATCATGCATCATATCATGACAGGTTTCTCCCATACAGGTCTCTTTATCTTCCTACTGTTTATTTCAGTAAGATGGATATGGAACAAACGGTGAAAGATCTCCAAGCTCAAAACGCTCAATTCCAACAAATGTTTCTGGCTATGGCTAAGGGGCAAGAGGAACTGAAATCTCTCCTTCTCAAATACAAGAAGAAAAAGTCTAAGAAGTCAATAGGCGTCCTGAACTTGAGAAGAAGAACTGAAGGACCAGTCAAGAGAGCTCTAGATCTTTCAACTCCATCCAACATGGGGGATAGTCTTAAAGAAGACCACAATTTGGAGATTGATGAAGTTGAAGCCGACTACTCCGAGGAACAATATCCTCCCGCTGATGACAAATACAAACAGTTGGAGGATCGCCTTAGTGCTATGGAGATTCAACAAATACCTGGCTGTGTTTTAGGAGACATGGGTTTGGTTTCTGGAGTGGTCATCCCGGCAAAGTTCAAAGTCCCTACCTTTGCCCTGTACGAAGGAATCTCTTTCCCTAAGATGCACTTAAAGTCTTATGTCCACAAGATTCAACCATACACAACTGATCCAAAGCTTTGGATCCATTGCTTCCAAGAAAGCCTGGCAGGGACTCAACTCGAATGGTTCTATCAATTGGAGAGTTCTTGAATCCACACTTGGGAGGATTTAGCTGTTGCTTTCTACAATCAGTATCAGTACAATGCTGATCTTGCACCAACTCGTGTGCAATTGCAGAACATGACCATAGGTTCCAACGAGAGCTTCAAAGGATACGCCCAAAAGTGGAGAGATCTGGCTGGTAGGGTGCAACCCTCTTTAACTGACAGGGAGATGATTGACATCTTCATGGGAACTTTGACAGGGCCTTTCTTCAAACACTTGATCGGAAGCTCTTCAGCCGGGTTCACCGAGATAATACTGACCGGAGAAAGGGTCGAAGCTGGAATCAAAAGTGGAAAGATCCAAGGAGCTACACCCTCTGATGCTCAGAAAAAGCCATACAATGGGAAGAAAGAGTCCAATGCTGTAGGGGCAATCCTGGTCTCTAATCCCACGCCTGTTCAACAAAGACAGAGCAATAGGCGTAGGGTAAGATATCAAGAAAGGCAGTACACTAACATCAACATGCCTTTGTCTCAAGCGTTACAACATTTGCGGAAGTTGAAGCCGATCACGCTAAAGGATCCTCCTCAAAATCCCGACACCTCCTCTTCTAAGTATAATCCGAGCGTAAGATGTGACTATCATTCTGACAGTCCTGTACATGACACCGACGGCTGTTGGACTTTGAAGAACAAGATTCAAGGCTTAATTGATGCCAAGGAGATCGAGTTTGACCCTCCAGAGACTCCAAACGTGATCACGGCTCCTATGCCAAATCGTTGAGAGCGTCTTTGTTTCATTTGAATTTTCAATTGTAATTTCTTTTATTATTCAAATAATTATCTATTAATGTCAAACTCTGTTTCATTAATGCATTGCATGTTTGTCTTGAATTCATCCTTTCGTTTTCATTACATTTAAACTATGCTTTTTACTCACTTTATGACATTCAACTCTTGCTAAAAATTACAAGCCTTTAGAAGGAGGATGACAAAAACAAAGCCATAATCTCATACAGTATGCTTTTGGACAGACCTTGTTGACGGTGTACATGCGTTTTTTTTTCAAATCCTAAACACTGGAGTTATAAGGAAGATAATCCCTAGTCAACCCCTTCGAGCCAAAGAAGTAGAAGTTTTCTGTATACAAATTGAAACCTTTAATCAAAACCCGGGGCAGGGTAGTCTCTCAGTTAATACAAACGCGCGTTTAGTCGCAAACTCTCATACAACGAATGACATCAAAAACATTCCTCTGGAATCAAAAGACGGTGATGGTTCCCTATCACATAGGCAGTCATTATCTCTCTAAAAAAAAGGCCACTAAGTCAAAACCTACAAAGGAGACTTAAGAGAACTGGGGCATCCCGCTGACTGTAATCTCAAAACAAGAACAGTCAGAAAAAAAACAGGGATAACAAATCAAAAAGAGGTCAATACAAATCCTCAACAACATGAAAAAAAATGTTGCAAAAATGACTGCCTTCCAACAAACTTAACTTGTTTGAACCATCACCAAAACGTCATCCCAGACTCAATTGGAGTTCAAACGTACAATTAATAGAGCTTAGGATTGAAGAACATCACGAAGAACGGGTGGGAACAAATACATTTGAGCCTTTATCCTTTGTTTCTTAAACCGTGAACCAAGCCACGTTACAACCCTTCAAAAGTCCTAATTGAAGCATGGGTTAGTTCGAAAGCATACTGTTACAAAAGGTATCCTGACTCCTGTAAGGCTTTACTCTAAATCCAGAGTTGAATTACAAACTTCTTTACCTGCTAAAAATGCATTTTCCAAAACTTCAAGACAAACATAAACTTTGCATTATTTGAATATCACTGTCTGCATATGGCTATTTGTTTGACAGCGAAGAAATTCACACAACGAATATCCAATGAACGAAAGCCCTCTCAGTGAACAAAATCACTTAAAAAAGGATGACACTACTCCTATCAACAAGGGGACATGACATGTCACTATCCAGCACACCTGGGGCAGTCCAGTCAAGATTCCAGGAAATCTCTCAAAGAAGTGCAGAGTAACCAGGGGTAGGTCTCCATCTCCATCACTTGGGACATTGAGCGTCAATCCCAACAAAGGGTTACGTACAATTAAACTTTTTGGCAATGCCACAAACATTCGCTTCTAGGGGCAATGACAATTCTCCCCAAAGTTCTTCTCATAGGATGATTCCCAAGCAAGAGTATAATCTCTGAACACCTTTCCCCAGCTGAAACAATCTCAAGAGTCCTCGAGGACTTTCCCCAACGAAGTCATCACCTCTCTAGCAAAACCAACAACTGGTTTATTTTCCTAACCAACGGCAGAATTCCCCAAGCTTGAGGTTAGCCTCTCCAACTACTACAAATAAAAGGACCACAACTCCTCTTCCCTAGTAGATTACTCTACAATCCCCATCAAATTACTATGGAACCTGGACCCGACCAGATATCAGTTCAACTTTGACTCCCCAGTAGAGTAACGGACAACCTAGATTCCTGAAATCTTTTCCCAAGCAGGAATAAACATACTCCCCACAGAGTTTTCAATATTTCCCAACAGAGTTCTCCTCAAACAACAAAATAGGAATCCCCGGTGGAAACATTCTAACCAAACTTTGAAGACACATATACTCTTCAACAGCTGTCCAGGATTTAAGAAACTCCCAGATATTTGTCAAGGATTTATTTTCCCAGACGAAAATACATTCATAAACATTTCACATTTCATACCTCTTATTTACATACATGATAAAGTGCATATGACAAAATCTCATTTATTTTGAGAACATCATGACATCATGCATTTCATGCATCATGACATTGCATACAACTAACTCTTTACCTTTTCAGGAAAGATATCGACAGATAAAGGTTATCATTACCTTTTAGAGTAGCAATCGTCTAAGATTCCTTTATCATCCTGTTGAGGTAGTAATCGACCAAGATTCCTTCATCATCTTGCTGAGGTAGTAATCGACCAAGATTCCTTCATCATCCTGTTGAGGTAGTAATCGACCAAGATTCCTTCATCATCCTGCCGAGGTAGTAATCGACCAAGATTCATTCATTATCCTGCTGAGGTAGTAATCGTCCAAGATTCCTTCATCATCCTTTTGAGGTAATAATCATCCAAGATTCCTTCATCATCCTGCTGAGGTAGTAATCGTCCAAGATTCCTTCGTCATCCTACTGAGGTTGTAGTCATCCAAGATTCCTTCATCATCCTACTGAGGTTGTAGTCATCCAAGATTCCTTCATCATCCTGCTAGAGTTGTAGTCATCCAAGATTCCTTCATCATCCTGCTGAGGTTGTAGTCATCCAAGATTCCTTCATCATCCTGCTGATGTTGTAGTCATCCAAGATTCCTTCATCATCCTGCTAGGGTTGTAGTCATACAAGATTCCTTCATCATCCTGCTGAGGTTGTAGTCATCCAAGATTCCTTCATCATCCTGCTGAGGTTATAGTCATCCAAGATTCCTTCATCATCCTGCTGAGGTTATAGTCATCCAAGATTCCTTCATCATCTTGCTGGGGTTGTAGTCATCCAAGATTCCTTTATCATCCTGCTGAAGTTGTAGTCATCCAAGATTCCTTCATCATCGTGATGAGGTTGTAGTCATCCAAGATTCCTTCATCATCCTGTTGAGGTTGTAGTCATCCAAGATTCCTTCATCATCCTGCTGAGGTTGTAGTCATCCAAGATTCCTTCATCATCCTGCTGAGGTTGTAGTCATCAAAGATTCCTTCATCATCTTGCTGGAGTTGTAGTCATCCAAGATTCCTCCATCGTCCTGCTGAGGTTGTAGTCATCCAAGATTCCTTCATCATCCTGCTGATGTTGTAGTCATCCAAGATTCCTTCATCATCCTGCTGAGGTTGTAGTCATCCAAGATTCCTTCATCATCCTGCTGGGGTTGTAGTTATCCAAGATTCCTTCATCATCCTGTTGAGGTTGTAGTCATCCAAGATTCCTTCATCATCCTGCTGGGGTTGTAGTCATCCAATATTCCTTCATCATCTTGCTGAGGTTGTAGTCATCCAAGATTCCTTCATCATCCTGCTGAGGTTGTAGTCATCCAAGATTCCTTCATCATCCTGCTGAGGTTGTAGTCATCCAAGATTCCTTCATCATCCTGTTGGGGTTGCAGTCATCCAAGATTCCTTCATCATCCTGCTGAGGTTGTAGTCATCCAAGATTCCTTCATCATCCTGTTGGGGTTGTAGTCATCCAAGATTCCTTCATCATCATGCTGAGGTTGTAGTCATCCAAGATTTCTTCATCATCCTGCTGGGGTTGTAGTCATCCAAGATTCCTTCATCATCCTGCCGAGGTTGTAGTCATCCAAGATTCCTTTATCATCCTGCTGAGGTTGTAGTCATCCAAGATTCCTTCATCATCCTGCTGAGGTTGTAGTCATCCAAGATTCCTTCATCATCCTGCTGGGGTTGTAGTCACTCAAGATTCCTTCATCATCCTGCTGAGGTTGTAGTCATCCAAGATTCCTTCATCATCCTGCTGAGGTTGTAGTCATCCAAGATTCCTTCATCATCCTGCTGTGGTTGTAGTCATCCAAGATTCCTTCATCATCCTGCTGAGGTTATAGTCATCCAAGTTTCCTTCATCATCCTGCTGGGGTTGTAGTCATCCAAGATTCCTTCATCATCCTGCTGGGGTTGTAGTCATCCAAGATTCCTTCATCATCCTGCTGAGGTTGTAGACATCCAAGATCAGTTCATCATCCTGCTGAGGTTGTAGACATCCAAGATCCCTTCATCATCCTGCTGAGGTTGTAGTCATCCAAGATTCCTTCATCATCCTGCTGAGGTTGTAGTCATCCAAGATTCTTTCATCATCCTGCTAAGGTAGTAATCGTCCAAGATTCCTTCATCATCCTGCTGAGTCCAGATACAATCACCTCTCCAAATGGCATCTTTAATCCCATCTCCAACAAAGTTCTATCATCTCTCCAATTGGCATCTTTAAGCCCATTCCTCCTACCATCACATCACCGAGTGCAAATTTCTGGGCACTCTAGTGTCCAATCATCTCCCACCTTCGAGTCACGACTGGCAAAACATGCCAATCTAACTTTTCAGGTTTAAGAAAATTGAACAGGGACAGCTGATGTACCCCAAAATTTGCCCTCTCAATTCTCAAGGCTTTTCTCACAAGGATTCTCAAGGTACAAGCTTGCACAAAGTACATTGGGATTTCCCAGTACCAAGATTAAAAGGAAACTTTCAAAAAGGGAAAAAACAGATAAAAATAACATTTTGACAAATTTGGAGGAAAAGAGGTCTCCTTCGATTCAGCACCCTTCGTTTGGATTGGAAACCTCCTTCGAATGCAACTTGGATTACATCCTTTGACTGAATCTTGGCCTACTTCGAATGGAACTTGGGTACATACTTCATTTGGATTGGAAACCTCCTTCGAATGCAACCTGGATTACATCCTTCGATTGACTCTTGGCCTCCTTCGAATGCAACTTCGATTCAACACCCTTCGATTCAGAAGCCAGGAACTTCCCTCTCGCTAAAAGGCATTGACTCCCTATAAGCTTGTTTCGACCACAAGCTTCGACCAAGTCAATGACTCCCTTTATGTTTGTTTCGATCCACATGCTTCGATTGGGCAATATGCTTCCTTCGAGCATGAGCTTTCGATTTGGCAATATGTTTTCTTTGATACAAGCTTCGACTGGGCATTGGTTTGTTTCAACCACAAGCTTCGACTAAGGCAAAGGCTTCCTTTGAACAGGCGTGCTTCGATCTCACTCTTGCATTCGACTCAAGACCAAATCTCATTTTCCAGGCTATGTTGCTTCCAAATCTTTACATAATCAGAAGCTTGTACAAGGGTTTTAAACTTTGTCTTTTAGATACTACTATTCTTGGTTAAAGGCTACGTACTCTTTCTTTTCATAGAGAGTACTTTAGTCATAAAATGATCTTTCAACCTGATTTTGGTCTAAGCACAAGCAAGGCCAGAAGCATAAGTCACATCTTCTGCACCCCAACTGCCAAGAGGCCCCCCCACATGTACTTTCACATTACCTATTATTTTATTATTTTGCAAGGCTGGCTTTGGACAACATGTCCATTCTTTTTCTCTATAAATAGAAGAATTTTTGCAAAGCTAGGGGAGGATCTTTGGACCAGAGGAACGAATCCCCCAAATTTTCTTAAACACAAAAAAACTCACAAGTTCATCAACACTTGAGAAATAAAAAAAACCCAGAATCCCAAACACTCACCTCTTTCGATTCTGAAGAACACCCCACACATAGAAGTTTGTTCAAACTCAAAGACAACCTTCTGTGACAACTCTTCGAACCAAAAGCAAACCCCCTGTGACTACTCTTCAAATTCCAGAAACGTCTAGGTAGCGGTTCAAGTTCGAATCCCACACACCAGCTTTGAGGTAAGTCTTTCTGACTTTAACTCTTTCATTTCAAACATCTTTATTTATTCATCTATTAAACCAACATGTAATAATAATGGCCTTTGATGTTAATCTTTTGTGTTTTCCTTTAAGAACTAATCTGTATAGTCCCCTAAAATTGTTGGAATACAAAATATACATGCTTCGATATACTTGCTTCGACGCATACACATGCTTCGATACATACATGTTCAACACACACACTTGCTTAAAATACACTGACCTTCAGGCTCAGTCGAAAGGCATTCCCTCACTGCTTTCAACCTCTAGTCGAAGAAGACAACAAGGCAGAATCAGAAGGCTTCGCCATACACTGACTACCAGGCCAATCGAAGGACATGACCTCACTGGTGCTAGCCCCAATCGAAGGAGGCCAACAGAATGCAAGTCGAAGGATGCTACTGCCTGGGTCGAAGAGCTCATTTTCCTTTCTTTTATTTTGTTTTTGCCATTATATTTTCTTGCCTTTCAATATGGTTGTAATAGTGTAGTATTTATTTCTTGCATTTTTATTGCTTTATACAAATGCTAGTAATTAGGTGTGTATGGTAAAATAAAAACAACAAGTAGACAACCCTTAATCAAGACAAAAATGCATGCAATCAAACACACTTTGCACATATGCACACCTTAGGGTTACTCCACTTTGTTTCCTATCAGAAAATAGTCATGTCCCTCGAGCATGGACGTTTTAGCAAAGACCCTCAATAAAAGATCGTAGTCCCTCGATGACCCTCGATGTTGCCTTTGGTAAACGATCTAGTCCCTAAAACGACATTGCTAAAACGTCCCATATGTTGCCTTCTATGACTATACAAACATCCCAACGCCCGTCCCTTCACATCCAACGGTGGGGCTTCTTACCAAATCAATGGTAAGATAGCCACATCTAAAGGAGGAGGAAAGAGCACATTTAAGACCTTTCGAGTAGGTAGATTCGCTCCTAGTTACTCGCTTGCTCACAACAAAAACATTTTTACCCACACTCTCATCTTTGAACTATTTTCAAAACAAACACTTTGTAGGCGTTCTTATAGAAACGAGAACCATTACGAAGTTCCATTTTCAAAATACATTCAAAAACACATCTCACAAACACACTTTTGAACTATTTTCGAAACAAACACTTTGTAGGCGTTCTGATAGAAACGAGAACCATTACGAAGTTCCATTTTCAAAATACTTTCAAAAAACACACACCACAAGCACATTCAAACAAAAGCAAGTGATCTAGCAAGTAACTAAGAGCCCATGGAAAACCATGGATGAAAATGGTGCTAATACCTTCCCTTTTCATAATCTACCCCCCGAACCCAAGAAACAATCTCTAAAGGTCTTTCCTGTGCCTTTTCACCTTTCCTTTTTGGATAAAAGAAAAGTCGGTGGTGACTCTTGCTAACCGCAACATTTGCAAACACAAACGCAAAACCTCAAGTCAGTTCTCCCACCGTATCACAGTTGGCATAACACTCCATCTGTCCATGTGTATTGTATCAGACATATTATGCAAAATCTTATGAAGGATATCAAGGACCGTAACCTCTGGAAAAAAATAATCAACATGGGTAAGTATCTTTTATGCAAACATTAGATGCTCGTTGATAGTATACCATAATATTTACCAATATTTTTTGTAACATGTAGGGTATGCGCTAAACCAATCAACATTTAAATAATATCGTGATGAAATTGGCATGGCTAATGGTGATGCTTTGAGGTGGATAGACAAAATTCCAGTTGAAAATGGACGAGGGCATTTGACGAGGGACGTCGTTGGGGGCACATGAAACAAACCTTGTCGAGTCACTAAATTATGCATTTAAAGGCACTCGTAATCTGCCTATCACAACATTAGTAAGTGCAACATATTATAGGATGGGAACACTCTTTGCTGAAAGGGGTGCAAACTGGAGTGCAGTTTTGAATTCTGGACAAACATTTACAGAGAGGTGCGTGAAGGTGATGAAAGAAGAGACATTAAAATTCGCCACACATCAGGTAAGCATTTTTTACTATAATAATAACACTTTTAGTGTGAAGGAGACAATTAACCACAGTGAGGGGAAGCCATTGGGACATTACAAGGTCAACCTAATAGATGGTTGGTGTGACTGCGGAATGTTTCAAGCATACCGTGTTCCTGGTTCACATGTTATCGCTTCATGTTCCATGGTGCGCCAAGACACTATTTGTAATACGGTGGTAGAACTGACTTGAGGTTTTGCGTTTTATCGCAAATGTTGTAGTTAACAAGAGTCACCACCGTCTTTTCTTTTATCCAATAAAGGAAAGGGTGAAAAGAATAGGAAACACCTTTGAGAATTTTTCTTGAGTTCGGGGGGTAGGTTATGAAAATGGAAGGTGTTAGCACCCTTTTCATCCGTAGTTATCTCTTAATTTCTAGCTCACTTTGAAAATAATGCTTCGTGTTTGTGTATGTTTGAAAATATTTTGAAAATTCCTAAGTGCAGAAATTTTGTAAAGATTCTCGTATCGTTGAGAATGTATACAAAATGTATGTTTTAAAAATATTTGTTGAAAGGGAGTGTATGGAAAGATGTTTTGAAAATACCAATGTAAGGAAATTTTGTAATAATTCTCGTATCGTTGAGAATGTATACAAAATTTTGGTTTTGAAAAGTGTTGTTTTGAAAGTGTGAGGTGTGGAAAGATTGTTTTAGTTTGTGAGGAAGAGATTACGAGCGATCTACCTACTCAAAAAGTCTTTGTTCTTTTCCTCCTCCTTTAGATAGTGCTATCCTACCATTAGTTAATAGGAAGCCTTATCATTGGATGTGAGGGGCAGGCGTGGGTCATCGTACAGTCATAGAAGGCAACTTGTAAGACGCTTTAGCAATTATCGTAAGGGACTAAGATCGTTTATCAATGGCAACATCAAAGGGTCATCGAGGGACTACGATCTTTTAATCGAGGGTCTTTTATAAAGCATCTCACATTCGAGGGACATGACTGTCTATATCCGAGGAAACAAGTAAGGTTAACCCTAGAGGTGTAAGTGTGCAAAGTGTGTTTGATTCAATTATTTTATCTTGAATTAGGGTTTTCCAATGATTGATTTTTGATCTTTCCATACAACCCTAATTACTAACAAAAATATGGAAAGCAATATATTTCTAAATTTAGATGTTCTACGCTATTACAACACTTCGAGAATCGGGGTTACAAATTTATGAATGGGGAGAGGAAGTAATAAAACCTAATTATCTATTACAGACCACTGAGGATTACATAATCAGAGAAGTGTGAAACAATAAAATATGCAAAAAAAATGTAAAAATAAAGAAAGGAGAGAGGAAATTATTTATGGTTTTGGTAGAGAAAAAGGTTTAATATTTTAACCTAATTGATTCACTTTGTATTTAAAAGAAATTTGTAAACCTAAATAAATTAAGTTAAGGTCAAAATTAATTTTATTTATTAAAAGGAAAATATAATTTAAATATAGAAAAAAAACCTAGGTCTAAGTTAATTTAAAAGAGAAATTAATTGTTAGAAGATATTTTTGAGGTTTTATTTAGAAAAATATCTTGTGATGTAAAATAAATAATAAAACCCTAATTCTAGTCATTTTTTACAAGTTTAAAAAAAACAAAGTAATTAATTTTATTTATGAAAATTAAAAATAATTGATTAAAACCTAAACCTAATTTTTATGATTTTATGATTTAATGTATTTTATTAAATAAAATGAATAAATAAAAGTAGAAAAAATTAAATATAAAAATAAATAATAAAATATTGGACCATGAGTTAGAAGTAAAAAAGTGGGTGTGAGAAAATCATTTTTGTTAGGCCCAAAATACATTTTTGTTTGAATCAGAAAAATAAAACAAAAAGGAAATTGGCCTGCAAGTTAGTAAAAGGGGGGGGGGGTGAAGAATAGCAAAAACCAAAAAACCCAGAATCAACAAAGCCCAGGCACTGCCTGATTCTATGTGGCCAGCCTTTGATGGCTCATGGTGGACGCTTGCATCTGAGATGTCCATTTTGGATATAGGGAAATCAGAGGGTGATGAAGATGGGTGCAGCGCGAGCGCCTTAGGCTTGTACGTATTGAATATGTAAAAACAAATTATGTGAAAAATAAAAGGGTACCGCTGGGTCTCGACCCTAGGTCTCTAAGGTAAACAGGCGCACGCTTTAACCACTAGGGTGATGATACATCCGATAGTTTATACACAATCTAATAAATATATTACAAACTCCTTCCTGAATGTAACTTCATCTCCTACCTCGTGCCAGTAACAACAACAAAATTTTTGAAAATGCTAACTCCTTCATTTCTCTATCATTTCAAAAAATGTAAACACCAAATTTGTTCTAAATTTTAACACGAATTCAGCCATGTAAATAACTTAAGTTAACACTCAAAGATGAACATGAATTTCTATTGGTACCAAACAGAACCCTAATTTTTTCATAAACTTCAACTTCAAAATTCTCATCGCTCGGGAAAGATAAATGAAATGTAAGCACATGGTTAGCTTCAGGGCAATGGAGTCTACATTTTTTATTCAGAAAGTAAACATTAATGATGCTTGTATAGAAAGTTCAATGTTTAGAAAACTTACCTCAAAAGTGAGAATCGTGTTTGAAGTTGGAGCACTCCTGGATATGTTGTGATGATCTGGATAGCTTCACTGAACTCCCAGGAATCTACTGCAATGCTTACTTTGGATTGAGAGTGTGTGGATTCTTCTCGACAAGTCAAGTTGCAAAGCTCTGTTTTTGAAAATGGAGGATGATGAAGATGATGTTACGTTGGTGAAACAAGTGTTTGGAGTGAAATGATATAGAAGCTTTGTGAATGATATAGAGTGAAAACGCACGAGTGGATTAGGTGTTTGGAGTTCAAGGTCAGAATTTGCAATAAATGTGGTGTTGGATGCCAATTCTGATTTCAGAGTGTTTGAGAGGGTTAGAAGGCTTATGAACTTGTGTGCAATGTTGCAAATGACATATCTATTTATAGATAAAGGGTTTTAGAGGATGAGAGGGCTTGGTATACAAGTTACAAGGTTATGTCTAGGTTACTTAATTTTGAAGCGACATTGAAGAACATGGTTCCAATGCTTGTAGCATGCCCTCTAGAGTGGTTGAACACTTTAAACATGTTTCTTCTGATCTTATAGGTTAAGCGTTTGCATAAGAAACAAATTAGAGGCTCAAGAATGGTTGACTTTGTGATTAAAGCAACTTTACAAGAATGGCAATGTTAACTTTGTGCCAAAAATGGAAAAACCATTTGGACAAAGCTTGAATCAAGTGGATAATAGCTCAAACGTTTGTGCAATCATCTGATTAAGGATAGATTTAGAGGTTAAGAGGTCTGAAAAGCAAGATTGTGCAGCATGGCATGAGGATTTAATTATGTGTTCATCAAGGAAATGACTTGTAATTCAAGAATGGATGCCGAACTTCATCTCTTTGAATCTCTTAGCTCAAGCATGATAAAAATGTGTTCTTGGACAGTTTGGAAAGCTTGAAATATCTTCTACAACTTTCATGTTAACAACTTTGGCTAAATCAAATTGAAACTTGGTGAAAAATGGCCAAGAAGTTGGGACAAAAATCCGACCAAACTTGTTGAAAATTTTACTAAGTGTTTAGATAAAAATGTCATGACTTCATGGGCCTATATCTCCTAATCCAAGAATTTTTTAGACATCAACCCTCAATGAAAAAGTTGTAGAATTCATCATGCTCTATAACCAACTAGATAATGCTTCAAAAGCTCCTCTTTCCCAGTAGAGTTTGCAACTATCCCCAGTGAGTTACTGTAAAGCCTGGAATCCAACCAGATAACGGTTAACTTCTTTATCCCCAACAAGTTGTTAACTTCCATTCTCTTCAATCAAGAGATAACTCCCCAGTAGAGCAACAGATAACTAAAACTCATGAAATCTTTTCCCCAAGCGGAAATCAACACTCTCTCCAGATTTTTCCCTCAAGCAAAGTCAATATTCCCCAGCGGAGTTCTCCTCAAACAACAAAACAGGAATCCCTAGCGGAAACATTCTAAAACAAGGTCGGAAGGTGTGCATACTCTTCATCCCAAATGGCAGACCGGGATTTAACTTCCCAAAACTCCCCAACATTTGTCAATGATTTATTTTCCAAGACAAAGATACACTTCAACAACATTTCACATTTCATACGTCATATCATATGCATACGAAACACATATAACACAATCTCATTTATTTTGATAACATCATTACGCCATGCATTTAATACATCATGACATTGCATGCAGCTAACTCTTTACCTTTTCAAGAAAGATCAATCAACAGATAGCTATCATCAACAATTTTCAACAAGTCTAAGATTAGTTTCTGAAGCAAGATATAGCAACTACCTACGTGACCAGCTTTACATGGGCTCATAATGAAGGAATCTTACATGGATTCCTTCCCATCATAAAGCAACCCTACCCGCGTTCCTTCTCATAAATTTCCATATGAAGTTTTACTCGGACTCATCATGAAGCAACCCTACCCAGGATTCTTCTCATAGATTTCCAGATGAAGTTTTACCCAGACTCATCATGAAGCAACCCTACCCAGGTTCCTTTTGATACATTTCTAGATGATGTTTTACCAAGACTCATATGAAGATGCCCCACCCAGGTTCCTTCTCATACATTTCCAGATGAAGTTTTACATGAACTCATCCTGAAGCAACCCTACTCAGGTTCCTTCTCATACATTTCCAGATAAAGTTTTACACGGACTCATCCTGATGCAGCCCTACCCAGGTTCTTTCTCATGAATTTCCAGATGCAGTTTCACACGGACTCATCCTGAAGCAGCTCTACCCAGGTTCCTTCTCATGAATTTCCAGATGCAGTTTCACACAGACTCATCCTGAGGCAACCCTGCCCAGGTTCTTTCTCATGAATTTCCAAATGCAGTTTCACATGGACTCATCCTGAAGCAGCCCTACCCAGGTTCCTTCTCTTAAATTTCCAAATGAGGTTTCACACGAACACATCCTGAAGCAACCCTACCCAGGTTCCTTCTCAAGAATTTTCAGATGAAGTTTTACACTGACTCATCCTGAAGCAGCCCTACCCAGGTTCCTTCTCATGAATTTCCAGATGAAGTTTTATACTGACTCATCCTGAAGGAGCCCTACCCAGGCTCCTTCTCATATATCTCTAGAGGCAGTTTCAAACAGACTCATTAGCCCTACGCAGATTCCTTCCCATATATCTCCTAAAGCAGCCCTCCACAGGCTCATCATAAGGCAATCTTACACAGATTCCTTCTCATAAATTTCCAGATGCATCTTCACATGGGTTCATCATAAATAAATCTTACACATATTCCTTTCATATACTTCCAGACACAGTTTCGCAATCTTACACTGATTCTTTCTCTAGATACAATTGCATATGAATTTATCCTGAAGCAATCTTACACAGATTCCTTCTAATACATTTTCAGACACAGCTTAACACGGGTCCATTCCAGCATATCATTCAGAGTTAAATCAACCAAAGATTTATTCTGATACTTATCCCAGTTACAGTCAAGCTTAGGCTTAGTCTAATTTCTACAACAATCACCTTCGGATGGCATCTATAAGCCCATCTCCGAAAACTCTCCATCATCTCTCCAAATGGCATCCTTAAGCCCATTTCCTACACAATCAACTAACACATCATCGAGTGCAAATTTATGGGCACTCTAGTGTTCAATCATCTTCTACATTCAAGCTACAAATGGCAACATGCCATACTTGCTTTTCAGGTTTAAGAAGATTGAACAGGGGAAGCTGTTGTACCCCAAAATTTTCCCTCTCATTTCTCAAGAGTTTTTCTCACAAGATTTCTATTGGGTCAAAAACGCACAAGGTTTAATCAGCTAGAGTTTGAATTTGCACATGTACAATTGGACTTTTAATGCCCCAAGTAGTTTCCATGGATCATATTGGGCTCTCAAGCATCAAATAAAAGAAGAGCAAGTTTGCTTAGATCTAGAGGTTTCGATTGAGAATTTAACTTCCTTCGAGCAAGCTTGATTCAGAGGCTGCAATTGAGCATTTAACTTCCTACGAGCAAGATTGATTTAGAGGCTTCGATTGAGCATTTAACTTCCTTCGAGCAAGCTTGATTTAGAGGCTTCGATTGATCATTTAACTTCCTTCAAGCAAGCTTGATTCAGAGGCTTTGATTGAGCATTTAACTTCCTTCGAGCAAGCTTGATTCAGAGGCTTCAATTAAGCATTTAACTTCCTTTGAGCAAGCTTGATTCAGAGGTTTCGGTTATGCATTTGGTTCCCTTCGAGCAACCGGTCCACAAACTTCAGAAGGTAATGGCCTCCTGCAGGCTTGCTTTGATTCAAAAAGCAGTGGCCTCCTACATGCAAGATTCGACTCAGAAAGCAATGGCCTCCTGTAGGTTTTCTTTGATTCACAAAGCATTGGCCTCCTGTATGGAAGATTCATTTGGACAATGGCTATCTTGATACCAAACTTTGACCAAACAAATGGCTATCTTCACATAAGCTTCGATTGGGAGTTTGACCACTTTCGAGCAAGTTTGGTTCACAAGCTTCAATCGGGCCTTTGGCCTTGTTGTACCCCAAAATTTTCCCTCCCATGTATTCCAAGATATTCCCTTTGCAAGGTGATTACAAACACTTGCTTAAAGAAAATAAAGTTTTTGAAGACGGCCAAGTGTCTTTCGATGGGAATCTGAACAAGGTCTTTCGACTGGCATCTTGACAAAGGTCTTTTGACTGGCATCTTAACAAAGGTCTTTTGACTGGCATCTTTACAAAGGTCTTTCGATTGACATCTTGACAAGGTCGTTTGATGGGTATCTGAACAAGGTGTTTCGATTGAACCTCTAAAACCCTTCGATCAAGATTTGGGTCCATAAGTATCATTCCAGCAGTGCCTTCTTTGTGCTTGCCCTTCAACGCATAAGGCACAAACTTTCTCTTCATGCTTGCCTTCTATTCATAAGGCAAGAGCTTATTTCATGTGTGCTTCGACCCATAAGGAAATGACTTCCTTTGTGCGTGCCTTCAGCGCACAAGGCAAAGTGCTTCTTTCAACTTGCCTTTGATGCACAAGGCAAAGGCTCCCTCTTCAACTTGCCTTCAGCGCACTAGGAAAATACTCCCTCTGTGCGTGCCTTCAGCGTACAAGGCAAATAATCCCTCTTCAATTTGTCTTCGATTCACAAGGCCAAGACCCCTTCAATTGGACTTCGGTTCATAGATCAATAGCCTCCCTCATTCTAGCCTCCACAAGGCATTGGCATTCTTTGTGCTAGTTTCGACTGGGCAATGGTTCCCTTTGAAACTGCTTGCGTCGACTCTATCTTTGAACCCTTCAGCACTTGATTACTATATTATGATCCCACATTGGTGGCCCATTCAAAGAAGGCACAAGGCATGCATGTAGGCTATTCTAAATACACATAAAAGGTCCATTCAAAGGATATACATGTGGTCTATTCAAAGGAGACACATAATTATTAAAAACTAGTTTGTTTTATTATGAGTCTTGGTCCAAGATGCTTCTTGGCCCAAAATCTAACATGTTGCCAGGCCCAAGCCTCCTGCACAATCACATTCATGATAGAAAAAGCTTCGACTGGCCAGAAGAGAGTTTTCAATTGGATTAGTTGAAGAGTTTTAGATCAAGCTACCAAGGCAAATATGGATTCAATCAAAGAAGCCCCAATGATGAGAATTGGAGACATTCGAACGAGTCAACCCTGGGCCAATCGAAGAGCAAGGATCGAGGGTATTCAATGGAGTCCAAACGTGTCCAAGTTCATCCCAAAGCTCAAAGGGGTAGGAGTTCATCAAAAAAAGGAAATCCTTTAATGTCTCTGATTTTGCCTTCAAAGCCTAGTTAATGGATGTCCCTTGCCATTTCCTTTCCATGACCCTCTCTCCATCTCCTATAAATACTAGACTAACACCACATTTCCAGGGGGACAAAAAACAAAAGAGAAAAAAAAAGGAGATACATACTACATCACACATAAATATTGCCATTAGATAGAAACATCCCTGCCTATACACGCATTAGCCAGGCGAAAACCTTGCATCCAGGAGTCACCCAGGCCTTTACACAAGCAATTCAATGTTCAAGTTCGCAGATCGAAGCATTTCTAGTTGGTAAGGACTCACCCAAGTCAAAACTGCACACTCGGGCCATTTAAACACATCTTATGCATACTTTTGTGTTACTAATGATATTTGCATTTGAACGAATGTCTTATATGCAAGCTAAAAGTGCAGGGATGAGATCGTGCCATTGTTGGGGCACGATCTGAGTTTGTTTTGAATTTCATGACTTAGGATGTTTCAGGCCAAACAAAACCAGATTCGAACTCAAAGGGGGTCGAATTCTAGGAGGTTCGAATTAAGGGAAAGGACCTGGGTTCGACACATAGGTCATGATTTTATTTGTGTTAAGATTTTTTCTTGCAGATTCACTGCCCCCCACAGGAAATCCATCAGACGCTTCCAACAATATCATCTGCTGGATCGAAGGCCACATCCTTCACTGGAACGAAAGCCATCTTTCAGTAGATCGAAAGCCATCTTTTTAGTTGGATCGAAAGCCCTCTCCTTTATTGGATTGAAAGCCCTCTCTTTCTTTGGATTGAAAGACCTTTATTCTTTTATTTTTTGTGTGTTATTCATTCTTTTAACAGTTCCCCTATTTAAATCAACATATAAATAAAAAAAATCGTCATAAAAATTAGGATTAGGTTTTATTAATTAAATAGATTTCTAAATTAATTAATTAATTAATTAATTAATTAATTAATTAATTTTAACATCTTTTTTTTTCAAAAAAAATAAAATTAATTATAATTTAGGTTTAATTTTTTATCTTTTAATTTATTTTCTTTTCATAAAAAATTAAAAAAAAAGATTTTATTCTTAGGATTTTAGACGTCTTTTCCAATTTGCGCGTTATTATTCTTTCGTATTTCCTTTTATTATTGTAACTGTATATTAGGATGTAATAGATGATTAGCAGGACATTTACTGCTTTTATTTCCCGCATTTTTGGAATTGTAATAATCCCCTTCCCCGAAGCCTTGTAATAGCTAGGTTTTATATTTCTGCACTTTTAATTATTGGATTTATTAACTGCTAGATGTATGACTAATAGGATTGTATGACAAGAACATAAAACAAAATGTTATCAAACATAACATCAAGACAAAATAACTGAGACAAGCAAACTTGCACATATACACCTCTAGGGTACTCCCACTTTGGTTTCCTTCGGAAAACAAAACAGTCATATCCCTCAAAAGTGGGGACGCTTTAGCAAAGACCCTTGAATCAAAAGATCATAGTCCCTCAATGACCCTCCGGTGCTGCCTTTCGGTAAATAATCTAGTCCCTTAAAAAAATTGCTAAAGCGTCTCTATCTGTTGTCTTTATGATTGTACGATGACCCACGAATGTCCCTCATACATCCAAACGACTATGGCTACCTACTCACTAATAGTAGGCTAGCCTTATCTAAAGGAAAGGAGGAAAATAACGACCCTTTTGAGTAAAATAGATAGTTGTTAGATGCTTGCTCAAAAAAAACTTTCACACTTACATAAAACAAATTTCAAAAACATTTTCAAATGCTTTATCAACACTCTTGAGGACTGATACAAGGGTTATCATAAAGCAAATCGTTAAACTAAGAAATTTCAAAAAAGTTTTTAAAACACACAAAGCACAAGGTATTTTTATCAGATGAACTAAGCATCTATGAGCCCGTAGATAACTACAGATGGAAAGGGTGCTAACACCTTCCTTTTCCATAATCTACCCCCCTTACTCAGAAAACTCTCGAAAGGTCTTTTTCTGTTCTTTTCACCCTTTCCTTTGTTGGATAAAAGAAAAGTCGGTGGCGACTCTTGCTTACCGCAACATTTGCAAATACAAATGCAAAACCAGTATTAAATAGTCGGTTCTGCCACTGTTTCACAAAACTGGCGACTCTGTTGGGGATCTTATAAAAAGTGGGGTTACCTTAGAGTCTAGTTCATTTTAAAATTGCTTTACCTTGTATGCTTTGTATGCTTTACTTTTTGATGGCTTGTTCGGGTTATTTGTTAAATATCTTACACCCGGATCTGGGGCACCTTTTTAGGTAAGTAGCAATAAATCATGGAGGTTGTACAGCATAGACCGATATGGACGAAGTGATGGCTACGTTAGCGTGATAATCTGGATTGTACTAATGTTCCTTGAGTCAGTCAAGGGTAACATTAGGCTTCCTTATAGTGTCATTAAGCACTAACTGACCTTTAGAACCTTTAATTGACTAATGCTAAGCCATTAGAAAGTAGTGAGATGGTCTGCTTTGGTTCTGACAGAAGATTGGCTGATACTCGATACTACATTCATTGAGATTGGACTTTTGGGATATTCTGGCGGCAATACTTTGGTGCTTGATCTAGAACAATTCCTAAAAGAAAGGTCAGTGATATGAGACTACTTAGAACCCAATTACTATTAATATGACAAGTTGAGCCAACTGAAACTTCAAGAGGGTACTTACCTTTAAAACTCACGCAAGCCTTTAAACCTAAGGTCTTTGTGTGACTTGTTTGTGTTTGATATACTTGTGATTTCAAAGCATAATCATAACCTCATAAATATCATAACATGGCATGTACACTAACCATTTCAAGGGCCTCTAGATTTACCTCTTTTCTGTTTTGTAGGTCATGGATACAACTCGCAGAAAAACCATTCGAATCAATTTTGTAAAAATCCCTACCAAACTCAAGGAAATGGTCTTAAAAGTTCCTGAGAGCTCATCATTCAACAAGAGATATGGCCATTTGCTCAGTTTGGTTACTACTGGTTTTGACGAAGGATTGATGAGTGTCTTATTCCAGTTCTTTGATCCTAAGCACCATTGCTTCACATTTCCAGACTATCAGTTGGTGCCTACAATGGAAGAATTCTCCAAGATACTCGGTTTTACTATATTGGAGCAGGTACCTTTCACCGGTTTAAAATGATATCCAGTCTCTGAAGATGTTTTCGTAGCCTTGCAGTTGAAGCCATCTGACATTGAGTCCAACTGGGAAAAAAGGAGAGGAGTTAAGGGCCTCCTTACAAGTTTTCTAATGAAGAAAGCTCAGGTATTCCTAAACTCTATGAGTTACCATGCCTTTGAAGATGTCTTAGCTCTCTTGATCTATGGGTTGGTTATGTTTCCTAATTAAGACCAGTTTATAGATGTCAGTGCCATCAACATCTTCCTTGCTCACAATCCAGTGCCTACATTGCTCAGGAATATTCTGTATTCTCTCCACACCTGTACTATGAAGAAACTAGGAACTCTTATGTGTTGCACGCCTTTTCTCTATAGGTGGTTTATTTCGAACCTTCCTCGGTCAGTAATGAAGAATGAGTTAGGCTTAAGGTGGAACCAAAAGTTAATGTCTCTCTCTCATTCTGATGACTATTGGTTCCCTCGCTCTCAAGAAGACCTCTCTTTTATTGATCGTTGCTGATAGTTTCCTAATGTGCCACTCCTTGGAACTAGAGGAGGAATCACCTACAACCCTTCTTTAGCTTTATGTTAGTTCGGTTACGCTCGAAGGGATTGTCCTCGTGATATGCTCATTTAGGGTATTGTGTTCGACTATTCAAATGATTTGCAAGGTTATCACCAGAGGTTCATCCGTGCTTGGGGAATTGTTAAGAAGACTGATAGTAGGACTCTAGGGCGCAAGAACTCCATCCCTTTGGAGCCATACCTCAAATGGGTGCGAGCTCGTGCTCAAAATCTTATGATGTTGTATGTTTCTATCCTACCAGTGATTTCAGAGCCTATTGTTAAATGGGTCGAGTCTCACATCATTCTTCATCCTAATATGCCAACAAATTTTGAAGAATTGCAAAAGTCTTGGATACAACTCAAAAAAGAACGAGATACCTTTGATTCCCAATTCTATGCCAGTGAGAAAAAGGTGTTGGAACTGACAAAGCATCTTAACAAAGATAAGAACGTCAATGCCTACATCAACAACAAAAGGAAGCATCCTTAGGAGACTTAGGAATCTTAGAAGTTTCTTATTTGTTATTCCTTTATAAACTTTGATTTAATTTTGACTTACTAATAAAAAGCTTTTCTTTATATTTTGGTTAAAAGAGTTTAAATCCTATGAGGCCTTTGAAAACATGGCATAAGCATATCAAGCATTTCATTGCATAAGAAGGTATTTCAAGACATGTTTCTTATTCTTTTTGTTGTTTATTTCAGCAAAAGAAATGGTTCTTAAACAAACAGTGAAGGACCTTCAAGCTCAAAATGCTCAGTTCCAACAAATGTTCCTGGCTCTGGCCAAGGGGAAAGAAGATCTGAAAGCTCTGATCATCAAAGAGAAGACCAAGAAGGCAAAGAAACCAGCTGGTGTCTTGAATTTGGGGAGAAGGTTCAGAGGACCGGCTAAGCAAGCTCTAGATTTCACAACCCCATCAAATGAGAGGGACAATCAAGAAGAGAAGCCAGAGGAAGAAAACAATAACCCAGGGTCTGAGGAAGATGAAGCTGACTATTCTGAGGAGCAATACCCTCCTGCTAATGATAAATACAAACAACTGGAGGATCATCTCAATGCTATAGAGATCCAGAGGGTACCCGAGCTGGATTTTGAAGAGCTAATACTGGTCTCAGAGGTGGTCATCCCGCAGAAATTCAAGATCCCCACCTTTGCTAAGTATGATGGTGTCTCCTGTCCTAAGCTACACTTAAGTTCATATGTCAGGAAGATTCAATCCCACACTACTGATAGGAATCTGTGGGTACATTTCTTCCAGGAAAGTTTGGCAAGGACTCAGCCATAATGGTTTTATCAGCTGGAGAGGATCAATATCCGCAATTTGGAAAATCTGGATGCTGCTTTCTACAAGCAGTACCAATATAATGCTGACCTCGCCCCAACTCGTACATAATTGCAAAGTATTTCTATGGGTTCCGGCGAAGGTTTCAAAAATTATGTCCAAAAGTGGAGAGACCTTGCGGGAATAGTCCAACCTCCTTTGTTTGATAGAGAGTTTGTGGACATGTTCTTAGGCACATTGTCTGGTCCGTTCTTTAACCATAAGATTGGAAGCTCTTCTGTTGGGTTCACTGAATTGATACTGACCGGTGAGCGAGTAGAGGTTGGTATTAAAAGTGGTAAAATCCAGAGAGATGCATCCTCCAGTACAACAAAGAAACCATTCAATGGAAAGAAAGAGGTCAGTGCTTCTTATAGCCAAATAAATCAAAACAAAACTGAACGTCATTCGATAGTAGGGGATGTTATGATTTCGAATCCTGCATCAAACCAAAAACGAAACAATCATCACAGACCGGATGCGCCCAGAAGACAGTTTACCCGGATCAACATGACCTTATCCCAGGTTTTGCCACACCTTCTAAAGTCCAACCTGGTGACCCTAAAGGAGGCCCCTAAGAATCCTAATATTGCATCTCCCCGCTACAACCCAAATCTCGATGTGCCTACCATTCCGAAAGCCCGGGGCATGTTACAAATGATTGTTGTGCTCTAAAGAACAAAGTGCAATATCTCATTGAGGCGAAGGAGATTGAGTTTGATCCTCCCAAGACCCCTAACTTCATGATTGCACCAATTCCAAAGCAGAACCAGGAATCAGTGCTATTGATGTTGTTTCTGCTACAGAGGATGCTGACAGCGACTACGGCGTGGATTAGTGGATCTTCCCAACTATAAGTGGTGGACTCAACAATTGGGAGGCCAAAGATTTTCTTCCTATTACTTTTATTCAAGAGTAATTATCCTTTTTATTTTTTTGGGATATGTAATATTTGAACAATTGAAACTTTAAAGCCTTGTGCCTTACCCGAGGCACAATGGTCTATTTTGTGAGGGTTATTACTTCATATTCATATGTCATTAATAAATCATTGGATGTTTGCATACAATTTTTATGCTCCTTGTTTTTATTTTCTACTTTTTTACTTTATTAAAAAAATAGCTATGCCCTTACACACACCCACATATCAAATTGCAGATCGATATCCACTCTGGATCCCATTGATAACGGTTCTGTTATTGCCAATTATGACTTTGAAAATCCGATCTACCAAGCCTAGGACGAAGGTGAGGAAGATTGTGATGTACCAGGAGAACTCGCCAGACTGTTACAACAGGAGGAAAGGGCAATGCAGTCCCACGAAGAGCCAGTTGAGACAATAAACTTGGGTACTGAAAAGGATAAGAAGGAAGTCAAGATAGGTTCTGATATGGAGCATAGTGTTAAAGAGCGGTTAATTCAGATGCTACATGACTATGTTGAGGTCTTTGCTTGGTCATATGAAGACATGCCGAGACTTGACACTAATATTGTGGTTCATCGCCTACCGACAAACGAGGACTGCCATCTGGTGAAACAAAAGGTTCATCGTATGCGGCCAGAAATGTCAGAAAATATCAAGGTTGAAGTCATGAAACAGTTCAACGCCGGTTTCTTAGATGTTACTTCCTATCCGCAATGGGTTGCAATTTTGTTCTGGTAGCTAAGAAGGACGATAAGGTACGTATGTGTGTCGATTATAGAGACCTGAATAGGGAAAGCCCCAAGGATGATTTTCCGCTTCCCCATATCGATGTTTTGGTTGATAACACCACACAACATAAGGTATTCTCCTTCACGGATGGTTTCTCTGGGTATAATCAGATCAAAATGGCACCTAAAGACATGGAGAAAACAACCTTCATCACACAATGGGGCACTTTCTTCTACAAAGTTATGCCATTTGGGTTAAAGAACATCGGGGCAACCTATCAGCGTGCCATGGTAGCTTTGTTTCATGATATGATCCATCACGAGATAGAGGTCTACGTTGATAATATGATAGTGAGGTCTCAAACTGAAGAGGAGCACCTTGACCACCTGTAAAAGTTGTTTGAAAGGCTGAAGAAATACACACTGAGGTTGAATCCGAGTAAGTGCACCTTTGGAGTAAGATCCAGTAAGCTCTTAGGATTCGTTGTCAGCGGAAAAGGTTTTGAAGTAAACCCTGAAAAGGTTAAAGATATACAAGAAATGCCAACTCCTCACACTGAGAAGGAGGTTAGGGGATTCTTGGGACGTCTAACTACAACTTATGAGCCAATCTTCAAATTACTGAAGAAAGATCAAGCAGTGAAGTGGAATGACGATTGCCATAACACCTTTGACAAAATCAAAGAATATCTTCAAGAGCCTTCAATATTGATACCGCCGGTTGAAGGAAGACCTTTGATCATGTATCTAAAAGTATTAGAGAACTCAATGGGTGTGTGTTAGGGTAACATGATGAGTCTGGTCGAAAAGAGCATGCAATATACTACCTTAGGAAAAACTTGTTAGAACAAAGTTTGAATCTACTACCCTATATTTAAGTTTTGATGATAACAAAGTGAAAAGATATAGTATTTATAAGTTTCATGTATGAACTATCTGCTGCCTAAAAATATTATGTTCTGACTTGCAGATACTCTGATTGATATAAGCAAGATCACATCTATTCAGCATCAGAACTTGATTTCAGACACCAGCATCAGAAGTTGCTAGATCAGAACGTCAAAATCAGATGATCAACTCTTGTACATGCTGAAGCCTGATGAACAAGACTGCGCTCAACACTCTGATACAGAAACACAATAGTTCATCAGCAGCGAAGCAGAGTCAGAATGAGCCAAGCCAGAACTTGCATTAAGTAAGCAACGGTACTGTGCATTGAAAGCAAATTAATTCCAACGGCCTCATTCCAGACAAGATCTGCTCAATAAGGAAAGTTTGTTATTAGCATTGAATCAAGAATATTGCATCCAACGTTCATCATCTCAGTGCTATATAAACAAGGCTTTGAAGATTGAAATGGTTAATGCTCTCCAAATCTCTACACGCACAAAGCTGAACCATAATCTTCGTCCTATCAGTTTTGCTAAACCATACACTCTGATATTCCATTACTGTTTAGCAATCTAGTTTCTAAGCTTCAATTTGTGTATACATCACAGTTGTGATAAAGTTTTGTAGAAAACATCCACACACATAGTTTTATCTCTTTGTAAGAAAGTGTTACCTTGACAAACCGGGTTGTGGTTTGAATCAAGAAGGCTTTAGCAGTTGTTAAAGCAGTCTGTAATATTCAGTTGAATATAGTGGATTAAGACCTCGTTGGAGAGAGGCAAAATCACCTTGACGGGTGGACTGGAGTAGTTTGAGATCAAACGAACCAGGATAAAAATATCTTGTTCATTGCTTTAGATTTCAGTTTTACAATTCAACCCCCCCTTCTTGTGTTTTTCACCACTTCAATTGGCATCAGAGCGCCTGGTTCTGAGCTAAAACACTTAACCGTGTCAGTACAAGATCCAGCGTCAGAAAAACACTATGGCAGGAAACAATTCTCACATCAGCAATGACAACAATGAGGACAGAGACAGATTCAGTGGCAAACCTCCAGTCTTTGATGGAGAAAACTTTGATTACTGGAAAGACAGAATTGAAAGCTTCTTTCTGGCACATGATGCTGATCTGTGGGATATGGTGACAGATGGATACACGCACCCTGTGAATGCAAGTGGTCAAAAGATTGATAGAAAAACAATGTCTGATCAACAAAAGCGTGACTTCAAGAATCACCACAAGGCCAGAACCATCCTCCTCAGTGCCATCTCCTATACTGAGTATGAAAAGATCTCCAACAGAGACACAGCAAAGAATATTTTTGATTCTCTCAGAATGACGCATGAGGGCAACGTTCAGGTCAAAGAAACAAAAGCTCTGGCGCTCATTCAGAAGTATGAGGTGTTCAAAATGGAAGAATCTGAATCCATTGAAACTATGTTCTCTAGATTCCAGATTCTGGTAGCTGGTCTCAAAGTTCTGGACAAAGGATACTCTACTGCTGACCATGTCAAGAAAATCGTCAGAAGTTTACCCAAGCAGTGGAGGCCTATGGTTACTGCTCTGAAGCTAGCTAAAGATCTCAACAAAATCACTCTGGAGGAACTTATCAGCTCCCTCAGAAGTCATGAGATAGAGCTAGAAGCTGATGAGCCTCAGAAGCAAGGTAAGCCTTTAGCATTAAAATCTAACAGAAAATTTGAGTCTAAAGTTTTGCAGGCAGTTGAAGAAACATCTGATGGATCCTCATCAGAAGAAGACGAACTTTCCCTTCTCTCCAGAAGAGTAAATCAACTGTGGAAGCAAAGACAAAGGAAGTTCAGGAATCCCAGAAGATCTGATCAGAACGAGTCTTCTTCCAGATACAGAAGGACAGATTCTTCCTCTGGATACAGAAGATCTGAAGGCTCCTCCAGTAGCAAAAAGCCAAACACCAAAGACATCATCTGCTATGAGTGCAATGAGCAAGGACACTACAAGAGTGACTGCCCAAAGCTTCAGAGGGAAAAGCCCAAAAAGAAGTTTGGAAGAGAGAAGAAGAAAAGTCTCATGGCCACATGGGATGACTCTGACTCTTCTGAAGCTGACTCAGAATCAGATGATGAAAGGGCAAACATAGCTCTCATGGCTAACATTTCAGAAGATAGTGAAGCTTCTGAATCAGACTCAGAATCAGACACTGAAGAGGTATTTCCTAACTTTGCTGTTAACTTTACAAAGGCTGAACTTGCTGAAAGCCTTAATGAAATTCTGGAACGCTATCAGCAAATTAGAGCTAAATTCAGAGACCTGAAAAGGAATCTTGAATCTGACTCTAATAAGTCTGAGAGTCTCAAATTGGAAAATTCTGAGCTGAGAGATAAGATTTCAAAATTAGAAAACACTTTACAAAACTCTCAGAAGGAACCAATTTCTGAAACTCCCAGCAACGCTGATGAGATCATCAAGGAGTATGATCACAGTTTCCAGAAGTTCCTAGCTAAAAGCATAGATAGAAGCAGAATGGCTTCAATGATCTATGGAGTTAGCAGAAACGGCAGGAAAGGAATATGATACCTAGGTAAGGTTCCTACACCAAAGAATGTCATGGACTTAACCATTAAACACACTCCTCTGAATTCACACTTTGTGTATGGTCACACACATGATATCAAATATACTAGCAGTAAGCACTCTGTGAAACCAAAATTCAACCAGAGTTTTGGTAAAACTAACAAATCAGGACCCAAGAAAATCTGGGTACCTAAGGATAAAATAATACATGTTGCAGATATCTTTAGCAGCAAGTCAGAAACACCAGTCATGGTACCTGGACTCTGGCTGCTCACGACACATGACGGGAAGAAGGCATATGTTCCAAAGCCTGGAACTTAAGCCTGGAGGCCACGTTGGCTTTGGAGGCAATCAGAGGGGAAAGATAATTGGCTCTGGAACTGTAGGTAATGGAAATCTTCCCTCTATTAATAATGTTCTGCTAGTAGATGGATTGATGCATAATCTGTTATCCATAAGTCAATTAAGTGATAACGGTTATGATATAATCTTTAATCAAAAATCATGTAAAGCTGTTAGTCAGAAAGATGGGACTATCCTGTTTAATGGTAAGAGGAAAAACAACATTTACAAAATCAAACTTTCTGAACTAAAGAGTCAGAATGTAAAATGTCTTCTGTCTGTTAACAACGAGCAGTGGATCTGGCACAGAAGATTGGGGCATGTTAGTATGAGAAGAATATCTCAGATTAACAAACTCAATCTGGTCAGAGGACTTCCTAATTTGAAGTTCAATTCAGATGCTCTGTGTGAAGCGTGTCAGAAAGGCAAATTTGCAAAACCTTCTTTTAAATCCAAAAATGTTGTTTCTACCTCTAAGCCATTAGAACTTCTGCACATTGACTTATTTGGACCAGTTAAAACTGCCTCAGTCAGTGGTAAGAAGTATGGGTTAGTAATCGTAGATGACTATAGCAGATGGACATGGGTAAAGTTCTTAAGACACAAGGACGAGTCACACTCTGTGTTTGTTACCTTCTGTAACCAAGTTCAGAATGAAAAGGATCTTAGAATCGTTAAAGTCAGAAGTGATCATGGTGGAGAATTTGAAAATAAAGATTTTGAGTCATTCTTTAATGACAGAGGCATTCTGCATGATTTCTCTTGTCCTAGAACTCCCCAACAAAATGGAGTTGTAGAACGAAAGAACAGAACATTGCAAGAAATGGCCAGAACCATGATCAATGAGACAAACGTTGCTAAGACCTTCTGGGCAGAGGCAATAAACACAGTGTGCTACATTCAGAATAGAATCTCAATAAGACCTATTCTGGAAAAGACTCCATATGAATTGTGGAAGAACAGAAAGCCCAACATTTCATATTTTCATCCATTTGGATGTACTTGCTTTATATTAAATACAAAGAATTATTTGAACAAGTTTGACTCTAAAGCACAGAAGTGTATTATGTTAGGATACTCTGAACGCTCAAGAGGGTACATAGTATACAATACAGAAACACAGATTGTGGAAGAATCAATTAGTGTTCATTTTGATGACAAGCTTGACTCTGAAAAGTCAAAGCAGAATGAAGTTTTTGCAGGTATAGAAATTGAATTTGCAGGTTCTGAAGACAAGTCATCAGAAGCTCTCAACACAGACATTCCTTCAACGTCTGAAAGGAGCACTGCTAGAAATCCTACAACAGCTGCTGATCAACCTCAGAAGAGATTACCCAGAAGCAGCTTGGATCACCCAGAAGAGACTATCCTAGGAAGAAAGGAAGATCCAATCAGAACAAGAGCAAGCTTCAGAAACTCTGAAGAAACTCTTATGGGACTGGTGTCTCTGATTGAACCTTCTTCTATTGATGAAGCACTTCTGGATAATGACTGGATTCTGGCAATGCAAGAAGAGCTGAATCAATTCACCAGAAACGACGTATGGGATCTCGTTCCCAGACCAAAAGGATTCAACGTCATTGGAACAAGATGGGTGTTCAGAAACAAGCTAAATGAACAAGGTGAAGTCATCAGAAACAAGGCACGACTGGTTGCACAAGGTTATAGTCAGCAAGAGGGGATAGACTATACAGAAACCTTTGCCCCAGTCGCCAGGTTAGAATCTATCAGACTTTTAATTTCATTTGCTGTTAATAGAGGCATCACTCTGTATCAGATGGATGTCAAAAGTGCATTCTTAAATGGTTATATAGAAGAAGAAGTTTATGTACACCAACCCCCAGGTTTTGAAAATACAAAACATCCAGAACATGTTTTCAAACTAAAGAAGTCACTGTATGGTCTGAAACAAGCTCCCAGAGCTTGGTATGAAAGGCTAAGTAACTTTCTGCTTGAAAATGAATTCACCAGAGGGAAAGTGGACACTACTCTATTCTGTAAATCAGTTAAGAGTGACATCTTAGTATGTCAAATTTATGTTGATGATATTATTTTTGGTTCTACTAATCCTTCTCTTGGAAGAAAATTTGCTAAGTGTATGCAGGCAGAATTTGAGATGAGCCTCATGGGGGAACTGAAATTCTTTCTAGGAATTCAGATCAATCAAACTCCAGAAGGAACTTACATTCATCAGAGCAAATACATCAGAGATCTTCTGAAGAAATTTGACCTCTCAGAATGTAAGCCATCAAAGATTCCAATGCATCCCACGTGCATTCTGGAAAGAGAAGAGGTAAGCAAAAATGTAGAACAGAAAGTCTACAGAGGTATGATTGGTTCTCTCCTCTATCTGACTGCTTCAAGACCTGACATATTATTCAGTGTTTGTATCTGTGCTAGATTCCAATCAGATCCTAGAGAATCTCACTTAACAGCTGTTAAGCGAATTTTCAAGTATCTGAAAGGTACTACTAATCTGGGTTTGTTTTATAGAAAATCTAGTGATTACAGCTTAGTAGGCTACTGTGATGCTGATTTTGCTGGAGACAGAGTAGAACGTAAAAGTACTTCTGGAAGCTGCCAGTTTCTGGGAGAAAATCTAATCTCTTGGTCCAGCAAAAGACAATCAACAATTGCTCTGTCAACAGCAGAAGCTGAGTACATAACAGCAGCAGGATGTAGCACACAAATGCTCTGGATGAAAAGTCAGCTTGAAGACTTCCAGATTTTTGAGAGTAACATTCCTATACTTTGTGATAATACTTCTGCTATTTGCTTAAGTAAGAATCCCATTTTACATTCTAGAGCTAAGCATATAGAAATAAAACATCACTTCATTAGGGACTATATTCAGAAAGGTATTTTGAACTTAAAATTTATAGATACAGACCATCAATGGGCTGATATCTTTACTAAACCCCTTTCAGAAGATAGGTTTAACTTCATTCTGAAACATCTCAGCATGAAAGTATGTCTAGAGTGAAAATGTTTTAATTCCATATATTTATCTTCAGAATGTAATTAGTTTACTGTGAACTTCTGATCAATCTCCTTTCAGAAAGATAGAACATGCAGATTGTATCAGATGCAAGTCTAAAGATCTGAGAGTCTAAGCTCAAAGACAGACGTGCTGATCACTACATCAAACAAGTGTCATCCAATCATCAGCATATCTCTGAAGCAGAACGCGTGCACGCTTCTGAGAAGGCAAAGCGCTGATTGGGTGCATTGAGACACATGTCTGGTAACCGTTTTTAAGTATCTTTCTCAAATCCCCCAAAATTAGCAAGCATTTAATGAAAAGTAATCATGCTTTTAAATGGCAATCATGATTTTTCTCTCTCTTAAAAACGTTTATCTTTTCAAAATAGTTTTGAAAACTCTATTTAAGCACATTAATCTCTCATTCTTATTCTTTACGCTTTCTCACTAATACTCAAGCATTTTCTGCATATTTCTGTGTTCATCTCTTGCAACATATTTTTCCTCAGTTCATTCTCAAAACCTTTTTAGTGTGAACATGGCAACCTCCAGTAGCGTTTCTGCAGGTAATCAGAAGAAAGCATCATCTGAGCAATATCAAGTGCCACTAAGAACTCTCCTCACTCCGGTGAAGAATCTTGAAGTGCTTTCTGAGTTAATCATTGATTTTGAAAGCTTGAAGGAGAATGGTTTTGACCTAACTGAAGAAGTTAGGGCTCAAAAGTGGGAAAGGTATTTCGATAGGTTGGTTGGACCAACATTCCCAGCGCTGGTCAAGGAATTTTGGATTCACGCCAAGGTTTCAACACATCTAGTCATCTCTTCTGTTATGGGGAAGAAGATTGTGATTACTGAAGATCTCATTGCAAGGCTAATCGGTCAAAGTGGTGGTGGCGTCTGTTGCATGGACATGGCTGAAAGATGTGCTGATATAGGTGTGGTAGCTAACAGGATTTTCACTCTTGGGTTGCCCAGCAGCAAGATTAAGGATCTGAAGGATCATTTCAGAGTATGGGCTAAGATAATTCTGGGATGCTTCAACCACAGGAAACCAACAAGTTCTCCTGATTACATAAATGTGGATCAACAGTTTCTGATCTACTTTATTGATCAGAAGATAAAGATCAATCTGGCTCACTTCCTGTTCAACCATCTCAGAACCAGTGTGAAAGAAACAAGGGAAGAAGAAAGAACCAAGAGGGATTGGATACCTTTTGGAAGGTTGATATCAGATATTCTGACAGAGAATAGGCTGATTGAGCATCTGATAGAAGCTCAAGAGCTGAGCACTATTGAACCAACAATTGGGAAACCTCTGAACGCAAAGAATCTGAAAAAGATGAAGCTGATAGAGAATATTCAGAAGGAACCCAGAGCTACTTCCACTGCTGATATCTCCAGCAGAAGAGTGCCTCTGAGTGATTTTCCGTTATTTTCTGAAATTGAATCCAAACCAGAGGTGAATCTCAGGTACTTGGATGCGTGCAAGGCAGATGGAACAGATCCAAAGCTGAATATCAGAGATCTGCATCAACCTCAACCAGAAGTGACTCTGAAGAAGACAAAGAATAGGAAGGCGCCATCAGAAGGATCATCTCAGCAGACTCCAAAGAAAAGAGGTAATTCATCTGCTGCCCCTGTTTCAAATTCTTTTACTATTCCAGCATCTATCCCTCCTCAAACCTCTCATAGAATCTCAATCCCCATCCCTACCATAGATGAAACCGTACAAGAAGAAGACCCTTCTGAGGCATTAAAACTCAGAAGACCTAGAACCAAACATCCCAAACAACCAACAATTTCAACAACATCAGCACTTGACCAAGTGCTGTCTGATATTGATCAACAAACCTCTGATCAACCAAACTCTGAACCACAAAATGTTCCTCCTCCACAACCAGAACAACAACAATCTACTGAAGAACCAGAACAACAACAACCACTCTCCGAAGAACCTCTGATCCCTGAGCAATCAGAGATTCCACCTCCCTCTCCTCAACCAGAAATTAATCCACCTTCACCACAAACAGAGTTTCACCACTCTGAAACTCCTTCCCCTCATCAATCTGAACCTCATTCACCTCAACCATCACCGCTGGCAATTCAGTTGCCATGTGGAACAACTGTTATCATGCCCCAGTTACCATCCTCATCAGAATCGACACCACCAAATACTCCCAAAACACCACCCAGTCCAATCGTAATATCTGACTCTGATACTCCTTCTCCAAAACAAACAGCTGCTCAGAAAACCTCTGAAAACCCCAGCAGGACCTTCATAGACTTAACCAGTCTTGACCGTCTTGCTGATCTGAAACACAAAATTGCAATCCCAAAACCAAAGCAACCAGATGTTGGCTCTGGTATTTTGAATTTTGAAACAGGTGTGCTGCAATGGATTGCTTCTTTGAAGCAAGTCTATCCTGGAATGATTGACCCAGCTGCTTCTGATCAGCTCTGGTCACAATTCAGACTTTGGGTACGTGCTGAAGCCCTCAAGTTGCAGGATATCAACTATGAGCAGGCTCAACAAAATTTCAGCAAGCTTCTGAATGAAGTTGGAAGTATGCTTCTGAAAGAGGACGTGCTCCCTCTGGACAGTGAACCTTGGTCTGAGAAACAGCAAGCTGCAAAGGTGCAATCATCAGAAGAAGACAAGACCATTCAAGCTGAAGAAAGTCAAGCAGAGGATGTTGCTGAAAGTTCTGAGAAGCCTCCTGCTTCTGATGCTTCTCAAGCTACCTTGGACAGGCAGACTCTGGAAGAACTAAGGCTGAATGACATGCGTCTGCAGCAGCGGATGGATGAAAACGATCAGAAGATGAAAGAGAGAATGGATGTGCAGGACAGCAAGATTGACACTATTGTCAGCATGGTGCATAAACAGAATGAGACTTCTGAAAAGATTCAAGCCATGCTGGAGAACCTGTTCACACGCTTGCCTCCTCAACCTTAATTTTTTTTTTTCATGCATGACATTTTTTCATGTTTTCCCTGATTTTCTGATGTACTGTTTGATTATGTTTTGTAATATTTTCTTGTTTTGATTCTGAACTATCTTAATATGATTAGTTTTTCTGATCTTAATTGTTTTAAGCACATCACCAACACTTTTTGATTGCTGACAAAAAGGGGGAGAACAAGAATGATATTTAAATCAATAACGGCTAACTAGACAGAAATTCTCAAACATTCTAACTCTATTACTTGAAATGTTTTTTCTGTTTTGTTTAAAGTCTACAGGCACAAGGAAGCTCCTGGACACTCTGAAGACTAGAAGCTCTGATCAATATGAAGTTCTGATTCGTCCTAATACTCTGATCCAAAGCAAAGCTCTGACAAGAAAAGCTCTGAAGCTCTGCTCTGACACAAAGCTTCTGATAAGTCAAAGACTCTGATACTCTGATGTTCAAAGAAAGGCAAAAAGATCTGATCCTGAAGAACACGTATAATCAAAGGGAAGTAATAAACTCAGGGGGAGTATCTCTCAACTCTGACATCTCCTTACTCCTTATCCTTTTACTTCTTATTCTGATACATATTCCAGATACCTTTTCACGTTATTTTCATTTAAAATATCTAGTTTTTGTCATCATCAAAAAGGGGGAGATTGTTAGAACAAAGTTTGAATCTACTACCCTATATTTAAGTTTTGATGATAACAAAGTGAAAAGATATAGTATTTATAAGTTTCATGTATGAACTATCTGCTGCCTAAAAATATTATGTTCTGACTTGCAGATACTCTGATTGATATAAGCAAGATCACATCTATTCAGCATCAGAACTTGATTTCAGACACCAGCATCAGAAGTTGCTAGATCAGAACGTCAAAATCAGATGATCAACTCTTGTACATGCTGAAGCCTGATGAACAAGACTGCGCTCAACACTCTGATACAGAAACACAATAGTTCATCAGCAGCGAAGCAGAGTCAGAATGAGCCAAGCCAGAACTTGCATTAAGTAAGCAACGGTACTGTGCATTGAAAGCAAATTAATTCCAACGGCCTCATTCCAGACAAGATCTGCTCAATAAGGAAAGTTTGTTATTAGCATTGAATCAAGAATATTGCATCCAACGTTCATCATCTCAGTGCTATATAAACAAGGCTTTGAAGATTGAAATGGTTAATGCTCTCCAAATCTCTACACGCACAAAGCTGAACCATAATCTTCGTCCTATCAGTTTTGCTAAACCATACACTCTGATATTCCATTACTGTTTAGCAATCTAGTTTCTAAGCTTCAATTTGTGTATACATCACAATTGTGATAAAGTTTTGTAGAAAACATCCACACACATAGTTTTATCTCTTTGTAAGAAAGTGTTACCTTGACAAACCGGGTTGTGGTTTGAATCAAGAAGGCTTTAGCAGTTGTTAAAGCAGTCTGTAATATTCAGTTGAATATAGTGGATTAAGACCTCGTTGGAGAGAGGCAAAATCACCTTGACGGGTGGACTGGAGTAGTTTGAGATCAAACGAACCAGGATAAAAATATCTTGTTCATTGCTTTAGATTTCAGTTTTACAATTCAACCCCCCCTTCTTGTGTTTTTCACCACTTCAAAACTTTACCAACGGTGAAACAAGAGACTCACTGCTCAAGAATACTTGTTGTGCTTTGGCATGGGCTGCTCGCCGACTAAGAAAATATATGTTGACTCACACTACCTTATTGATATCTAAAATGGATCTTATCAAATACATCTTTGAGAAGCCCGCTCTCTCTGGAAGATTAGCAAGATGGCAAATGATCCTGACCGAATACGACATTCAGTATACAACCCAGAAGGCTATTAAGGGGAGTGTATTAGTTGATCATTTGGCCCATCAGGCTGTGGACGACTACCAATCCATGCATTTTGAGTTCCCGGATGAGAACATCATGTTAGTAACTGACTGCGAAGAACCTGGACCGGATGAAGGACCTGAAAGAGGATCCAGATGGACTATGGTTTTTGACGGAGCTTCCAACTCTCTTGGCAATGGCATCAGTGATGTGATCATATCGCCTGAAGGTTGTCATACTCCTTTCATCGCCCGACTATGTTTCAATTGTACCAACAATATGGTTGAATATGAAGCATGCATCATGGGTCTCAAAGCTACTATCGACTTGAGAATTAAATTCTTTAGTGTATTTGGAGACTCGGCCTTAGTAATCAGTCAAATCAAAGGAGAATGGGACATAAATCATATTAATCGCATCCCTTACAAAGAGCATGTGTTGACACTAATTCCACATTTTGAAGAAATTACCTTTGAACATTTCCCATGAGAGGAAAATCAACTAACGGATGCGCTAGCTAATATGTCATCCATGTTCAAGGTCAGGTGGGATAATGAAGCCCCTCAGATCATTATTGAGAGAATGGATGAACCAGCATACTATCATGAGATTGATACTGAAGAGGTAGTGGAAAAACCTTAGTTCCATGAAGTCAAAAGATATCTCGAAGCCCAAGAGTATCCTGAAGGAGCTTCAGTCAATGATAAGAAGTTCCTAATAAGGTTCTCTGCCAAATTCTTCCTTAGTAACGGAATCCTCTACAACTGTAACCACGATTCTACCTTGCTTTGGTGTGTAGAAAAGAGTGAAGCAGAAAAGATTATGGCTGATTTGCACGAAAGTACCTTTGGCACCCATTCTAGTAGGCACACGATGGCTAAAAAGATCCTACGGGCAGGATACTACTGGTCCACTATGGAAGTAGATTGTTATCAGCATTCGTGAACTTGTCACAAGTGTCAGATCTATGCTGATAAGGTACATGTTCCCCCGGTTCCCTTGAACGTCTTGACTGCTCCCTGGCCATTCGCAATGTGGGGAATCGATATGATTGGAGAGATTAGACCTACAAATTCTAATGGGAACTCCTTCATCCTGGTTGCCAATGATTATTTCACGAAGTGGGTTGAGGAAATCTCATTTGCTTATGTTACCAAGAGTGTTGTGACCTGATTCATCAGACATAACCTCATCTATCGGTATGGTATTCCAGAAAGAATCATTATGGATAATGGTACCAATCTCAATAACACTATGATCACCAAGCTCTACATGCAATTTAATAAACAACATCATAACTCTTCTCCTTACCGGCCGGAGATGAATGACGCTGTAGAAGCTGCTAATAAAAACATCAAGAAGATCATCCAGAAGATGACGGTGACATATAAAGACTGGTACAAGAAGTTACCATTTTCTCTTCATGGTTACTGCACCACAATGCACACATCAACAGGGGAAACTCCTTTCTCTTTGGTATACGGTATGGAAGTTGTCCTACCCATAGAAGTCCAGATCCCTTCCTTGAGAATCATGAAGGATGCAGGTTTTAATGAAGACGAATGGGTTCAGACTCGACTTGACCAATTGAACCTAATTGACGAGAAGAGGCTCACGGTTGTCTGCCATGGTCAGGTGTATCAAAAATGTATGATTAAAGCTTTTTACAAGAAAGTCAGGCGTCAGGTCTATCAGGCTGGTGACCTAGTAATCAAGCGCATCATACTGTCGCAAGGTGATCCCAGGGGCAAATAGACTCCTACATACGAAAGACCTTTTATGATCAAGAACATATTTTCTGGTGGAGCCATAATCTTAACCATTATGGATAGTGACGATCTTCCGCACCCTGTAAACGCGGACATAGTTAAAAGATACTACGCATGAACAAATACCTGCTAGGTTGACTGGCATAGGAAAAAATAAGGGCATCCCGGCGAACCAAAAGGGTTCGGGAAAAATTAGGGATATACACATGAAAAAAAAATTGTACACCCGGCAAGTCGAAAACTTGAAAAAGCGGCTTGGGAAAAAAGGGTATCCCGATGGACTGAAAACCCTAAATGGAGGTCCAGGAAAAAGTCAGGGATTTAAAGCGTATAACTATGTCCCGTTGGATCACTTTATAACCAATCTTCAGTATCAACTATTAAGCTTAAGTGGTACTAATCAATCCAGTCAGCTTCGGACAAGCAGCAAAGATATGAGACGCTCGAAGACATAAAGGCAATAGCAGAATGGGAACCCAATAGGATCGTTTCACATAGTTGTTCTTTTTCTTTGTGTAGTTTCCATTCTTACGACGGTATTCTCTTACTAGATTGACCGTCTCCTTGTACAAAAACACCTATTATAGGCACAAATTCTTCAAATTAATACAAAATTATCTCTTTGAAAGTGCAAAACTATTTGTTTTCTTTTTATCTTTCTGTTTTGTCTATGAAAACGTCCAGTGATTATTTTTGAACATATGCATTTGAGTGTGATTACTATTTACAAATACACGCATAAAACCAAAAAGACAGATAATTTATCCAGCAGGTGCAGAAGCAAGGGTATCCTACTATAAAGTCAATGCCATATCCATTCATACAGCATAATGAGGGCATGTGTTCTTGTATCCCCGTAGAGAAAAAATCTCCAATTAATGCTCCAAAAAAAAATTCCCCAGTGAAGTCTCCATGCTTCTCAGGATTCCCCAGCAGGATTTCACAAAATCCCCAAACAGTGCACGGAGTTTTCCTTCCTCAACAGAGTTTATTTCTCTAACAACGGAAATCTTTCTCCCAGCATTTAACTTCAACATATTTGAAGACCTACATTCTTCATCCCTGTTGTATCCCAAAATTTTCCCTCTCATTTATCAAGTAATATCTCACAAGATCTCCTTCAGTTCAATGTTGTATTAGGTTTGATCAGCTCAAGACACCTCCCTAAGCACTGATGACCAAAATTAGGGTTTGAGATTGCACAAGGATAATTGAACTTTCAATGCTTCATATGACTTTCATGGATCATTATGGACCCCCAAGATTACTCATGTCAAGTTTTAAGCCTTGGATCACACTTTTTCTCAATCAATTGAGCAGTTGACCTAAAAATCAGCTATATTGGGGAAAAAGTCAACTATGGCCAATTTACAGTCAAACTTCATAATTTTTATCCACTTCAACATTATAAACTCGTATGTATCATTTGATCAAGTTTGGACCATAATTCCTCAAGAAATTTGATCAAATCATCAAAAGGGCAAAATGGTCAAAATTAGGGTTTTGAATGAGAAAGGGCAATTTCTGATTTTTGACCTAGAAAATGGTCAATTGGTTTGAAGCATGGTTTTAAGAGTTCAATTGCATCATTTTTACCTAATGTAATGACCCAAAACATTGCTCAAGATCAATTGGATTGACAGTGAATTTTCAGTTAACTGATCAAAAGTCAATTGTACACTGAAAAGTCAAACTTTGACTTTTTGGTCAAAATCCAATGTCAAAGATCACAATTCATCAAAACATATCAAAATATGAAACTTATTTATCAAGAAATAAAAATTTAATGATTTCATTTTGAAAAGTCAAAGTTTTCTAACTTAGAAATTTTTCTAAGTGTTTAAAACTTCATGTTTTTTTCATAACTTGGAGCCAATTTTTCACCATGATGCAAGAGGATTCAAAAGAAACTTTCAACATGAAAGTTGTAGATATCCATGATATATGCAACATTTCTTTACACAACTTATTATAAAAATTCTTGGATCTCAAGTTATTAATTCATAAAGTCATGGTCTTGAAATTGAACACTTAGTGAAATTTTGCCCTAGTATTGGTCAGGATTTTGACCTAACTTCATGGCACTTTTTCATATAGTTACAAAGGGAATTTTCAAAAGTAATTCAAAGAGGGGTTGTATAGAACATTGAAAGCTTTCCAAAATGTCAAAGAACTCCTTGAGATCATTTGTGAGCAAGTATAATCAAAGAGATGAAGTTAGGATTTTCAAACTTGAATTACAAGCCATTTCATGATGAACAAGAATTAAAATCCAAGCCTATGATACATAATCTTCACTTTGAAGGCCTCAAACTTGTTTGTAACTCCATAATTAAATGTTTACACAACATATGGAGCCATTGTCCAAGCATTTGAATCATTATCCAAGTTGCATTTCCATTTTTGGAAGAAAGTAACCATTCCATTCTTGTAAAGAAGCTTTAATCACAAAGTCAATGCATAGAGCTTTGCACTTGTTCCTTCTGATCACAAGAAATGTCAAAGGAAAAAGCAAAATGTCTAGAGCCTCCCATAAACTCAGGTCATGCTTCTACTTGCTGCCTTGAAACCAGATTTTTTCACTTTTCTTCAAAATCAAGCAATTGAGCCATAACCCTATAACTCAGAAACCTTTTGTGCAATTGCTCTCGAACCTTTTCCATACATAAACACAAGTCTATTGCAACATAACACACGAATGCTAGCATCCTCAAAACCTCCCAAGCACCTTGCTGCACAAAACTGCCCAAACTTGACAGTTTTGAGCAAAAACTCACCATCTTCATTTCCACTCTTGTGTTTTGAAAACTAATCACCCAAACACCTTTCATACATCATATCAAAGTGATTCAGGCCCTCATTTCCTAAAAGTAACTCCTCCATCATCATCTACCATTTTCAAAACTAAAGCTTGCAACTTGACTTGTGTTGGGAGGTTCAGCCATCCTCTAAGTAAAATAGGAGTTGGAACACACTCAAGGAGGTCCAAGTAAGCTACAGAAATCATCAGGCCATCACAAAGGTTTCTCAAACTCCATACACAACTCCAGCTGCAAGAGGTAAGTTTTCAAACTTTTATCTCTTCATACAAGCATCATTTGAGTTTGATTTGTGAAGATAAAATGTAGATATCATTGCCACGAAGCTGTACATATCCATAGTTTGCATTTATATGGCCCGAGCTTAGAAAATTTTAGAGTTTAAGTTTTCTGAAATTTTTAGGTTTTAAATTAGGGCCAGAGAAATTCTCATTCATCTTTGACTGTTAGCTTAAGTTATTTACATGGCTGGATTCGTGGGAAGAAATGCCACAAATTTCATGTTTGAACTTTTCATTTTTGTTCAGAGATGAAGATGATACAGGTCCTTTGGCTGGAGGTTGAAAATGAAGTGTAATCAGGGCACGTTTTATATTATATATTTATCGTTTCAGTTATATTAATGGATGTACAACCACCTCAGTGGTAAGGCAGCGCGCTGGTAACCTCAAGGTCACGGGCTCAAGACATACCACTGCCTTTTGCTTTTTTTCTTTTTCACATTTTTACAGTTTTTAGATTTTTGCAGCGCCGGACTTCCCTTTGTTGGGCCTAATCTTTTTTGCTTATTTTACTCCCTGTTTCATTTTCTAACCCCCCTGACTTTTCTTTATATTTTAATTTTAATTTTATTTTTCTTCATTATTATTATTATTATTATTATTATTATTATTATTATTATTATTATTATTATTATTATTATTATTATTATTATTATTATTATTATTATTATTATTATTATTATTACTACTACTATTATTTTCATAGAATCATAAAAAAAATCCAAATTTATTTATATTTATTATTTATACTTATGTATTTTATTTTTTTTCCATAAAACAAAAAGACTAAAAAACATTTTCTTAAAATAAATAAATTTCTTTTCTTTTTCTTAAATAATTTTTTTTAGACTTAGGTTAAATTAATATATTATTTTATTTTCTTATTTAAAATTAATTTAGAACTTAGGTTATTTTGATTAATTAATCTTCATTTTATTTTCATTAACTTAAAATCTTTTCATAAAAAAACCCTAAAAATCCTTTTTAAATTAATTTCTTTTCTTAATTAGTTTAAGTTAATTTTAATTAATCATTTTCTTTAATTAGGTCAAGACAAAAAACCCCTTTCATAAAAACAATAAAAAATCATTTCTTTTTCCATTTACATTCTTGCATTTTATTTTCAGTTTTGTACAATATTCAATATGGTTGTAATAGATAATTAGGTTTAATTTTCTTGCAATTCCCATTTGTAAATTTGTACACCCCCTCCCCTAATGATGTAATAGCGTATTAATTTTACTTTTCGCAATTTATCTCTTTATATAAATGCTAGTAATTAGAGTTTGTATGAGAAGATAAAATCAATAAGTAGCAAACTCTAATCAAAGACTAAAAAAAGCATGAAAATCAATACACTTGCACACAAGCACCCCTAGGGTAAAATCCACTTGGTTGCCTTAGAAAAATGGCCATATTATGCATGTGATATGTCTTAGCAAAAACAAGCAAAAATACAAGATCATAGTCCCTTGATGACGCTATCTATGTTGCCTTTTCAAAATGATCTTAGTCCCTAAAGAAAGATGCTAAGATACCTTGCATCATTCATAATCATGGTTATACGATGACCCATGTCCGTCCCGTTTACATCCAAAGATAGGGTTACTTACCAAATCAATAGTAAGATAACAATATCAAAGGAAACAGGAAGTGAGCATGAAAGACTTTTGAGTAGGTAGATTGTTCCTAGTTACTTGCTCAAATTCAAAACAAAACATCCTTTCTATTTTCAAAACAAACACCAACACTTTCAAAAACATCTTTCAAACTTGAAAACATTTTCAAAAGATCAACACTTTGTATACATTCTTACGAACGAGAATCATTACAAAGTTTTCCTAAACGATGGCGCCTTTTCAAAATACTTTCAAAAAACCACACAAAGCATAATTTTAAACAAAAGTAAGTGATCTAGCAAGTAACTAAGAGCCCATGGAAAACCATGGATGAAAAGGGTGCTAATACCTTCCCTTTTCATAATCTACCCCCCGAACTCAAGAAACAATCTCAAAGGTCTTTCCTATGCTTTTTCACCTTTCCCTTTGGATAAAATAAAAGTCGGTGGCGACTCTTGCTAACCGCAACATTTGCAATAAAACGCAAAACAACCAAGTCAGTTCTCCCACCGTATCACAGAACTGGCGACTCTGCTGGGGAGAATTCTAAAAGTGGGGTTACCCTAGGGCTAGATCACATTTACTTGCTTTCTTTGTTTGACTTGTATGCTTTATATTATGGTTCTTTGTTTGGGTTTGAATCCTCTACCCAGATTTGGGATGCCTTAAAGGTAAGTAGCAATACGTTGTGGAAACTGTGCGGGGTATACCGATATGGTCTAAGCAATAGCTACGTTAGTGCGACATATTTGTGGATACCGGTAGCCCTTGAGTAGTCAAGGAGAATACGGGGCCGCTGAGTGATGTCATGAAGCACTAATGAACTTTTAGAATCTTTACTTGACTAACTTGGCCTTTAGGACATAGTGAGATGACCGGCTTTGGTGCAGTCTAAAGTTGGTAGATACTCGATACTACACTCATTGAGGTTTAGTTTTTTGGGATATTTCAGTCCCCATTAAAGAGGCTTGCGCTGAAACAATGCCCAAGGAAACAAACCAGTGATATTGAGCTCCTTAGAACCCGGTTACTATTGCTAGGACAGGTTTGAGCCAACTAAACTTCATGAGGGTACTTACCTATGAGACTCCATGCAAGCCTAAAACTAAGGACTTGTTTGTTTTGTTTGTATATATTTACTTCTATATAACATGATGAACATCATAACATCATACTCATATTCACTAACCATTTTAAGGATTTTGGGATTTATCTTTGTTCTGTTTTGTAGGACATGGATTCTATTCGTAGGAAAACCATTCAAGTCAATCTCGTAAGGATCCCTCCTCAACTTAAAGAGTTAGAATCAAGGATTCCTGAAAATTCTCCATTTATCGAAAGACATGGTCGCCTACTAAACTTGGTCACCTCCAACACTGATGAAGACATGAGGAAGGTGCTCTTTCAGTTCTTTGATTCCTTACACCATTGCTTTACATTTCCTGATTATCAACTTGTGCTGACTTTGGAAGGATTCTCCCAACTCTTGAGGATTCCCATTCTCAATCAACTACCTTTCAACAGTACAGAAAGAGATCCAAAGCCAGAAGAGATTTCTCAAGCTCTACACTTGCAACCATCTGATATCACAACTAATTGGGAAACAAGGAGTGGTTTCAAAGGTTTCCTAGCAAAGTTCTTGTTTGAGAAAGCCCAAAACTGTTGGAACTCTTTGGATTTGCAAGACTTTGAGGAAATTGTGGATCTCCTCATCTATGGGATGGTTTTGTTTCCAAATCTTGACCAACTCATAGATGTGAACACCGTCAAAATCTTGATGTCTTGTAACCCAGTGCCTACTTTGCTAGGGGACATCCTACATTCCTTTCACACTCGCACTATGAGGAAAAGGGGTATCCTTATGTGTTGTACTCCTCTCTTGGCAAGATGGTTTATTTCTCGTCTTCCCCAATCTGTATTGAAGAACGAGCAAGGTTCAAGATGGTCCCATAGGTTAATGACGCTTAGACATTCAGATATTCATTGGTGTTCCTGCTCTTTGGAGAATGTTACTATCGTCGACTGTTATGGAGAATTCCCTAATGTCCCTTTGCTTGGAATTAGAGGAGGTATTACCTATAACCCTTGCTTAGCCTTAAGACAGTTTGGTTACGCTCGAAGAGATGGTCCCCACGAGATGCTTATCCAAGGAATGGTATTTGACTACGAGAATGATGATCAAGGTTACCGTTAGAGGTTTATCCGAGCATGGAGGATGATGAATAAGGTGGATAGCAAGACACTAGGACACAAGAATTTCATTCCTCTTGAGCCTTACGTTAAATGGGTACGAGCTCGTGCTCATAAACTTGTGATGTCTTATCCCTCCATCTTACCAGTCATCGTGGATCCTGTGGTCGAAGGAGATGTTCCATACACTATCCTCCATCCTGACATGCCTACCTCTCTCGAAGACTTATAAAAGGGTTGGATCCAGCTGAAGGAAGAACGAGATACTTTCGAGGCTCAATTCTATGCTAGTTAAAAGAGGGTCTTGGAGCTTACGAAACAGCTACAAGAAGAGCAAAGTGTGAACGCTTATCTCGCGCCAAAGAGGATCCGTTCGGTCTTTTTATCTTAGAAAGTTATTTTGTAAGCCCAAGAGGCATGATGTAATCTTCCTTGTTTTGTCTAATGAAAATTAAAGCTTGTTCATTTCTTTTGTCTATACAAATTCAAATTTCATTAATCCTTGAAATCATTTGCATGTACATATTCCATGCATCATAACATGACAGGTTTTTCCATAACAGGTTTCCTTATCTTTCTGTTGTTTATTTCAGCAAGATGGATCTGGAGAAAACTGTGAAGGATCTCCAAACCCAAAATTCTCATTTTCAGGAGACTCTACTAGCCCTAGCCAAGGGTCGGAAATATATGATGGCTTTGCTGGCTGTTGCACCCCAAAATTTGCCCTCCCATAATCTTCAAAGTCTTGCCAAGCATCACCTCAAATGGCTCAAAACTTCTCAAGGGGTTGCACATTCAAACATCCTCCTAAGCCAGTCAAAATTAGGGTTTTGGTTCTTGCAAGAAAGTTGAGGTTTTCAAGGGCTCAATCAAGTCACATATGCTCATACACATTGTCAAGCACCTACATGTCAAGTTTCAAGGCTCACAAGGTCAAGTTGCACAGTCAAAAACCCTAATTGCCCCACAGTCAACTGTAGGGGCAAAATGGTCATTTGGCAGTCAAAAGTCAAAATTTTTGGTCAACATCTTATTTTGAAGCCAAAATCATCATTTGGTCAAATCTTGACCATGATTTCACAAGAATGGCTCAAAAATCATCAAGATGCAAAAGTTTCTATTTTTGGACAGTTGAAAAGTCAACTGTAACTTGACCAAGGCATAACTTTTTCATGGTTCATCAGAAAAATCCCATCCAATGCTCATCTTGAAGGGGAAGACATTTCCTACAACTCATCTTCACATTCCAAGTCCAAGAAATTCTCTCACAAAAAGTTATCAATTTCAACATTATAGGTCATTTTCAAAAGTCAACAAAAAGGCACTTTAAGTAAAATACCATAACTTGAAATTGGTAAATCAAAATGACATGGGACCAAAGGCATTGGTTAGAGGGCTTCAAGACCTTTCCAAAATGTCCAAGAAATTGTTCATAGCTTCAAAATTGAGCAAGATATGCATTGGAGAAGTTGGGAAATTTTTGTGAAATGGCCAAAGTCAATTATCCTTGAAACTTCATTTTTGACAAAAGGGCCCCACTTTTTCCACTTGTTTCAGCTTGGCCATGCCTCCCACGTGTCCCACAATTTATTTCAAGATTAAAAATTAATTTTTCCATTTTTATTTAATTTTATTTGATTTAAATCATTTTAAATCTTTAAAATTCAAATGAAAATCAAGAAAATTAATTAAAGGATATATTTTGTATTGAAATGCTTTGATACACCATCACTCACCTTCCAAATTCGTGCAAGGCCTAATCCAAGCAAGAAATTCAAATTTTGACACAAAAGGCAAGTTGTTTCAATGTTGGTTATGGAGGAAATCAGGAACTTCAATGCAAGGCTTCAATGACCATTATTTGGATTGATACACATCACATAACATATATGCAAGCTTGCCAAAAACAATTCACGACGGAGAAACCCTCAAAACGACCAAACACATTTCAAACTTTCAAGAGAAAAAAGCAAAACTGAAAACCTATTTGCAGCCTGGTCCAAGCCTCCATTTCAATCCAAATACACTCCTTGTATCCCTAGGAACCTTTGGCAATCAGAACCAAGCACAATCACTCAAGGAATCATCCCATACAACTCACTCGGTTTGCTTCATTTCTCAAAACTGTATATCATATTTCATGAGCATTTGATCCATTTTTTGATTGGTTTATATTGTTAGGGGACTTCTGAAGCTAATGGAATAATCTAATTGCATTCTAACGCGTTAAATCATGATTTACCATTAAAGCATTTTAGGGTTTTCAAGGTTTAAAATTGGGGGTTTCACCATACTGTAAAATCAGGGTCCCAAACAAGCATGGATGAAATCAGCTGGACTAGACGGTTTTGATGGACACCTCGCGCCTAATTTATGCTTCACGAGCATCTATTCACTATTATTGAAATGCCTGTATTTTGTGGGGGTTTAAAACCCCCGCTATATGTTTTGTATTTTGCAGAAAAAGCTTGAAGATGACTGCGTGGCAGCCATGCATAGGTGTATTCAAATTCGCGCGCGTTGTTTCAGCCTATAGGGCACTTATTCCATACATTGTTTTGTTCCTATTATGTTTACAACTAATTGCGTTTGGTGTAGTGGCTGGCAGCGTGTCATGTAATCTTTGGGACCTGGGTTCGATTCCCAGGTCCCCTTATAATTTCCATATTATTTTTTCAATGGCTTTCCTGTGCAGCACTCCAAGGAAGACTCGTCATAAACCTCATAGATCCAACAAGCCAGGTGTCATCAAGGCAGATCCAAAGGACAAAAAGCAAGGAACACCATGGTCTGGAGTCAAGCATGCTGTAGGCGATCCAAGAAAGTCAACGTGGCTTGCTCAAATGGGCCACAATCTCAGTCTTACACCCCCATTCCTGGCCCAATACCCCTTCCATTTGGTTTATTTTTTTTCTTTTCATTTTTTATTTTCCAAATTGATTTCTAACCTTTTTTATTTTATTATTATTAACAAATTAATCAATTAACACATTTTCATAAAAAAATCCAAAAAGAATTAACATCATTATTATTATTATTATTATTTTATTTTGGTAAATAAACAATAATTGAATTAGTTTTTTAATTAGGCCATTTTAACTTTTTTTTAATAATTAAAATAGATTTAGAATTAGGTTAACCTAGAATTTCATTTCTTTTTATTTTATTTCATAAAAACATGAAAAGCAAAAAATATTTTCTCTTAATTAAATTAATTAATTAGTCATTAATTAGCTTTAGTTTCATTTTAATTACAAAAAAGACCAAAAAAATTAATTTCTTTTCTAAAAAGGGTCAACACCCTTAGACATTCCCGATTAATTTATTCGCGCGCATTTACTTTATTTTGATTATTATGTAATTGCCTTCAAGAATGTAATAGTTAAATAGGTTTATCGCTTTATTTAATTTCCGTACTTATTTACCAAAAAACGGGTCTTTGTAATTTTTGGCGATGTATAGACCCGCGCCTTGTAATAGCGTAGGATTTATTTTTCCGCAACTTACTTTCTGCACCCCTTAACTGCTAAACTTGCATGAAAGAATGTGTGTAAATAAAAACAACTCGTAGCTCACTAATTACAAAGATAAACATTAACTGAAAACAACACACAAATACACACACCACTTCTAGGGTACGCCTCACTTGTTGCCTTCGAAACGTGATCGTCAAGTATAGGACGTCTTAGCGGTCCTTATGTCCATGATCCAGTTGCCTCGAAACAGTTGCCTCGAAACAGTTGCCTCGGAACAGTTGCCTCAAAACGGTTGCCTCGGATTAAAAAAGGATCAAGGACATAAGGGTAGCTTCTAAGGTGTCCTACTGTTGCTTCGGTGACCACACTGTCCCTATAATCGAATTGACCCGAACACCTCCAACGGTGGTGCTACCTACCTCTCAATGGTGGGATGGCACTACCTAAAGGACTTTTACATAGCCTAATTCCTTAGGGTAGGTAGATGACTCATGGATACTTGCTCTTTTCAAAAACAAAACAAAATACTTTTCACACCTTACACTTTCAAAACGCTTTCAAAACAAATTTTTCAAACACTCTTTAGGACAGATACAAGAGTTATTCAGAAATCTTTCAAAGAAACTTTTTCAAACCCAATCACATTTGAAAAGCAAACATTTTGAAAACATAAGAGCAAGTATCTAAGAGCCCATGGATAACCATGGATAGAAAAGGTGTTAACACCTTCCCTTTCTATAAATCTACCTCCCGAACCGAGAGACAATCTCATAAGGAATTTTGCTGTGCTTTTGTCCTATCCATGTTGGAGAAAATAAAAGACGGTGGCGACTCTTGCTTCCGCGACATTTCGCGAAACCAGCTAAAAAACAGTCAGTTCTATTTCCACCGATCACAGAACTGGCGACTCTGCTGGGGACTACTTAAAGTGAGGTGTACCTTAGGATAGCTCATACTTGTGTTTTCAATTGCTTTGTTTTGTTTGCTTTATTATTGTGGGCACTGTCTTGGGAGTTCTATAGATCCTAACCCGGATCTGGGGGATACCTGCTTAGAAAGTAGCAACAAGACTGTGAGGGAACTGTGCGGGGTATACCGACACGGTTGAAGCAGTCTGCTACGTTGATGTGGCACTTTGGTGAGTACCGGTAACCCTTGAGTCAAGTCAAGGAGAGTACGGGGCCGCCGCGTGGTGTCGTGAAGCATCAACTGACCTTAGGAACCTTAATTGAACCATCTTGGCCTCTTTAGGGTAGTGAGATAACTGACTATGGTGCAGTCCGAAGTTGGTTGATACTCGATACTACACTCAGTTGAGGGTTGTTTTCTTGGGATATTTTGATCGCCAGTTCAGTGGCTAAATCGAAACGATGAACACAGAAAACAATCCAATGATATTGAGATCCTTAGAACCCGGTTACTTTGATAGGACAGGTTTGAGCCCACCAACTTCAAAAGGGTAGTATCCCAAACTTCATGCTGGCCTAAACTCTAAGGGTTGTGGTGTGACTTGTGTGCCTTATCATGTTTGCTTTTGTGAATACTTGTGGTGTGTTTTATCATAGCATCATAACATCATACAGCATCATATGCATCCACTAACCACTTCAGGGGTTCGAATCTTCATCTTTGTTCATGTTTTGTAGGACATGGAAACTATCCGCAAAAAGACAATTCAGGTCAACCTCGTAAGGGTCCCTCCTCAGCTTAAGGAACTTATATCCAGGATTCCCGAGAACTCTTCATTCATTGAAAGACATGGTAGACTCATCAGCTTGGTCAATACCTACATTGAGGAGGATATGGTGAAAGTGTTGTTCCAGTTCTTTGACCCTCTGCACCACTGTTTTACTTTCCCGGATTATCAACTGGTGCCTACATTGGAAGAGTTCTCCCAGCTTCTGAAGATCCCTATCCTCAGTCAACTACCCTACAACGGTACGGAAAGGGACCCAAAACTTGAAGAGGTTGCTAAAGCATTATGCCTACAACCATCTGACATCAAGGGACATTGGGAAACCAAAAGTGGTATCAAAGGGTTCTTGGCAAAGTTTCTGTTTGAGAAGGCCCAAGAGTCTTGGAATTCCCTTGACTTACAAGCCTTTGAAGAAGTTGTAGCCCTCCTTGTCTATGGGTTGGTGTTGTTCCCTAAGCCAGATCAGCTTATAGATATCAATGCTGTCAAGATCTTCATGTCCAGGAATCATATACCTACGTTGCTCGGGGACATCCTTCACTCATGTTACACTCGAACCATGAGAAAAAGAGGTGTTCTTATGTGCTGCACTCCCCTCCTGGGAAGGTTGTTTATTTCGCACCTTCCACAATCAGTTTTGAAGAATGAGCGGGGTTTGAGATGGTCACAACGATTGATGACTCTTACACATGCTGATATACATTGGTGTTCTCGGTCCAGAGAAGACGTCACTATCATTGATCGTTGCGGGGAGTTTCCTAATGTTCCTTTACTTGGAATCAGATGAGGTATTACTTACAACCCATGCTTGGCTTTGAGGCAGTTTGGATATGCTCGGAGGGATGGCCCTCATGATATGTTGATTCCTGACATAGTTTTTGACTTCGACAACGATGCACAAGGACTTCGCCAGAGATTTATCAGAGCTTGGAGGAAGCCCAACAGGGTAGATAGCAAGACACTGGGGCACAAGAACTCCATCCCCCTGGAGCCTTATCTCAAGTGGGTACGAGCCCGCTCCCAGAAGCTGGTGATGCCATATCCTCATGTTCTCCCTGTGATCAAAGAGCCAGTCTTGGAAGGAGAGGTGCCCTACACCATTCAGCATCCTGACATGCCTACATCCTGGGAAGAAATGCAGAAAAGCTGGATCCAACTCAAGGAAGAACGGAATTCTCTTGAAGCCAATCTACATGCCAGTGAGAAGAAGGTCTTGGAGCTCACGCGTCTACTGCACGAGGAAAAGGCCCTCAACACTTACATTGCTCCAAAGAGGATGCGCAGTGTCTTTTGGGATTAATTATTTTGTAATGTTTTGCCCATGAGGCCCTGATGTACTGAACAATTTATTTCCTAATAAAAAGTGTGTTCTTTTTTGGCTACAACGAATTTGAACTTTCGAACCCTTGAATGCATTGCATAAATAGCATATCATGCATCATGTGCATAACAGGTATCCTTTTTCTACAGGTGGCTTAATCTTCTTCGCTGTTTATTTCAGCACTCAAGCATCATGAATCCTGAACTCACTACCGAGCAAGCTATCAAGGCCCTCCAGGCCCAAAACGCCCAATTCTAGGAGATGGTCATGAACTTGGCCCAGGGACAACAAGAGCTGAAGGCTTTGCTCCTGAAGAAGAATAAGAAGAAGAAGAGGACTGTGATATTCAACACTGGGCTCAGACTCGGGAATACATTGCAGAATGAAGCTGAGAGGACTACTCCGTCTGTGGGAGAAGGCAGTCACCAAGGGAGAGAGGTCCCTAGTCCTGTGGTTTCTGACACTGAGACAGACTTCAATGATGAACAGTACCCTCCTGCTGAGGACCGGTACAAGCAACTGGAGGACAAGTTAAATGCTATGGAGATGCAACGTGTGCCTGGGTTGGATTTCGGAGACTTGGGGTTATCTTCTGGGGTGGTGATCCCACATAAGTTCAAGGCACCAACCTTTGTGAAGTATGACGGGGCTTCCTGCCCTAAGATGCACCTCCGCTCTTATGTAAGGAAGATCCAGCCTTACACAGCAGACAAGAACTTATGGATCCACTTCTTCCAGGAGAGTCTTTCAGGGACTCATCTCGAATGGTTCTATCAGCTGGATGGAACCAACATTCGTAACTGGGAGGATTTGGCCACTGCTTTTTACAAGCAGTATCAATATAATTCCGACCTCGCTCCCACGCGTACCCAACTCCAGGGTATGTCACTGGGAACAGGTGAAGGTTTTAAGGAGTACGCACAGAAATAGAGAGACCTGGCTGGCATGGTGCAGCCACCGTTGACGAATCGTGAGCTGGTAGACATGTTCTTGGGGACCCTATCTGGTCCATTCTTCAATCATCTCATTGGTAATTCCTCTACTGGGTTTACAGACCTGATCCTGACTGGCGAAAGGATCGAAGCTGGTATAAAATCAGGGAAGATACAGAAAGGTGCGTCCTCAAATGCTGAAAAGAAGCCCTTCAAGAAGGAGGTCAGTGCTGTGTATGGTCCCAGGAGACAGAACAAACCGGAACGCCGCCAAGCTGTCAACGCGGTGGTCATTTCTAAGCCTGCTACTGCTCCACAACAGTACAACCAACCCAGAGCTGAGAGGCCCAAACGGCAGTATACTCGGCTCAGCATGACTCTCTCTCAGATCCTGCCGCAACTGTTGTCAACTAGCCTGGTAACTGTCAAGGAAGCTCCGAAGATGGTAAATACAGCATCTCCGAAATACAACCCCAACGCCCGTTGCGCTTATCACTCTGATAGCCCGGGACATTCTACTGATGATTGTTGGGCCCTAAGGAATAAGGTTCAGGACCTTATTGATGCCAAGGAAATACAATTCGAGGCGACCGAAAGGCCAAATGTTGTGACCGCTCCCATGCCCCAGCATGGAGTGAACGCTGTTGAGGAGGATTTGTATGTAGCTTCTGTGGATGATGTTGCTACTCCGCTGCTGACTGTTAAGAGGAACCTGTTGCTGGCCGGTTTATTTCCGGGATGTAGTAAAGGTTGCCCTTTATGTGTTGATTCCCCTGCTGGTTGTTCTTTGCTGAAATCAGGCGTCCAAAACCTGATGGATAGTAAAGAGATCTTGTTCAAGAAGACTGTCGTTCCTGCTGCCCCTGTTGAAGAAGTTTCGATTGTTACCATTTTCAACAACCCTTCCAAGGCTCCTTCAAAGAAGCCTGTCCAAATTTTGCCTGTTCACAAGATTGCCCCTATAACCATTACTGTTCCGGGGCCCATCCCCTACAAGTCTGATAAAGCTGTCCCATGGCACTATGGGGCAGATGTTTATGTTTTGGGAGTGAAACAAGAGTTCAACACTGGTACCGGTGTCACCAACATCACCGGGCCTGCTAAGGTCACTCGTAGTGGAAGACTGTTCTCACCAAACATTGCACCTCCAACCATTCAGAGGCCTCTTGTCATCACACCTGCCAGTGTGCCTGTTTCCCCCCTTGATCAAGTTTCTACCCCTGCTGCCGAGTCATCTGACGCTCGGGGCAAGGGGATTGCTGCTGATGTGCCTGCCCGGACGGAGGCACCAAAGACCATTATTGAGGCTTCCAAGCAAGAGATGGAAGAGATCCTCAAAATTATAAAGAAAAGTGATTTCAACGTCGTTGAACAGTTGGGGAACACCCCCTCCAAAATCTCCATGCTATCACTGTTGCTGTGTTCAGAGGCCCATGCCAAGGCCCTGATTGCTTTCCTGAAGACGGCCCACGTGCCCCAAGAAACGTCTGCTGATCAATTCACCGACTGCGTGGCCATCTTAACCGCTGATAACGGTCTGGGTTTCTCTGATGCTGATCTGACGGCCAAGGGGAAGAACCATAATGATGCCCTGTATGTCTCCATTGAATGCAGGGGCACTACTCTTGCTCACGTGCTGGTTGACACGAGTTCTTCACTGAACGTGCTACCCAAGAAGGCTCTAGACAGGCTGGACTGTGAAGGTTTAGAGCTCAAACCAAGTAACATTGTTGTTCGTGCCTTTGACGGGTCCAAGAGGATGGTACATGGTGAGGTTAACATCCCGATCAGGGTTGGTTCGTAGGTATTTGATTCAAAATTCTATGTGATGGACATCCGTCCATCCTATTCTTGTTTGCTGGGTCGCCCGTGGATCCACAAGGCTGGAGCTGTGACTTCAACTCTACACCAAAAGCTCAAATACCCTGTCAGAGGGAAGATTGTTACAGTGCAAGGGGAGGAGGAATACATGGTTAGTCATCTGAAATCGTTCCGGTATATAGAGATGGACGGGGAGTTCATTGAAACCCCCTTTCAACATTTTGAAGAGGTGCCTCCAACATTGGCGTCAGCTGAGACAGTGATTGAAGAAGACTTTCCTTTGAAGATGGCTTCCTTGAAGGACGCCCAGGCTGTGATTGAGAAAGGCGAATGTGCTAACTGGGGCAGGCTCCCTGATTTTACTCCTAAGACTTACAAGTTTGGGCTGGGTTTCACTGCAGAGGCTCAGAAGGTTGTGCGCAAGGCAAGGATTGGAAGACCTCCTGTGCTCATCACCAATCCAGGAGTGAATGCTATTGGGGATGAAGACGAAGTGGAAGAATCCGAGTTTGATAGCTGGATCTACCCAACAACCAACGGTGGACCTAGCAACTGGACTGCAAAAGACTTTACACCTATTACTTTTGTCACCCAGTAATGAACTTCTTTGTTTTGGATTTGTAATAAACAATAATTCTAAACTTTATGGCCCGGTGTCTTACCCGGGGCACCGTGGTTTTATTTGTGAGGGCTTTTGTTTGTAACTTTCATATATCATGAATAAAAGCATTGGACGTTTTTCACATTTCAAATCTTGCGCTCCCTTTCTTTCTTTATATATATTGCAAAACAGCTGTATTTACACACACTCACTCATACAGGTTCCAATCCACTCTGGATCTCACTGGTAACGACTCTGCTACTGCCAGTTATGACTTCGAAAATCCGATCAACTTAGCCGAAGACGAAGGTGAAGATGATTGCGAAGTGCCTGGCGAGCTTGCAAGACTATTACTCCAGGAAGAGAGGGCCATTCAGCCACATGAAGAGCCAGTGGAAACGGTAAATCTGGGTACTGAGACAGATAGAAAGGAAGTTAAGATTGGTGCCAATCTGGAGCTCAGCGTGAAACAACGGTTTGTTCAGATGTTGCATGATTATGTGGAGATCTTCGCCTGGTCTTACGAAGACATGCCTGGGTTGGATACTGACATTGTGGTCCATCACCTGCCTACCAAGGAAGACTTCCCTCCGGTTAAGCAGAAGGTCCGCCGTATGCGTCCAGAGATGTCTGAGAAGATCAAAGCTGAGGTTATGAAGCAATTTGATGTCGGGTTTCTAGCAGTGACTTCTTACCCTCAGTGGGTTGCCAACGTGGTTCCGGTGCCAAAGAAAGATGGTAAGGTCAGAATGTGTGTCGATTACAGGGATCTGAATAGGGCAAGCCCCAAGGATGACTTCCCTCTACCTCACATCGACGTTCTGGTTGACAATACTGCTCAGCACAAGGTGTTCTCCTTCATGGACGGCTTTTCAGGTTATAATCAGATCAAGATGGCTCCTGAAGATATGGAGAAGACTACCTTCGTTACTCAGTGGGGCACCTTCTGCTACAAGGTCATGCCTTTTGGACTGAAAAATGTTGGGGCAACCTACCAACGTGCCATGGTTGCTTTATTTCATGACATGGTCCATTATGAGATTGAAGTGTATGTCGATGATATGATTACAAGGTCTCAAACTGAGGAAGAACACCTTGACCATCTACAGAAGCTGTTTGACCGTCTGAAGTTGTACAAGCTGAGGTTGAACCCAAACAAGTGCACCTTTGGGGTAAGATCTGGAAAGTTGTTAGGCTTCGTCGTAAGCGACAAAGGTATTCAAGTGGACCCTGCCAAGGTTAAAGCCATACAAGAGATGCCAGTTCCCAAGATAGAGAAAGAAGTCAGAGGCTTTCTAGGACGTCTGAATTACATTGCTCGATTCATCTCGCATCTAACTGCTACCTGTGAACCAATCTTCAAGCTGCTGAAGAAAGATCAGGTAGTATGTTGGAACGATGAATGTCAGGCTACTTTCGACAGAATCAAAGAGTATCTCCAAGAACCACCCATTCTTATGCCACCGGTTGAAGGGAGACCTCTAATACTATACATGACAGTACTTGACAGCTCAATGGGGTGTGTGCTGGGGCAACATGACGAGTCTGGCCGAAAAGAGCACGCCATTTATTACCTTAGCAAAAAGTTTACCGACTGTGAGACCCGATACTCATTGCTCGAGAAAACTTGCTGCGCTTTGGTATGGGCTGCTCGCCGGCTGAGACAGTATATGGTGACTCACACTACTCTGTTGATTTCAAAAATGGATCCAATAAAGTACATATTCGAAAAGCCTGCTCTGTCTGGAAGAATAGAGAGATGGCAAATGATCTTGATAGAATACGACATCCAGTATACAACTCAGAAAGCTATCAAGGGAAGTGTATTGGCAGATCACTTGGCACACCAGGTAGACGACTACCAATCAATGAACTTTGAGTTTCCTGACAAGAGCATCATGGTAGTGACTGATTGTGAAGTACCTTAACCGGATGAAGGCCCTGAGGAAGGATCCCGATGGTCTATGCACTTTGACGGAGCCTCCAACGCTTTAGGTAACGCATCGGTGCTGTGATCATATCCCCTCAAGGCACTCATACTCCACTCACTGCCCGACTATGTTTCAACTGCACCAACAACATGGCGGAGTATGAGGCATGCATCATGGGTCTTCAAGCCGCGATTGACCTAAGGATCAAGTTTCTAAGTGTCTTCGGAGATTCCTCTCTCGTGATCAATCAGATCAAAGGCGAGTGGGATACGAAACACCCAAACCTTATTCCTTACAAAGAGTGTGTGTTGACATTGATCCCCCATTTCACAAAGATAACTTTTGAACATTTCCCAAGAGAGGAGAATCAGTTGGCGGACGCGTTAGCTACGATGTCTTCCATGTTCAAAGTCAAGTGGGACAATGAGGCTCCCCGGATCATTATCTGGAAACTGGACGAACCTGCATATTGTTGTGATCTTGAGGCTGAGATAGTAACTGAAAAACCCTGGTATCATGAGGTAAAGAGGTACTTGGAAGCTCAGGAATACCCTGAAGGTGCATCCATCAATGACAGGAAGTTTCTGAGAAGGTTCGCTGCAAAGTTCTTCCTTAGAAACGGAATTATGTACAAGCAAAACCATGATTCAACCTTACTGCGTTGTATGGATAAGACCGAGGCAGAAAGGATCATGGCAGAGCTACATGAAGGTACCTTCGGAACGCATTCCAGTGGACACACCATGGCAAAGAAAATCCTTTGGGCAGGATATTTCTGGTCCACTATGGAAACCGACTGTTACCAACATTCTCGGACATGTCACAAGTGCCAGATTTATGCAGATAAGGTGCACGTTCCTCCAGTTCCTCTGAATGTCTTGATTGCACCTTGGCCTTTCGCAATGTGGGGCATTGATATGATCGGCGAGATTAAACCTAAAGCATCCAACGGGCATCACTTCATCCTGGTAGCGATTGATTATTTCACAAAGTGGGTTGAAGCAGCTTCCTATGCTACAGTAACCAAGAACGTTGTGGCACAGTTCATTCGGCATAATCTGATCTGTCGATACTGCGTCCCAGAAAGGATCATTACGGACAATGGTACCAATCTTAATAACAAGATGATCACTGAGCTCTGCGAGCAATTCAAGATACAGCACCACAACTCTTCTCCTTATCGGCCGAAGATGAATGGGGCTGTAGAAGTAGCTAATAAGAATGTCAAGAAGATTGTGCAGAAGATGACAGTGACCTACATAGATTGGCACGAGATGTTACCGTTTGCTCTTCACGGGTACCGTACCTCAGCAAGGACGTCAACCGGGGCAACCCCATTTTCCTTGGTCTACGGCATGGAGGCAGTCTTGCCGATTGAAGTCCAGATACCCTCCCTCCGGATAATGAAGGATGCAAGCTTGAGCGAAGATGAATGGATCCAGACTCGACTTGATCAATTAAACCTAATTGACGAAAAGAGGCTCACTGCTATTTGTCATGGTCAAACGTATCAAAAACGGATGATTGGGGCATTTAACAAGAAAGTCAGACCACAAGAGTATCAAGTTGGGGACCTGGTAATCAAGCGCATCATTCTTCCTCAGAGTGATCCCAGGGGCAAATGGACCCCTACATACGAAGGGCCATTTGTGGTTAAACATGTGTTCTCAGGAGGAGCCATGATTCTAACCACCATGGACGGTGACGACCTTCCTCACCCCGCCAATGCAGACATAGTAAAAAGATACTACGCATGATAGAAGACCCGCTAGGTTGACACACCTAGGCAAAAATAAGGGCTTCCCGGCGAACCAAAAGGGTTCGGGCAAAAATAAGGGATGAAATGAAAAAAATCTGTACACCCGGCAAGTCGAAAACCTGAAAAGGTGGCTTGGGCAAAAATGGGTATCCCGGTGGACTGAAAACCCGAAAGGGCGGTCCAGGAAAAAGTTAGGGATTAAAGCGTAATACTATGTCTCATTGAAATCACCTTGCATCCAGAATCCGGTATCAACATCAGGTTCAGACGGCATCGATCAGTCAGCTTCATCTTCAACTGAGCAGCAAAGTGATGAGACGCTCGAAGACATAAAGGCGATAGCAGAGTTGGAATCCAGCGAGATTATTTTTTCACAGCTGTTTTGTTTTCCTTTCACAAAAGTTGTATAAAACTCTGTTGTTCGGTGGCGTTCTCTTACTAGGACGTCAACCTCTTGTACATAAACGCCTATTTACAGGCAAATTCAAAAATCAATACAAATTCACTTTTCAGACTAATTGCCAATTATTTTTTCTTTTTTCTGTTCTGTTTTGCGAAGAACGTCCAATGTTCAATTGTGATATATGCATTTGACACTAATTGCTAATTCATAAATATTTGCATGCGAAACAAAGGATTAATTATAGGTGACATCAGAAACAGGGGCAATAATGAGTTGTCTAAGCAATCTAGTTGCTCTGTCCATCAAGGTACCAAGGTAGGTTCAGCTGAAGAACGATCAGGATACCTCCACTCCTCGCAGAGTAAAACAAGACTCAATACTCCCTGAGCAGAGTTGGTCTCCCAATCATCCCTACAAGGCGCAGTATCTCCGGCAAGTCAACAACACTCTCCCCAAGCAGAGTTAGCCTGCAGTCAGCCTTACGGAATTCGGATATCCCCAGTAAATCTCAACATTCCCCAGTGGAGTATAAAAACATTCCTAACAAGCATCCCCGGTAGTCTTGATCTAAGATTGTTCCCCGGTGGAATACCAGACACCCAGTGGAGCCACTTCCCCAGTACAGTCTCAAAATGTCTCCCCAAAAGAGTTGAACCATCTCCCCAGTAGGAAGCTTATCCCTAGTAGATTCTGGAAGCTATCCCCTGCAGAGCACGAACGCGTCTCCTGGGACTTTATTCAAAGGGTATTCCTCACCAGAGCTTATAACTGGGTTATCCTCAGCTAAAAACCACGGAAAGATCGTCCTCGGCGAAGCTCTTCCTACCCCTAGCGGAGTTCATCAAAACTTCCAACAAAACTCAACAACGGTATCCCCAACGGAGTTATCATCAAACCTCAGCGAAGTATCTCTTCCCATAGAGTAATTCCCCACAGAGTATCTCTCCAACAAGTTCATTCCCCAACGGAGTCATCTTCTCCTACCGGTCTGTTCTTGCAACCATCATCCCCAGCGGAAACAAAAGCTCTACTCTTCAAACATCAGCCCAGGATTCAATCCCCAGCGGAAACAAAAGCTCTACTCTTCAAACATCAGCCCAGGATTCAACTTCCCGGCATTCGTCAAGGATTTACTTTCCTAGACAAAAATACAGTCATAAACATCATATCTTCATACATTATAGCATGCACATACGCATCATGAACATACAATCTCATTTACTTTGAGAACATCACGCATCATGACACTGCATACAACTGATGTTTTTTACCTTTTCAGAAAAAGGTCAATACAGAGATAATTACTATCAACTGTCGCAATTCCAGATTCGATACCTGTAGCTAGCCAGGGCACATCTGTGAGCGACTATTCCAGACTCGATTCCTGTATCCTGCCAGGGCACGTCTGAAGAGTTTGAAGATCCGATTCCTGTATCCAGACAGGGTGTATCTGTAGACGACTATATTCCAGACTCGATTCCTGTATCCTGCCAGGGCACGTCTGAAGAGTTTGAAGATCCGATTCCTGTATCCAGACAGGGTGTATCTGTTGACGACTATTTTCCAGAACCGATTCTTGTATCTTGCCAGGGCATGTCTGAAGAGTTTAAAGATCCGATTCCTGTATCCAGACAGGGTGTATCTGTTGACGACTATTTTCCAGACTCGATTCCTGTATCTTGCCAGGGCACGTCTGAAGAGTTTGAAGATCCGATTCCTGTATCCAGACAGGGTGTATCTGTTGACGACTATATTCCAGACTCGATTCCTGTATCTTGCCAGGGCACGTCTGAAGAGTTTGAAGATCTGATTCCTGTATCCAGACAGGGTGTATCTGTTGACGACTATTTTCCAGACTCGATTCCTGTATCTTGCCAGGGCACGTCTGAAGAGTTTGAAGATCCGATTCCTGTATCCTACCAGGGTGTATCTGTTGACGACTATATTCCAGACTCGATTCCTGTATCTTGCCAGGGCACGTCTGAAGAGTTTGAAGATCCGATTCCTGTATCAAGACAGGGTGTATCTGTTGACGACTATTTTCCAGACTCGATTCCTGTATCTTTCCAGGGCACGTCTGAAGAGTTTGAAGATCCGATTCCTGTATCCAGACAGGGTGTATCTGTTGACGACTATATTCCAGACTCGATTCCTGTATCTTGCTAGGGCACATCTGAAGAGTTTGAAGATCTGATTCCTGTATCCAGACAGGGTGTATCTGTTGACGACTATTTTCCAGACTCGATTCCTGTATCCTTCCAGGGCACGTCTGAAGAGTTTGAAGGTCCGATTCCTGTATCTTGCCAGGATGTATCTGTGGACGACTATATTCCAGACTCGATTCCTGTATCCTGCCAGGGCACGTCTGAAGAGATTGTAGATTCGATACCTGTATCCAGCCAGGGCATGTCTGCATAAAGAGTTTGAAGATCAACACCGGTAACAGGACAGGTAATTATCTTTCTTTCTCAGGTACGCAAGTTCTCGCTAAGGAATCTCTTATGCGATCGACATCTAGATGACATCTATAAGCCCATCCACATACCAACAGTCCCCAAATGGCATCTATAAGCCCATTCCCGACAAGGTTCTGTCACACTTCCAAATGGCATCTATAAGCCCATCCTCCTACCCATCATCTCTCCAAATGGCATCTGTAAGCCCATTCCCGCCATCACACTGCAGATACTCAACTATGTGAGTGCAAATTTCTGGGCACTCTAGTGTTCAATCATCTTCCACCTTCGGATCACGAAAGGCACACAAGCCAATCTATATCCTCAGGTCTAAGAAGATTGAACAGGGGCAACTGTTGCACCCCCAAATTTGACCTCCCATAATCTTCAAAGTCTTGCCAAGCATCACCTCAAATGGCTCAAAACTTCTCAAGGGGTTGCACAGTCAAACATCCTCCTAAGCCAGTCAAAATTAGGGTTTTGGTTCTTGCAAGAAAGTTGAGATTTTCAAGCGCTCAATCAAGTCACATATGCTCATACACATTGTCAAGCACCTACATGTCAAGTTTCAAGGCTCACAAGGTCAAGTTGCACAGTCAAAAACCCTAATTGCCCCACAGTCAACTGTAGGGGCAAAATGGTCATTTGGCAGTCAAAAGTCAAAAATTTTGGTCAACATCTTATTTTGAAGCCACAATCATCATTTGGTCAAATCTTGACCATGATTTCACAAGAATGGCTCAAAAATAATCAAGATGCAAAAGTTTCTATTTTTGGACAATTGAAAAGTCAACTGTAACTTGACCAAGGCATAACTTTTTCATGGTTCATCAGAAAAATCCCATCCAATGCTCATATTGAAGGGGAAGACATTTCCTACAACTCATCTTCACATTCCAAGTCCAAGAAATTCTCTCACAAAAAGTTATCAATTTCAACATTATAGGTCATTTTCAAAAGTCAACAAAAAGGCACTTTAAGTCAAAGACCATAACTTGAAATTGGTAAATCAAAATGACATGGGACCAAAGGCATTGGTTAGAGGGCTTCAAGACCTTTCCAAAATGTCCAAGAAATTGTTCATAGCTTCAAAATTGAGCAAGATATGCATTGGAGAAGTTGGGAAATTTTTGTGAAATGGCCAAAGTCAATTATCCTTGAAACTTCATTTTTGACAAAAGGGGCCCACGTTTTCCACTTGTTTCAGCTTGGCCATGCCTCCCACGTGTCCCACAATTTATTTCAAGATTAAAAATTAATTTTTCCATTTTTATTTAATTTTATTTAATTTAAATCATTTTAAATCTTTAAAATTCAAATGAAAATCAAGAAAATTAATTAAAGGATATATTTTGTATTGAAATGCTTTGATACACCATCACTCACCTTCCAAATTCGTGCAAGGCCTAATCCAAGCAAGAAATTCAAATTTTGACACAAAAGGCAAGTTGTTTCAATGTTGGTTATGGAGGAAATCAAGAACTTCAATGCAAGGCTTCAATGACCATTATTTGGATTGATACACATCACATAACATATATGCAAGCTTGCCAATAAAAATTCACGACGGAGAAACCCTCAAAACGGCCAAACACATTTCAAACTTTCAAGAGAAAAAAGCAAAACTGAAAACCTATTTGCAGCCTGGTCCAAGCCTCCATTTCAATCCAAATACACTCCTTGTATCCCTAGGAACCTTTGGCAATCAGAACCAAGCGCAATCACTCAAGCAATCATCCCATACAACTCACTCAGTTTGCTTCATTTCTCAAAACTGTATATCATATTTCATGAGCATTTGATCCATGTTTTTGATTGGTTTATATTGTTAGGGGCCTTCTGAAGCTAATGGAATAATCTAATTGCATTCTAACGCGTTAAATCATGATTTACCATTAAAGAATTTTAGGGTTTTCAAGGTTTAAAATTGGGGGTTTCACCATACTATAAAATCAGGGTCCCAAACAAGCATGGATGAAATCAGCTGGACTAGACGGTTTTGATGGACACCTCGCGCCTAATTTATGCTTCACGAGCATCTATTCGCTATTATTGAAATGCCTATATTTTGTGGGGGTTTAAAACCCCCGCTATATGTTTTGTATTTTGCAAAAAAAGCTTGAAGATGACTGCGTGGCAGCCAGGCATAGGTGTATTCAAATTCGCGCGCGTTGTTTCAGCCTATAGGGCACTTATTCCATACATTGTTTTGTTCCTATTATGTTTACAACTAATTGCGTTTGGTGTAGTGGCTGGCAGCGTGTCATGTAATCTTTGGGACCTGGGTTCGATTCCCAGGTCCCCTTATAATTTCCATATTATTTTTTCAATGGCTTTCCTGTGCAGCACTCCAAGGAAGACTCATCATAAACCTCATAGATCCAACAAGCCAGGTGTCATCAAGGCAGATCCAAAGGACAAAAAGCAAGGAACACCATGGTCTGGAGTCAAGCATGCTGTAGGCGATCCAAGAAAGTCAACGTGGCTTGCTCAAATGGGCCACAATCTCAGTCTTACACCCCCATTCCTGGCCCAATACCTCTTCCATTTGGTTTATTCTTTTTCTTTTCATTTTTTATTTTCCAAATTGATTTCTAACCTTTTTTATTTTATTATTATTAACAAATTAATCAATTAACACATTTTCATAAAAAAATCCAAAAAGAATTAACATCATTATTATTATTATTATTATTTTATTTTGGTAAATAAACAATAATTGAATTAGTTTTTTAATTAGGCCATTTTAACTTTTTTTTAATAATTAAAATAGATTTAGAATTAGGTTAACCTAGAATTTCATTTCTTTTTATTTTATTTCATAAAAACATGAAAAACAAAAAATATTTTCTCTTAATTAAATTAATTAATTAGTCATTAATTAGCTTTAATTTCATTTTAATTACAAAAAAGACCAAAAAAATTAATTTCTTTTCTAAAAAGGGTCAACACCCTTAGACATTCCCAATTAATTTATTCGCGCACATTTACTTTATTTTGATTATTATGTAATTGCCTTCAAGAATGTAATAGTTAAATAGGTTTATCGCTTTATTTAATTTCCGTACTTATTTACCAAAAAACGGGTCTTTGTAATTTTTGGCGATGTATAGACCCGCGCCTTGTAATAGCGTAGGATTTATTTTTCCGCAACTTACTTTCTGCACCCCTTAACTGCTAAACTTGCATGAAAGAATGTATGTAAATAAAAACAACTCGTAGCTCACTAATTACAAAGATAAACATTAACTGAAAACAACACACAAATACACACACCACTTCTAGGGTACGCCTCACTTGTTGCCTTTGAAACGTGATCGTCAAGTATAGGACGTCTTAGCGGTCCTTATGTCCATGATCCAGTTGCCTCGAAACAGTTGCCTTGAAACAGTTGCCTCGGAACAGTTGCCTCGAAACGGTTGCCTCGGATTAAAAAAGGATCAAGGACATAAGGGTAGCTTCTAAGGTGTCCTACTGTTGCTTCGGTGACCACACTGTCCCTACAATCGAATTGACCCGAACACCTCCAACGGTGGTGCTACCTACCTCTCAATGGTGGGATGGCACTACCTAAAGGACTTTTACACAGCCTAATTCCTTAGGGTAGATAGATGACTCATGGATACTTGCTCTTTTCAAAAACAAAACAAAATACTTTTCACACCTTACACTTTCAAAAAGCTTTCAAAACAAATTTTTCAAACACTCTTGAGGACAGATACAAGAGTTATTCAGAAATCTTTCAAAGAAAATTTTTTCAAACCCACTCACATTTGAAAAGCAAACATTTTGAAAACATAAGAGCAAGTATCTAAGAGCCCATGGATAACCATGGATAGAAAGGGTGCTAACACCTTCCCTTTCTATAAATCTACCTCCCGAACCGAGAGACAATCTCATAAGGAATTTTGCTGTGCTTTTGTCCTATCCATGTTGGAGAAAATAAAAGACGGTGGCGACTCTTGCTTCCGCAACATTTCGCGAAACCAGCTAAAAACAGTCAGTTCTATTTCCACCGATCACACTGGCCGTTAAGAAGAAGCCAAAGAAGAAAGCTCTACTCAACATGGGTAGAAGGTTCATGGAGACAGTCCGTCAAATCCCAGTAGGAGGAGATTCATCTGAAGAGGACGAGAGCCATATTGGTGAGGTCAATAGTACTCAGGCTGACTGTATCAAGGATCAAGTATCTGATGATGATTATTTCAATGAGCAGTATCCACCCGCTGATATCAAATACAAGCAGTTAGAAGACAAATTGAAAGTTGTTGAAATCCAAGTCGTCCTCGGTTTAGATTTTGATGATTTGGGTTAGATCTCTGGGGTAGTCATTCCCCACAAATTCAAAATACCAATCTTTGCAAAGTACGATGGGGTTTCTTATCTAAAACTCCATTTGAAATCTTATGTGCGCAAGATACAACTGCACACTGCTGATAAGAAGCTCTAGGTTCACTTTTCCAAGAGAGCTTGGCTGGAACGTAACTAGAATGGTTTTATCAGTTAGATGGTTCTCGTATCAATACGTGGGAGGATCTAGCTACTTCCTTCTACCATCAGTATCAGTATAACACCGGCTTGGCGCCAACGAGGGTTTAGTTGCAAGATATTACCATGGGGAAGAATGAAGGATTTAAGGAATATGCGCAAAAGTGGAGAGACCTTGCTAGTAGGGTCCAACCTCCCTTGCCTGATAGGGAGCACATCGACATGTTCATGGGCACTTTATCTGGTCCTTTCTTCAATCTGTTGGTTGGCTTATCTTCTTCTGGTTTCACCGAATTGATCTTAACCGGCGAAAAAGTTGAAGGTGGCATCAAAAGTAGGAAGATCTATGTGGCATCTACCTCCACTCCCAATCCTATCAAGAAACCTTTTGCGGCAAAGAAAGAAGTCAATGATGTGTATGGGGCAAGGTCCCATACCAAGAAGAACGATTACCCGTCTGTCAATGATGTCTGAATCTCCAATCCAACTCTTACTCCAAGACCATCTGCAAATGATCAACATTTTTAAACTCCAAGAAGACAATTTACGAGGTTAGGCATGTCACTGTCTCAATCCCTTCAACATTTGCTCAAGGATAATTTAGTGACATTGCGCGATCCTCCCGCCAACCCTGACACCTTGTCACCTAAGTATAATCTGAATGCTAAGTGTGCTTACCATTCAAGCAGCCCTGGGCACGAGACTGACCAGTTCTAGGCCTTGAAGAACAAAATCCAGGATATGATTGATAACAAAACTATTGAATTTGATCCTCCTCAAACTCCGAATGTAATCACTGCTCCAATGCCGAAGCATGACAAAGGTGTTAATGCTGTCGAAGATGCAATTTTTTTCCTCTATTGAAGAATTGACTACTCCGCTGAATATAATCAAAAACAATCTATTGAAAGCCGGGATTTTCCCTAGCTGTGTAAAGGACCGTGTGTGTTGTACAAGACAACTCAATGGATGTGAAGGGATGAAGAAAGGCATACAATGCCTGATGGATAATCACGAAATTCTATTCGAGAAGACCCCACTTGCCAAAAGTTTGACTAACAAATGTGAAGACCTCTCCATTATTACCATCTCAAACAAGCCTCTTAGGATCACCTCCAAAGGTCCTATTAGTATTTCAAACGAACCCACTATTGCTCCCTTAATAATTACCAGTACCGGACCAATTCCCTACTCTTATAATAAGGCGGTACCATGGAATTATGGTGCTGAGGTGTTCTATCATGGGATTAAACAAGATGCATGGATCGAAGAAGGAAAAGATGACAATGTTAGTAACATAGATGGTTCAAGTAAGGTAACTAGAACTGGAAGAATATTTTCACCCAATATCTCACCACCAGTTGTTACAAGGACGCCCATCCGCATTACTGCTTCCAAGCCAAGTACTGATACAAGAGGGAAGGAGAAGGTTGTTGAGCCTGATGTGATTGGAGTACCCTCCAAGGACGTAGCTGACGAAGAACCCTCCTCTCGCAAGATGGATGAGATTTTGAAGATCATAAAAAGAAGCGACTTCAAGATTGTAGAACAGTTGGGGCAAACCCCTTCTAAGATTTCAATGTTGTCATTGATGCTTTTCTCTGATGCCCATGCTCAAACATTAATCAAGTTCTTGAAAAAGGCTCATGTCCCCCATGAGACAACAACAAACCAATTTGAGAATTACGTGGCTAGCCTGACAGCTGATAATGGCTTGGGATTTTCTGATGCCGACTTAACACCTCTCGGGAAGAATCACAATAAAGCTTTACATGTTTCTATCGGGTGCAAAGGGACTACCTTAGCACATGTGCTAGTCGACACCGGTTCTTCTCTGAATTCATTACCCAAGGGGGCATTAGACTATCTAGACTGTGAAGGTTTAGTCTTGAAGCCAAGCGATATCATTGTAAGGGCATTTGACGGATCAAAGAGGATTGTTCATGGGGAGGTAGATCTTCCAATTAAAGTGGGCTCCAAAATCTTCAACTCCACCGTCTATGTTATGGATATCCGTCCTGCCTATTCTTGTCTGTTAGGTCGCCCGTGGATCCATAAAGTTGGGGCAGTAACCTCAACCTTCCACCAAAAACTCAAATATCCAGTCAAGGGCAGAATAGTCACCGTCTGCGGAGCAGAAGAGTTTATGGTGAGCCACCTTAACTCTTTCAAGTACGTAGAGATGGATGGAGAATTCATTGAGACCCAGTGTCAAGCCTTTGAGGTTGTACCACCGATGATTGCTGCTACCAAATGTTCTTCTGATGAGTCTAAAGTTGTTAAGGCCATGCCAAAGATGGTTTCAGTTAAAGACGCCCGTGCAACAATTGAAGAAGGAAACTGCGATACTTGGGGGCAACTCCTCGATATCCCATTTAAAGCGGACAAGTTTGGTTTGGGATTCACCGTCAAAGCTCAGAAGGAAGTGAGGCGTGCTCGTGCTGGAAAGCCACCTCTCTGCATTAGAAGCCATGAAGTCAACATCGTGGGTGATTCTGAAGAAGGTGCTGCATCTGAAGAGTGGGTGTATCCAACTACAACGGAGCTGGAGAATTGGAATACAAAGGACTTTGTGCCCATCTCCTTCATTGAGGAGTAATCTACTTGTTATTAATTTTCTTTCAATTCAAGAACATGTTGTCTGTAATATTTTAACAGTGACTTTTCAGCCATTTTCCTGGCCCGGGGCACCTCGGTCCATTTGTCAAGGGTTTTATTTATGTTCATCTAATCATATGATCATTCAATACATTATAATCTTTTTCATTCAAATATTTGTGTTCATTGTCTTTCCTTTCTTTCAAATACATTTTTCAAAAAAATAGCCATGTATCTTACATGCACCCACACACACTCTTGTAGGTCCACATCCACTCTGGATCCTATTGCCAATGACTCTACTATTGCTGACTATGAGTTTGAATTTCATATCAACCAAGCCGAAGACGAAGGCAAGGAAGATTGTAACATACCGGGATAACTAGCCATACTTATATTACAAGAGGAAAAAGCTATTCAACTGCACGGAGAGTCAGTTGAAGTTATCAACTTGGGTACTGAGTCAATTAAGAAAGAAATCAGGATCAGTGCTAACTTGGAAAGCGGTGTCAAGAACAGGTTGGTTCAGATGTTGCATGATTATGTGGAATTATTTTCTTAGTCTTATGAAGATATGCCTGGGTTGGATACCGACATCATAGTTCATCGTCTGCCGACGACAGAAGACTTCCCTCCTGTTAAACAAAAGGTTCGTCGTATGAAGTCTGATATGTCTGAAAAGATCAAAGCTGAAGTGATGAAAAAATTTGATACATGGTTCCTAGCTGTGACATCCTATCCTCAATGGGTTTCCAATGTGGTATCTGTGATACGGTGGGAGAACTGACTTGGGTTTTGCATTTGTGTTTGCAAATGTTTCGGTTTAGCAAGAGTCGCCATCGACTTTTTATTTTATCCTAAGGAAAGGTTAAAAAGCATAGGAAAAACCTTTGAGATGTTTTCTTGGGTTCGGGGAGTAGATTATAGAAAGGGAAGGTATTAGCACCCTTTCCATCCATGGTTATCCATGGCCTCTTAGTTACTTGCTTAGATCACTTGCCTTTGCTTTTCAATTGTTTGAAATGGTGCTTTGTGTGTGTGGTTTTTTGAAAATGTTTTGAAAAAGATGCCTTGTCTAGGCAACCATTGTAACAATTCTTGTTTGAATGTTTTACAAAGGTGTTTGTCTTTTTGAAAAGATGTTTCAATGTTTTTGAAAGTTTGTTTTGAAGTTGTGTTGTGATGTGTGTTTTGAAAAATGGCAAGGATTGTTTTGCAAGTTTGGTCAAGTAACCAAGAGCTATCTACCCTAAATTTCTCAAAGATCTTTCTTATGTTTTAACCCTTTTAACAGTGTTGTTTCACCATTGTTTTTGATGAACAACCTTGTGTTAGGATGTTAACGGGACGGGCGCGGGTCATCGTTTAGACCATGAATGCAATACTGTCAAATATTTTTGGCAATTTTCTTGAGGGACTATGATCATTTTGTTTAGGAAACTCTGATAGCGTCATCGAGGGACTATGATCATTTTGTTTGTTTTTGTTTTGCCAATGTACTTGACATGCAAACATGGCCCATTTTTTAAGGCAACAAGTGGAGTAACCCTAAGGGTGCAAGTGTGCATTGTTTGTTTTTTCATGCATTTATCTTGAATTAGGTCAAACTATTTGTTGATTGATTTTTGCATACAAACCCTAAGTCTAAACATGGCATAATTGACAACTTTTAAATGCGGAAATTTAAATGCTAAACTATTACAACAATGATTATGGGGATGGGGATACAAGTTTGAATTTGGGGATATTTGACAACAAATTAAATTCTAAGCTATTACATTCATATTGAATATACAAGACAAATATCTAATATTTAAATAAGTACAAATAAATAAATATCAAATAAAAATGCATTATGCTAAAAAGGGATTTTTCATGTATGTAAAAGTATTTTTCAATGTTAAATATAAACAAAAATAAAAAGGGTCAAATTTGAATATTTTTGTCATTTAGGGCAAAACCCTAGTTTTTAAATAGATAGTAATATTTATTAATTATGTACAATATATGTTAATTTATGCACAAAATAAAAAGTATATGGTGAAAAAAGTATTTTTGATGTCAAATATTAAATAAAAATAAAATGTATTATTTTTGTATTTTTGCCCTAAATATTTAATAAAATAGGTGTAAGTATATATTATATATATTTAATAATGCTAAATATGTACAACAATATAATATTAATTATTTACAAAAATGTATATTTTTAGAAAATGTTTTCAAAATGTAAATAAAAAATAATTACTAAAAATAAATATTTTTTTGTATTATTTTCTAGGGTTTTAAAAAGAAAAGGAAATCTATTTATTTACATATACATATTTAATAAAACAAATAAATGCCAAATAAATGTAAAAAAATGTGGAAAAATATTTTTAATGTTTTTTATGTTTGAGCCAAAAATATAAAATCAGAATCAAAAAGAAAAATGCAAAAATGACAAATATTTCACACAATGGGCCAGGGGGGTGAAAATGGAAAAAAAGGGGTGCAAAAAGTAAGTTGACTCAGGCCCAGCCCAAGTCAACTTTGTCTTCAACCTCCAGCAACCTTTGAACAACAAAAACGCGCGTTTCCTTGCTTCATTCAAACTCCTGATTCCTTGATTTTTAGCCAAAACTCATAACATAAACAATGTAGAGCATCAAACCACGATTTCAAATATGTAAAAAAAACTTGTCCTAACTCTAAGAAACAAGGGAGAATTTCTTCATCCCCAATTTCTGACCTAGTTTTTCTTCAATGTTCATGGTTAAAATTCTCACAGCATGCTTAATATAAATGAAAAGTGGACACATGTATGGCTTCAGGGCTATGAGTAGAGCATATTTCATTCACAAACCTAAGCCTAACTCTTCCTATATTGAGAGATAGAAGTCCATGGATTACCTGTCTCAGCTTGAATCGTGTACAGCAATGTGGCCAACTTCAATGGAGTTTGAGCTTCTGTACAATTTGCCTGAAGTCCAAGGAAGCTTCTCCAACACCTAGCTTGCTTTGAATCAATCTGAATCGTGCTATGGAAGTTCACCTGCAAAACTGAAAAATGAAAATGGCAACTGAGGTTAGGGGAGTTACAGCTTGTGTTTAGGGCTTGGAATAGTTTGGGTGGATGGTATGGAAGGTGTTTGAACAGGTTTTAGCCAAAGTGCACGAGTGGATTGAGCTGTGGACTTCAATCTGCAGGAGGTGCCCTGTTTTGCAGCAAAACTGTGATTTGGTGTATGAGGAGTGATGAGAGGTGGTTTAGTCGTGCTTTAGGCTAGTTGGGATGTATGGAAGATGAGAACAAAGTTTGTTTTTGCTTATGCTTGCAGGAAGTGAGAGTTCTCTTTGTTTTGCAAAGTTTCTTCTTCTATAAGCAAGAAAGTGAAAGTTGTGATATAGGCCTGTACAATACTCTCAAGCATGCTGCAACATTTTCTGTTGATCAGTGGGATTTGTGTACCAAACTTTGCCTCAAATATCTGGCCTGTACTTCAAAGATCATGTATTGACATAAAGTGTTACTTTTCTTAAATGGCAAATTAGCTTTTTCCAAATAAGGATTAATTCTATGTGTAATGCCCACATGGATGAAATAATGCATTAGCTCAGTGGATTTGCATTCAATTAAGGAGTGTAAAAGGGTTTAGAGGCCTACAAGCTAGCATAAACCAAGCTGACTTGAAAATGCAAATGTTATGAACAAGCTTTGGCCATGAACAAAATTGAGTTTTGGCCAACTTTTCAAATTCGATTCTCTCTAACCACAAGGGTGTTTGAGAAGTTCTTGGACAATTTGGAAAGATTGGAATGTGTACTATAATCCATCTTTGAAATGCAAATTGAAACTCCAAGTGGAACCATGTGAAAAATGGCCAAGAAGGTGGACAAAAATCCTGCCTAGAATAGGTCAAATTTTGTCTAAGTTAAAAGTATTTTGTACCCTTGTTCCAAAAATGATAACTTGAGATACAAGCTTCCTTTGAGAAAACTTTGTGAATCAAAGTTGTAGGTTTTACAATGGACTAAAACTTTCATGTTTCAAGTTTTGTTTGAATTCATTTTCATCTTGGTGAAAAAATGGGTCAAAGTTAGGAAAAAATAAGAACATTTCATAACTTAGAAAAATTTCTAAGTTATGAAAATTTTCATTTTGAACCCTAATTTGCAAATTTGGATTTCTTGATGAACGAGTTTCATAATTTAACATATCTTGATGAAAAATGAATCTTGGCACTTGATTTTGACCAAAAAGTCAAAGTTTGACTTTTCAGTATACAGTCAAATTTTGATCAGTTGACTGTAAAATTCATCTGTCAATCTTATGCATTTGAGATCTTTTGAACTTGTTGAATGGGTCAAGACAATGCCATTGAGTTCTTGAGTCCATATATGAGCTTGATTTGCCATTGTTTAGGTCAAACAATCAAAAATTGCCTTTGTGCTGTCAAAACCCTAAAAATGACCATTTTGCCCTTTTGGTGATCTGATCAAATTTCTTGTGGAATTGTGATCCAAACTTGACCAAATGGTTCATGTGAGTTCATTATGTTGATGTGGGTCAAAAATCATGAGGTTTGACTGTCAATTGGCCATAGTTGACTTTTTCCCCAACACAGCTGATTTCTAGGTCAACTGTCCAATTGACTGGGCAAAGATTGGAATCAAGGCTTGAAACTTGGTATGGATAAACTTGTGAGTTCAACATGAAGCATGAAAGTCACTTTGGGAATTTTAGGTCAAAACATCCCTGTGCAAACTCAAACCCTAATTTGGGTCAACAGTGCAAGGACGGGTCTTGAGCAGAGCAAACCCTAACTTGATCTTGAGTCCCAAAAGTCTTGTGATGAGAAAAATGTTGATGAAAAGGGAGGGCAAAGTTTAGGGTACAACAGTTTCCCCTGTTCAATCTTCTTGAACCTGAAGAGTTAGATTGGCAGGTTTGCCTTTCGCGACTCGAGGGTAAAAGGAGATTGGACACTAGAGTGCCCAAAAAATTTGCACTCGTCACGACACTGATGCGGGAATGGGCTTAAAGATGCCATTTGGAGATGGGCTTAAAGATGCCATCTGGAGATGTGACAGAATCTTGTCGAGGGATGGGCTTAAAGATGCCATCTGGAATGTTTGTTGAACTGTATGTCGTTGATGAGTGAGTGAGTATCAGAAAGGTATCCATGTTTGGAATATCTCTGAACTGGGGGTCTGAATAAGTAATAGATTGACATCCGTGTTTGGAGAATCCATAAACTGTTTTCAGAAGTCTTGAAGTTGAATAAGCAATGGATTAGCATCCATGTTGGGAAGCGTTCGTAAACTGTTTTCAAAAGTTGAGTCTGAACAAGCGATAGATTAACATCCGTGTTTGGAGAACCCATAAACTGTTTTCAGAAGTCGAAGTTGAAGCTTATTAATCTTATCCTGAAAAGGGTAAAACATTAGCTGAAATACAAAGTTATGTTGCATGAAATGTATGATGCAATATATGTTGTATCAATGTTTATGATATGAATGTGATGAATGCGCATGTAAGCTGATGAGCTGTCTTGCTGAGAATAGATGAATCCTGGATAGCCGGAGATAAAAGAATCTTTACTGTTGCCGGGGAAAGTGAATTCTTGACTGCTGCAGGGGAAAGCAAGAATCTTTTGATCGTTGAAAATGAGAAGTCCTGGGACCAATGTTGGGGACTCAGGAGTTTGGGTTGTATGCCAATCTACTGGGGATTCCAGGACGAGAGTCTTCATTTTGTTAAGGGTCAGAAATTGGGAGTATACCAATCTTCTGAGGTTTCAAGGATGAGAATCTTCATTCTGTTAACGATTAACTGTTATCTGGTCGATCTCCAGGCTTTCACAGAAACTTGTATTGCCATCTGGTCGTAATCCAGGCTTCACAATAACTTGTTAAGCTGTTATCCGGTCAAATCCGGGCTTCACGGCTTGTGTTAAAGATATACCACTATCTGGTCGACTCCAGGTTTCATAGTATTCTTGGCTGCTGCCTGGTCGTAATCCAGGCTTCACAGCAACTTGTATTGCCATCTGGTCGTAATCCAGGCTTCATAATAACTTGTTAAGTTGTTATCTGGTCAAATCCGGGCTTCACGACTTGTGTTAAAGATATACCACTATATGGTCGACTCCAGGCTTCGTAGTATTCTTGGATGCTGTCTGGTCGTAATCCAGGCTTCGTAGAAACTTGTATTTCTATCTGGTCATAATCCAGGCTTCACAATAACTTTGTTGGGGATTAAACTATTATCCAGTCGAATCCGGGCTTCATAGCTTGCTCTTAGGAGATACCACTATCTGGTCGTAATCCAGGAGTCTGACATTGTTTTCCAGTCGTAATCCGGGCTTCACAAAATGCTGTAGAGATCAAGATACTATCCGGTCGAATCCGGGCTTCATAACTTGAATTTTGTGAGAATTTGATCTTTGACGACTGTAACTTCCAACAGGTGATGAAGGAACTTTTGAACGACCAATCAATTTGAAATGTGATTTGTTTTGGAGAATAAATCCTTGACAAATGTTGGGGAAATAAACCCATAACCGAAGCCGGTGATTGAAAATACTTGATGACTTGTGGGGAATGAGAATCCTGATGATCTCTACTGGGAGTTCAGAACCGGAGAGACTCATGTTGGAGGAGTGAGACTGAGAATCTTCAATCTGACGGGAAGCGTCTTTGTGGGGAGAATGTTCACTAATCTGGTTCCGCTGGGGATTGATAGTTGGAAGTTTTAGCTCTGCTGGGGATCAACAGTTTTGGCTCCACTTGAAACTTAACTCCGAGGGGAATTAGATTCTGGAAGGCTCTCTTGATGGGGAAATTAGATTTGAGAAAGCTTTTGTGCCGCTGAGGATCTTGAGGTTTAACTCTGTTTGGGGAATTAAACTCTGGGTTTTAACTTTGTTGAGGAATTTGGAGTTTAATTCCGCTGGGGATTTCTTCTGAAAAGGCATCAAGGTATATATCTGTACCTTCATCCTATCAGCAATCATCTTTCTTGATTTGTAAGAAAATGATTATGTTCAAATGCATATGCCTATTTAACAAAACATTGGATGTTTCTCAAATAAAACATAAGTGTAAAAAAGCAAAAAGAAGACAAAGCAAATTTCTGTATTTGGAAAAGTGTTTGTATTAACTTTTTATGAGTATCTTTGTACAAAGGAGACAGGCATCCTAGTAAGAGGATGTTGTCGTAAAAAATTGTAAATTTTATACAAAAGAAAGATGGCTATGTGTAACAATTCCATGGGATTCCCATTCTGCTATAGCCTTCACAACTCTGGATATCTTGTCCATTCACTGCTTCGTCCGCCGATGATTGGATTGATCAGAAGCTCGGAGCTTGTTGATGAAGAGATTGTTCTTTAACGTGATCCGACGAGACATAGTCATACGCTTTAATTCCCTAACTTTTGCCTGAATCACCCTTTCTAGTTTTCAATCCACCGGGAAACCCTTTTTTGCCCAAGCCGCCCTTTCGGGTTTTCAACTTGCCGAGTGTACAGATTTTTTTGTTTTATCCCTAATTTTTTCCTGAACCACGCTTTCGGGTTTTCGGTTCACCGGGATGCCCATTTTTTCCCAAGTCTCCCTTTCGGGTTTTCAACTTGTCGGGTTATTTTATGCGTAGTATCTTTTGACTATGTCTGCGTTCGCAGGGTGTGGCAAATCGTCACCGTCCATGGTGGTCAGGATCATTGCACCACCAAAAAAGATGCTTTTGATTACAAATGGTCCTTCGTAAGTAGGAGTCCATTTGCCCCTGGGATCACTTTGCGGCAAGATGATCCGCTTGATTACAAGATCTCCAACTTGATATACTTGACGTCTGACTTTCTTGTTGAAAGCCTTGATCATCCGTTTTTGGTACGTCTGACCATGACAAACAGCAGTGAGTCGCTTCTCGTCGATTAAATTGAGTTGATCAAGTCGGGTCTGAATCCAATCGTCGTCATTCAAACCAGCATCCTTCATAATCCTTAAAGAAGGAATCTGAACTTCCATGGGTAGGACAGCTTCCATGCCATATACCAAAGAAAATGGGGTTGCCCCTGTTTAAGTACGTACCGTGGTACGATATCCATGCAGAGCAAACAGTAACATCTCATGCCAGTCCTTGTAGGTAACTGTCATTTTCTGAATGATCTTCTTGATGTTTTTGTTCGCAGCTTCAACATCACCGTTCATCTTCGGCCAATAGGGAGATGAATTGTGATGATAAATCTTAAACGGTTCGCATAGAGCGGTGATCATAGTATTGTTCAGATTTGTACCGTTATCTGTGATGATCCTGTCGGGGACACCATACCGGCATATGAGGTTCTGCTTGATGAAGCGGGCAACCACATTCTTTGTAACAGAGGCAAAGGAAGCTGCTTCGACCCACTTGGTAAAATAATCAATGGCGACCAGGATGAAGCGGTGTCCATTGGACGCTGTGGGCTTGATCTCTCCAATCATGTCAATGCCCCACATTGCGAATGGCCAAGGAGCTGTCAGAACGTTGAGAGGAACAGGAGGAATATGAATCTTGTCGGCGTAGACTTGACATTTGTAGCAAGTACGGGAATGTTGATGGCAATCAGCTTCCATGGTAGACCAGTAATAGCCTGCCCTTAGAATCTTCTTATCCATCGTATGTCCGCTCAAGTGGGTGCCAAATGTGCCGCTGTGTATCTCAGTCATGATTAACTCTACTTTAGCTTTGTTTACACATCGGAGTAAAACACAATCATGGCTGCGCTTGTAAAGGATGCCATTGCTTAGGAAGAACTTGGCAGCAAACCTCCTTAAGAACTTCTTGTCATTTACGGAAGCTCCTTCAGGATATTCTCTAGTTTGGAGATACCTTTTGATTTCGTGAAACCAGGGTTGTTCCACTACTTCTTCGGTATTAATCTCATGACAATGCGCAGGTTCATCCATTCGCTCGATGGTGATTTGGGGAGCCTCGTTATCCCAGTTGAGTTTAAACATGGAAGACATTGTAGCCAGAGCATCCGCTAACTGATTCCCTTCTCGCGGGAAGTGCTCGAAGGTGATCTGCTCGAAATGAGGCAACAACGTCAGGACATGTTCTTTGTATGGGATAAGATTAGGATGTTTGGTATCCCACTCTCCTTTAATTTAACTGATAACCAAAGTCGAGTCCCCAAATACGGTCAAAGATTTGATCCCTAAGTCTATAGCAGCCTTGAGACCAAAAATGCAAGCTTCATATTCGGCCATGTTGTTGGTACAACTGAAACAAAGTCGGGTCGTGAAAGGTGTATGACAACCTTCCGGGGAAATGAGTACCGCACCGATACCGTTTCCAAGTGCATTTGAAGCACCATCAAAGTACAGGGTCTATCGGGATCCATTTTCAGGTCCGTCATACGGTCTGTTACCTTCAATGTTGTCCAAAGTCATGTTGTCCTCGTCCGGGAAGTCGAATCTCATGGATTGATAATCTTCGATAGCTTGATGAGCTAGATGATCAGCTAGTACACTCCCTTTTATAGCTTTTTGGGTAGTGTACTGGATGTCATACTCAGTCAGGATCATTTTCCATCTAGTGATTCTTCCAGATAAAGCAGGCTTCTCGAAGATATACTTGATCGGGTCCATTTTGGAGATCAGCAAAGTGGTATGAGTCAACATATACTACCTTAGTCGGCGAGCAGCCCATACCAAAGCGCAGCAAGTTTTCTCGAGCAGTGAGTAGCGAGTCTCACAGTCGGTAAACTTTTTTCTAAGGTAATAAATGGCATGCTCTTTTCGACCAGACTCGTCATGTTGGCCCAATACGCACCCCATTGAGTTGTCCAAAACAGTCAGATACATGATCAACGGTCTTCCTTCGACGGGTGGCATCAGAATAGGAGGTTCTAGCAAATACTCCTTGATCTTATCAAAAGCAGCTTGGCAATCGTCGTTCCATTCGACTACCTGATCTTTCTTTAATAGTTTGAAAATTGTCTCACAGGTAGACGTCAGGTGAGAGATGAACCTTGCAATATAGTTCAAGCGTCCTAAGAATCCTCTGACCTCCTTTTCAGTATGGGGGGCAGGCATTTCTTGTATAGCTTTTACTTTTGCTGGATCGACCTCAATGCCTTTGTTGCTGACAATAAATCCCAGAAGTTTACCAGACCTAACTCCAAAAGTGCACTTACTTGGATTCAGCCTGAGTTTGTATTCCTTCAACCTGGCAAACAGCTTTTGCAAATGTTCCAGGTGTTCTTCTTCCGTTTGTGATCGAGCTATCATGTCGTCTATGTAAACCTCAATCTCATGATGTATTATATCATGAAACAAATCTACCATGGCGCGTTGATAAGTTTCCCCTGCGTTCTTCAGTCCGAACGACATCACCTTGTAGCAGAAGGTACCCCATTGTGTAACAAAGGTTGTTTTCTCCATGTCCTCGGGGGCCATTTTAATCTGGTTGTAGCCCAAGAATCCGTCCATGAAGGAAAATACCTTGTGTTGAGCCGTGTTGTCAATCAAAATGTCGATATGTGGTAGCGGAAAATCATCTTTAGGGCTAGCCCTGTTCAAATCCCGATAGTCTACACACATTCTGACCTTGCCGTCTTTTTTAGGTACTGACACGATGTTAGCAACCCATTGTGGATAGGATGTAACAGCCATAAAGCCAGCGTTGAATTGCTTCATTACTTCAGCTTTAATCTTCTCAGACATGTCGGGCCTCATTCGGCGGACTTTTTGCTTGATCGGTGGACAGTCCTCTCTTGTAGGGAGACGGTGAACCACGATGTCTGTGTCTAACCCTGGCATGTCTTCATAAGACCAGGCGAAGATTTCAACGTATTCATTCAACAACTGTATTAAGCGCTCCTTGACACTTGGTTCCAGATTGGCACCCACTTGTACTTCTTTCCTGTCTTCCTCTGTTCCTAAGTTGACAGTTTCCAACAACTCTTCATGAGGCAAGATGGCCTTTTCTTCTTGTTGTAGAAGTCTGGCTAACTCTCCCGGTACTTCACAATCTTCGTCGTCTTCGTACTCAGCCTGATTGACCAAATCTTCAGAGTTATTGAAGGATACAACAGAATAGTCACTCATGGAATCCGGAGTGGATGGGTACTTGCATTTGTGAGTGTGGGTGTGTGTAAGGGATAGCCATCCTTAAACAAACAAAAATGTAAAAGGAAAGAAAATGAACACAGCAGTTTATAAATGAAAAACGTCCAATGATTCATTAAACATGGCATATGGTTATGAAGAGAATCAAGCCCTTACAAATGGACCTACATGCCCCGGGCAAGGCATGAGGTGAAAAATAGTGTGCAGATTGTTTAAGAGTAATTATTACAGACCAATAGAAAATGTTCGAAAGATAAATTACTGATTGATGAAAGTAATGGGAACGAAGTCTTTCGCCTCCCAGTTGTGCAGTCCCCCTTCGATGGTTGGAAAGATCCAGTCTTCAAAGTTGGCCTCTTTGTTTTCGTCTCCTAAAGCATTGATTCCATGAGGAGAAATCTTGATGGGTGTCTTTTCAATTTTGGAGCGACGCATAGCTTTTTGCCCCGCAGCCGTAAATCCCAACCCAAACTTGTCTGTCTTTTGGGGAAAGTCAGGAAACTGATCCCATGATGAGCTCTTCCCATCCTTCATTGCAGCCTTTGCGTCTTTCAGAGATGCCATCCTGGCCACCTGCTTGGGTACCTCAGCTACTTCCTTTGCTACTGCCACCTCGGGAGAGACTTCCTCAAAGTGTTGGAAGGGTGTTTCGATGAACTCGCCATCCACTTCCACATACCGAAAGGAGTTCAGATGACTGATCATGTACTCCTCCTCACCGTGTACAGTTATGATTTTACCCTTAACAGGGTATTTCAGCATCTGATGTAGGGAGGAAGTGACTGCCCCAGCATTATGAATCCACGACCTTCCTAGCAAGCAAGAGTAGGATGGGCGGATGTCCATTACATAGAATGTGGAGTGGAACACCTCAGTGCCTACCTTGATGGGAATGTCTACCTCCCCATGCACCATTCTTTTAGACCCGTCAAAGGCCCTGACAATGATATTACTTGGTTTCAGCTCCAAGCCTTCACAATCCAACAGGTCCAAAGCTTTCTTAGGCAGCACATTTAGAGAAGAACCAGTATCGACCAAGACATGGGCGAGAGTGGTTCCTCGGCATTCAACTGACACATGCAATGCGTCATTGTGCTTTCTTCCCTTCGGAGTCAGGTCAGCATCAGAGAAACCCAGGCCATTGTCGGCGGTAAGGCTGGCTACACAATCCTGGAATTGATCGACTGAGGTTTCTTGGGGCACATGGGCTGTCTTCAAAAACCTTATCAAAGCTTTGGCATGAGCCTCCGAACAAAGCAGCAGGGCCAACATGGAGATCTTCGAGGGGGTTTGCCCCAGTTGCACCACCACATCGTAATCACTCTTCTTAATTATTTTCAGAATTTCCTCCATTTCTTTTTTAGAGGTTTCGGGGATGACCAATGGTTGAGCCCTCGTCCTAACGAGCCCTTCTTGGATCCCTTTCCCTTTATCAGCAGCAGCAGGAGGGACAACCACAGGAGTAACAGCTTCTTCAATCATTGGAGTTTTTGTAGATAGTTTTACGGGTGCAGGGGTAACCTTGGGAACAGTTGAGGGTCCAAAGATTGCCTTTGGAGGGGCAATCTCTGGAGAGAAAATTCTTCCACTTCGGGTAATTTTGCTCGTATCGGCAATGTTTCCAATGTCCGTAGTTTCTTCGTCAGAGCTCTCTTCAGTTATCTCAATTTGTTTAACACCGTGGTAGTAGATTTCTCCACCATAATTCTACGGTATTGATTTGTCATATTTGTATGGGACGGGCCCAGGCATGGTCATCTTCAAGGGTACAATCTTCGGAGCAGATGTAATCTTAACAGGCCTTTTGGGGACCTTGGAAAGATTGGCGGAAATGGTTATTATTGAAACATCTTTGATAGGAGTTGGAGTAACAGGAGTCTTTTCAAAAAGAATTTGTTGGTTGTCCATTAGGCGTTGGATGCCTATCCTCAGTAATGGACAGTCGGTTGGTAGGGAGGAACAAAGGTAGCAGTCTTCTTTACAACCTGGGAAAATCCCATCCTTCAACAGATTCAACTTGATTGTCAGTAGTGGAGTTATCAGATCATCAACAGTAGAAACAAACAGATCTTCTTCAACGGCATGGACATTGCGACCATGCTTTGGCATTGGAGCGGAGATTACATTCGGCTTCTCAGGGGTGTCGAACTCAACCTCTTTAGCATCTATCAAATCTTGAATTTTATTCTTAAGCGCCCAGCAATCGTTGGTGTCATGCCCGGCGCTGTCAGAATGATAGGCACATTTAGCATTGGGATGATAGTGTGGGGAAGTGGTATTCACAATCTTTGGCGCCTCTCTAATACTGGTGAGATTTAGCTTCAACAAATGGGGAAGAACTTGTGCAGGCGTCATGTTGATGCGGGTGAACTACCATTGTGGCCGTTCCACCCGTTGCTGATTAGGTCTAGACTGATTGTTATGAGGCTGATCATTTGACGAATTTTGAATCATCACGGCCCCTACAGTCGGCCGGCGCTCAGTTCTTCTCAATCCTTTCTGAGAGTATATAACAGCTGCTTCCTTCTTGGCCGGGAATGGTTTTTTAACAGTTGTGGAGGTAGAGGCATCCCTTTGAATTTTTCCGCTCTTAATACCAGCTTCCACCCGTTCGCCAGTCAGAATCAGTTCGGTAAACCCTGCAGAAGAGCTCCCGATCAAATGGTTGAAGAAAGGGCCCGATAGGGTCCCCAAGAACATATTAACTAGCTCCCTATCTGAAAGCGGTGGTTATACCCTTCCGGCCAAGTCGCGCCATTTCTGGGCGTATTCTTTCCCTCGTTTGAGGCCATCCCCATACCTTGTAGCTGAGTACGGGTTGGCGCCAATTCAGCATTATATTGATACTGGCGATAAAAGGCAGCTGCCAAATCCTCCCAACTATGCACTTCTAACCTCTCAAGCTGGTAAAACCAATCTAGCTGTGTACCAGACAGGCTGTTCTGGTAGAAGTGTACCCAAAGATTTCTATCGGATGAATGAGGTTGAATTTTTCTGACATACAACCTCAGGTGCATCTTCGGACAAGACAGACCATCATATTTTGCAAAAGTTGGCACCTTAAACTTTGGAGGGATCACAATCCCAGCAATCAATCCCAATTCTTCAAAATCTAGCCTGGGAACCCGTTGCAACTCCATGGCTGCAGGTCTATCCTCCAGATTTTTGTATTTGTCGACCGCTGGAGGGTATTGCTGCTCTGAATAATCTTCATCTTCCTCAACCTCTTCTTCTTCAGCCTCAGACTCAGAGGGTAATGCAGCTCCTTTTCCCTTACCGGTCCCCTCATCAGATGTGGAGGGGAATTCAAGAACTCTTCTAGCTTCATTCTCAAATCTTCTTCCCAGTGTAGCTACCCCAACTCTTTTCTTCTTCTTTTTTCCTTTTTATTGCTCTTTATTCCCTAACAGTGCTTTAAGATCCTCCTGACCCTTTGCCAAGGTCATAAGGAGCTGTTGAAACTACGAGTTTTGTGCCTGCAGATCTTTGATCGTCTGCTCAATATCCATCTTACTGAAATGAACAGCAGAAAGATAAGGAAACCTGGTGTGAAGACCTGTTTATGCATATGATGAATGATATGTTTATCCATGTAATGCATTCAAGGATTTAGAAATTCAAAATTGTTGCAGACAAAAAGAGCACACGTCATATTAATAAAAATAAATTTTGTCAGTACATGAATGCCCCATGGGCCAAATATTACAAAAACTTCTTAAGGTAAAAAGACGTTGCACATCCTCTTTGGTGCGATGTAAGTGTTGAGGGTCTCCTCCTCGTGAAGTCGGCGGGTAAGCTCCAAAACCCTCTTCTCACTGGCATAGAAGCTGGCTTCAAAGGTATCCCTTTCTTCTTTGAGTTGGATCCAACTCTTCTGCATCTCCTCCCATGATGTTGGCATGTCAGGATGTAGGATGGTGTATGGAACCTCTCCTTCCTTAACAGGCTCTTTAATCAAAGGGAGAATGTGAGGGTAAGGCATCATAAGACTCTGGGCGCGGGTTCGTACCCACATGAGGTAAGGCTCAAGAGGGATGGAGTTCTTGTGCCCCAGTGTCTTGCTATCTACCTTGTTAGGCATCCTCCAAGCTCCGATGAATCTTTGGCGAAGTCCTTGCGCATCGTTGTCGAAGTCAAAAACTAGGTCAAGAATCAGCATGTCATGAGGGCCATCCCTCCGAGCATATCCAAATTGTCTCAAAGCTAGACAAGGGTTGTAGGTAATGCCTCCCCTAATGCCAAGTAATGGAACATTAGGGAACTCGCCACAACGATTGATGATGATGACATTTTCTCTGGACCGAGAACAGCAATGTACATCAGAATGTGTGAGGGTCATCAATCGTTGCGACCACCTTAAGCCTTGTTCATTCTTCAAAACAAATTGTGAAAGGTGAGAAATAAACCACCTTGCAAGGGGAGGAGTACAGCACATGAGAAGACCTCTCTTCCTCATTGTTCGTGTGTAAAATGAGTGGAGTATGTCCCCAAGCAATGTAGGTATGGGATTCCTGGATAGGAAAATCTTGACAGCATTTACATCTATAAGTTGGTTAGGATTTGGGAACAAGACCAACCCATAAATAAGGAGTGCCACAATCTCTTCAAATGCTTGTAGATCCAAGGAATTCCAACACTCTTGTGCCTTCGCAAACAAGAATTTTGCCAAGAAGCCTTTGACACCACTTCTAGTTTCCCAATGCCCCTTGATGTCAGATGGTTGCAAGTGTAGTGCTTGAGCAACATCTTCAGGCTTTGGTTCTTTTTTCGTACCGTTGTAGGGTAGTTGATTAAGAATAGGAATTCTTAGGAGTTGAGAAAATTCCTCCAAAGTAGGCACCAATTGGTAGTCGGGGAATGTGAAACAGTGGTGAAGGGGGTCAAAGAATTGGAACAACACTTTCACCATGTCTTCTTCAATGTTGGTGTTGACTAGGCTGAGCAGTCTACCATGTCTTTCACTGAAGAGAGAGCTTTCTGGAATTCTGGATGTAAGCTCCTTGAGTTGAGGAGGGATCCTCACAAGGTTGACTTGGATAGTTTTCCTGCGAAGAATTTCCATGACCTACAAAACAGGAACAAAGATGAAGATCCAAACCCTTGAAATGGTTAGTGGATGCATATGATGCTTTATGATGTTCATGATGTATGCACAAACACATGTACAAGCAAGTCACACAAAACCCTAGTTTCAGGCTTGCATGAGGTTTCATAGGTAAGTATCCTCTTGAGTTTAGTTGGCTTAAAACCTATCCTAAATAGTAACCGGGTTCTAAGGAGCTCAATATCATTGGATTGTTTTCCATGTTCATTGTTTTGGTTTAGCCACTTAACTAGCGACCAAAATATTCCAAGAAAACAACCCTCAATGAGTGTAGTATCGAGTATCTACCAACTTCGGACTGCACCAAAGCCGGTCATCTCACTACCCCTAATAAAAGGCCAAGATGGTTAAGTAAGGTTCTAGGTCATTAGTGCTTGGTGACATCACTCAGCGGCCCCGTACTCTCCTTGATTGAACTCAAGGGTTACCGGTACTCACAAATATTTCGCACTAATATAGCTATTGCTTCAACCGTGTCGGTATACCCTGCACATTATCCATAATGTATTGCTATCTATGAATGTTTCCCCAAATCTGGGTGGAGGATTTCAAGCCCAAACAAGAGAACCAAAATGTAAAGCAATCAAAGCAAACAAGTAGTCATGCAAAAGGTGATCTAAGCCCTAAGGTTACTCCACTTTTAAAGTTAGTCCCCAGCAGAGTCGCCAGTTCTGTGATACGGTGGGAGAACTGACTTGGGTTTTGCGTTTGTGTTCGCAAATGTTTCGGTTTAGCAAGAGTCGCCACCGGCTTTTTATGTTATCCTAAGGAAAGGTTAAAAAGCACAGTAAAAACCTTTGAGATGTTTTCTTGGGTTCGGGGAGTAGATTATAGAAAGGGAAGGTATTAGCATCCTTTCCATCCATGGTTATCCATGGGCTCTTAGTTACTTGCTTAGATCACTTGCTTTTGCTTTTCAATTGTTTGAAATGGTGCTTTGTGTGTGTGGTTTTTTGAAAATGTTTTGAAAAATATGCCTTGTCTAGGAAACCATTGTAACAATTCTTGTTTGAATGTTTTACAAAGGTGTTTGTCTTTTTGAAAAGATGTTTCAATGTTTTTGAAAGTTTGTTTTGAAGTTGTGTTATGATGTGTGTTTTAAAAAATGGCAAGGATTGTTTTGCAAGTTTGGTCAAGTAACCAAGAGCTATCTACCCTAAAATTCTCAAAGATCTTTCTTATGTTTTAACCCTTTTAACAGTGTTGTTTCACCATTGTTTTTGGTGAACAACCTTGTGTTAGGATGTTAACGGGACGGGCGCGGGTCATCGTTTAGACCATGAATGCAATAGTGTCAAATATTTTTGGCAATTTTCTCGAGGGACTATGATCATTTTGTTTAGGCAACTCCGATAGCGTCATCGAGGGACTATGATCATTTTGTTTGTTTTTGTTTTGCCAAAGTACTTGACATGCAAACATGGCCCATTTTTGAAGGCAACAAGTGGAGTAACCCTAAGGGTGCAAGTGTGCATTGTTTGTTTTTTCATGCATTTATCTTGAATTAGGTCAAACTATTTGTTGATTGATTTTTGCATGCAAACCCTAAGTCTAAACATGGCATAATTGAAAACTTTTAAATGCGGAAATTTAAATGCTAAGTTATTACAACAATGATTATGGGGATAGGGATACAAGTTTGAATTTGGGAATATTTGACAAGAAATTAAATTCTAAGCTATTACATCCATATTGAATATACAAGACAAATATCTAATATTTAAATAAGTACAAATAAATAAATATCAAATAAAAATGCATTATGCTAAAAAGGGATTTTTCATGTATGTAAAAGTATTTTTCAATGTGAAATATAAACAAAAATAAAAAGGGTCAAATTTGAATATTTTTGTCATTTTGAGCAAAACCCTAGTTTTTAAATAGATAGTAATATTTATTAATTATGTTCAATATATGTTAATTTATGCACAAAATAAAAAGTATATGGTGAAAAAAGTATTTTTGATGTCAAATATTAAATAAAAATAAAATGTATTATTTTTGTATTTTTGCCCTAAATATTTAATAAAATAGGTGTAAGTATATATTATATATATTTAATAATGCTAAATATGTACAACAATATAATATTAATTATTTACAAAAAGGTATATTTTTAGAAAATGTTTTCAAAATGTAAATAAAAAATAATTACTAAAAATAAATATTTTTTTGTATTATTTTCAAGGGTTTTAAAAAGAAAAGGAAATCTATTTATTTACATATACATATTTAATAAAACAAATAAATGCCAAATAAATGTAAAAAAATGTGGAAAAATATTTTTAATGTTTTTTATGTTTGAGCAAAAAATATAAAATCAGAATCAAAAAGAAAAATGCAAAAATGACAAATATTTCACACAATGGGCCAGGGGGGTGAAAATGGAAAAAAAAAAGGGGTGCAAAAAGTAAGTTGACTCAGGCCCAGCCCAAGTCAACTTTGTCTTCAACCTCCAGCAACCTTTGAACAACAAAAACGCGCGTTTCCTTGCTTCATTCAAACTCCTGATTCCTTGATTTTTAGCCAAAACTCATAACATAAACAATGTAGAGCATCAAACCACGATTTCAAATATGTAAAAAAACTTGTCCTAACTCTAAGAGACCAGGGAGAATTTCTTCACCCCAAATTTCTGACCTAGTTTTTCTTCAATGTTCATGGTTAAAATTCTCACAGCATGCTTAATATAAATGAAAAGTGGACACATGTATGGCTTCAGGGCTATGAGTAGAGCATATTTTATTCACAAACCTAATCCTAACTCTTCCTATATTGAGAGATAGAAGTCCATGGATTACCTGTCTCAGCTTGAATCGTGTACAGCAATGTGGCCAACTTCAATGGAGTTTGAGCTTCTATACAACTTGCCTGAAGTCCAAGGAAGCTTCTCCAACACCTAGCTTGCTTTGAATCACTCTGAATCGTGCTATGGAAGTTCACCTGCAAAACTGAAAAATGAAAATGGCAACTGAGGTTAGGGGAGTTACAGCTTGTGTTTAGGGCTTGGAATAGTTTGGGTGGATGGTATGGAAGGTGTTTGAATAGGTTTTAGCCAAAGTGCACGATTGGATTGAACTGTGGACTTCAATCTGCAGGAGGTGCCCTGTTTTGCAGCAAAACTGTGATTTGGTGTATGAGGAGGGATGAGAGGTGGTTTAGTCGTGCTTTAGGCTAGTTGGGATTTATGGAAGATGAGAACAAAGTTTGTTTTTTCTTATGCTTGCAGGAAGTGAGAGTTCTCTCTGTTTTGCAAAGTTTCTTCTTCTATAAGCAAGAAAGTGGAAGTTGTGATATATGCCTGTACAATACTCTCAAGCATGCTGCAACATTTTCTCTTGATCAGTGGGATTTGTGTACTAAACTTTGACTCAAAGATCTGGCATGTACTTCAAAGATCATGTATTGACATAAAGTGTTACTTTTCCAAAATGGCAAATTAGCTTTTTCCAAATAAGGATTAATTCTATGTGTAATGCCCAAATGGATGAAATAATGCATTAGCTCAGTGGATTTGCATTCAATTAAGGAGTGTAAAAGGGTTTAGAGGCCTGCAAGCTAGAATAAACCAAGCTGACTTGAAAATGCAAATGTTATGAACAAGTTTTGGCCATGAACAAAAGTGAGTTTTGGCCAACTTTGCAAATTCGATTCTCTCTAACCACAAGGGTGTTTGAGAAGTTCTTGGACAATTTGGAAAGCTTGGAATGTGTACTATAATCCATATTTGAAATTCAAATTGAAACTCCAAGTGGAACCATGTGAAAAATGGCCAAGAAGTTGGACAAAAATCCTGCCTAGAATAGGTCAAATTTTGTCTAAGTTAAAAGTGTTTTGTACCCTTGTTCCAAAAATCATAACTTGAGATACAAGCTTCCTTTGAGAAAACTTTGTGAATCAAAGTTGTAGGTTTTGCAATGGAATACAACTTTCATGTTTCAAGTTTTGTTTGAATCCATTTGCATCTTAGTGAAAAAATGGGGCAAAGTTAGGAAAAAATAAGAACATTTCATAACTTAGAAAAATTTCTAAGTTATGAAATTTTTCGTTTTGAACCCTAATTTGCAAATTTGGATTTCTTGATGAACAAGTTTCATAATTTAACATATCTTGATGAAAAATGAATCTTGGCACTTGATTTTGACCAAAAAGTCAAAGTTTGACTTTTCAGTATTCAAACAAATTTTGATCAGTTGACTGAAAATTTCATCTGTCAATCCTATGCATTTGAGATCTTTTGAACTTGTTGAATGGGTCAAGACAATGCCATTGAGTTCTTGAGTCCATATATGAGCTTGATTTGCTATTGGTTAGGTCAAACAGTCAAAAATTGCCTTTGTGCAGTCAAAACCCTAAAAATGACCATTTTGCCCTTTTGGTGATCTGATCAAATTTCTTGTGGAATTGTGATCCAAACTTGACCAAATGGTTCATGTGAGTTCATTATGTTGATGTGGGTCAAAAATCATGAGGTTTGACTGTCAATTGGCCACAGTTAAATTTTTCCCCAATACAGCTGATTTCTAACTCAACTGTCCAATTGACTGGGCAAAGATTGGAATCAAGGCTTGAAACTTGGTATGGATAAACTTGTGAGTTCAACATTAAGCATGAAAGTCACTTTGGGCATTTTAGGTCAAAACATCCCTGTGCAAACTCAATCCCTAATTTGGGTCAACAGTGCAAGGAGGGGTCTTGAGCAGAGCAAACCCTAACTTGATCTTGAGTTCCAAAAGTCTTGTGATGAGAAAAATGTTGATGAAAAGGGAGGGAAAATTTTGGGGTAAAACAGTATCGGTGTCGAAAAAGGACGGAAAAGTTTGCATGTAAGTAGACTATAGGGATCTGAATAGGGCAAGCCCCAAGGATGACTTCCCTCGACCACACATTGACGTCTTAGTTGATAATACTGCTCAGCATAAAGTCTTCTCTTTCATGGATGGCTTCTCAGGCTATAATCAAATAAGGATGGCTCCCGAAGACATGGAGAAGACTACTTTCGTTACACAATGGGGCACCTTCTGCTACAAGGTCATGCCGTTCGGATTAAAGAATACAGGGGCAACATATCAAAGGGCTATGGTAGCTTTATTTCATGACATGATTCATCATGAGATAGAGGTATACGTGGATGATATGATTTCCAGATCACAAACCAAAGAATTACAAGCTGAGGTTAAACCCTAACAAGTGCACGTTTGGAGTACGATCTGGAAAGTTTCTAGGTTTTGTCGTCGGTAATAAAGGCATTGAAGTTGATCCTGCCAAGGTAAAGGCCATCCAAGAAATGCAAGTCCCTCATTCTGAAAAAGAAGTCAGAGGATTCTTGGGTCGTCTCAATTACATTGTTCACTTCATATCACACTTAACTGCTACTTGTGAGCCACTATTCAAACTCTTGAAGAAAGATCAGGTAGTCAGATGGAACGATGAGTGCCAGATTGCCTTTTAAAAAATCAAAGAATACCTACAAGAACCTCCTATTCTCATGCCTCCAGTTGAAGGAAGACCCTTGATCATGTACTTGACAGTATTAGAGAACTCTATAGGGTGTGTTTTGGGCCAAGATGACGAGTCTGTCCAAAAAGAGCATGCTATTTATTACCTGAGCAAAAAGTTTACCGACTGTGAAACCAGATATTCACTGCTCGAGAAAACTTGTTGTGCTCTGGCATGGGCTACTCATCGGCTAAGACATCATATGTTGACTCATACAACTCTGTTGATTTCTAAGATGGACCCAATCAAGTACATCTTCGAGAAACCTGCCCTTTCCGGATGGATAACCAGATGGCAAATGATCTTGACGGAGTAAGACATTTAATACATGACTCAAAAGTCCATCAAAGGAAGTGTACTAGCAGATCATTTGTCCCATCAAACTGTGGATGCTTATCAGTCAATGAACTTCGACTTCCCTGATGAGAACATCATGCTGGTAACCGACTATGCGAAACCTGGACCGTATGACGGACCTGAACAAGGATCCCGATGGACTATGGTATTCGATGAGGCTTCCAACGCCTTAGGTAATGGAATTGGTGCTGTAATCATCTCTCCTGAAGGTTTCCACACTCCATTCACTGCCAGACTATGCTTCAATTGCACAAATAATATGGCAGAGTATGAAGCATGTATCTTAGGTCTGAAAGCTGCTATTGACTTAAGGATCAAGCATTTGGATGTGTTCGGGGATTCCGCCCTAGTGATCAGCCAAGTAAAAGGAGATTGGGACACTAAACACACTAATCTTATCCCTTACAAGGAACTTGTGCTACCCCTAATTCCTCACTTCAAAGAAAACACTTTTGAGCACTTCCCTAGGGAAGAAAACCAGTTGGCTGACGCTTTCGCAACCATGTCTTCAATGTTCAAGGTCAGATGGGACAACAAATCCCCTATGATAACAATTGAAAGATTCGATGAACCTGCACATTACTATGAGCTTTACACCGATGCGAAAAAGCCATGGTACCATGAGGTGATGAGATACCTTGAAGGACAAGAGTATCCAGAGGGGGAATCTATCAATGACAGAAAGTTCTTGCGAAGATTTGCAGCCAAATTCTTCCTAAGTAACGGGATATTGTACAAACGCAACCATGATTCAAATCTACTCCGATGTGTGGATAAGAAGGAGGCGTAGGAGATCATGGAAGACATGCAAGATGGTCTCTTCGGTAATCACTCAAGTAGACATACGATGGCCAAAAAAATCTTAAGATCCGATTACTATTGGTCAACGATGGAGACTGATTGCCATCAACATTCAAGAACTTGTCACAAATTCCAAATCTATGCTGACAAGGTCCATGTGCCTCCTATCCCTCTGAATGTCATGACCGCTCCGTGGCCATTTGCAATGTGGGGAATCAACATGATTGGAGAGATCAAGCCCACCACTTCTAACGGACATCGCTTCATTCTTGTTGCTATCGACTATTTTACCAAATGGGTCGAAGCTGCCTCATTTGGCTCAGTCACCAAGAATTTGGTAGCCAGATTCATCAGACACAACCTCATCTACCATTATTGTATCCCCGAAAGGATCATCACCGACAATGGGACTAACCTCAACAATGCTATGATCACTGAGCTTTGCACTCAGTTTAAGATCAAGAATCACAATTCTTCTCCGTATAAATCGAAAATGAATTGCACAGTCGAAGCGGCCAACAAAAATATCAAGAAAATTATGCAGAAAATGGTAGTAACCTATAAGGATTGGCATGAGATGTTGTTGTTTGCTCTACATGGCTACCGTACTTCAGCTAGAACAACAACTAGGGCAACTCCCTTTTATCTAGTCTATGGCATGGAAGTTGTTTTTCCAGTGGAAGTTCAGATTCCCTCGCTGAGAATTATGAATGAGGCAGGCCTAGGCGAAGACGATTGGATTCCAACGAGATTGGATCAACTGAACTTGATTGATGAAAAATGGTTAGCTGTTGATTGTCATGGTCAGACGTACCAAAAACGGATGATCAAGGCTTTCAACAAAAAGATCAACCCTCGAGTATATCAAGTTGGTGACTTGGTGATAAAACACATCATTCTACCACAAGGCGACCCCAGAGGCAAATGGACTCCCACCTATGAAGGGCCATTTGTTGTCAAGAGTGTTTTCTCTGGTGGTGCAATGATGCTGACTACCATGGATGGTGAAGATTTCCCACATCCTATAAACACGGACATAGTTAAAAAATACTACGCATAAGAGACTCGCTAGGTTGACACACCTAGGAAAAATAAGGGCACCCTGGCAAACCAAAAGGTTTGGGAAAAAATTAGGGATATATGCAAAATATTGTACACCCGGCAAGTTGAAAACCCAAAAGGGTGACCTGGGAAAAAAAGGGTATCCTGGTGGATTGAAAACCCGAAAGGGCGGTCCAGGAAAAAATTAAGGATTAAAAGCGTATGACTATGTCCTGTGGAATCAACACAGTCAATTTTATCACCAAGGTCCAAGTTCAAACGGTCCAAGATCAGTCCAATTAACTTCTATCAACGGCAAGGGACATTCGAAGACATTGGGGGCAATAGTAGAGTTGGAAGGCAATGAGATCATTTCACATGGCTATTTGTTTTCATTCTCATTCTCTATTTTTTTTCCTTTCGACGATTTCCTCTTACTAGGATCTCCGTCTCTCTGTATAAAAATGCCTATTCATGGGCAAAATATCAATACAAATATACTTTGAATGGAAAAAGTTTTGTCTTTGTTTTGAATGCAAATTTGTCCAATGACTAAAATTGAATGAACATATGCATATGAACATAATTAAAACTATTTGGCACATCTATCCTGTTAAGCAGCAACAATCATCTCTTTAATGTATATGAAATATCCCCACAGAGTTATCTCATTATCATTATCCCCACAAGGACGGCTACAATAAACCTTTCCCCAACGGAGTTGCCCACAAAGTCTCTTTGCATAGGATAATCCCCGACGAAACTCACTTCCCAAACAGGGTTTATTTCCCCAACAAGGTTTATTTCCCCAACAGGGTTTATTTCCCAACAAGTTTTATTTCCCCAACAACGATCGAGGAACCACAAAATTCCCCAACCGAGTTTGTATTCCCCTGACATAGTCCATCCTCCCCAACTGAGCCCGTTATTCCTCAGCTGTGTATATCCTCCCCGGTTTAGTGTATCCTCCCCAAGCTGAGTTTGTCCTACCCGACTGAGTCTACACTCTCCAGTTTGAATTTTCCTTTCAGATTATTGCAAATCTTAGTGCCACGACCCCTGATCCCCAGTAAAGCCGTCAGCAAAGCCTTTACTATTTCCAAAAAAAAAGATACTATGAAGCCTGGACCCTACCAGATATTAGCACAATTTTCAAGTTATTACTGAAGCCTGGACCCGACCAGATAATAGTTTGACTTCTTCAATTGTCGAAGCCTGGGCCTGACCAGATAGCAGTTTAATTCCTACAAAATCATTAGAAAAACACCTCTTCTCCAGTAGAGTTTGCCACTATCCCTAGTGAATTACTGAAACCTGTACCCGACCAGATAATAGTTTGAGTATCTGAAACCTGGACCTGACCAGATAACAATTGAACTCAATTTCAAGATACTATGAAACCTGAACCCGATCAGATAGTAGTCTAACTCTTCAAAGATATAAAAGAACCTGGACTCAACCCGACCAAGGTTTAACTTCTTTTCCCAGGTAGAGTTTGCCTATGCCCCAACAAATTACTGTGAAACCTGGATCCGACCAGATATCAGCTCTCAAATTCATCTTTTCAAACGAGTTGTTATGAAGCCTAGATCCGACCAGATATCAATTACCCTCAGAGATTCACTGTGAAACCTGGAAACTGACCAGATAACAACTAAATCCCCAAACAGTTTATCGTGAAACCTGGACCCGACAAGATAGCAATTCACCTCATCAACCTCAGAAATCTGTAAAGCCTGGACCCGACCAGATAACAGTTTTTCAAACAGTTTAGTGTGAAACCTGGAGCCCGACCAAATAAAAACTAACTATGATCCCCGGAGAGACACTATGAAGCCTGGACTCGACCAGATAATAGTACAACTTTCCAAAAACCATGAAACCTGGACCCGACCAGATAGTAGTTACCACTTCAAGTTACTGCGAAGCCTGGATCTGACTAGATAACAGTTAACTTCCATATCCCCGACAAGTTGTTGTGAAGCCTGGATCCGACCAGATAACTATTCAATTTCAAGAAAATTTTCTGCAAAGCATGGAACCTGACCAGATAATAGTTAATTAGTCTCTTCCCCCCAGTAAGTTATCGTGAAGCCTGGATCCGACCAGATAGCAGTCGACTACTTCATCCTCAGCAAATTTTGAAGCCTGAATCCGACCAGATAACAACGTACATTCAAGAGATATTCTCCAGTGAAAACATCCTTTCAACAAAGTTTGAAGATATGCATATTCTTCATCCCCAACAGAAATCAGGGATTCAACCCCCTAGAATTTCCTCAGCAGCAGTCAGGGATTTATTTTCTCGGACAAAAACATACATCTCACATTCATACATCATAGCATATACATACCATATGCATTTGACATAATACCACATCTGGTGAACATCATGCAGGCATCTGCATTTTACTAACTCTTTTTCTCACATGTAAAACATCAAGTTTTAGTATAAATCAACAAGAGATTTATGCTGATACTTCTTCTAGTGTTTACCAACATTCCTCCAAATGGCATCTATAAGCCCATTCACCATCCATCTTCGAGTGCAAATTTCTGGGCACTCTAGTGTTCAATCATCTTTCACCTTCAAGTCACGAATGGCGGAACTTCCAATCTAACTCTTCAAGTTTAAGAATATTAAACAAGGGCAGCTTTTGTACCCCAAAATTTTCCCTCTCATTTATCAAGTATTATCTCACAAGATCTCCTTCATTTCAATGATGCATTAGGTTTGATCAGCTCAAGACACCTCCCTAAGCACTGATGACCAAAATTAGGGTTTGAGATTGCACAACAATAATTGAACTTTCAATGCTTCATATGACTTTCATGGATCATTATCTACCCCCAAGATTACTCATGTCAAGTTTCAAGCCTTGGATCACACTTTTGCTCAGTCAATTGAGCAGTTGACCTTAAAATCAGCTGTATTAGGGAAAAAGTCAACTATGGCCAATTTACAGTCAAACTTCATAATTTTTTATCCACATCAACATTATAAACTCATATGTATCATTTGATCAAGTTTGGACCATAATTCCTCAAGAAATTTGATCAAATCATCAAAAGGGCAAAAATGGTCAAAATTAGGGTTTTGATTGAGAAAGGGCAATTTCTGATTTTTGACCTAGCAAATGGTCAATTGGTTTGAAGCACGGTTTCAAGAGTTCAATTTCATAATTTTGACCTAATGGCATGACCCAAAAAATTTCTCAAGATCAATTGGATTGACAGTGAATTTTCAGTCAATTGATCAAAAGTCAACTGTACACTGAAAAGTCAAACTTTGACTTTTTGGTCAAAATCCAATGTCAAAGATCACAATTCATCAAAACATGTCATAATATGAAACTTATTCATGAAGAAGTCAAAAAGTCAAGATTTCATTTTGAAAAGTCAAAGTTTTCTAACTTAGAAATTTTTCTAAGTGTTTAAAACTTCATGTTTTTTTCATAACTTTGAGCCACTTTTTCACCATGATACAAGAGGATTCAAAAGAAACTTTAAACATGAAAGTTGTAGATATCCATGATATATATAACATTTCTTTACACAGCCTCTTCTAAAAATGCTTGGATATCAAGTTATTAATTCATAAAGTCATGGTCTTGAAATTGAACACTTAGTGAAATTTTGCCCTAGTTTTGGTCAGGATTTTGACCTAACTTCATGGCACTTTTCATATAGTTCCAAAGGTAATTTTCAAAAGTTATTCAAATAAGGGTTGTATAGCACATTGCAAGCTTTCCAAAATGTTCAAGAACTCCTTGAGATTATTTGTGAGCAAGGAGAATCGAAGAGATGAAGTTAGGATTTTCAAACTTGAATTACAAGCCATTTCATGACGAACAAGAATTCAAATCCAAGCCTATGCTGCATAATCTTCACTTTTCAGGCCTCAAACCTGTTTTTCACTCCATAATTAAATGTTTACACAAAACATGGAGCCATTGTCCAAGCATTTGAATCATTATCCAAGTTGCATTTCCATTTTTGGAAGAAAGTAACCATTCCATTCTTCTAAAGAAGATTTAATCACAAAGTCAATGCATAGATCTTTGCACTTGTTCCTTCTGATCACAAGCAATGTCAAAGGAAAAAGAAACATGTCTAGAGCCTCCCATAAACTAAGGTCATGCTTGTACTTGCTGCCTTGAAACCGGATTTTTTCACTTTTCTTCAAAATCAAGCAATTGAGCCATAACCCTATAACTCATAAACCTTTTGTGCAATAGCTCTAGAACATTTTCCATACATAAATACAAGTCTATTGAAACATAACACATGAATTCTAGCATCCTCAAAACCTCCCAAGCACCTTGCTGCACAGAACTTCCCAAACTTGACAGTTTTGAGCAAAACCTCACCATCTTCATTTCCACTCATGCGTTTTAAAACTAATCATCCAAACACCTTCCACGCATCATATCAAAGTGATCCAGGCCCTTATTTCCTAACTGTAACTTCTCCATCATCATCCACCATTTTCAAAACTGAAGCTTGCAACTTGACTTGAGTTGGGAGTTTCAGCCATCCTCAAAGAGTAGGAGTTGGAACACACTCAAGGAGGTCCAAGTAAGCTACAGAAATCATCAGGCATCACAAAGGTTTCTCAAACTCCATACATGACTCCAGCTGCAAGAGGTAAGTTTTCAAACTTCTATCTCTTCATACAAGCATCATTTGAGTTTGATTTGTGAAGATAAAATGTAGATATAATTGCCACGAAGCTGTACATATCCATAGTTTGCATTTATATGGCCTGAGCTTAGAGAATTTTAGAGTTGAAGTTTTCTGAAATTTTTAGGTTTTAAATTAGGGCCATAAAAATTCTCATTCATCTTTAACTGTTAGCTTAAGTTATTTACATGGTTGGATTCGTGGGAAGAAAAGCCATAACTTTCATGTTTGAACTTTTCATTTTTGTTGAGAGATGAAGAAGATACAAGTCCTTTGGCTGGAGGTTGAAGATGAAGTGTAATTAGGGCGCGTTTTGTATTATATATTTATCGTTTCAGTTATATTAACGGATGTACATCCACCCCAGTGGTAAGGCAGCGCGCTGGTAACCTCAAGGTCACGGGTTCAAGACCCTGCGCTGCCTTTTGCTTTTTTTCTTTTTCACATATTTACAGTTTTTGGATTTTTGCAGCGCTGGGCTTCCCTTTGTTGGGCCTAATCTTTTTTGCTTATTTTACTCCTTTTTTCATTTTCTAACCCCCCTGACTTTTCTTTATATTTTTATTTTTATTTTATTTTTCTTTATTATTATTATCATTATTATTATTATTACTACTATTATTTTCTTAGAATCATAAAAAAAATCCAAATTTATTTATATTTATTATTTATACTTATTTATTTTATTTTTTTCAATAAAACAAAAAGTCTAAAAAACATTTTCTTAAAATAAATAAATTTCTTTTCTTTTTCTTAAATAATTATTTTTTAGACTTAGGTTAAATTAATATATTATTTTATTTTCTTAGTTAAAATTAATTTAGAACTTAGGTTATTTTAATTAATTAATCTTCATTTTATTTTCATTAACTTAAAACCTTTTCATAAAAAAACCCTAAAAATCCTTTTCAAATTAATTTCTTTTCTTAATTAGTTTAAGTTTCTTTTCAAATTAATTTCTTTTCTTAATTAGTTTAAGTTAATTTTATTTAATTTTAATTAATCATTTTTCTTTAATTAGGTCAAGACAAAAAACCCCTTTCATAAAAACAACAAAAAATCATTTCTTTTTCCATTTACATTCTTGCATTTTATTTTCAATTTTGTACAATATTCAATATGGTTGTAATAGATAATTAGGTTCAATTTTCTTGCAATCCCCATTTGTAAATTTGTACACCCCCTCCCCTAATGATGTAATAGCGTAGTAATTATACTTTTCGCAATTTATCGCTTTATATAAATGCTAGTAATTAAGGTTTGTATGAGAAGATAAAATCAACAAGTAGCAAACCCTAATCAAAGACTAAACAAAGCATGAAAATCAATACCCTTGCACACAAGCACCCCTAGGGTAAAATCCACTTGGTTGCCTTATAAAAATGGCCATATTATGCATGTGAGGTGTCTTAGCAAAAACAAGCAAAAATACAAGATCATAGTCCCTCGATGACGCTATCAATGTTGCATTTTCAAAATGATCTTAGTCCCTAAAGAAAGATGCTAAGATAACTTGCAACATTGCTAATCATGGTTATACGATGACCCATTCCCGTCCCGTTTACATCCAAAGATAGGGTTACTTACCAAATCAATAGTAAGATAACAATATCAAAGGAAAGAGGAACTGAACATGAAATACTTTTGAGTAGGTAGATTGTTCCTAGTTACTTGCTCAAATTTAAAACAAAACATCCTTGCTATTTTCAAAACAAACACCAACACTTTCAAAAACATCTTTCAAAGTTGAAAACATTTTCAAAAGATCAACACTTTGTATACATTCTTATGGACGAGAATCATCACAAAGTTTGCCTAAATGATGGCGTCTTTTCAAAATACTTTCAAAAAACCACACAAAGCACAATTTCAAACAAAAGCAAGTGATCTAGCAAGTAACTAAGAGCCCATGGAAAACCATGGATGAAAAGGGTGCTAATACCTTCCCTTTTCATTATCTACCCCCTGAACTCAAGAAATAATCTCAAAGGTCTTTCTTGTGCTTTTTCACCTTTTCTATTGGATAAAAGAAAAGTCGGTGGCGATTCTTGCAAACGGCAACATTTACGATAAAACGCAAAACAACCAAATCAGTTCTCCCACCGTATCACAATCCCCATCAACAATCGGGGATTTATCTTCCCTAATTCTGCAACGCTACAATAGAACAGCTAACACGTTCATACATTGCATTCATACATCATTTCAACAAACATCGTAGCATATGCAACACAAATGCATATATCAAAATCTCATTAATTTTGAGAGCATCATTCAATTCATACATCATGTCATCGCATGAAACTGATTTTACCTTTTTAGGTTAAATTAGCAGACAGGCATATCAACTTATACATCAGGTCAAAGATTAATACCCGAAACCAGACTGGGAAACTATCGACACGACCAAGTGGTATGAACTCCTGAAGCAAGACGGGTTTACCAACAAATACAGCAGGCCACAGATTAATACCCGAAACCAGACGGGGAAACTATCTATGTGACCAACATTTTAAAGTGCCAGATTAATACCTGAAACAAGACAGAACAACTATCCGTGGACGACCGATTGTAGATTAATACCTAAAAACAGACATGAAAACTATCTACATGAGAAGATTGAAGATTAATACCCAAAACCAGACAGGAAAACTATCTTTCTTTCTCTTAGGTCAAAGATTAATACTTGAAACCAGACAGGACAACTATCTCAACGACTGACAAAAAAAAATCTAGATTAATACCTGTAACAAGCCAGGACAACTATCAGTGGGAGAATGATTATAGATTAATACATGGAACCAGACAGGAAAACTATCTACATGAGCAGATTGAAGATTAATACCCGAAACCAGACGGGAAAACTATCTTTCTTTCTAAGGTCATAGATTAATGCCCGAAACCAGACGGGAAAACTATCTTTCTTTCTAAGTTCAGAGATTAATACCTGAAACCAGCCAGGACAACTATCTCAACGACTAACAAAAACAAGTTCCAGATTAATACCTGTAACAAGCCAGGACAACTATATGTGGATGACTGATTATAGATTAATATCTGGAACCAGACAGGAAAACTATCTACATGAGAAGATTGAAGATTAATACCCGAAACCAGACGGGAAAACTACCTTTCTTTCTAAGGTCAGAGATTAATATCTGAAACCATCCAGGACAAATATCTCAACGACTGACAAAAACAAGTTCCATATTAATACATGTAACAAGCCAGGACAACTATCTGTGGATGACTGATTGTAGATTAATACCTGGAACCAGACAGGAAAACTATCTACATGAGCAAATTGAAGATTAATACCCGAAACCAGATGGGAAAACTATCTTTATTTCTAAGGTCATAGATTAATGCCTGAAACCATCCAGGACAACTATCTCAATGACTGACAAAAACAAGTTCCAGATTAATACCTGAAATAAGACAGGAAGACTATCCGGAAACAGCTGATTGTAGATCAATTCCTGAAACCAGACGGGGCAACTATCTACATGATCATCCTGAAGCAATATTATGCGAGTTTCTTCTCCTAATCTCCAGATGCAGTCTAACACAGACTCATCCTGAACCATCCCCACACAGGATCCTTCTCATATATCTCTGGATGCATTCTAACACGGACTCATCCTGAAGCGGCCCTACACTGGCTCCTTCTAATACATTTCCGGATAGGAGTTAATTTCATTCTCCCTAACAAGTTACTGTGAAACCTGGAATTCAACCAGAAAAACGCAAACTTTCATCTCTCTAGTCCAGAGATAACTCCTCAGTAGAGCCTTGGACAACTGAAGTTCCTAGACTCTACTCCCCACAAAGTTTTCCTCAAGAAGGAGAACAACAGAAATCAACCTTCCCAAATGGACTCCTCCTCAGACAGTAGGAACAGGAATTCCCCACAAGGAGACCTCTTATGAAGTCAGCATCTACTTTGGATGGCATCTTTAAGTCCATCTACAACAACTCTCAGTCATCTTATCCAAATGGCATCTTTAAGGCCATTCCCTACACAGTCAACCATCACATCATGCGAGTGCAAATTTCTGGGCACACTAGTGTTCAATCATCTTCCACCTTCAGATTACAAAAGGCAAACAAGCCAATCTAAATCTTCATGTTTAAGAGGATTGAACAGGGGCAGCTGTTGTACCCCAAAATTTACCCTATCATGTTTTCCAAGATCTTCCCTTTGCATGGTGGTTACAAACACTTGCTTAAAGAAAATAAAGTTTTTAAAGACGGTCAAGTGTCTTTCGATGGGCATCTGAAAAAGGTCTTTCGACTGCCATCTTGAAAAAGGTATTTCGATTGGTATCTTGACAAAGGTCTTTCGACTGGCATCTTGACAAAGGTCTTTTGATTGACATCTTGACAAGGTAGTTCGATGGGCATATGAACAAGGTGTTTCGATTGAACCTCTAAAACCCTTCGATCAAGCTTTGGGTCCATAAGTATCATTCCAACAGTGCCTTCTCTATGCTTTCCTTCAAAGCATAAGGCACAAACTTCCTCTTTATGCTTGCCTTTGATTCACAAGGCAAGAGCTTCTTTCATGTGTGCTTCGACCCATAAGGAAATGACTTCCTCTGTGCGTGCCTTCAACACACAAGGCAAAAGGATTCTTTCGACTTGCCTTTGATGCACAAGGAAAAGGCTACCTCTTCAACTTTCCTTCATCGCACTAGGAAAATACTCCCTCTGTGCGTGCCTTCAGCGCACAAGGCAAATACTCCCTCTTTAATTTGTCTTCGATTCACATGGCCAAGACCCCTTTAACTGACCTTCGATTCATAGAGAAATGGCCTCCGTCATGCTAGCATCCACAATGCATTGGCTTTCTTTGTGCTAGTTTTGACTGGGCAATGGTTCCCTTCGAAACTGCTTGCGTCGACTCTATCTTTGAACCCTTCAGCACATGCTTGCTATATTATGAGCCCGCATTGGTGGCCCATTCGAAGAATGCGTAAGGCATACATGTATGTTATTCAAAAGACACACAAAAGGGCCATTCGAAGGGTATACATGTGGTCCATTCGAAGGAGACACATAATTATTGAAAACAAGTTTGTTTTATGATGAGTCTTGGTCCAAGATGCTTGCTGGCCCAAAATCCAACATGTTGCCACGCCCAAGCCTCCTGCACAATCACATTCATGACAAAAGAAGCTTCGATTGGCCAGAAGAGACTTTTCGATTGGATTAGTTGAAGAGTTTCAAATCAAGCTACCAAGGCAAATAGGGGTTCAATCGAAGAAGCCCCAATGATGAGAATTGGAGCCATTCGAAGGAGGCAACCCGGGGAAAATCGAAGAGCAACGATTGAGGGTATTCGAAGGAGTCCAAACGTGTCCAAGTTCATCCCAAACTTCAAAGGGGTAGGAGTTCATAAAAAAAGGCAATCTTTTAATGTGTCTGATTTTTCCTTTAAAGCCTAGTTAATGGTTGTCCCTTGCCATTTCCATGTTATGACCCTCTCTCCATCTCCTATAAATACAAGGCTAACACCACATTTCCAGGGGTACAAAAAACAAAAGAGAAAAAAAGGGAGATACATACTACATTACATAGAAATATTGCCACTAGATAGAAACATTTCTGCCTATACACGCATTATCCAGGCGAAAACCTTGCATCCAGGAGTCACCCAAGACTTTACACAAGCAATTCCATGCCTAAGTTCACAGATCGAAGCATTTCCAGTTGGTAAGGACTCACCCAAGTCAAAATTTCACACTCAGGCCATTTAAACACATATTGCGCATACTTTTGTATTACTAATGATATTTGTGTTTGAATGAATGTATTATATACAAGCTAAAAGTGCATGGATGAATCGTGCCATTGTTGGGGCACGATCTGAGTTTCTTTCAAATTTCATGACTTAGGATGTTTAAGGCCAAACAAACCCATATTCGAACTCAAAGAGGGTCGAACTCAGGGAGGTTCGAATTAAGGGAAAGGACATGGGCTCGACACCCAGGTCATGCTTTTATTTGTGTTAACATTTTTTCTTGCAGATTCAGTGCCCCCCATAGGCAATCCATCAGACGCCTCCAATAATATCCTCTACTGGATCAAAGGCCACATCCTTCACTGGAACGAAAGCCATCTTTCAAATGATCGAAAGCCATCTTTTCAGTTGGATCGAAAGCCCTCTCCTTCATTGGATCGAAAGCCCTCTCTTTCTTTGGATCGAAAGACCTTTATTCTTGTATTTTCATTTTTTTGTGTTATTCATTTCTTTTAACAGTTCCCCTCTTTAAATCAACATATAAATAAATAAATAAATCATCATAAAAATTAGGATTAGGTTTTATTAATTAAATTAATTTCTGAATTAATTAATTAATTAATTTTAACATCTTTTTATTCAAAAAAATTAAAATAAATTAGAATTTAAGTTTAATTTTATCTTTTAGTTTATTTTCTTTTCATAAAAAAAAATTAAAAAAAAAAGATTTTATTCTTAGGATTTTAGACGTCTTTTCAAATTCGCGCGCTATTATTCTTTCGCATTTCATTTTATTATGGTAACTATATATTGGGATGTAATAGATTATTAGTAGGACATTTACTGCTTTTATTTCCCCTATTTTTGGAATTGTAATAATCCCCCTCCCCGAAGCATTTTAATAGCTAGGTTTTATATTTCTGCACTTTTAATTACTGCAATTATTAACTGCTAGATGTATGACTAATAGGATTGTATGGCAAGAACATAAAACAAAATTTTAGCAAACATTACATCAAGACAAAATAACTGAAACAAGCACACTTGCACATATACACCTCTAGGGTACTCCCGCTTTGGTTGCCTTCAGAAAATAAAAAATTCATGTCCCTCGAAAGTGGGGATGCTTTAGCAAAGACCCTCGAATCAAAAGATCATAGTCCCTCGATGTCCCTCCGGTGCTGCCTTTTGGTAAATGATCTAGTACCTTAAACAAAATTGTTAAAGCGTCTCTATATGTTGCCTTTATGACTGTACGATGACCCACGAATGTCCCTCATACATCCAAACGACAATGGCTACCTACTCACTAATAGTAGGCTAGCCTTGTCTAAAGGAAAGGAGTAAAAGAATGACCCTTTCGAGTAAAATAGTTAGCTGTTATATGCTTGCTCAAAAAACAAACTTTCACACTTACAAAAAAAAATCAAAAACATTTTCAAATACTTTATCAACACTCTTGAGGACTGATACAAGAGTTATCATAAAGCAAATCGCTGCACTAAGGCATTTCAAAAAACTTTTTAAAACATACAAAGCACAAGGTATTTTTTTCAAATGAGCTAAGTATCTAAGAGCCCGTATATAACTATGGATGGAAAGGGTGCTAACACCTTCCCTTTCCATAATATACCCGCCTTACTCAGAAAAATCTCGAAAGGTCTTTTTCTGTTCTTTTCACCATTTCCTTTGTTGGATAAAAGAAAAGTCGGTGGCGACTCTTGCTTACTACAACATTTGAAAATAAAAATGCAAAACCAATATTAAATAGTCAGTTCTGACACCGTATCATAGGCATCCTTCGAGCAAGCTTGGTTGAAGAACATTGCTCAAATCTCATAGCCGTATCCTCCAAATCTCACTTGTCAAGCTATGATGGTTCCAAATCTTTACATAATCAGAGGCTTACACAAATTTGTGATACATTACACAAAGGTTCGAAGCTTTATCCATTGAATTATACCATTTTTGGATGAAATGACAAAAAGCTACGTATCCTTTTTTTATAAAGATTACTTTAATCACAAAGTTAGTTTTTTGAGCTCCAAACCTGATTTTATATGAACACAAGCAGTGCCAAAAGCATAAGCCCAATCTCCTTCCCCCAACAAACATCAGGCCCCCACTTGTACTTGAATTTGGAAACTATGAAAATCCATAAAACTTGATTCTTGTGCTTTCAACCAAACCATGGTTTGTTATCTTACAAACCTGGTTACTCTAACATCTCTAACCTTTTCTCTATAAATAGAGAAACCATTTGCAAGCTAAAGAAGACATTGGTTGGGTAAGAAAAATTATCAAACACTCTCAAACACTCTCAAACTCTCAAAACTCTCAAAACTCTCAAACTTTCAAACTCTCAAAAAAATCGCAAACCCCTTCATACGTTAGACAGACTTTCGATTCACTCTATAACTGCCATATAACAGCCTTTCGATTCACCCCCTAACTTCCATATACCAACCTTGGAACATTTCCAAAACCCTCAAAAAACTCACTCAAGGAAGTTAGTGAGCCTTTCGATTCACTCCTTACCAACCTTCGATTCAGTGACTTTCAAAACAAAGCAGCAACTGAAATAACTCTAAGAAGGTCCCTGTAGGCTTAACCCATCATCGAATCATTCCTGGAAGTCATACAGAAGCTCTTTCGATTGGCACTTCAAGAGGTAAGTTTTCTAAAACTTAGAACTCTTCATTCAAACATCATTTGTACATACAAATAAAAGAAAAGATGTAGATATCATATCTAGGAATATGACCATGCTCTAACTTTCGATTATCACTGCTTATACGTTGAGAACTTCAACTCTGACTAGTGAGACTTTAATTTTGGAACCAAACAGATTTGTGCTAACCTTTGATCTGTAACTTTCGAAAGTTACATAATTAGATTAGTTTTGAAGATCTTAGGCAGGTTTTTGTATCTTTTGATAGCCTGAGAAGTGAAGCCTTTTCAATCTCAACATTGGAGTCTTGCATCCCTGTGCTCGAAGGAAGAAGCTGGGCATTTCAAACATTCAGAAACAAGTTCAGTTTGTACCCAATCTAAGCTACCTTATGAACGGATGAAACAAACCACCCCAGTAGTACAAATAGCGCGCGAAAGGAATTTTTATAGAAGGTCCTGGGTTCAAGCCCCAGCGAGACCTTTTGTTCATTTTCCATATTTTCTCACTATGTTTTGTTTGCAGGAAATACACTTGGTCCTCCATTGGCTGGGCCTTGGCATTTTTATTTTTTCGACCCCCTGCTAACTAACATACAAACAGACCCAAGCATAAAACTGTTTTCTACACAAAAACCGTTTTAAACACAAATAAACTGGTTTTCTACACAAAAACACCAAAAATATATTTAAGTTAATTAGTCTATTTTATTTAACTTCTTACAATGAAAAAAGACCAAAAACATTATCCTATTTTCTTTTCTTTAACTTAATTAAATTTCCTTAACAAAAACAAAACAAATTTATTCCTTTTTCCATTTTGCCTTGTACATTATATTCCTTTCCATTCTTGTACAAATTCAATATGGTTGTAATAGATAATTAGAATTTAATTTCTTGCAAAATCCCATTTGTAAATTTGTACACCCCATCCCCAAGTGATGTAATAGCATGGTAAATTTACTTTCCACAATTTACCGCTTTCATATAAATGCTAGTAAATTAAGGTGTGTATGGAAAGATAAAAATCAACAAGTAGACAACCCTAAATTCAAGACTAAATGCATGCAATCAAACACACTATACACACATACACCTCTAGGGTAATCTCACTTGTTGTAAAAGGCAGCAGCCAAGTCCTCCCAAGCACGGATATTAGTCCCCTCTAGTTGATAGAACCATTCCAATTGTGTTCCAGATAAGCTCTCTTGAAAGAAATAAACCCATAACTCCCTATCATTAGTGTGTGATTGAATCTTTCACACATATGACCTCAAATTGATTTTGGGACAAGAGACTCCATCATATTTAGAGAAAGCATGGACTTTTGAATTTCCACGGATTTAAGTCGGTCTTCTAGTTGATTCTATTTTTCATATGCCAGAGGGTACTGCTCATTAGAATAGTCTTCATCCTCAAAAATATGGTTATTTCCACCCTCAGTCCGGGTGCTTTTTACATCCTCTTCTTGATTGTCATCCTCCTTAGAGGAAACATCTTCTACTTGAGCCAGTCGGGTAAGACCTTTGAACCTTCTCCCCATGTTGAGGATAACAACCCATTTCTTAGTTTTCTTTTTTTGTGATGAGGAGCGCCATCATTTCTTATTGTCCTTTTGCTAGGTTCAAGAGAGTCTCTTGAAACTATGTGTGTTGAGTCTGCAGATCTTTGATGGTTTTCTCGAGAACCATCTTATACTGAAATAAATAGTAAATAGATGAGGAAACCCGTATCAGAAAATATGCTTATGAAATGATGCATGATATGTGGATGCAATGTTTTCAAGGATCTTAAGAGATTTAAATTTTCTAGCCAAAAAGGAAATAGAAACAAAGATTGCATTAATAAGTTCAAAAATTACAAGTGCCTCTTGGGCTTACAATGAAAAAGCAAAAAGGGTCTCAAAGAGACAACAAAACAAAAAATCATAAGACCTAAGACTCAAGTCTCCCACGGACCCTTCCTCTTCATGTCGATGTATGCGTTAAGACTTTGCTCCTCGTGAAGTCGCTTTATGAGCTCTAACACTTTCTTCTCGCTTGCATAGAATTGAGCTTCAAAGGTGTCTCGTTCTCCCTTGAGTTGAACCTAGGACTTCTGCAATTCCTCGAGGTCAGTAGGCATGTCAGGATGGATAATGGTATAAGGAACATCCCTTTCGGCAATGGGCTCCATAATCATTGGTAGGATAGCTGGATATGGCATCATGAGGTTTTAAGTGCGAGCTCGCACCCATTTGAGATAAGGCTCCAAAGGGATAGAATTCTCATGTCCCAAGGTCTTGCTATAAATCTTGTTTACCATGCCCCAAGCTCGTAAAAACCTTTGATGATAACCTTGAACATCGTTCTCGTAGTTGAATATAATACCCTAGATAAGCGCGTTGTGAGGACCATCTCTTCGAGCGTAACCAAACTAACGTAGAGCAAGAGAAGGATTATAAGTAATACCTCCCCTAATGCCAAGGAGTGGAACATTATGGAATTCCTCACAACGTTTAATGATAGTAACATCTTCCAGAGATCGGGAACACCAATGAATATCTAAATGAGAGAGCGACATCATCCTTTGCGACCTCCTCAAACCTTGTTCATTCTTTAATACTGATCGGGGAAGGTACGAAATAAACCACCTAGATAGAAACAATATGCAACACATTAGAGCCCCTCTCTTCCTTATAGTATGAGTGTGAAGATAATGTAGAATATCTCCAAGCAAAGTAAGCACAGGGTTATGAGTTGGTATGGATTAGGGAACAGTACTAACCCATAAATTAGAAGAGCCAAGATTTCTTCAAAAGCTTGAAAATTCATAGCATCCAGAAATAGTCGAGCCTTATCTAACAAAAATTTAGCCAGAAAACCCTTGACTCCCCTCCTTGTTTCCCAATTAGCTACGATGTCAGACCGCTTTAGATGCAAGACTATTGCAATTTCTTCAGGTTGTTGATCTTTCTCTAAAACAGTGAAAGGTATTTGATTTAGAACAAGTACTTCCAGTAATTGAGAAAACTCCTCCATTGTGGGTACCAACTGATAATTGGGAAAGGTGAAGCAGTAGTGTACACGATCAAAGAACTGGAATAGAAAACTCATCATATCTTCTTCAAAACCCAAGGTAACCAAACTGAGTAGTCGACCATGCCTTTTAATGAAAGGATAACTTTCAGGGATCCTTGAGACTAACTCCTTAAGTTGAGAAGGTATCTTCACAAAATTGATCCGGATAGTGTTTCTACGAGCGAAAGCCATAGCCTACAAAACAGAACAAAGATAAATCCCTAGTCCTTGAAATAGTTAGTGAAAATGATGATGTCATGATGTTATGATGTCATGTTCAAACAATTAATCATACGCAAACAAAGCACACAAGGCCTTAGGTTTGGGCTTGCATGGGGTTTATAGGTAAGTAGCCTCTTGAAGTTTTAGTTGGCTTAACTTGTCCTAAAAGAAGTAATTGGGTTCTAGTAATCTCAATATCATTAATATTTCTTCATTGGGAATTATTTTAGCACAAGCATCGGAACTGCGACTGAAATATCCCAAAAGTTCGATCTTAATGAGTGTAGTATCGAGTATTAACCAACTTCAGTTTGCACCAGAGCTATCTACCTCACTAATTTCTAATGGCCAAGTTGTTCAACTAAGGCTCTATGGTCAGTTAGTGCTTTATGACACCACACAGCGGCCCCGTATTCTCCTTGGTTCAACTCAAGGGACACCAGTACCAAAAAATATGTCACACTAACGCAGCCATCGCTTCAATCATATCGTTTTACACTGTAAAGTCTCCATGATCTATTGCTACTTACCAAAAATGACCCAGATCGGGGTATAGGATCTATACAAGAAATAACCCAAGCATATCCTGAAATATAAAGCAAACAAGGCAAACAAGTAAAATAACAAAGGTGATCTAGCTCTTAAGGTAACCCCACTTTTAGTACAGTCTCCAGCAGATTCGCCAGTTCTATAATACGGTAGGAGAACTGACTTGAGGTTTTGTATTTTATCTCAAATGTTGCGGATAGAAAGATTCTCTATCGACTTTTCTTTTATCCAATAAAGGAAAGGGTGAAAAGAATAGGAAAGACCTTTGAGAATTTTTCTTGAGTTCATGGGGTAGGTTATGAAAAGGGAAGGTGTTAGCAACCTTTTCATCTATAGTTATCTACGAGCTCTTAATTGCTAGCTCACTTTGAAAATAATGCTTCGTGTTTGTATATGTTTGAAAATATTTTGAAAATGCCTAAGTGCGGAAATTTTATAATGATTCTTGTATCGTTGATAATGTATATAAAATGTATGTTTTGAAAATATTTGTTGAAAGGGAGTGTATGAAAAGATGTTTTGAAAATGCAATATAAGGCGATTTTATAATGATTCTCGTATCGTTGAGAATGTATACAAAATGTTTGTTTTGAAATGTGTTTTGAAAATAGTTATTTTGAAAGTGTGAGGTGTGGAAAGATTGTTTTAGTTTGTGAGCAAGCGATTATGAGCAATCTACTTACTCAAAAAGTCTTTGTTCTTTTCCTCCTCCTTTAGATAGTGCTATCCTACAATTAGTTAGTAGGAAGCCATATCATTGGATTTGAGGGGCAGGCGTGGGTCATTGTACAGTCATAGAAGACAACTTGTAAGACGCTTTAGAGATTGTCGTAAGGGACTAAGATTGTTTATCAAAGGCAACATCAAAGGGTCATCGAGGGACTACGATCTTTTAATTAAGGGTCTTTGCTAAAGCATCTCACATTCGAGGGACATGACTGTCTATATCCGAGCCAACAAGTGAGGTTAACCCTAGAGGTGTAAGTGTGTAAAGTGTGTTTGATTCAATTATTTTATCTTGAATTAGGGTTTTGCTATGATTGATATTTGATCTTGCCATATAACCCTAATTACTAACAGAATTATGGAAAGCGATAAATTACAGAATTTAAACGTTCTACACTATTACAATGCTTCGGGAATCGGGGTTACAAATTTATGAATGGGGAGAGAAAGAAATAAAACCTAATTATCTATTACGGACCACTGAGAAATTACATAATCAGAGAAGATCGAAACAATAAAATATGCAAAAAAATATAAAAATAAAGAAAGGAGAGAGGAAATTGTTTTGTGGTTTTGGTAGAGAAAAACGTTTAATATTTTAACCTAATTGATTGACTTTGTATTTAAAAGAAATTGGTAAACCTAAATAAATTAAGTTAAGGTCAAAATTAATTTTATTAATTAAAACGAAAAAATAATTTAAATATAGAAAAAACCTAGGTCTAAATTAATTTAAAAGAGAAATTAATTGTTACAAGATATTTATGAGGTTTTATTTAGAAAAATATCTTATGATGTAAAATAAATAATAAAACCCTAATTCAAATAATTTTGTACAAGTTAAAAAAAATAAAGTAATTAATTTTATTTATGAAAATTAAAAATAATTGATTAAAACCTAAACCTAATTTTTATGATTTTATGATTTAATTTATTTTATTAAATAAAATGAATAAATAAAAGTAGAAAAAAGAAAATATAAAAAGAAATAAAAAAAGATTGGGCCATGAGTCAGAAGTAAAAAAGGGGGTGTGAGAAAACCATTTTTGTTAGGCCCAAAATACGTTTTTGTTTGAATCCGAAAAATAAAATAAAAAGGAAATAGACCTACAAGTTAGTAAAAGGGGGGGGGGGGTGAAGAATCACAAAATAACAAAAAAATCCAGAATCAACAAAGCCCAGGCACTGCCTGATTCTATGTCGCCAGCCTTTGATGGCTCATGGTGGACGCTTGCATCTGGGATGTTCATTTTGGATATAGGGAAATCAAGGGATGATGAAGATGTGTGTAACGTTAGGGATCGAACCCAGGTCCATAAGGTAAACAGATGTGCACTTTAACCATTGGGGTGATGATACATCTGATAGTTTATACACAAACTAATAAATATATTAGAAACTCCTTCCTGAATGTAACTTCATCTCCTACCTCGCGCCAGTAACAATAACAAAAATTTTGAAAATGCTAACTCCTTCATTTCTCAATAATTTCAAAAAATGTAAACACCAAACTTGTTCTAAATCTTAACACAAATTCAGCCATGTAAATAACTTAAGTTAACACTCAAAGATGAACATGAATTTCTGTTGGTACCAAACTAAACCCTAATTTTTTCATAAACTTCAAATTTAAAATTCTCATCGCTCAAGAAAGATAAATGAAATGTAAGCACATGGTTAACTTCAGGGCAATGATGTCTACATCTTTTATTCAGAAAGTAAACATTAATGATGCTTGTATAGAAAGTTCAAAGTTTAGAAAACTTACCTCAAAAGTGAGAATCATGTTTGAAGTTTGAGCACTCCTGGAGATGTTGTGATGATCTGGATAGCTTCACTGAACTCCCAAGAAGCTATTGCAATGCTTACTTTGGATTGAGAGTGCCTGGATTCTTCTGGATAAGTCAAGTTGCAAAGCTCTGTTTTTGAAAATGGAGGATGATGAAGATGATGTTACAGTGGTGAAACATGTGTTTGGATAACCTCTATATGAGTTATATAAGCTTTGTGAATGATTTAGAGTTAAAACGCACGAGTGGATTAGGTGTTTGGAGTTCAAGGTCAGAATTTGCAACAAATGTGGTGTTGGATGCCAATTATGATTTCAGAGTGTTTGAGAAGGTTAGAAGGCTTGTGAACTCGTGTGTTATCTTGCAAATGACATCTCTATTTATAGAGAAAAGTTTTTATAGGATGGGAGGGCTTGGTTTACAAGTTACAAGGTTATGTCTAAGTTAGTTAATTTTGAAGCAACATTGAAGGACATGGTTCCAATGCTTGTACCATGCCCTCTAGAGTGGTTGAACACTTTAAACATGTTTCTTCTTATCTTGTAGGTTAAGTGTGTGTAGAAGAAACAAGTTAGAGGCTCAATAAGAGTTGACTTTGTGATTAAAGCAACTTTACAAGAATGGCAATGTTAACTTTATGCCAAAAATGGAAAAATGATTTGGACAAAGCTTTAATCAAGTGAATAGTGGCTCAAAGGTTTATGAAATCATCTGATTATGGATATATTTAAAGGTTAAGAGGCCTGCAAAGCAAGATTATGCAGCATGGCATGAGGATTTGATTATATGTTCATCAAGGAAATGACTTGTAATTGAAGAATGGATGCCCAACTTCATCTCTTTGAATCTCTTAGCTCAAGCATGGTAAAAATGTGTTCTTAGACATTTTGGAAATCTTGAAACATTTTCTACAACTTTCATGTTAACCACTTTGGCTAAATCAAATTGGAACTTGGTGAAAATTGGCCAAGAAGTTGGGACAAAAATCTGACCAAACTTGTTGAAAATTTTACTAAGTGTTTAGATAAAAATGTCATGACTTCATGGGCCCCATATCTCCTAATCCAACCATTTTTTGGACATCAACCCTCAAGGACAGAGTTGTAGAATTCATCATGCTCTATAACTTTCATTTTGAAAGTTTTCTTTGAATCAACTTGCATCTTGGTGAAAAATAGTCATGAAATAGTGAATTTATCAAGGACAAAACACTTAGAATTTTTCTAAGTATTGGAAATTTTGACTTTTCTTGACTTTGTTGATTCTTGACGATCAAGATTGGTAATTTTGAATGTCTTGATGGTTCTTGATTTTTGAAATTCAATATTGACCAAAAAGTCAAAGTTTGACTTTTGTGTGCCTGTTGACTTTTCATCAGTTGATTCAAATTTTCAACTATCTATCACTTACACCTTTGGGAATGTTTTGAATCATGTAATTAGGTCAAGATGTTGTGTTTGAGTCCTTAAGATCATGCTTCAAGTAATTAGGTCATGTACTACGTCAAAAGTCAATGATCAATCATTCTTAGTCAAAACCTTAACTTTGACAATTTTGCCCCTTTGATGATTTGAATGCTTTCCTTGAGGAATTATGATCAACCCTTGATCAAATGATGAATATCACATCAAAATGTTGATGTTGGCAAAAAATCTTGAAGATTGACTGTATGTTGACCGCAATTGACTTTTTACTCAATACAGCTGATTTTCAGTCATCTGAGCAATTTGTGATGCAAGACTTGAAATTTGGTATGAGTATCCTTGAAGACTTATTATAAACTATGAAAGTCACTTGAGGCATTAGAAGTCCAATTTTACTTGAGAAAACCAAAACCCTAGTTGTGAACCCAATGCTTAGGGGGTGAGCTTGTCTGATCAACTCTTGAGCATCCTTGAGCATTTGAGAACTTTTTGTAAGAATTGTCTTGAGAAAAAGGGAGGGAAAATTTTGGGGTACAACACTTTTCTTCTATTGTCTGACATTTACAAGGTGGCGAACTTATTTGGGGTTTACAGCACGAGCTTTCCAGTTCTACCATACGATGAGTATTGCCCCACTTATGAGGGAGATCAAATTTTCCATAATCCAATCATGCGGAGGAATACGAAAGGTCGTCCTGTTAGCACCCGTATTACAACAAAAATGGACACGTATGATAAGTTGGAGAGAAAATGCACATTATATCGTCTTTCAGGTCACAACCGAACACGATGCCCCAATGTAGGAACTAGTAATACTTAGTTATTCATTTTGCAATCAATCTTCAAAGTTGTATGTATAATGACGCCAAGAAATTATGTTTTATGCCACTAATACTTTTGCATTTAATATAAATAACAAATGACAATTCCAAAAAACAACACATAAATTAAAATACTTAGACAAATAGAAGAACTTAACAACAACATTTAACCTAAACACATAAGTATTTCTAGGATATTACAACCAGTAACACAATATCTTTTTGTTGAAGCATCATCATAAGAACACATGCATCATTGTGAACAAGTCTCCAAGAACGAGTGGGTCCATTTAAGTCAGGCATAGTTGTAACACCCCGATTTAATTAATATTATTTATATTATTATTATTTTCGATAAATTATCAATTGATATTTAGTTTGGTAATTTGATAATTATTTATTCAGTTATTCAGTCCGATAGTTGATTATATCGATTTATTCGATTTATCGATAAATAATTATTTTATATTATAATGATGTGTTTGATGGGTGTTATTGGATTAATTAATGATAATTGATTAATTAAAGTATTTAATTAATTATATTAAGTTAAGTTAATTAAATAAACTAAATAAGTTTTATTAATATTATATATAAATGAAGTTACGTACAGTATATATATATATATATATATATATATATATATATATATATATATATATATATATATATATATATATATATATATATATATATATATATATATATATATATATATATATATATATATATATATATATATATATATATATATGTTATGCATAAGCAGTAAGTACATAATATATATTATATGTATGTTAAAGAAAGAGAAGAAGAAAAGACAGTAAGTTATATTATATTAAGTATATAATATATATATATGTTACATTAGACAGTAAGTGATAATATATATTATATATTAGGTAGGTTAGATGTTTAGAAAGAAAAAGGAAATAGTAAGTTAAAAACAAAAATAGAAACAGAAGGTGAGAAAGAGAGACACGGAGGATAATAGCAAGAAGAGGAAAGGAAGAAAAACTAGGGTTCCAAGGGAAAAGTTATTGTAGATCCAAATCTCTCCGCTTGCAAAATCAGAACATCACTAAGGTAAGGGTTTGACTTCCTCTGATGATGTAGTATATGATTTTTAGTTTTGGTTTAGGAATAATGTTAGGGTTTGAGGTGGAAGATGAGGGTTTGGTTAGATCTATTTTTGGGTAACATTAATAGGAAGATTTATGTACATGGAAGTAGTTTTTCTGTGAGAATCTATGGAAAATAAGGGTTACTGGAAGTAAGAAAAATTGTGTTTGTTTCTAATTTACCGGTATAGACGGTATAAATTAATTATCCTGAATTTAATGAAAATGGACGTGGTAACTAAGTTTGAAGCGTAGATAATCATGGTTGTGTTATTTTGTCAAGATTGTGAAGTTTTAAGAACTAACCATAATTGTGTTGGTTTGGAATTATTTATGAAAGTAACATTGTTTTAAATTGTTATGTTACTTGATTGTTGAATTATAATTGCAATGCATGTACAATTGTTGGTAATTCCTTATGTTGGAATATGTGATATGTGTATGTTAAGGTCGGGAGTGGTCTTAATTGCATACAAGTGCTGATTGTACATTGCATGGCATGGTTGGTCTTGAAATAGAGACGGTGAAACTTTGGGTTCACAATTATCTAGATGTTGATCCTTGATTGGAAATATACGTAGTGGCTTTGACCCGGAAAGGGAACATAGGCGGTGAAACTCTGGCTTCACAATTATCTAGACGTTGATCCTATAGTGGAAATAGACGTGGTGGCTTTGACCCCATGTGGAAACATAAGCGGTGGAACTTTGGGTCCACAAGTCAGTACCGCATTTGCATTGGTTGCATTTAATTGTGGGTCCCTTGCATAATAATACATATTATGAGTTTAGGTGATTATAATTGTGAATGTGTGATATTATGTGAATTGGGTGATAAAGAGGTAATTCTTGAATATGTTGGAATATGAATGTGTGAAAGTGGTTGTGTTTGATATATATATATATATATATATATATATATATATATATATATATATATATATATATATATATATATATATATATATATATATATATATATATATATATATATATATATATATATATATATATATATATATATATATATATATATATATATATATATATATATATATATATATATATATATATATATATATATATTCAAGTATGGTAAATCCCTTTATTTATTGCTTTCCATTACTTTAAACTATATATTTCATGATTATTGGAATTCTCACCCTTCTGTTGGAATGATGCTTGATACGGCATTGCTCAGGTATCGAAGATGTTAGTGCGAGGCACAAGGATTAGCGGATGCATTTAGGCTTGTAGTCCGTTATGTTTTGGTTATTGATTCGATGCTCTGGTAGTAACACTCGGGGGTTTAGTGTCCGCTTTCGAACTCATGTTTTGTATATGGATTATACTTGTATATAATCCTTTATTTTAATTATATTTTGATGTATGTATTATGAGACTTGATAACATGAATTGTGTATGAACCATGTGGCATGAATGCCTTATATGTTATATTTTGGTTCCTCCTTTTGGAGATGAAGTTATTATGATTCCGTTGCGTTTGCACGAAAAAGAAAGTACATGCCATGATTGTATTATTTGATTAAATGATTAAAGTGACGAATAAGTCATGTCCGTTTTTCTTGAATATGTGAATTGATGTTGTGACACTCCTTCCGTGCAATTTTATTTTCTATGATTTTAATTATATCATTTAATTCGGGGTTTATTAGAAGGGGTGTTACAATAGTGGTATCAGAGCATGGTTGGTCAGTTGTCAGGTCTTAATGTTACTAATCCCATTGTATTTGGTTGTGTATTTGACACGATCGATACTTTTGTGTTAAGCAGAAGTAGATGGTTACTGGAAGGAATGACAACGCGCTTGCTGAGGCTTTGCGATTGCTCGCGGGATCCTTGAATCAGAGGCCTCAAGCTAATCCTGTTCAGCCCGATGGAGGTGATGATGGTTTTCGTGCTCTAGGAAAGTTTCAGAAAAACAATCCTCCTACCTTCAAGGGAGAGCATGCATCTGAAGAAGCTCAAGAGTGGTTGAAGGCTGTAGAAAAGATTTTTCGAGTGATGAATTGTACCGATGCTCAGAAGGTGCAATTTGGAACTCACATGTTGGTGAAAGAGGCCAGAGATTGGTGGATTAACACTAGTCACCGGTATGATGAAGAGAACACTGTGGTTACTTGGGCTATTTTGCGAGATGCATTCTTGGAGAACTAATTTCCTGAGGATGTTCGTGGGAAGAAAGAGGTGGAGTTTCTTGAATTGAAACAAGGAAACAGTAATGTTGCTGAGTATGCTGCTAAGTTCCAAGAGTTGATCAAGTATTGTCCTCACTACAATACCGTAAATGCCGAGAGATCTAAATGTCTTAAGTTTGTTAATGGTTTGAGGCCGGATGTGAAGAAGGCGATTTCTTATCAGCAAATCACCCTCTTTTCTGAGTTGGGGAATAAGAGTCGTATCTATGATGAGGATAGTCGAGAAAGTAGTCTTTATTATAAGAACTTTCATGAGAGGAAAGGTAAAGGGCAATTGCATCCTAAGCCTTATGAAGGAAAGGGAAAGCAACCAATGAATAGAGGAAAGAATCCTAGTGGGGGAGTGACTACTCCGATCAAATGTTTCAAGTGCGGGAAAGAGGGACATTGTGCTTTAGAATTTCGCCAAGGAATTGTGAAGTGTTTTAAGTGTGACAAAATAGGTCACAAAGCTATGGATTGTCTGTTTGGTTCTGTTGTGACTTGCTACAACTGTGGTGAGCAAGGTTACATTAGTACCAAATGCACAAATCCAAAGAAAGAGATTAGAAAGGTGTTCGCATTGTCTGGAGCCGAGATTTCGGCAGATGAGAGATTGATCAGAGGTACGTGATTTATTCATAATGTGCCTTTGATTTCTATTGTTGATACGGGTGCGACTCATTATTTTATTTCATTGGATTGCATTACGAGATTGGGCCTTGTGTTATCTGACATGAGTAAGAGCATGGTGGTAGATACACCTGCGATGGGTTCAGTTTCTACTTCATCTATATGTTTAAAGTGTCAATTGTGTATGTGTGGTAGATATTTTGAGGGGGATCTTATATGTCTTCTGTTGAGTCAGCTAGATGTTATTCTGGGTATGGACTGGTTGAGATCCAACCATGTCTATATTAATTGTTTTGCTAAAGCGATTCTTTTTCTCGAGTCCGAGAAAGAAGGTGGTTCGTTCTTGTCTGTGCAACAGATGAAGAGGTGTGTTAGAGATGGAGCTGAATTATTTATACTGATGGCTAGCATGGATATTGGTGAAAGTAGAGTTGGAAAGGAATTTCCAATTGTATGTGATTTTCCTGAAGTGTTTCCAGAGGAAGTTACTGATTTACCTCCGGAACATGAAGTAGAGTTTGCTATTGATTTGGTTCCTGGTACTAGTCCTATTTCGATGGCTCCATATCGGATGTCACCATCGGAATTGGGAGAACTAAAAAGCCAACTTGAAGACTTACTTGATAAGAAGTTCATTCGTCCGAGTGTATCTCCGTGGGGTGCACCAGTGTTGTTAGTAAAGAAGAAAGAAGGTACGATGAGGTTATGTGTGGACTATAGGCAGTTGAACAAGGTTACTATCAAGAACAAGTATCTGTTACCTAGAATTGATGACTTGATGAACCAGTTGGTCGGTGCTTGTGTATTCAGTAAGATAGACTTGAGATCCGGTTATCATCAAATCTATGTGAAGGCTAGTGATATTTAGAAGACGACATTTAGGACAAGGTATGGACACTATGAGTACTCTGTGATGCCTTTCGGTGTTACGAATGCACCTGGTGTGTTGATGGAGTATATGAATAGAATCTTTCATGAGTATCTTGATAAGTTTTTAGTGGTCTTTATTGATGACATTCTTATCTATTCTAAGAGTGAAGCAGAGCATGCCGAGCACTTAGGAATTGTGTTGTCAATTCTGAAAGAGAATCAGTTATTTGCTAAACTTTCTAAGTGTGATTTCTGGTTGGAGAAAGTGTGTTTTCTTGGTCATGTGATATCTCGTGGAGGTATTGTTGTGGATCTAACGAAGATTGAAGCTGTGTCCGAACGAGAAGCTCCTAAGTCTATTTTTGAGATACGAAGTTTTCTTGGTTTAGTTGGTTACTATCGTAAGTTCATTGAAGGTTTTTCTAAGTTAGCTTTGTCTTTGACACAGTTAACTAGAAAGGTTCAAGCGTTCGTGTGGACTACTCAATGTGAGGATAGCTTCCAAGAGCTTAAGAGGAGGTTGACTACTGCTCCTGTATTAATTCTACCCAATCCATCCGAGCCGTTTGTTGTGTATTGTGATGCTTCATTGATGGGGTTGGGTGGTGTGTTAATGCAGAATGGGCAAGTGGTGGCTTATGCTTCAAGGCAACTTAAAGTGCATGAGAGGAATTATCCGACTCATGACTTTGAATTGGCAGCTGTTGTTTTTGTGTTGAAAATTTGGAGGCATTACTTATTTGGATCGAGATTCGATGTTTTCAGTGATCAATAGAGTTTGAAATATTTGTTTGATCAGAAAGAGTTAAATATGAGGTAGAGGAGATGGTTAGAGTTCTTGAAAGATTATGATTTTAGTTTGAATTACCATCCTGGTAAGGCGAGCGTGGTTGCCGATGCTTTGAGTAGGAAATCATTACAGATGTCTATGTTAATGGTGAAAGAATGGGAATTGCTTGAATAGTTTCGCGACTTAAGTTTGGTTTGTGAAGAGACATATTTTGGTGTGAAACTTGGTATGTTGAAACTTACAAGTGGGATCGTGGATGAGATAAGAGAAAGACAAAAAGAGGACTTGGTTTTGGTTGACAAGTTAACTTTAGTTAACCAAGGTCAAGGTGGAGAGTTTAGAATTGATGAGAACGGAGTTCTGATATGACGTGATCGAGTTTGTGTTCCTGATGTTGGTGATGTGAAAAAGAGGATCCTTGAAGAAGGACACCGAAGTGGATTGAGCATTCATCCTGGTGCCACAAAGATGTATCAAGATTTGAGAAAGTTGTTTTGGTGGCTCAAGATTTGAGAAAGTTGTTTTGGTGGCCTTGTATGAAGAAGGAGATAGCGGAATTTGTGTATTCATGATTGGTTTGTCAAAAGTCCAAGATTGAGCATCAGAAGCCATCTGGATTGTTGCAACCTTTGTCTATTCAGGAATGGAAGTGGGATAGCATCTCCATGGATTTTGTTTCAGGTTTACCAAGGACTCCAAGTAGCCATGAGGCTATTTGGATTATAGTGGATAGATTGACGAAATCTGCTCATTTTATTCCAATTCGAATGGATTACTCGATGGAGAGACTTGCGAAGTTGTATGTGGAAAAGAATTGTGTGTTTACATGGTATTCCGACGTTGTATTGTTCGGATAGAGATCCTAGATTTACTTCTAGATTTTCGGAAGGTCTGCAAAGAGCTTTGGGTACTAAATTGCATTTGAGTTCCGCTTATCATCCACAGACCGATGGCCAAACAGAAAGGACGATTCAATCACTTGAAGATCTTTTGCGGGCATGTGTGTTGGAACAAGGAGGTTCATGGGAGAGTTACTTACCTTTGATTGAGTTTACCTATAACTATTAGTTTCATTCTAGTATAGGTATGGCTCCTTTTGAGGCATTGTATGGAAGGCGTTGTAGGACACCTTTATGTTGGTACGAATCGGGAGAGAGTGCGGGTGGTTGGACCGGAGATTGTGCAACAAACTACGGATAAGATTAAGTTGATTAGAGAGAAGATGAAGATTTCTCAAAGTCATCAAAAGTGCTACCATGATAAGAGGAGGAAGCCTATTGAGTTCAAGAAGGATGACCATGGTGTTTTTGAGAGTGAATCCTACTACGGGTATTGGTCGGGCAATTAAATCGCGGAAGTTAACACCTCAATTTATTGGTCCGTATCAAATTTCGGAGAGGGGGTTGGTAATGTGGCTTATAGGATTTCATTACCACCATCACTTTCAAATCTCCATGATGTGTTTCATGTTTCGCAATTGCGAAATTATATTGCGGATTCGTCACATGTAGTTCAAGGTGGACGATGTGGAAGTTAGAGGATGACCTAACCATTGAGACTTTGCCGACAAGAATCGAAGATCGGAATGTGAAACAACTTAGAGCAAAAGAGATTGTTTTGGTAAAGGTGGTGTGGGTTGGTTCGGCTAACGGAAACGTCACTTGGGAGCTAGAGGAGTCGGATGATGGATTCATATCCGAGTTGTTCGTTTAAGAGGTAATTTTCGAGGCCGAAAATCTTTTAAGTGGGGGAGAGTTTGTAACACCCCGATTTAATTAATAGTATTTATATTATTATTATTTTCTAAAAATTATCAATTGATATTTAATTTGGTAATTTGATCATTATTTATTCGGTTATTCGGTCCGATAGTTGATTATATTGATTTATTCGATTTATCGGTAAATAATTATTTTATATTATAATGATGTGTTCGATGGATGTTATTGGATTAATTAATGATAATTGATTAATTAAAGTATTTAATTAATTATATTAAGTTAATTTAATTAAATAAACTAAATAAGTTTTATTAATATTATATATAAATGAAGTTACGTACAGTAATATATTTATGTAGAAACATACTGTTAGTTATATATAATATATAAGTTAACATAATATATTAAGTT